>CM038675.1:432141287-433341287 GCA_021605145.1 Aegilops bicornis
TGATGTTAATGCAAGGAGTAGGGATTGCCATGGAACGGATGCACTAGAGCTATAAATGCATGAAAGCTCAACAAAAGAAACTAAGTGGGTGTGCATCCAACTTGCTTGCTCACGAAGACCTAGGGCATTTGAGGAAGCCCATTGTTGGAATATACAAGCCAAGTTCTATAATGAAAAATTCCCAATAGTATATGAAAGTGACAAAACAAGAGACTCTCTATCATGAAGATCATGGTGCTACTTTGAAGCACAAGTGTGGAAAAAAGGATAGTAGCATTGTCCCTTTTTATTCTCTTTTTTTGGGGGCCTTCCTTTTTTATTTGGCCTTTCTCTTTTTTCGTCACTTTCATATACTAGTGGGAATTTTTCATTATAGAACTTGGCTTGTATATTCCAACAATGGGCTTCCTAAAATGCCCTAGGTCTTCGTGAGCAAGCAAGTTGGATGCACACCCACTTAGTTTCTTTTGTTGAGCTTTCATGCATTTATAGCTCTACTGCATCCGTTTCATGGCAATCCCTACTCCTTGTGTTAACATCAATCGATGGGCATCTCCATAGCTCATTGATTAGCCGCGTTGATGTGAGACTTTCTCCTTTTTTTCTTCTCCACATAACCCCCATCATTATATTCTATTCCACCCACCTTCTTTTTTTTGGGACAATGCTCTATGAATGATGATCATCACACTTCTATTTATTTACAACTCAATGATTACAACTCGATACTAGAACAAAGTATGACTCTATATGAATACCTCCGGCGGTATACCGGGATAGCAATGAATCAAGATTGACATGTATGAAAAATTATGAACAGTGGCTTTTCCACAAATACGATGTCAACTACATGATCATGCAACACAATATGACAATGATGAGCGTGTCATAATAAATGGAACGGTGGAAAGTTGCATTGCAGTATATCTTGGAATGGCTATGGAAATGCCATAATAGGTAGGTATGGTGGCTGTTTGAGGAAGATATAAGGAGGTTTATGTGTGAAAGAGCGTATCATATCACAGGGTTTGCACCGGCGAAGTTTGCACCAACTCTCAATGTGAGAAAGGGCAATGCACGGTATCGAAGAGGCTAGGAATGATTGAAGGGTAAGAGTGCGTATAATCCATGTACTCAACATTAGTCATAAAGAACTCACATACTTATTGCAAAAATCTACAAGTCATCAAAAACCAAGCACTACGCGCATGCTCCTAGAGGGATAGATTGGTAGGAAAAGACCATCGCTCGTCCCCGACCGCCACTCATAAGGAGGACAATCAAAGAACACCTCATGTTTCAAATTTGTTACATAACATTTACCATATGTGCATGCTACGGGACTTGCAAACTTCAACACAAGTATTTCTCAAATTCACAACTACTCAACTAGCACAACTTTAATATCGCTACCTCCATATCTCAAAACAATCATCAAGCATCAAACTTCTCTTAGCATTCAGCACACATTAAAACTGAAAAAAATGCAAAGCTATTGTAAAAAATGGTACCACGAAAGCTAGCTAGATGTGCTTCCATTGTTGAGATAGCTAGTATTACTAGTGCACAAGATCAGCCTGATGGAAAGCGTGGCGCGTGAAGGCAGACACAGATGATGAGATGTCTTGTTACTCGCATGAGACAAACGCGTGAGGCGGACAGACGGTAGGCAGATGGATAGGACGGACTCTAACCGCTGGAAATCTACTACTATTTTGTGTGTGTTTGGTACTGCATGGAGAAAAGATATGTGCAACTGGCTCAGATTTCATATGCGTGAAAAGCGGCGTGCAACGACAAGAGCACAAACGAACTTGCGGCGGATTGTATTATACAGACAAAAACAAGTTTGATCTAGTAGATGTTTTTTCGCAAACTAATCTAAACCAGCACTAGTATTAGATGAATGCAACCAAAAATTCAACTACACAAATACTAGATGCAAAAATTGCTAGAGGCTAAAAAGGTAGGTGCAGCGGATGAACTAATCTAATTTTTTTGCCTTTTTGTAGGTTGTAGGACTAAAAAATAAACTAATCTAACAAAACTGTAAATCTCTCACCGATGAACCTGAAAACTGATACCACTTGATGTGAACTGGGGACCCGATCTTTCGATGAGAGGGAGATAACTATGATTTCGGGTGGGATTTGACCCTCACGATCTGGCTACCAACCATACAGGGAGAACCGTACACTACTGATATCCACGGCAATCGCTGAACCAACTCCACGGCGTTATCGACCAACCAACGGCGCGATCGAGCTATCCACGAAGGATTTTTCCTACAAGAAAATCGAAGAACATGCAAGAAAATAATAGCCAAGTAATCTGAAATTGCGAATATGCTAGATGGAATAATCTCACAAGATGGGGTTCCGATAAGATGTCTTGACGGTTGCACTAGCCGCTACTAGCAAAGACAAATAAAAGTAGCAATAGCTAAACTTCTCTAAAAAACCCAGTCTAAACCCTAGCTATAATTAACTATTTATTAGACACAGAGACATGCCCGAGACGCACGGGGGTGGCAGAGTCCGGACGCTCTTGACATGATGGGCCAGGTCGGCTCCTTGATGGTGTTGTCATATGCAGCAGATGGCCCACTCTTTTTATTGTTATAATTTTGCATTGGACGTGGCAGCAACAATAGTAGCTGACCCACCAATACGCATGGATGCACATGTGTATTTTGCATTGGACGTGGCAGCGTGGTTGGACTTGTGGCTTGTGATAGCTCGCATGGTGATGGGCACATGTATGTACACATGTGGATTTGGCATGAATGATTCAAGCTTGGCGTTCTTAGACCGGTCACGTTTGTCCTCGACTTTCTTCATCGTTGTACACACTGACGATTTCTTTTCGGTAGCTTCTTCTGTACAAGCGATGTTCACATCATCAGAGGCCCTGCAGAAGAGAGCCCCCGAGCCCAGCCTGGGGAGGGCAGCGGGTGCGCCTTCCTATGCGAGAGAGGGAGGCGCCCCATCCGTGGGCGCAGGTCCTAAGGTGGTGGCGCTGGAGACACCGCTCTCCTGGGGCTCTTGGCTGAGCAGCTGCTTCTTCTTGGGACAACCTTAGGAGGTTAGATGGTGCCTTTGTTGTCTGGGTCCACGACCGCAGCAGCCTGGTAGGTGTGCTCGAGAGAGCACACCACGTCCTTCTCCTCACAGGCGATCATCATGATGTCGCGGTTCCCTGGCATCTTGAGAACATTGTAACCATGATGAGTCACCACCATGAACTTGGCTAGGGCCGGATACTCAAGGATGGCATTGTGCAGAAGGCGGATGTGGGCGATATCGAAGTCGATGAACTCGGTGTAGTAGTTGTCGCGCTGGCCAAAGGTGACAGGGAGGCACCCCTTGCCCTATCGGGGTGGTGGAGCCGTCGGTTAGTCCTGAGAAAGGCTTAGTGGGCTGCAGCTGATCATAGGGCACTTGGAGGCGGCCGAATGTCTCGATGGAAAGAATGTTGAGCCCCGCACCACCATCAATGAGGGTCTTTGTGACGAGGATGTTGCTGATGACGGGCAAGCAAAGTATCGGGAGGGCATCGGCAGTTGCCGCGCACTTGAGCTGGTCGAACGAGCTGAAGGTGATGATGCACTTGGACCACCCGAGCGGGCGCGTGGCCTCAAGCCTAGGGAGGGCCGCGTTCACCTCACAAGCGAACTGCTTGAATATGCATTGAGAGGCTGGGGCTTGAGCGCCGCCCAGCATTCAGGCGATGGCACGAGGCTCCTAGAAGCCCCCAGCCCCTTCGTCCTAGTGGTGGTGGTCGTTCGTTCTTGGTGGTGGTGGTAGTGGAGGGAGACCAGCATTACCCTGAGGACGGTCCTCACGAGGCTGATCTCTCTAGGTGCCCTTGCAAGGCTAGCCCTGCCAGCGGTCCTCACGACGCTGGTCGCGCCACTCCTCATGGGGGCCACGGTCATCGCAGCGTCCTCCACTTCGGCCTCCTCCACGACCATAGCCTCGATCGTTGCGCTCGGGGCGTCGATTGAGGCGCCCGTCGCGGATGGCCCTGAGCTCCTTACAATCATTGGTGTTGTGGTTGTGTACGTTGTGGAAGATGCAGAATGGACGACTATCCTTGGATGACTATGGGTGGTCGCAGCCGCGCTTCATCTCTGGTTCAGCCGCGAGTACGGCCGCCCCCTTGCACTTCACATCCTTGGCCTTGGCCTTCTTGTCTTCTGGGTCGGCCGCTGGGAGCTCGAGGAGGGAGAGGCGTCCTTCCTCAGCTCTTGCGCACTTGGTTGCCATGTTGAACATCTCCAGAGCCGTGCACAGGTCCTCGTGTATGTCGAGCTCCTCCTTCATCTTGACATCGCAGACGCCATCAAAGAATGCTGAGATGATGGCCTCGTCCGACACCTTGGGGATCTTGAGGCGAATGCTGTTGAAGCGGGTGGATGTACTTCTGCAAGGTCTCCCTGGGTTGCTGCTTGATGCGCCACAGGACACCCGCAGCCGGCAGGCGGTCACGAGTGCCCTAGAAGTTGGCGACGAAATGCTCACGCATCTCGCCCCGGGAGGAGATCGATCCCGTGGGCAGGTTCAGGAGCCACGAGCGTGCGCCATCCATGAGATCCATGGGAAACCAGTTCGCCATGACCTTCTCATCACCGTTGGCTGCCTCGATGTTCAGCTCGTAGAGCTGCAGGAACTCAGTTGGGTCGGGCGTGTCGTTGTAGCGTGGAGGCAGGTCAGGCTTGAATTTCCTTGGCCAGATGACGCTGCGCAGCTCGGAAGTGAAGGCTCGGTAGCCCGCGGTGGTCATGGGAGCCCATCATGGAGGTGGAGCCTGATCTTGGTGATCGCGCACCACCACTGCAGGTGGTGCGCGGTCTTGACATAGTGGTGCAAGGAGTGCTGGAGCGTCTTCTTGCGGCCGCTGGACCTCCTGGCAGCTTTCTTCTTCACACGCAGGTGCCCTGCACGGCGGATCGCGTTGTAGGGCCGCGCGCCTTGGTACGAGGGCGAGGGCTTGACGGGGAGGTGGCGGAGGCGCTCCATGGGCTACGTCGCCCACCGCATGTGGCGGGCGAGGTTGCAAGAGGGATGGTGCAGGCGAGCCCCCAGCGGCACTGACAAGCTCGGCGATGCGGTCCAGCCAGTCCTTGTAGAATTCGTCAACGGGACGGTAGCGCAAGAGCTCACGCGCCACAGCACGGCCTGCGCGTCCGCCGGCCCGCGATGAGCGTGAGACGATGAGCCAACCGGAGTCAACGACGGGGTGGCGGTGCGTCCATCTCGTCGCACGGAGGGGTGCCGCGACGAACCTTGCTGCTCGTGCCCCGCCGGGCCGGTGGAGGCAGGTGATGGAGAACGACGGGGAGGCCCGCTGATGGGCGCTGCCTGGGCGACGCGAGCGGCGAGGGCGGCCCGACGCTCAGCACGGGCCCGATGGGCGTCAGCCATGGAAGTGGTGGAACGGCGGCAAGTCGACTGGCGGAAGAGAGGCTCCGACGCACCCATACCTGGCATGCCAAATGTCGGATTCAGGGTTCCGCAGACCCTTGAGAGGTTCGAACTCTGGGGTGCATGCGAAGAACTCGTCCTCCCCAGTCCGCCTACTCAACAATTACACGGCCTAGCTTGACGAACCCAATGAACAAGAGACAAAGCAGTTTATCCTGGTTCGGGCCACCTTGCGGTGTAATACCCTAGTCCAGCTTTGTGGTGGATTGCCTCGAGGGGCTGAGGATGAACTAGTACAGTGGTTGAACAGCCTCAGGAGGTGAGGTGTTCTTGTGCTCGATGAACTGGTGAGCTGGTCAGGGTGGAATGGATCTGTCTCTCTATGGTGGTGGCTAGGTCCTATTTATAGTGGCCTTGGTCCTCTTTCGAAATGTAGGCGGGAATGGATCCCACAACGATCAAATTCAAAGGGAGACAACTAGTCACTACAAAAAAAATACACTTCTGTGATGATACATGTTTGTCACAGTAGGTCACGTTTTCTATCATGCATGTACATCCATGACAAATTTATGACAGAATTAAGATAGTCATACTTGTGCTGTCATAGAAGTGTTCCATGACATTACCAAAATTATCATCACGGAAGTGTCCACTTCCATGATGATAAAGCATGCGTCACAGAAGTGCTTTCGTCAAGGGTGACCGAACCGTGGCATCCACCGAAACGGAACACCGTTAAGCTATCGGGTCCGGTTTTGGATCCGATAACCTGTTAACAGCCCGGACCAATGGGGATTTTCCACGTGTAAAATCATCATTAGCGGGAGGAAACACGTGTTGCCTCACCGTTGGGAAAGATGTCATCCACTCATTGGACAGGAGGCACCTATGATAGGTCGACATGTGGCACGGCCCAACAGTGGCCCATTCCGGTGAAAAAGGTCGGCCCAGTAAAAAATAGCAGGCCGGCCCATATAAGGCCTACTTGTGTCAGGTCCATTTAAGCCCACGGCCCATACGAGATGTGAAAATTCGGCCCGTCAACGGCCCGTTAAAGATTTGACACCATTGCAGCCCATCGTCAGTTCGAGCCCGTTAATAGCCCGCTATATATTTGGGCTCAATATTAGCCCTATGAGATTTCGACCTGTTAACGGGCCATTCAGTGGATGGGCCAATTTTCACGATGTACATCTTTCGGCCTTTTAGCGACCCATTTAAATATTGGGCTAATTTCCGGCCCGGTGTGTCTTTCGACTGTTGACGACCCATAAGCGGTTGGGCCATTTGTAGTCGGACCTGAGTTTCGGCCTTTTAGCGACCCATTTAAGTGTTGGGCCAATTTCTGGCCCGGTGTGTCTTTCAGCCTGGTGACGGCCCATATATCTGTTGGGCCATTTGTAGTCGGACCTGAGTTTTGGCCTTTTAGCGACCCATTTAAGTGTTGGGCCAATTCCCGGCCCTGTGTGCCTTTCAGCCTGTTAATGGACCATAAATGAGTTGGGCCATTTGTAGTCGGACCTGAGTTTTGGCATTTTAACGGCCCATGCCCTTCATTGTCCAATAGCGGCCTGGTTTCTCTTTCGGCCTGCTAAAGGCCCACAACACAGTCGGGCCATTTACAATACGACCTGACTTTCGGCCTCTTAGCGGCCCATGCTCTACATGGTCGAGTACAAGCCCGCTATCTCTTTCGGCCTGCTAAAGGCCCACAGTATAGTTGGGCCATATGTAGCCCGAACTTGGTAACGGCCTGTTAATAGCCCGTGAAATCAATTGGGCCCACCTGTTGCCCGCTTTGATGTCAACCTGTTAATGATTCGGGAGTTAAGAGGGCCGACCATTAACTTTCGGCCTGGTAACGGCCCATTAACTTAATGGGCCCACTAAAGTTCGTACATGTCTTTAGGCCAAATTAGATAATTTGAGCCCATGATGATGAGCAATTATGCACAGGACCAAAACCGATCAAGCAAAGGTACGGCATACAGGGAAAAACGTTGCACATCCAGCATATATTATAGGAAATTACATCCACTGGGCAATCAAAGATTGATGCCAGTGCAAATAAATGAACAGAACCTAACGATCTACAACGTCACGATGCGCAACCTCGGCAGATGACGCCTTTGTCGATGTCAAACCGGCGGATCTCGGGTAGGGGGTCCCGAACTGTGTCTAGGCGGATGGTAACGGAGACAAGGGACACGATGTTTTTACCCAAGTTCGGGCCCTCTCGATGGAGGTAATGCCCTACTCCTGCTTGATTAATATTGATGATATGGGTAGTACAAGAGTATATCTACCAGGAGATCAAGGAGGCTAAACCCTAGAAGGTAGCCTATGGTATGATTGTTGTTCGTCCTCACGGATTAAAACCCTCCGGTTTATATAGACACCGGATAGGTTAGGGTTACACAGTCGGTTACAATGGTAGGAGATCTACATATCCGTATCGCCAAGTTTGCCTTCCACACCAAGGAAAGTCCCATCCGGACACGGACGAAGTCTTCAATCTTGTATCTTCATAGTCTTGGAGTCCGGCCGTGATGATAGTTCGGCTATCCGGACACCCCCTAGTCCAGGACTCCCTCAGTAGCCCCTGAACCAGGCTTCAATGACGACGAGTCCGGCGCGCATATTGTCTTCGGATTGCAAGGCGGGTTCCTCCTCCGAATACTTCATAGAAGGTTTTGAACACCAGGATAATGTCCGGCTCTGCAAAACAAGTTCCACATACCACCGTAGAGAGAATAACTTTTGCACATATCTGCTGACGTACTCTGCGACGTGACATCACACCACGGCCAGGCCTTTATATGAATCGTTTTTTACCGTTCCACCTTAGCGCGTTCAGCGAGGCGATTTCCTTGGCACGTCTTATCAAAGCATAGATCGTGCCCCCTTATTCCGGGATTCTCATCAATACGGACATGGGTAATCCATCCGCGCCATTGATTACGGCGCTTGGGAGATAAGCGAGTTTTACCAGGCTGGTGGGGGACGCATAACTTCGTCCGTCCATATAAGGGGATAAGGATCCACCTTTTCACCTACGCCTTCCTCCTCCTTTGCTCATCCACTTGCGCGCACTCGAGCTCCAGCGCCCAAGTCTGCACATACCACCTCAACCTTCTCCAACCATGTCAAGAGCGGGAAGCAGGCGGATGGCCTCCTCCGTCACGGAGGGGCACATCACAAGACTGAGGGAGGCCGGATACTTGTCCGGCGACGCCAGCGCCTGAGCTGCCCGACGAGGCAGCTCATTCCAACCCCAGTGCCCCATGAGAGGGTGGTGTTTCTCCCCACTTCCAACGCTTTGGGTTTTCCACTTCACCCATTTGTCAGGGGCTCATGTTCTACTACGGCCTGGACTTCCACGATCTGGCCCAATTTCATCCTCAACATCTCGGCGTTCATCGTGGGTATGCGAGGCCTTCCTCTGCATCCAGCCCCACTTCGGCTTATGGCTGAAGATCTTCAATGTCAGGCCGAAGGTAGTGGTCGGCCGCCAAGTGGAGTGCGGAGGCGCCATGGTTGGCAAAATGGCCAAAGTCCTATGGCTCGAGGGCTCCTTCGTGGAGACAATAAAAGGGTGGCAATTGGGGTGGTTCTACATCACCGAGCCACGCGACCCCAAATGGGTGGCGGCCCCCGAATTCAGATCTGGCTTCCCCACATGGCTCTCATCATGGAAAGAGACGGGCCTGACGTGGGGCAATTCGGACGAGACATCCGGACTCCAAACATGCGTCCGAAACCTGGTGGACGAGAATCTCAGGCTTGTCAACGTAATCCAGGTGATGCTCATCCGCGGATTCTCCCATGCCAACAACGGGCCTTCAAATTGTGGGAGTTCGATCCGGCACAGCACTCGACTCTAAAAAGGCTCTTCGACACTACGTACGAAGATGCCTGGAAGGTGCTGTTCAAGGGCGCCGAGGCTCCCTCATCCGCTACTGAAGATCGCGGATACAGCTCGCAACGTCAAGCCGGCGAGGTAAGTTATTTTACCCTTTACGGGACTCTTTTTTCATAGATTGACTCTACATGGGATGTAAAACTCCCTAATCTTTGACAGGACTGGCTGAAGACGTCCGGACAGATTAATCCCAGGCTCCTTTGCGAAGACCAGCGGACGCCCGATTGACGGGCTGCTGGCTCCGTACCCATGTGGTGTCGAAGAAGAAGGCCAAGAAGGAGGCCACGGGAATTGAAGGAGTTCCGGTGCAGTCTTGTCAGATTCTGAAGCAGAATCTTCTCCTGAGGATGAGGAGGAGGAAAAAGAAGCCTCTCCCCCAGCGGGGGAGGAGAGGAAAAGGAAGGCCGCCCCAACTGGGGAGGCCGGAGGGTCCAAGAAGGGAAGAACCCTTCCTCCGGACTTCTCCACCAACGTCGACAACGACGAGGAGGATTGGCCAACAAGGGCCAAGCCCCTGGCGAGATCGTAAGTGTCCGGATACCCATGACTTTTTTATTATTGCAGAGTGTTCTCTAATGTCGAACAATCGTGCAGCCCGCCCAAAGGCGAAGTTCGCCGATTCATCGAGCGGGTCCACAGGCTCGTCGGAAATGGAGAGTACCGCTGACCGCCTCCTGCGCCTCACGCTGCGGATGATGCCGAGGTGGTGCCCCAAGGGGGCTTGGTCAAGAGGAGGTGGCGCAGAGGCGCCACAAGGCAACCTCCGGACTCCAGCGCGTGGGGGCAAGACCCCGGGGCACTAAGCCCGACCTCGTCCGGACCCCATGCCGGAACCTTCAGCCGGTTCCGAGTCCCACGCCTGTGATCCCTTCGCAAGAAGGGTAAGACGTCGGTGTCCTCCGTCCAACCGGAGGCACCGGATAGCTTACTGGAGGCGCTTAACAGCGCTTCCATCGAGTAGGAGCACCGCACTGTTTTGAGTGCGGTGATCCGGACAGTTCAGTCCGCCAAGAGTGGGCTGACCGAAACCTGTACCAGCCTTCTAACAGGCTTTGAGGTAAGTTTAGAATATGTAAAAATATTACTGCATAGACAGTAGCCCCTGATGCTTAGTTCGGTGTTCGGAAAGAAAAGCCGGACTAAGGATCTAAAAAGATATCTTGAGGAGTCTAACATAAGTATGTCAATATGGGAATGCAGGCTGCGCTACTGACCTCTGCCGCACTGACTGCGGAGGTCAATGCATTGAGGCAGAGCCTCGAGTAGTCCGAGAATGAGCTCGGCCAAGCCAAGAAGCAGCTCGAGGACAAGGAAGGTAAGTAGTACCTTATTAAAGAAATACCTTATAGAAAGGTTTCGGTTGCAAAAAATAACAGGAATAACATGGGTACTGCAGGGGCCACGAACGAGGTGGCGACCCTGAAGGAAGCGGTGTCCATGGCCGAAAACAAAGCGGCTGCGGAACGCACCGAGCGAGAAAAGGGGGAGGCGCAGCTGGCGGAGGTGTGGCAAGAGCTCCAGGCTCTCATGGAAAAACATGAGGGTTTGGACCGTGACTTGAAGACCCGAGAGTCCGAGCTTGCGTCGGCTCTTGAGAGTGCCAAAGCTGCTAAGGCCGAGGCCCAAAAAGCCCTCCAGGAGATTGAGGCAATAAATAAGATCGCGGCGGGTAAGGCATTCTTTATGCAGAGCAAGCATGTGAAAGTGAATTACCTATTACTTACCCGGATTCGGAGCTCTCCAGGAGCATTCGCAGATTTGCCCCGTAGTGTGTCTGATGCTGCCGCATTCTACCGCGCCAAGGAGGGGAGCTCGATGGAAATGGTGTTCTAGTCTCAGTATGCTGAGGTCGGACATCCGGTGCCCCTAAGCGACCAGCTGAAGTAGCTGGTCGAGCTCCACAAGGTCGCCGAACAGGCCATGAAGGGCCTTATAGTTTGGCTGTGGCCATTGGAAGCCATGCAGGAGCTACTTGGCTTAGTGTGCAATGGTGGACGCCTGTCCACGAATTGAGGTCATCAAGCGCTCCGTCTGCATTGAAGGTGTCCGTCGGGCCCTTGCCCGTGCTAAAGTGCACTGGGGCAAGCTGGATACGGAGAAGCTTGTGACGGATGGGCCACCGAAGGGCAAGGAGCATTGCACGCCTGAAATATACTATGAGGGCCTCCTGAAGGGTGCCCGCAAATAGCGGATGAGTGCTCCAAAGATGTAATTTTTTAATAGACTCACATTTGTTATCCTGTACGCTGAAAACTTGTTCATATGCGATAAGCAACGCTTGTTAATTTAAAATATTACCTTTTGTGCGGCCGTTTATCAAATTTGAGAGATGGCAAGTCGTTGGCTTTAGCCCCCATGCCACGAGTGTTGGGGTGTTCGGGATAAACTTGAGCACTCTTGTTCCCATTCTTGGGTCCATCGAGGGAGGCGCTCAACACAACGAACAAGGCAACCAGACTTATAATGCTTGAACACTCTCACTTAGCCATAGAATTCTATAATTTTAAATTTCGGTGAAGCCCCTAGTATTCGGAAGACCGAGTTCGGGGCGCTATCCATGCCTTGGCCGGACAATTCCGGTTCCTCGCTCTAAGCGGCATAAGTCTTTAGGGACCCGAAAAAAACCTCTTAGACAGCGACCAACTCTCGCCCTATCATGACGGTCAGTTTTAGCTTTCTCCACTGAGGTGCTCGACCCAGCTCAACTGGGCACGATCGCGATGGTTCTCCGGTGCTACCTTAGCCGATATAACGGAACGTAAGGTACCAAAACACGGAGCCGGGCAAACCCAACTATTGACCCAAGACATGATTCGAGCCGATTCATATAATGCTATAAGTTCGGGTGCCGCACTTGTGAAAGTGTTGGGACTTATCACACCATAATTTTGGGGTACTTAAGCCCTGGTGTATTGGCCGTACCAAAGTGTACGGGTGCGTAATGTCATGAAATGAACATATATATAGATAAAGAAAAGAGTGCAATAATAGGCAAAGGCTATGTATTGTTTATTCAAAAAGGTACTGCAATGAAAGCAGAACGATACAAATAGTGCGGTAAGCAAGGGATGGGACTATCTAACATGTCCTCTCCGAGGTAAGCTGCGGCATGTTATGTAAAACAGGTATAATGCTCGTAATAGAGACCACATGAACACTCGACGTGGCTTTCTGCTTCCCTGGCTGTTGCATCATGAGTTCGGCGATTCTGCCGGACAGGACTTCTGGAGAACGGAGTCCTGAAAGTAAGAAAAAGGAAGAAAAGAAAAAAAGAAAAAGAGTGACACAATCGGGAGCCCCTGGTGCGGTTGAGCCGCATTCCGGGCGTGCCGTGGTCGTGGACCTCCCCTTATGCCCATGGTATCTCCAGAGCATAGTTATGTACGCGTAGTACTGGCTTCGCAATTTCGCGAGGGCTGGAGTTGGGGCCGGATTGCTTTCTGGCGTGCTTGAATCGTGCGGCGGTCTTGTTGTAGGTTACTCGGCGCTTGACAGCGGTGTCGGACGCTTAGTGGCCGGACTCGAGAATTGTTGTGAGAGGCTGCTTTGCACCTCCGCCGCGAGGGCTGCCGTGTGCTCCTCCATTCGGAGAGAGCGTTCTGTGTTTCCATTGACCGTGATTACACCCCGAGGGCCTGGCATCTTGAGCTTGAGGTATGCGTAGTGCGGCACCGCATTGAACTTTGCAAATGCGGTTCGTCCGAGCAGTGCATGATAGCCGCTGCAGAACGGGACGATGTCGAAGATTAACTCTTCGCTTTGGAAGTTATCCAGGGATCCGAAGACCACTTCGAGTATGGCGAGCCCGCATAATTGGCCTCTACACGGTATGACGCCTTTAAAGGTCGTCTTTGTAGGTTTAATCCTTGAGGGTCTATGCCCATTTTGCGACCTTGTATCCTCGATAAAGCAGTGTTCAGTTGCTACCGCCGTCCATCGGGACTCTGGTGAGGTGAAATCCGTCAATAATTGGGTCAAGAACCAATGCGGCGAAACCGCCGTGACGGATGCTAGTGGGTGGTCCTTCGATCGAAGGTGATCGGGCAGGAAGACCATGGGTTGAACTTCGGGGCGACTGGCTCCATCGCATATACGTCCCTTAGTGCACGCTTCCGCTCCCTTTTGGGTATATGGGTTGCGTATATCATGTTCACCGTCCGCACTTGTGTGGGAAAACCCTTATGTCCTCTATTGTTCGGCGGCCGGGGCTCTTCCTCGTCATCGCTATGCAGCCCCTTGTCATTGAGTTCGGCACTTAACTTGCCTGCTTGCTTGAACACCCAACAATCCCTCTTGGTGTGATTGGCTGGTTTTTCGGGGGTGCCATGTATCTGGCACAAGCGATCGAGTATTCGGTCCAAGTTGGACGGGCCCTGGGTATTTCTTTTGAATGGCTTCTTCCGCTGACCGATTTTAGAGCCTCTGAATCCGGCATTGACGGCTGTATCTTCAGCATTGTCGTTGTTAATGCGGCGCTTGTTCTTGTTTCGACGCGACCTGCCATTGATGTCCTTGGTATCCGAACTATCAGGGTGTTTGGCCAAGTTGTTGCTTCGAGCTAGCCAGCTGTCCTCTCCCGCACAAAAGCGGGTCATGAGTGTTGTGAGGGCTGCCATGGATTTTGGCTTTTCACATCCCACGTGTCGGGCAAGCCACTCGTCGCGGATGTTATGTTTGAAGGCTGCAAGGGCCTCTGCATCCGGACGATCAACGATTTGATTTTTGTTTGTTAGGAACCGTGTCCGTAATTGTCCGGCCGATTCTTCTGGCTGCTGAATTATGTGGCTAAGGTCATCGACGTCTGGTGGTCGCACATATGTGCCCTGGAAGTTATCAAGGAATGCGGCTTCCAGGTCCTCCCAACAACCAATTGATTCTGCTAGCAAGCTGTTGAGCGAATGCCGAGCTGGTCCTTTAAGCTTGAGTGGGAGGTATTTGATGGCATGTCGATCATCACCGCGGACCATCTGGATATGGAGGAGATAGTCCTCGATCCAGACCGCAGGATCTGTGGTACCATCGTATGATTCGATGTTTACGGGTTTGAATCCTTCGGGGATTTGATGATCCATTACTTCATCTGTGAAGCATAGTGGGTGTGCGGCGCCTCTGTATTGGGCTATATCACGACGTAGCTCATATGAGCTTTGTCTACTATGTTCGGCCCGGCCGGGTTTGCTGTATCCGGCGTGACGATAATCATCCCGCATCGTTGGGCGCCCACGCGGTCCGCAGATCGATCTTGTATGTTTTTCCTTATCCTCCAATATATCTCGCAAGTCCGGCGCGTTTTCCCGTGCCTTGGTACTTTTTGAGCGGCGTCGGGGTGTGGCTTGAGCGGAGGGCCGAGAGGCTTCTCCGTCATCGCCGCAGGGTGGCCGGTCTGCCATGTCGCGGCTGGTGACTTGGGTGCTTCCTCCTCCGATCGAGGCAACGGCCTGCGTTTGGGGTAGCTTTTGGAGGCGTTCGAGTTCATACTCTTCGCCGCAAGGACTTCATCCATCCGCCGCCTAGCAGGTCTTGGTCAGCTCTAAGCTGTTCTTGGTTTTCTTGAGGCTGCTTGCCGTGGCTATAAGCCCGCGTTTGAAACGCTCTTGTTCGGCGGGATCCTCGTGCACGACAAATTAAATGCGTCGCCGAGGCTTCCTCATCTTCGGAGGGAGGCGCATAATTATCGCCCTCGACCTCTCTTTCTGCGCAGACCGTCAGGCGGACTTGCTTCTCCCTCCTTATGTGCCGAGTCCTGCCGGAGGGTTGTCTTGCACCGTCCGGTGTTATTATCTCCGTGCGGAATCACCGTTTTCTTTGTGGCGGGATTTAGATGGCGCCACCGACGCCGGGCGCTCGGTTGCTTCTTGGAGGGGTCATCCTCCATTGTTCCATCGCCGTTCCCATCTTTTGGGATGTCCACCATGTATATGTCGTATGACGAGGTGGCCTTCCGGTGCCTCGTAGGTATTTTGGGTCTTGGTCGTCTCCGGCATCGTCGTCCATACCGTCGATGTCTTCGGAGTCGAAGTCGAGCATGTCGGTTAAATCATCGGCTACAAAGTGGGTGGTGGGTGGGCGTTGAATTTCTTCGTCGTCCGTATCCCAACCTTCCTGTCCGTAGTCCGGCCAGAGCTCTCCGGATAAAGAGAGAGACTTTAGTGAATTCAGGATGTCACCAAAGGGCGAGTGCTGAAAGATGTCCGCAGCAGTGAACTCCATGACCGGCGCCCAATCGGATTCGATTGGCAGGGGCGCGGAGGGTTCGGAGTCCGAAGTGGAGTCCGGCACCCTGGAGTCAAGGTCTTAGCAAAGGACAGGGATGGAGTTCGGCTCAATCGCCGTAGAGATCGTAGCCCCCGAGGCGGTGTCCAACCACTCGTCCTCGATCGGGGAATCCGGCTCCGGATTAAGGGCCGGAGCGGATGCTGGTGCGGCCTCCAGGGCACTGTACGGCTGCAGAGCTAGATCAACCCCATCGAGACAGTGCGGCACCCGTGCCTGCGGCTCGAATCCGTCGAAGATCAAGTCTCCGCGGACATCGGCCGTATAGTTCAAACTTCCAAATCTGACACGATGGCTGGGGCGTAGCTTTCGACCGCTCCGGATGGCTGCTTAATTGGCCCGCAGTGCAAAGCCGCCGAATACGAAGATCTGTCCGGGGAGAAAAAGTCTCACCCTCGACCGTGTTGTTATTGATGATCGAAGGAGCCATCGGGCCTATCGGTGATGACACAGAAGAACTCTCAATGAAAGCACCAATGTCGGTGTCGAAACAGGCGGATCTCGGGTAGGGGGTCCCGAACTGTGCGTCTAGGCGGATGGTAACAGGAGACAAGGGACACGATGTTTTTACCCAGGTTCGGGCCCTCTCGATGGAGGTAATACCCTACTCCTGCTTGATTAATATTGATGATATGGGTAGTACAAGAGTAGATCTACCACGAGATCAAGGAGGCTAAACCCTAGAAGCTAGCCTATGGTATGATTGTTGTTACGTCCCACGGACTAAAACCCTCCGGTTTATATAGACACCGGATAGGTTAGGGTTACACAGAGTCGGTTACAATGGTAGGAGATCTACATATCCGTATCGCCAAGCTTGCCTTCAACACCAAGGAAAGTCCCATCCGGACACGGGACGAAGTCTTCAATCTTGTATCTTCATAGTCTTGGAGTCCGGCCGCGATGATAGTTCGGCTATCCGGACACCCCCTAGTCCAGGACTCCCTCAACGCCCATAAGCATGTGGGCGAGTTCTTGCTGCTTTGCTACACTCTCTCTGAAAACATTGATCAGTTGTTGTGTCGCACGACTCTGCACCTCTGATTCCTCCACCATTTCCATCATTCCTTCAGCCATTAATTGGTTCACAAACATGCATTTTTTCTCATTGCATTCGAGACGGAGGATCTTGAAACAGACTCAGATGGTGATTTTGGCAGGCTTGTATTATTGATAGTGGAGAGTGTCTCGACCACTGCATCATAACATAAATTAGGAGGGGAACCAAACAAATTAATCATGAGATATTGGCATATTACCTGGCCTAGATTTATTGGAAAGAAACAATGGGGTTGCCTTGCTGTTTTCAGAGTTTGTCTTCTTATCTTCAGCAGCCTGCACCAAATTAAGACACTAGCATTGCTATCATTGGCCAAGTCAGATAATAGGAAATCAACATTGGCACAACGAACATTTGGGCAACTAGCCAACACCAAATTAACACAATATGTCATAGCTATCATCAGCCAGGTAAGGTAATATGAAAGCAACATTGAGACAATGATATGAATGGGCAACCAGAGCAACACTACAATTCAGTAATGTGCATGATATGAGATAGTACACTCATGCAGCTCAGTATGCAAAACTACCAGGCAGTTTTCTTTACAAAAATCAACATTGGCGCCTTTAAAATTTTGCTACAACAAATTTTAGATCATACAAAGGTTGGATTCACGTCGATTAACAAAATACATGCTGATGTAAAAATATAGTGATATACAACAGGTACTTACATCAGCATTGGAGCACAGAGAATTCCATAAGATATTTTCCTCGAATAAAATGTTAATGAAGGAAATTTTCTATCATTTAACCTTATTTTCTAAAAGAGAGATGGGTAAGAAACATGTAGAAAATATGATCAGAATGCTATAAAATTTCATGATGCGAGGATACGCACACGCTTCTTAGAATGGAGTTGACATATTTTTTCTGGACTAGAGCGGACTAGTTCTTTGGCCACTTTGGAATCGCTTATTATCGATTGGGAGTTGGGTTTCTCTGTCTTTGGAAGCAAGATATCTACGAAAAATGGAGTTGGTTTATTATCTCCTGGCGTTTGGATCTTTTGCAAAGACTTGGTTTGTAACCCTTCAGATTCTAACATAGTCGTCTTCCCCTTGCATGCCTTATATAGAAAAAATGGTGCTTCAATTATAAAACTTGTTACAGCAGAGATGGAATAGGTACTGAAGAATAGAAAGGCATGACATATTGACATGTATTCCCTCCATCCGGAAATAAATGGATGGGTCTAGGCATATTTTAGTTCTAGATACATCCAGTTTTATCCATTTCTGCGACATGTAATCCGGACGGAGGGAGTATGATGTAAGAGCTAGGGATACGATAGGACAACACAGTAAAAAAAACACTGAAAACCGACTACAGAACCAAAGTAATCAAACCCACTGATATGAGATAGTACACTCATGCAGCTCAGGATGCAAAACTACCAGGCAGTTTTCCTTACAAAAATCAACATTGTGGCCTTTAATCATACATTTTTCTACAACTAAATTTAGATCAGAAAAAGGTTGGATTCACGCCGATTAACAAAATGCATGCTGATGTAAAAATATAGTGACATACAACAGGTACTTACATCTGCATTGGAGTACAGAGAAATCCTGCAAGAATCTTTCCTCACGGACGATACCAGTGCAGAAATTCTTCTATCTGTTAAGCTTATTTTCTAAAAGAGAGACGGGAAAGAAACATGTAGAAAATGTGATCAGCATGCTATAAAATTTCATGATGAAAGGATACGCACACACTTCTTAGAATGAAGTTGACATATTTTTGCTGGACTGGAGCGGACTAGTTCTTTGGCCACTGGAATCTGCTTATTATCAGTAGGAGTTGGGTTTCTCTGTGCTGGAGCAGTATCTATAAAAACTGGAGTTGGTTTATTATCTCCTGGTGTTTGGATCTTTTGCAAAGACCTGGTTTGTAACCCTTCAGATTCTAACATAGTAGTCTTCCCCTTGCATGCCTTGTATAGAAGAATGGTGCTTCAATTATAAAACATGCTACAGCAGAGAGATGGAATAGGTACTGAAGAATAGAAAGGCATGACATATTGACATGTATTCCCTCCATCCGGAAAAAAAATGGATGGGTCTAGGCGTATTTTAGTTCTAGGTACATCCTTTTTTATCCATTTTGGCAACATGTAATCCGGACGAAGGGAGTATGGTGTAAGAGCTAGGGATACGACAGGAAAACACAGTAAAAAAAGCACTAGTTGAATGTAAAACTGTATGCTAGCGGAATACCTACAGAAAAAACTAAGGCAACATACACGTGTATGATTGGGAAACTAAGATGGCATTGCAACAGAGCAATAGAACAACACTTCAATGTAAAAAAACATGGTATGGTAGATAGATGAAGTACATACTGATGAATTACAATGCATAAGATATTCAGAAGCATGATGTTCAAATTAAGCAGATGGCATTGCGATAGAGCAAGGACCTTTTGGGGTGAACAGGATTCAACATCCTTCTGCAAGTCTTCTGAAGAACTACCTTTACATGTTCCATCATATTGGGTATCATTGACATCAAGTTTATTGGCCTTTACATTGCTCCGTGAGGTTCTTATGGATATATCAGTGTGTGCAATTATATCTAACATGCATGGAAGACAACTAGTAGTTAGATTTATGTAATGAGTGCCGGTAGGAGACGACATAAATAGTAGGACTGGGTTAACTAGCAGCAACCGGTCTCAAAAACTAAAGGGAGAACAGAGATGAAAGCTACAGAATATGTATCGTTTGTACTCGAGATTAACTAGATGGCACACAAAAGTCTTAAAGAACAACATAGGTAATACTAGAAGTGGTATAATACTATAATCACCAGCCTGTGGGATAGCATTGGCTGACGGATGATAACTATGGAACAGCGTTACCTAAAGAACAAGTATCTTAGCTGAACTATGGAACAGCGTTAACTCCTGAACAAGACCCGTAAGAGATCAGCATGAATATATAGTGAAATGTGATAATCTATTTTCCATGCTTAGATGAATAACAAAGCCATAAATGTTGCACACAAGTAACATGAGGGTACAACCTATCTGGCCGCCATCCATAGGACTGAGCATCATGTGCTGACTTTTCGATGGCCCTGCCGTTGTTGTGGCTATCCATGTCAGGCACGCTCATTCGATGCAGGTAACTATTGAGTGGGGACTATAGCTCCCTTCTGGTTTATGCTTCCCTTGTTGGAGCAGCTGCGGTGAGTCGGAAGACGGTGTGGCTAAAGATACAGATAACCCATAATGTTAAGAACGACACATCTCTTTGATCTGATGAAATACACTAAGAGATCAACAGCAAGGTACAAGAGTGGTCACACGTCTGTTGACTGAGACTAAATTGGGGTCACATGATTTTATTTTATTTTTGGTATCGTCCGATCTACGCGGATGGCTTGATGGCCGTCTTGTGCCTCCCGGCCGACATCTTGTCGAGAATCTTCCACGAAGAGCCGGCGACCAACGGCAGAGCAGCTTGCCTTCATCGTCTGTGGCCCGGCCAAAACCCGCCTCGCCCCACCGCATCGCTGGTGGTTGCTCCGCCCTCGGGCCAATCCAAAAAGACTCCCCGTCATCCAGATCCGGCGGCGGCAGTACCTTAAAACCACGCAACTCTAAGATAGCCATCTAAGAGCTGCTACCGCAGCGAACTTGCGGTCCCACACCCTTACGTTAGAGACCAGCCAACCGGCAGCCTAGGAGCTCCACTGCCTCGAGGGGTGCTGTTTCCCATTAGGAATCGATTGGCCCAGAATAAAAATTCAGACAACTGACGCCTAAATAAAGTGATTTGAGATGAGGGTGCGACCTATCTGGCGGCATGGTGAAGTAGGCAGGTCTAGCTGCCGATTCGGTGAGGAGGCCTTGATTCTGCGGTGGCCACAGCAGCGAGGAAACAGCGATGTCGCGACGCTCGACGGCTATGGGGAAGCGGCACCGGGACTCGGGACGGATCCGGTTGGAGCCGCTCGTGGCCCGTGAACAACGGCGGGGGTGAATCGGCTCCGGTACGGTTCACGCGCCCATCGTCGAGGCAGCTCCAGTAGCACGGACTAAGAGGCACATGGCCCATTGCACGACGGCAAATGGACAGCGTCTCCAGCATTAGGGAGGAGGGCGGCTGTGAAATTGGTGCGGTGGGGGCGCCATGGAGGAGGGGCTGAGGTTTCGCGGCTCGGGAGAAGGGAGCTTCCGGGGAGAAGGTGATTTGGCGCCCACGAGGTATGAATGGGGGGGGGGGAATTGGGATACGGACGCATTTGTCTGAAATGTGAGGGGGAGTTACAGTTCTACCCCTGCCTTTAGGCTTCTCGGCATGGGTTTGTGTACTGAGGGTCGGGGATAGTAGAGTAACTTTGCTTCTCCCCAAATAGTGGGCGGGAGCGATTTCAGGCGAGGAGGGCGTGTTTTGAAATATAGTGGGCGCGAACGATTTCGGGCAAGGAGAGCGTGTTTTGAAAAAGTGGGTGCGAGCTATTTCGGGCGAGGAGAGCGTGTTTTCCCGACCATGGTTTATGAATTATTCGGCACATGTTATTTCAGCCGAGGAGAAGGTGCGCTTGCATGAAGTTACGAACCTACCCTCGATGCACAGCGGGCCAATTAATGCGTTTACCACATAGGACAGTAATTTTGCGTCTCCCATTTATTTGCTCGGGCGAATTCCACCGAGCAGAGGATGTTTAACGGTTCGTTCAAAATTTGGGAGAACGAGCATCCACATCTACCTTACCAAGTCGATTCGAATCAAATTTAGAAATATTAGCTTGCCACTTCTTTTTTAGATGGAGAGATGATGCTCGGGAGTAATGTGTTTTTACATGCTCATTGCTAGCGATTTACTATATGACAAATAGTTGACCCACTGAAAAACGGGAATCAAACCCAAAATGAAATATCTCGATTCAATGAAATAGCTTGTTAACCAGGTCAAAATAGTGAACTAAATCCAAAATTAAACACCTCAATCGAATAGCATGTTGTACAGTATTATAGTACTCCATGAACGTGTTAAAGTCAAATTAATGAACTTGTTTGATATATGCATATATCCGTTCATGTGCGGATTGCAGACAACATGTTCTCCAATTTAAATATTTGAATGCAAGTTTATATCGAAACATGGCTTATATCAGTCTTTGATGCATAAAACGCGACCTCCCCCTCTCCCGGACTCCTGCTCTCTCTCTCTCTCTCTCTCTCTCTCTCTCTCTCTCTCTCTCTCTCTCTCTCGCCTACAATCTTCAATTATGTCGCACGCATCCAACACACAAACCTTGTTGGTCCTCTCTTCTTCTCTCCATCTCTCTCTCTCTCTCTCTTTGTGTGTGTGCGTGGGTGGGGAGGGTCTTTCTAGTTCGCATGCATATATACTCCATCCATAGGTCTCGCTCGCACACTATGTATGATTCTCTAGTCCAAGCTAGATATCTTGGGTGCACTCATCGTACGCACACAAATTCCTTGGCTCGTTGCCCGTAACTCTCTCACGCACCACTCTGTCGTCTCAGAGCTCTTCCCCCTCTCTCTCAAACTCTCCATCTACCTGGGTCACACGTACACATGCATATCTCACTCGCACTCGATAGGCCCATCTAAAACTCTATCACTTTCCCTCGTTCTCTCTCCATCTCACACGAACACACACAATCTCATGCCTAGCTAGCCAAGTATGATGGTCTCTCACTCAATTGTAGGCACATGCAGTCCCCCCTATATGTATATGACTAGCTAATCTTAGTCTCCATCACAAACATGTGCATGGTCTATCTCGATTTCTCTTGGGGCATCTTTCTATCGCGCACGCACCTCCCTAGATCTCCCACCCATATAGTCCCCTCACGATGTCGAGGGGGTCTCACTATCACAAACACACCCTCTCGCCCTCCCCATGTGTCCATGTTCTCCATGTGTCCCTTTCCACCTTTGTTGCTTGTTGGCCAGACCTCTATTGGACATGTGCTATACGGGTGTCTCTCTCCGTTGCAAACAATCACACACTAGCTATCTTCGTGTATCTCCTCGCCTCGCTTTTCTATCTCGGAGATGCACGCGTGATATGTTCGCCTAAAGCGAAAAAAACACACACTCTCTCTAATTTATCGTTTGTTGTCACTTTCTCTTTCACACACATACTCTTTTTGCACACTTACTCATTCTCCTTCACACGCACTTGATCCCTCTCGACTTAGGCACTCTCCTCTGTCCATAGCATATTGATTTCTTGAAAAGTCAAACATCACAAAGTTTGACCATGTACGTGGAGAAAAACAATTACATCCGGAACGGCAAACATATACTATTAGATTCACCGTGAGATGTAGTTTAAATGCGATCTATCTTTGGTATTGAAGATATAAATAACATTTGTGTAAACCTGATCAAAGTTTCCAAAGTTTGACTTCTAAAAAAATTACATGCACTGCATTATCGAGCGGATGGAATATCTCTTTCCCACTCGCAGCTATCTGACGCACCACTAAGCCTTATCGAGCTCCTCAATCTCTCTCAAACTTTATATCTCCCCGGTTCACACATACACATGTCTCGCTCGCGCTATACATATAGACCCATCCAACACTCTCCTCCCTTATTCTCTCTCTATGTGACACGCACCCCCCTAATAAGTACCATAATCCCTCACTCCATCATAGGCGCAAGCACCCCCCCCCCTAAGTATGATTATCTCTCATTAGCCATCAGGAACACACGTATTGTCTCCTTCCATCCATACGTCTATCTCGATATCTCACGGGGTATCTTCTATCACGCACACACCTTTCAGTCGATCTCCCACCCATGTAGTCCCATCATGATCTCTAGGGGATCTCTCTATGACAAACATACACTCTCTCCTCCCCATGTATGCATTTTCTCCGTACGTCTCTCTCGACCTCTCTCCCTTGTTTGTCAGACCCCTCTTGGCCACGTGCAAGGGGTCTTGCTCTCTCGGTTGCAAACAACCACACACTATCTCCTCACGTTGCTTCCGCTGTCGAAGATGCATCTATGATATGTTTGCATAAGACACACACGTTTTTTCTCGACTTTTATCGATTGTTGTCCATGTCTCTTTCACACATGCACACACACTTTTTTCACTCACTCTTTCTATTTCTCTCTCTCTCCCTCCCTCTCTCCCTCTCTCTCTCTCTCTCTATCTATCTATCTCTCTAGTTAGGGACTCTCTCACGTTCATAAGCATAAGGATGTTTTGAAAAGTCAAACCTCAGAAAAGTTTGACCAGGTATATGTGGAGAAAAACATTGACATCTGGAAAGATCATTAGATTCATCACAACACGTACTTACTTCATACTATCATTTATCTTTGGTATTGTAGATATAAGTAATTTCTTTAGAAACTTGGTCAAAGTTTCAAAAGTTTGACTTAAAAAAATGTTGGAACTACATTATCGAACGGAGGGAGTAGCTCTTTCTCTCTCTCTGCTATCTCTCACGGGCCTCCCCTCTCACACGAACACTCTATACCGACGGATTATACGCTCACTGTGTCAGCGTATAGCTCCGTATATTGTTTAGTTGACCGCTCAACCAGTCCACATGCTGCCTTGCCAGCTCGTGTTCTGTATCTTCGTGTGCTGGCCCATGTGGCAGTGGGTGAAAATAAGTAAACTAGAGGCCCATCTGACACGCGGTGAAGTAAACAAAGTTGAAACCACTCGGGGTAGCACCCTGCAGGCTAGTAAATTGAGGGTGCATTGAGGACACACTTCTTCTGCGTGGAGGACGCACTCGCGCACAATTCACCGCTGCGCGGCGGCATGCATGATGGGGCCTTTTCGCACACCCAAAGCACACAACACACACCGGCCTGCGTGTACGCCAGCGTCGCCGCCAGTTGAGATGGATGGCGAGGCAGCCAACAAGCGGAGGCGGCTCGAGCCAAAACCGCATCCGGCGAGCCTGGACTTCATTAGCAGCCTCCCCGACGACATGTTGCTCATCATCATTGGCCTCCTCCCCACCAAATCTGCCGTGCGGACCGCCCTGCTCTCCCGGCGGTGGTGCCCCCTCTGGTGCCGCGTCCCCCTCAACCTCACCGTCAAGAGCTGCCTCTGCGACGGGGATTGCAAACGCATGGCTGCAGTCTCCAAGATCCTTTCATCGCACCCTGGACCAGCCAGACGCCTTGGCATCCGCATGTTCAGTACCAACTGCAAGGTCCAACCCAAGTTCGACGAGTGGTTCTTATCCCCCGCCCTAGATCAGCTCGAGGAGCTCAGCTTTGAAGCTGGAAGATGTCACTCTCTGCCGCCGTCCACGCTCCGCCTCACGCCAACACTGTGTCGCGCCAGCTTCAGCTCCTGCTATCTTCCCCAGATTAATGCCGCGCCCGCCCTTCTTCTCCCTCAACTCAAGCAGCTCGACCTCTTTCGACGTTGTCATCTCGAATAAGGCTATGGAGCACCTGCTCTGCAGCTGTACTGCGCTCGAGTACCTTCGTCTTGAGCAGATCCACAGTTTCATTAGCCTCCACATCGCCACGACGAATCTTCGATGGATTTATGTGTCTTGCTGGCCCCGCAACAAGACATCAATTGGGAAGAGATCACTCTAGCTATTCCATGTTATGGTCATTGAGAATGCGCCTTTCCTTGAGAGATTGCTTGTATCGGATATAGAAGGTCCAACAAGAATCAGGGTCATTGACGCGCCGAAATTGACAGCGTTGGTGCACTCGTCTGCGAAATTCTCCGAACTCTTTATTGGATCCGTAATCGTTCAGGTACAGCACTCATCTTCTTCTCCGTCTTCTTGAAATTCACATTTTTAAATTTCTTCTTGATGTATTTACGACCATCTTCCAGAAAATGATTCCCACAAGCTTGACCCAGTCTAAGCGCACAGTGAAGATCTTGGCAATAACATCTATCGGCCCCAATTTGGATCAAGTTGTTGGATTCCTTAAATGCTTTCCGTGCACGGAGAAGCTACTCATCGAGGTGAAACTTCTTTCCTATTAATAAACAATAATCACAACGTAGCTCAAATTTTCCGTAATTTTCCCAAATTACGATGACAAGTGTAGTGTTCAAAACTGCATCTACGCACTGCACCAAAAGAAATGTTTTTAGTATTTTTTCTCACGTGATCACCTGCATTGTTTTTTTGTTGTACTACTATAGTAGCCTAGGCTAGTCATAGTGGAAAGTAACTTAAACTACTCCAGTAATTCTATGGTTACCCTAAGAGCAATTACTACCTCCGTCCTGGTTTACTCTTCCTATTTTGTAGCATGAAAATTTGACCATATATTTAACTGACAAATGCATGTCACTAAGAACTATATCGTTGGATTCGTATTTGAACATAATTTCAAATGGTGTAATTTTTAGTGACATGCATTGGCATTTTCTTACATAAATATATGGTCAAAATTTTATACTAAATAAGAGGTAGTACAAAAGTGGGCTATAACGGCCCTCCACTATGTAGGCCAAAACACGTGCCAAATTCACTTGTGATGCATTTGGCATCGATGCCCCTCCATTTCTCACCTGGTGCCCCAATCTGGATCACCTACTTTTCTCCGGTGCCAAATTAACTCACGCAATGAAAAAACACTTGCGTGGGGGAGAGAGAGAGGATTGAGGCAATAAAAAACACTTGTTTCGGAGAGTGAGAGGTTGGTGTAGTTGGTTTGATTGATTTGTTTATACATGTGGGTCTGTGTGCACATCGGTGCCAACTCTCTCACATTGCGAGAGCGGTGCCAAAATCTTTTGATTTGACATCGATGCGTATTATGGCATCGGCCACATAGTGGAAGGCAACAAATGCCCAAGCTCTTCACGTACTCCTAGGTAAATGAGAGGAAAGAGAAAGAGAGAGAGAGAGAGAGAGAGAGAGAGAGAGAATGAAAAAATATCACTAGCCAGCCAACCCTATCGTATTAGCGAATGATATTGGCACCTCTTGATGACACGGCAATCTTATATAGCCAGCTGCTCTAATATGTTCTCTTCTTTTGCAGATAAAAAAAGACCCGAAAGTGAAAAATGTGCTGCACTATAACAATCTCATCGAATGCCTTGATCTCCATCTTACAGAAATTGATTTGATCTACTACCGAGGCAGCACATCTGAGATTAAATTGGCCAGGTTCTTTGTTCTGGAGGCAAGTGTGCTCAAGGTAATGAGGTTTGGCGTTCTCTGGCGTAACAATGAATGGCGTGTTGATCACCGCAAGCGTCTAAGCCTAAATGACAAAGTCTCCTTGAAGCTGAATTTTTTTGAAACATCAAGTGGCGGAGACTCGAAAACTTATTTGCCCATTAGTGACTTGTCAGGGCGGTGCATTTTAGTTTGTATGATAATGTTGCATCCACCTAAAGTAACGAAAGTTCTTACGTAAACTTCCTAGTAATTCCCTCTTCGTAGGTGCAGCATTACTCCTAACATTTGTAATATCAGTTTGAAACTTGTAATATTGTCGTGTCCTATTCCTGCGTTTTCAAAATCCTACGAATCGAACAGGGTCCTGAGTTGGTGATGCTGTTGTGCCCGCCATCTTTCACCAATAGCCGTTGGATCTAGATCTGACACATACAAACCAAACTTCTCCAGTTTTGCAAAAAGATGCCCGCACTTGTTCCCTATTTACAAACAACTCCTTGTCCCTCACAATCAGCCTTATCTCCTCCCCACCACATCTAGAAGGCCATGGAAAAATCTGGCGCGATGGCCGCTGCCGGCTCCGTCTACCGTCCAATCTTGGTGTTCCGTGCAATGCACAGGCATCTATGCACAGGAAATTATGTCGAACATGGCTAGTTGTAAGCAGGCTATGTCTACAGCCATGATGATAGTGACTGCAGACGGTGAGGCTGACTATGGTATGCCGAACATAGCGCCTATAGTCAGGTGTCATCTTCGGCGTAGGGTCTTGTCACTTCACTGTGAGGAGCAGCACGTAATAAATTGACCAAAGGGTAGTATAGTGCTACTACATTGGTAGTACTACTACTACTAGTACTAGCACCACCATTTGGATTTAGTTGTACTACCACGTCCATCTGGATTTAGTATTTGACTAGCAGTATCTAGTAATGCATGTCACAGAAAATGTACTACTCCCTCTGTAAATAAATACATGGTGTATTGTTTTATTCCTATCGGCGAGGTAACTTAATGTATTTTTGCTACTTAATAAGATTACATGCAATGAACTAACCACCGCATGTGATGTTTGGTAGTCTCAAGTCATTGAAAGCATGCACGGGCACGGAGGGGGACGCAGCTTCATTGACTTACTACACCTGCCTTTGGGTGTATGACACGTGGGTCCAACAGGTGGCTGGCCGACCTGTCATACAGCCAAAGGCAGGTGCAGTAGAGGGGTGAGGAGTAGATGGCCAACACGCACGTGAATTCAACGCGGTCTACACTTCTCATATAAAGGCTCCTGCCAGTCCAATCTACGAAATCCTATGCACCTACGCACCCAAGGGCAAGAGTGATCACTCCAATCGCAAGATCAGTTGACTAGAAGCTAGACCCATGGAGGCGATGAGCGCGAGCATCAGCCGGCTGTGCCAGATGGTCCACGATGCCGGCCTACGGCCTGGCACCAAGGAACGTCTCCAGGTTTTGAGGCCGCTAGGGCGAGGGGCTGCTTGGACGATAGCTTCGTCTCCTTGTTCGACGAGGTCCTCGTCGGCTTCCTCGACAAGTTCACCGTCGTCAAGAAGCTCGTGGACGACCTTGACGTACGCCTCCAGCCAGGCACCCAGGCTCTGCGATGCCTGCCACCCTCAATGGCCTCTATGGTGACAACCTCTTCGACGCACTGGTGGCCCTGCGACTGCCCGCCGTCGCGCCGGAGAATGTCCACCTCGAGGTCGCGCTTCGCCAGCCTTGGCCGGGCGCTGACAAGACACCATCGACATAATCACCCACGCCTATGCGCAAATCGTCCACAAGGACTACTACATGCAAGAGGAGGACGATAGGACGCTGGCCTTCTTGGACCGCAGGGCAACCTTGGACGGCATTGTTCAGAAGCATGTTGAGCTTGCCGCCAACACCGCTGATCCTCACACGTCGGTTGGTGACCCGGTACACTAGGGCGTGAGGATGTCGTTGATGGATCCGTATGTATCTTTAACTTTCCGTCAAATCCATGTAGTAGTATACGGTACTACTAGTAATTATCTTACCTTTCACATCAACTTCATAATTTTCCTACGTACTCCATGCATGAACCGCGCCAGAACCAAACTTCTCATTACTCTAATAAAAATCGTTATTTCTATCTATCAGTTGCCCCATGGAGCAGAACCAAATTTTACAAGTTACAAGTTCAAAAGGAAAAGCCTACCGTGTTCGCGCCGCACCCCCACACGGTTTGTCTGGCACGCCGCTCAAGGGGGAATGCGTGTTGTGTTGCATTTTCACTTACAAGTGGGACCGCAGTTGAGCAAACCGACTATCGGCACACCCCCACCCCGCCCACCGCGCGATGGCTGAGAAAACAGGAGGGAGAAGAGATGGTTGTAGCTAGCACGGACTCCAAGAAAATTGGTGTCCGATGGGACTCGTGTGGGTGGCGTGTGCCGTACTGCTAGACATGAATGCTAGTTATGGCCCATGCCACCCCACTATATAGAGGTGCTGGTTCCTCCACTATATCGAGTACGTAGAACAAATTTCCGGGAGTCCGTGCTCAGCCCTCCTCTATCTCTCTTCTCAGTCAGCCAGTAGAGGCGCGGAGCCCAGCGTCTGTTTGCTCATATGCGGTCCCACATGTGAGTGAAAATGCAAGAGGACCCACTGAACCTGCACATATTTCACCTCGACGTGCTGGTGATGAAAAACAAATCCAATAAAGATCTTCGGTGGCCGCTTTTGGAGTTACTCAAGAGTAGTAAGATTCTATTTACAGTTTAACCCAAGATGCACATCACGTGGCTTCACCTACCACTCTATTTTCTTGCATGACATGACCTGGATGCTGGATGTCCCACGTGTCGGCAAAAGGAGGAAGAACTCGACCAAATCTTCAGTTGTGCTCTCGGATTAGACTAGTTTTGCTAACTTAAAATTTTATTGTGTAGAATGGATGCAAGTTTTGGTATTGGGAAGAAGAGTACAATGATATATTGATAGAACGCAATTTAGTAGATGTTCTAGCACTTTTAGCTAGCATAGAGGCTAGAGATGAGACTAGTGCACTTGTTGATAGAATAGAGGCTAGACATGTCTACTTCTTTACACTCGAAGAAGAAAGAAGCACGCAAGATCGAGCCTCCGCAGATCAACAATGAATGCATCAAGAAGGCACTAATCCAACTTACAGGAGCAGTTATGGAAGTTGGATATCTTCTAAAATGTATTCTTGTGGTTCTTGTTTTCTTTGGTCTTGCTTTTCTAGTCAAAATTTTGGTGATGTATTTCCATGTACCAAAAAATCAATGATGAAAAAAGATATGTGTTTGCAAAGAAAAATGCACGCGGCGGGATGCGGTCGCTGCTCGGCGTAATCACGACCACCGCATCCGAGAAATGGTCGGACATGACCCCATTGCCCTACCCAAACGGACAGAATCCGGGAAAACGGAGGTCCGTTTGGGGTCGTGGCTGGAGTTGGCCTTACAAGTGGGACCGCAGCTTGAGGAAACCGACTATCGGCAATCCCCACCTCGCTTGCCGCTGATGGCTGAGTTAGAGAAAGCACGAGGATGAAGAGATTGTTGTAGCACGGACTCCAAGAAATATGGTGTCAGATGGAAGTCGTGCTGGTGGTGTGTGCCGTACTCCTGGACGTGAATGCTTGTTCTGGCCCATGCCACCCTACTACTCCTACTACTACTGCTACTACTCCTATCGAGGATTCGAGGTGCTGGTTACGTATAGCGAACACATTAACATATGGCCCACCTCACACTGTGGCCAAATTTCCTGGAGTCTGTGCTAGGTTAAAATGTGTTCTTTGTGAGGATGGGTGGCTGGTCTCAAGTTTAAAACTTGTTGTATTATGTACGTGGACGTAGAGATAGTGCAGCATGTGAAGCTAGTACAAATAGAGTACTATTGTTGATTGGCCTCATCCGATAACCTGTTGCAATGCACGTACAATTATGTATTCGGAAAATATTTTTTTGCCTCATCGCAGCACCCACTCAGAGAAACGACTCGATAGCCATTCATAAATTTAGTAAGTTTATCACAGGCATATCATTTTATTACACACAACAGGTCATCAACCCACAACGACAATGAGGATACATTATAAATACTAAAGTTTTCATCACACAACAAATAACAAGCAATGTAATGAACTTCAACTCAACCAATCCTTGGCGTTGGAAACGCTTGCTTTGAACCACAAGCGATTCTCTGGGAAGAGCCAGCTACAGTTAATCTCGAGACCAACACAGGACTGATCATCCAGGCTAAAGCGGCCTACTATATCACGACCAGGGTAGGGAACCAACGCAATGTCCAACGTATAGATACAGCTACTTCTCATAAATGGTAGTAACGTTGTGTCAACAACAGTTGGATCGCCTTTCACGATCATTCGATAGTTTTGTCCAAGGAAGAGCGAGTTTGCTCCAAGACTATCAATACTGTACCAGGGAGAAGGTGTTGGCGCTAGCACACTAGTATCCATCCCGAATACCATTCAACGGGTGTTGGAATATGTGACACTCCAAAAATATTCTTTTGGTTTTCTTCAAAAAAAATTGTTGGATTTGAAGAAGGTCTTCTAAACCCTTCCAAAAATCTCTCAAAAAAACTTTTTCCCTCTAGCAAGGATTTTATTTTGGCATCTCCTTCAACTCTGGTGTTTGGTTTTTAAACTTTTCTTCTGATTGCCCTCTTCTCAAAATTTCAAAACTTTTGGACTCTAATTTTTCTTTTAAAAAGAAAACCCTAGGAGTTTTACATCTTCTCCAATATCGAAACCACTCATGATTTTACCATGCACCACATGGTAAAATCTTCCCTAAAATCTCTCCTTCCACTTTGGGGCAATCCAAACATTCTGTCTCAACAAGTTCAATCCTTTTCTGAATTTTATTTCATTTATTTATCCTCCCAAATCTTTTCTGTCCATTATTTTGAACCTAGGTGATTTGCAAAGCAAGTACCTAAATGCATTTGAGATTTGACCTCAAACCAACTCCCCTGGATAGTCCTTGGTACCCACAACCTAGAACAATCAAGATCCACTCCTCTTCTTTTAAAAAAATTCAAATTTCAGTCTCTGCAAGTTTGGACCAGATTTGTCAAATTTGGTGAAATTCATATCTCCTTTGCTCCAAAAATTCCACAAAAATTCAGGCAGTCTCTAGATGCAATGAGAGGCCCCTCCACCAAAAATCAGCTCAAGGAGAAACTCCCTCATGCCAAAACCATTCTGTCGAACACCTGGCCGGCACTGTTTCTTTGCAGTTTCAGAATATTCAGAAGTTTCAGAGTTCAGTGTCGTTTCTTCTCATCAGAGTTCAGTCACGCGTCGACAGTGCACTTGGCATGTTGCTCGCAGCCCCTCCTCGCTGTCCGGAGCACCACACGAGGGCTTGGCTCATTCCTGGCGTCGGTGGCACCCTGGCCCGACCTCGCCGGCGTCTTCTGCGGCGTCGGGACCTCCCGTGGCGGGCGGCAGAAGGCACCACCCCAGCCCAACGCTGTTCTGCGCCGCCCAGCTCTCCCTAGCGCTCCGTGTGGCTCATGCATGCCAGCGCACGACCGCGGCACCGTCGCCGTGGCCCGGCAAGCACAGAACATGCTCCCTGCCGCCGACGGGTCCGCACCGCTCCGTTCCGTCGAGCATGCCCAAAGCAACCAAACCCCGGCTCGTTGAGCACCTAAACGGAGTCAGTTGACCTCCACGTCGGCACTCAACCCCAAAACCACCCCGACCAATGCCCTGCGCCGCCGTAACACTCGTCGGACTTATCCGTTCACAACAACCGCCTTGGGCCATCTATAAATAGCTCCCCCCGAGCTTGCTCTCGCCCTCGCACAACTCCGTCACCTCACCAGACCCCGCCTAGCCACTGGAAGAGCCCTGAAGGGCCCTTCTTCCTCGACTCCGGCCAACTCCGTCCGCCTCAGGCTCCGGCAGCGTTCTCGTCAGTGAGAACTCCTCCACAGCCCTACTCCTGCCTGTAGCCTCGTGGCACCACTAGGAGGCTAACCCCTATCTCAATTTGACCTCCGCAGCACTCTCCGACGAGGCCCACGACCACCCGAACCGTCGTCCGCCGGAGCAAGAGCCGCCGTCGACGTGGTGCTCACCGGCGACCACCACCACCACCCACCAACGCGGAATGGCGCCCTGAGCACGGAGGTACCCTCCGATCTCCCTACCTTGCCGTGGATCGCCGCCGGCGATCACCGCGGCTCTCGGGCACCGTCGCGCTCTGCCGCCTCTTTCAAATATTCAAACCTGATGGGTGGGACCCGCCCGTCAGCCTCTCTGTTGTTTTTTTTGAACCGTTTTCTGAAAGCGTACTCTGGCAAATACGCTTTCTACTCTGAAATGTTTTTCTGCACTTTTCTGCTCAGGCCCCTGAGGGTTTTCTGTTTCATTACAGATGGGTCCTTGGACCAAAACTCTTATAACTTTTTAACAAAAAGGAATTTTTGAGTGATTCTTTTTCTGCCCTCTTTAAAATTTTGTCTAGTTTTTTATCATATTTATTTGAAAAATATTTGGATTACTTTTCTGTACCCCACTGTATTTACGTTAGCGTGTGTGTTTTGTGTACCGTAGATACCGAAGGAGGTGACGGGACCGCGAACTTCACCGAGCTAGACCCCGACTACTCCGAACCAGGCAAGCAATGTTTGAACTTTTGATATGATGAGGGTTGGGCATGTTTGCATTATTTTTGTAGCATGGCACGTTCATGAGCATTTCAATGATAGTTTATCTCGTAAGAGTTGAGGCAAGTGAGTTTCGGAAAATCCATGAGTTGTTGGAAACATGTTGCATGGCCATGAGTTGGCATGAGTATGGGAAAGATGGCAGTGTTGTAGCATGCGAGGCTTATGCCAGATCGTTGACCCCGTGTCAACACAAATTAGTCAGATTCCGGTCTGTCTCCCCTTTCGTACTACCACCTTCCCGCAAGGGATACGGCTTAGTAAGTTGCAAATCACTTCCTGGTACACACCAAATCGAGAGGCTGGGATGAAGGTTCCATGGCCCTGGATTAAAGCCTTTCATCCGGTCGGGGCATGGGTGTTTCCGGTTGGGACCGAGAGGGGCACACCTTAGAGCTGCGTAAATAAATTTGATCCCATGCTATTCGAGATTGTGATCTCCCGTCTCAAAGTTTTTCTTGAACGCTGTCTAGGGTGATTCCTGGCAACGTGAGGTATGATGGGTGTGTCTTTGGTTAGTTGTGTTTCCTCCGAAATACCGTAAATGGAACTAGTCCTTCGTGACTACGGAAATCCGTTGGCTGTGGACAATTTTGGTACAAACTCTGCAGAGTCAAAATTCTTGAATTTCATCTTATTCATGTCCGAGTACCGTGTTCACCTTACCTTGTCAAGTGTCAGTCTCGATGACAGAAACTCCTGAGAACCATATGAGAATGAAATGTTTATTTTCTGTGAATGGACTAACCCACTTATTGCCACGTGGGGAATATTTTCCATGAGCACTGTTTCTTGTTAGTTATGTGAAATGAATTATAAGCCCTTTCTGCGATGTCGCTCAGATGTCCGACTGCGGCATTGTTATTATTTATTTTTATAAGCCCTTTATGTGATGTCGCTCAGACGTCCGACTGCGGCATTGTTATTATTTATTTTTATAAGCCCTTTACGTGATGTCGCCAGACGTCCGATCGCTGACATTGTTATTATTTATTTTTATAAGCCCTTTCTGTGATGTCGCTCAGACGTCCGACTGCGGCATTGTTATTATTTAATTTTGTTATAGGCCCTTTCTGTGATGTCGCTCCGACGTCCGACTGCGGCATGCATGTCTTTTCTTTCAATATAAGCCCTTTATGAGGTGTCGCTTAGACGCCTCGATCGTGGCATGTTTTACTTATTTGTTCACCCTTCGAGGCGTCGCTTCAGACACCCGATCGGTTTTGAGTTTATCTTCTTTGGGTTTTCGAGCGGACTACCGCCGATCCCCTTTTTACTTACTTATGTTACTGATTTGATAGCACATTGTTATAAATCAATCATGTCGCATTCATGCATACATTTGTTATATCTTTTGTCCGAACTGTCTTGTGAGTACTTTCAAAGTATTCACCTGGCTTGTTGATTTGGCCAGATGCTGACGAAGGCGATCTCATGGATGAAGAGTTCGATAGCGAGTCCGATGCCTAGAGTAATCCCATTCAGTCTCGTGCGACCCCTGGATTAGTCATTGTGATATATCCGCTTCCGCTACCCAAATAAATTCATCGAGCCTCACCTCGACGCTCGATGAGCCGCCAGTGTAGTAGTCTTATTATCCACACCCACTGTGTTATTCCACCAATCACTTATATCTCGAGTCAGTAGTATTGCCACCCCACACCATTGTGTCATATCCGCCATCATGTATAATTATTGGCGTGTTTGTAATAATTGGTTGGGCATCTTCACTTCGACCTGTAATATTTTAATGCTACTGGCTTATTGTATCAAAGTTTTGTCTACCGGTATGGAGGATTTTCCTCATATTGGATTTCATAGGTCGGTTGTTCAATAAATATTTTTAATGAAAAACCGGTCGTGACAAGCTTGGTACCAGAGCCAGGCTGACTGTAGGAAGCCACTAGGTGCGATCGCTAATTGGTTATTAGCAGAATAGAGCCGTTTATTATTTTTACAAATGTAGTCAATTTCGACGATCGGCATAAATTTATGATTTGACTACTCAGGATTTTTGCCTACTTTTGTAGATGGCTGGCAACGATCGCGAGTCGCAGAATGTTCGCCAACATGCCCGATGGGTTCGTCAAGCTTCTCTCCTTCATCGTCCAAGTCGTGATGGGGCCATTGTGCACCCAGTCTTCTCACTCTCTCGCACAAGCACACTGACCGTCAACCCACGCACCCAGCCGCGGCGCAATTCACGGGAGGGCGTATTGAATGACGCCGCTTCCGGTTCTTTGGGAGAGCCATGCCCACAGAGAAGCATGCACTGCAGATGGCAGCCCGTGAGGCGATAGCTCGTCTCGAGGACATCCTTCCTTCAATGAAGACTGTCGCTACCGCTACCTGCCATGTCACGTGCCATATACCTGCCACTACGCGTTCTCTTGCCCCAGAGGAGAATGGGACGAAGCTTTTGAGATGCTCATCGAGTATCTCCGGGCTTTGGAGGCAGCCTTCGACAACCTGGTGGATGACTTTGTAGCTGCCCGCATGGATTCAGTCCATGGCTGTGCCACCAACAGGAGGGAGCTCCTGCGCGCCGCACCGCCACTGACTTTCGTCTCGTCATCAGCATTGTTTGCTCCTACTGCTCTTGCTGCTACTCGTCGCCTACCTACCACGGAGGAGTTCAACCATGTCATTGCGCCTACTCTGGTTCGTTCTGCACCACCCCTCGTGCCCGCTCATGTTCGAGTTGTACCGCACAGGGCACCTGCTCCACCAACTCAGCGCAGCACCTCACGCCTGGAGCCTATCACCGAAGAGGAGGTTGAGTCCCCAGCCTCACTACGCCTCACCCTTGGCAGACCAAGGGAAATCCTTACCATCTCCGACTAAATGCACGCTTAGCCGCCATGCGATGTACCGACTTATGCGATATGTTTATATGTACATAGGATGTGAGAAGTAGCTTGTTTGCGCATCATGTAGGATCTGGAGGAGTGCACTAGCTTAAATAACATGTCAGGATTATGTACGCATATCCTGAGTGATGTATTGTATAATTACTGCTTGCGTGTAAGATATGTAATGAACGGTCCTTCTCCGTGCGCAAACGTTTATTCTCTTGGAAAATCTTGGAGCATTTGCGACTTTTTCCCGTCTTCTCAAATTTATTGATTTTTGCGGCTCAATTTCTTTTCTTATGAGTGTTTCAAAATATATCCCCAGAGTGAACCATGTCTCGTCTTTGGACGCGCTCCATGCCAACTCCAACAGAGGAAAATTATGGCACACCCAGTGCAACAATTTCACGAGGCGAGACAAGTCAACAGACGGTGAAACGACACTCTCCCAAATGTGTCGTCTTTATGAACAAAGTCAGCAGCAACATCAGGAAATAATGAACCAAGTCATCAATATGGGGAATCACCGTGGATGATGTCAGTGACAATCAAAGTTATCTCGAGCTACAGAAGACACGTCCCCAAACTTTTTCTCACACTGACAAACCTCTTGAGGCCGAAGACTGGCTTCGAGACATGGAAAGGAAGTTAATTATTGCCCAGTGTTCAGATCTTGAGAAAGTGCTTTATGCTCCGCACTATCTCACTGGAGCAGCCGCATCATGGTGGGAAAATTTCCTACACATGCACCCCAATGAAAATAATATAACATGGGAGGAATTTAAAGAAGGTTTTCGTGGGGCGCATATTCCTAAGAGTCTTATGAGAATCAAAAAGAGAGAATTTGATGACCTCAGGCAAAGGACAATGACGGTGTCAGAATACAACAGTCAGTTTACTCTGCTTTGTCTCGCTTCAACGAGGAGGCGTATGTCGGAAAACAAAAGATGGAGAAATTCCTAGACGGTCTGACACCCGCGCTTAAATGCCAATTGGTCGTACACACCTTTCCAGATTTTAAGACGCTGGTGGATAAGGCCATTACCTTGGAAAATGAGAGACGCAGCTTAGAAGATTTCCGCAAGCGGAGAGGGACCAGACAAATCACGCCCGCAACCACCGCAAAGAAGACAGATGTTCGTAAAAACTGGACACCCAAACCCACGACAAGCGCCTCGCGCCCAATCAAGAATTTCCATGCAAGGGACAAGGAGTTCACATACCGCCCAGGCGTTACCTACGCTTGTGGAGAAGAAGGGCACTATGCCAAGCAGTGCCCCAAGCCAAGGAACTCGACCCCAAAGCCGAACAACGGAAGCAATAATTCGGCGCCAAAGCGCAACAATTTCAACCCAAATAACAACCACAGGAAGGGTCATCTGAACCACGCCTAGGATGATGGTGTCATTCTCTAGCCGAACGTGACCAAAGAGGAAGCACAAAATGCCCCAGATATCGTACTCGGTACGTTTCCTATCAACACAATACCTGCCATGGTTTTGTTTGATTCTGGAGCTTCTCACTCATTCGTTTCGAAAAGTTTTGCTTTGCAAAATAATTTTTCGATGCTTCCCTTGGAAAAATCTATGGTCGTCAAGTCCCCTGGGATTAAGCAAGTTACCCAGAATTATTGCCAGGGTGTGGTTATCGAGTTTCAAGGGTTGAAGTTTCACGCAAATCTTATCGTGTTGAAAAATAAAGGACTGGATGTCATCTTAGGGATGGATTGGTTAACCACCAATAAAGGTTTTATTGACTGCTTCAACAGGACCGTAATACGCACCCACCACCACGGGAAGACCATAAAGGTTTCAGCCAAGGAAAGAAAAATATCCCGGCAACCGAGATTGAACAAGGTGGATATTTCTGAATTGAGCAAAGTTCCAGTAGTGTGTGAATTTCCAGATGTATTTCCTGAAGAGCTACCTGGCATGCCACCAGACCGAGAGATAGAATTCATCATTGAGTTAGCACCCGGAACCGCTCCCATATACAAGAAACCATACAGAATGGCACCATCCGAATTGGTAGAACTGAAGAAGCAAATAAAGGAATTATTGGAAAAAGGGTATATACGAGTCAGTTCCTCACCTTGGGGTTCACCAATTTTGTTTGCCAAAAAGAAGGATGGAACACTGAGATTGTGCATAGACTATCGAGCGCTAAACATGGTCACAATCAAGAACAAATATCCGATGCCACGAATAAATTATTTATTCGATCAACTCGCTTCGAGCCAAGGTGTTATCAAAGATTGACTTGAGGTTGGGATACCATCAACTGAAAGTGCGAATCAAGATATTCCCAAGACAGCTTTCACCTCCAGACACGGATTGTATGAGTTCACCGTAATTCCATTCGGACTAACAAACGCCTCAAGATATTTTGTTCACCTCATGAACAAAGTATTCATGAAGTTTATGGACAAGTTTGTTGTGGTATTTATCGATGATATTCTGGTATACTCCAAAACACCAGAAGAGCACGCTGAACATCTCCGAATTGTACTAGGAGAACTCAGGAAACATCAATTGTACGCTAAATTCAGCAAGTGTGAATTTTGGCTAAAGCAAGTAGGTTTTCTAGGCCACGTACTGACCCAAGAAGGTATCGCCAGAGACCCGAAAAGTCATAGGCCGTGCTTGGCTGGAAGCCACCAGTGGCGTGACGGATGTACGAAGTTTCTTGGGAATGGCAGGATACTACCGGAGATTTATTAAAGGATTCTCCACCATAGCAAAGCCAATGACGCAACTACTCAAGAAAGATAGGAAGTTTGAATGGACGGAAGCTTTAGAAAAGTTTCCAAGAACCGAAAAAGGAAACCCATTTACATAACCAGTATTAATTGTGCCAGATATACACAAAAAATTTGAGGTATTTTGTGACGCATCTCGAAAGGGCCTCGGGTGCGTATTAATGCAAGAAGGCAAGGTTGTCGCATATGTTTCCAGATAACTTCGCAAGCATGAGGAATATTATCCTACCCATGACCTGGAATTAGCAGCAGTTATTCATGCACTCAAGGAATGGAGACACTTCTTACTTGAAATCGCTAGAAATATACACGGACCACAAAAGCCTCAAGTATATTTTCACGCAACCAGAACTCAATTTACGGCAATGACGCTGGTTGGAATTGGCAAAGGATTATGATGTTGGAATCCACTACCACCCAGGCAAAGCAAATGTTGTAGCAGATGCTCTGAGTCGGAACCCCAGTTCGGACAACGACAACATGCCAAACTTGAGACCTGAATTCCAAAGAGAATTCGCTAAGCTCAATCTGATGGTGGTCACAGAAGGCAGTATGTCGAACTTAGAGTTACAACCTACCCTAATAGAGAAGGTTAAAGAGGCTCAACGTGGACACCCCAGCATTGAAGGCATAAAATGGAAGATGAATTTGGGAAAGGCCTCAGAATTCGTTATCGATGAGCAAGGAATATTGTGGTACGGGAATAGGCTTTGCATACCAAATATCCATGACCTTAAACAGCAAATCCTGGCTGAAGGCCACACCGCTCCGTATTCAATCCATCCTGGAGGAACAAAAATGTACAAAGATCTTCAAGAAACATTTTGGTGGCATGGTATAAAAAGAGACATAGCCATGTTTATTGCATGTTGTGACTCATGTCAACGCATCAAGGCCGAGCACCAGAAACCGGCCGGGCTATTGCAACCAAATAAGATACCCGAGTGGAAATGGGATGAGATTGGAATGGATTTTATTGTTGGGCTACCTCGGTCACGACACGGACATGATGCCATATGGGTCATCACTGATAGACTGACTAAAGTAGCACACTTCATCCCCGTGAAGACAACCCACACCACTCAGAAGCTTGCTAGGCTCTACCTTTCCCGTATCGTCTGCTTACATGGAGTCCCAAAGAAAATAATCTCGGATAGGGGCACTCAATTCGTCTCCCGATTTTGGGATCACTTACAACAAGCTCTGGGAACTCGGTGGCATTCAAGACCGCATACCATCCCTGCATGATGGGCAGATCGAGCGAGTAAACCAGATTCTAGAAGATATGCTTTGAGAGCATGTGTCCTCACCTATGGGACCAGTTGGGAAGAGAGCTTACCATACGCAGAATTCGCATATAACAACAGTTATCAGGCCAGCCTGCAAATGGCACCATTTGAAGCTCTGTATAGGCGAAGATGTCGTACCCCGCTAAATTGGTCGGAAACAGGAGACAGCCATATCTTCGGCCCAGACCTTCTCAAAGAGGCTGAAGATAAGGTCAAGGTGATTAAGGACCGACTCAAGACAGCCCAAAGCCGACAAAAGAGTTATTACGATCAGAAGCATCGTGGAGTCAATTTTGAACCCTGTGAATTTGTGTACCTACGAGTATCTCCTATGAGAGGCCTGCATCGATTCAAGATTAAAGGGAAGCTAGCCCCAAGATTCATCGGACCATTCTGCATAGTGGCACGAAGAGGCACGGTAGCCTACGATTAGACTTACTCCAAGAATTATCCGACATCCACGACGTATTCCACGTCTCCCAATTGAGGAAGTGCGTAAGCAACCCAGAGAAACAAGTACCCCATAAAAACATTGACGTGCAGCCAGACCTTACATATCGGGAGCATCCAATAAAAATCTTGGAAGAGTCTGAAAGGGGGACCCGACAGAAAACCATCAAGTTCTTGAAAGTTCAGTGGAGCAACCATACCGAAAGTGAAGCCACTTGGGAAAGAGAGGATTTTCTTCGGACAGAGCACCCATGTTTATTTGAGGATCAGCTGGAATCTTGGGGACGAGATTTTTCCTAAGGGGGTAGGAGTTGTGACACTCCAAAAATATTCTTTTTGTTTTCTTCAAAAAAATTGTTGGATTTGAAGAAGGTCTTCTAAACCCTTCCAAAAATCTCTCTCAAAAAAACTTTTTCCCTCTAGCAAGGATTTTATTTTGGCATCTCCTTCAACTCTGGTGTTTGGTTTTAAACTTTTCTTCTGATTGCCCTCCTCTCAAAATTTCAAAACTTTTGGACTCTAATTTTTCTTTTAAAAAGAAAACCCTAGGAGTTTTACATCTTCTCCAATATTGAAACCACTCATGATTTTACCATGCACCACATGGTAAAATCTTCCCAAAAATCTCTTCTTCCACTTTGGGGCAATCCAAACATTCTGTCTCAACAAGTTCAATCCTTTTCTGAATTTTATTTCATTTATTTATCCTCCCAAATCTTTTCTGTCCATTATTTTGAACCCAGGTGATTTGCAAAGCAAGTACCTAAATGCATTTGAAATTTGACCTCAAACCAACTCCCCTGGATAGCCCTTGGTACCCACAACCTAGAACAATCAAGATCCACTCCTCTTCTTTTCAAAAATTTCAAATTTCAGTCTCTGCAAGTTTGGACCAGATTTGTCAAATTTGGTGAAATTCATATCCCCTTTGCTCCAAAAATTCCACAAAAATTCAGGCAGTCTCTAGATGCAATGAGAGGCCCCTCCACCAAAAATCAGCTCAAGGAGAAACTCCCTCATGCCAAAACCATTATGTCGAACACCTGGTCGACATTGTTTCTTCTTGATTTCAGAATATTGAAGTTTCGGAGTTCATGTCGCTTTCTTCTCGCCGAAGTTCGCCACGCGTCGACAGTGCACTTGGCACGTTGCTCGCAGCCCCTCCTCGCTGTCCGAAGCACCACACAAGCGCTTGGCTCGTTCCTGGCGTCGGTGGCGCCCTGGCCCGACCTCGCCGGCGTCTTCTGCGGCGTCGGGACCTCCCGTGGCGGGCGACAGAAGGCACCACCCCAGCCCAATGCCGTTTTATGCCGCCCAGCTCTCCCTAGCGCTCCACGTGGCTCATGCATGCCAGCGCACGACCACGGCGCCATCGCCGTGGCCCGGCAAGCACAGAACGTGCTCCCTGCCGCCGACGGGTCCGCACCGCTCCGTTCCATCGAGCATGCCCAAAGCAACCAAACCCCCGCTCGTTCAGCACCTAAACGGAGTCAGTTGACCTACACGTCGGCACTCAAACCCAAAACCACCCCGACCAATGCACTTCGTCACCGTAACTCTCGCCGGACTTATCCGTTCACGGCAACCGCCTCGGGCCATCTATAAATAGCTCCCCCCGAGCTTGCTCTCGCCCTCGCACAACTCCACCACCTCACCAGACCCCGCCTAGCCACTGGAAGAGCCCTGAAGGGCCCTTCTTCCTTGACTCCGGCCAACTCCGTCCGCCTCGGGCTCCGGCAGCGTTCTCGTCAGTGAGAACTCCTCCACCGCCCTACTGCTGCCCGTAGCCTCGTGGCACCACTAGGAGGCTAACCCCCACCTCAATTTGACCTCCGCAGCACTCTCCGACGAGGCCCACGACATCCCGAACCGCCGTCCGCCAGAGCAAGAGCCGCCGTCGACGTGGTGCTCGCCGGCGGCCCCCACCACCACCCACCAACGCGGAATGGCGCCCTGAGCACGGAGGTACCCTCCGATCTCCCTACCTCGCCGTGGATCGCCGCCGGCGACCACCGCGGCTCTCGAGCACCGTCGCGCTCTGCCGCCTGTTTCAAATATTCAAACCTGACGGGTGGGACCCACCCGTCAGCCTCTCTGTTGTTTTTTTAACCGTTTTTTGAAAGCGTACTCTGGCAAATACGCTTTCTACTCTGAACCGTTTTTCTGCACTATTCTGCTCAGGCCCCTGAGGGTTTTCTGTTTCATTACAGATGGGTCCTTGGACCAAAACTCTTATAACATTTTAACATAAAGGAATTTTTTAGTGATTCTTTTTCTGCCCTCTTCAAAATTTTGTCTAGTTTTTTATCATATTTATTTGAAAAATATTTGGATTACTTTTCTGTACCCCACGGTATTTACGTTAGCGCGTGTGTTTTGTGTACCGTAGATACCAAGGAGGTGACGGGCCCGCGAACTTCACCGAGCTAGACCCCGACTACTCCGAACCAGGCAAGCAATGTTTGAACTTTTGATATGATGAGTGTTGGGCATGTTTGCATTATTTTTGTAGCATGGCACGTTCATGAGCATTTCGATGATAGTTTATCTCGTAAGAGTTGAGGCAAGTGAGTTTTGGAAAATCCATGAGTTGTTCGAAACATGTTGCATGGCCATGAGTTGGCATGAGTATGGGTAAGATGGCAGTGTTGTAGCATGCCAGGCTTATGCCAGACTGTTGACCCAGTGTCAACATAAATCAGTCAGATTCCCGTCCGTCTCCACTTTCGTACTACCACCTGTTTCCCGCAAGGGATACGGCTTAGTAAGTTGCAAACCACTTCCTGGTACACTCCAAATCGAGAGGCCGGGATGAGGGTTCCATGGCCCTGGATTAAAGCCTTTCATCCGGTCAGGGGGCATGGGTGTTTCCGGTTGGGACCGAGAGGGGGGGCACCCCTTAGAGCGCGCGTAAATAAATTTGATCCCATGCTATTCGAGATTGTGATCTCCCCGTGTCAAAGTTTTTCTTGAACGCCGTCTAGGGTGATTCCTGGCAGCGTGAGGTATGATGGGTGTGTACTGGTTAGCTGTGTTTCCTCCGAAATACCGTAAACGGAACTAGTCCTTCGTGACTACGGAAATCCGTTGGCTTCGGGCAATTTTGGTACAAACTCTGCAGAGTCAAAATTCTTGAATTTCATCTTATTCATGTCCGAGTACCGTGTTCACCTTACCTTGTCAAGTGTCAGTCTCGATGACAGAAACTCCTGAGAACCATATGAGCATTAAATGTGTTTTTTCTGTGAATGGACTAACCCGCTTATTGCCACGTGAGGAATATTTTCCGTGAGCACCATTTCTTGTCAGTTATGTGAAATGAATTATAAGCCCTTTCTGCGATGTCGCTCAAACGTCCGACTGCGGCATTGTTATTATTTATTTTTATAAGCCCTTTATGTGATGTCGCCGGATGTCCGATCATGCATTGTTATTATTTATTTTTATAAGCCCTTTATGTGATGTCGCTCAGATGTCCGACTGCGGCATTGTTCTTATTTATTTATATAAGCCCTTTCGTGATGTCGCTCGACGTCCGATCATGACATTGTTATTATTTAATTTTGTTATAAGCCCTTTACGTGATGTCGCTCCAACGTCCGACTGTGGAACGCATGTCTTTTCTTTCAATATAAGCCCTTTATGAGGTGTCGCTTAGACGCCCGACTGTGGCATGTTTTACTTATTTGTTCACCCTTCGAGGTGTCGCTTCAGACACCCGATCGGTTTTGAGTTTATCTTCTTTGGGTTTTCGAGCGGACTACCGCCGATCCCCCTTTTACTTACTTGTGTTACTGATTTGATAGCACATTGTTATAAATCAATCATGTCGCATTCATGCATACATTTGTTATATCTTTTGTCCGAACTGTCTTGCGAGTACTTTCAAAGTACTCACCTGGCTTGTTGATTTGGCCAGATGCTGACGAAGGCGATCTCATGGATGAAGAGTTCGATAGCGAGTCCGATGCCTAGAGGAATCTCAGTCAGTCTCGTGCGACCCCTGGATTATTCATTGTGATATATCCGCTTCCGCTACCCAAATAAATTCATCGAGCCTCACCTCGACGCTCGATGAGCCGCCAGTGTAGTAGTCTTATTATCCACACCCACTGTGTTATTACACCAATCACTTATATCTCGAGTCAGTAGTATTGCCACCCCACACCATTGTGTCATATCCGCCATCATGTATAATTATTGGCGTGTTTGTAATAATTGGTTGGGCATCTTCAGCTCGACCCTGTAATATTTTAATGCTACTGGCTTATTGTATCAAAGTTTTGTCTACCGGTATGGAGGATTTTCCTCATACTGGATTTCATAGGTCGGTTGTTCAATAAATATTTTTATTGAAAAACCGGTCATGACAGAATACGTCCGTAGAGTGCGACCATGGGAGACAACACCTGCTCCCTCAGTAGTAACATCAGCACTACGCTGTATACAGACAAGAAAGGGTGATACATCGGAAGTTGCCAAGCGCCACTGAGTATATGGGCCATCCTCATCCTCATGCTCGTGATCATCACCATCTTCATCTCCCCCTTGGTTATAAAATTTTTCAAGTATAGGCGGTGGAATGTTCACAGGACCTTGGAAACACAAGAAGAAGGTTAATTACTAGAGAAGGGAAACTTGCTAACTCACATGCATGTGTATGAAACAATTATAATTACGATGGAAGACAAATGTACCGAAACTACGAGGATCCCATGCAAAAACAGTGCCACGAGTGTTGGCAGCACACACAAGACCCTCGTATTCAATTGCATCACAATACACATCCGTGTATAGAAACTGATTTTTGAGCAATATCCATCTTGTCGAACCACAAAAGACGGCAACAAGCTTGTCGAAAATAGCAACAAATTGATAGTTCTTGTAATTCCAAGAGCGGTTGGGAACTCGAGAAATTGCTATCTTCCATAGACGACAGTCACCATGATCATATTTGAATGTACATAGATCATCTGTGTGCTCAACCTTAGGGCACTCGGAGATTTTTGGAAGTGGAACCACTGACGAGTGTACACATTCACAAGTTCCCACTCGCAATTGTATCCAGTATAAACAACCCAATCTCCATTTGTGCCTGCCCAACCTTGCCCTCAAGCGATGGCATCTTAACATCATACGTATATTTATCAAGCGGCATCAACTTGCACAAGGTGAGGCTTCCCTCGTCCCCACGCCAGCCAGCAGGGTCATGGCGAAGAAGATAGGGGATATCAAACCGCTCTTGGACCCTTGGGTTCCTTGTAATGATGTTATTAGTTGAGTCGAGAATGTTCTTGAACGAACCTGTCATGCTAGCCGAGGTGATGACGTCGCACCGATCAATGAGTTCCCCCACCACGTCATCTTTCAGATCAGGGCAAGAATAACGGGGTCGTTTCCGGCTTGTTCCCTCCATGGAGAATACGATCGAACAATGGTAGAAGGAAGGGTGAAGGCAAATGGAGGAGGGAGGAAGAGCGTGCGACAGCAGTTCCAAATCGAGAAGGAAAGGCGAAGTGTCGGTGGACGGTTTCCAGTTTGCCACGGTACACGAAGAGGCGCCCCGGCCTACATGTCCTTTCGGAAATTGTACAAAAGGACTCGCCGTCTTCTCACTGACATGTTGGAACGGGACCACATGTCAACGAAACATGGTGTGTAATTTCTCGTGCAAAATGTGATTTGGCCGCGTTAGCCCGAGGTGCCGCATTAGTTATCGACCTTTATTTTTTAACATACAATTTGAGTGCATAGCTCCTGTGGTCATCACACGTGAGCGGATATATAGGTGGGCTAGGTGGGCAGGAGGCAACAATCTAAGTGCTAAAAGAGTTGATCTCGAAAAAAGAGTTGATCCAATGCTTGGTTTTATTTGGATTTTCCAACTATGACCATTGGATAGAGTGAATCAATGGCCTACATTCAAACTTATTCTCATAGTATAGAATGGTATAGGAACATGGAGAGATTTGGTTGATTTTATATGTTCTTCCACTCCGAGGTTCGTAGCTCCTTCTCATTCGTCGGTAATCTATGTTCTTCCACTCTTTCGTTTAAGACATGAGCTTTGTTCATCATGTTGCCAACACGCGGGACATCTATATGACTCCATTTTACAAAATCATACTATATGCCTCCATGACAAGCGGGACATCTAGCATCAAGGTGGCGTGTCATGCAAGAAAATTGAGATATGCAGTGCGTAAGTGAGTCGTGCACTTCGATGGCACCTAGTACTACGTAATATTTTTTTCTCCTCGATGGCACGTTAATAGTGCACGTACTCAATGGCCCTGTTTGGATACTCTAACTCAATTAGAGGTTAGAGTTAGATTCTAACCCTGAACTATCCCTAAACTAACTCTAACCAAAGAGTTGTTTGGATGGTAGGGTTAGATTGACAATAAATATTCTTTCTCAATCATTTGACTACTTTGAACCCTGTTTGGATGGGAGGGGTAACTTTTTTTACTAATTTTTCTAGTGGGCCAAGGAGAACTAACCCAAATAAGCTCCTCTAGTGTGGGCTAGTTTTTGGGGGTGGGTTAGATCAAACTAACCCAAACTAACCCATCATGTTTGGATACTTTTGGGTTATTTCAGTCCCAACTAATAAAACTAACTCTAACTTAGGGATCCAAACAGGGCCAATGACAGAGCACGGGATGGTAGCCATGGACATGGTCGGCCCTTTTTGAAGAGAGTACTAATAAATAACTTTGATGTCTCCCGTCAATTGGCAGAACGACGAGAAGCTTTCTTACTACGCCTTCTCCCTCACCAACGCGTGCACGGTGGCTCGCAGCACGAGGAGAAAATTCTGCTTAGAAGGGTGGACATGAGCAGTTCATTTGGTGTCAGATTGCCAGAAGTACTACTGTAGTACCATCATTATTGTTCGACTTCCGGAAGAGGAGAAGAGCCAAGCGCAAGGTCACCTACTAACCTAGTACGCCAGTACTACTATATCCAAAGTTGGTCCACCTTTTTAGAGCATGGTTAATAAATATAGGCGGCTCTTGCAGCGGCACATCATTTAGAGCAAGTACTCTCTTCGTAGGAACAAAGGAAGAGAAACAAAAGTTGGAGTGGATGCTAGATTGCCAATTAAAACATGTTTACATAGGAAAAAAATCCTATAGCACTCTATCCTATGAATCAAACGACCAATGTAGGAAAATTATGAGGGGGGTCTCTCCAACAGTGTTCCTGGGCTCACACCTAGCATCACGGTGGTCGAACTTGGAGTCATTCATCTGGAACACGTGGCGTCTCAGATCTGGACACAAGGTAGCGCGACCTCTCACTTCCTCCGCCATTTGAAGCGGCGCGCCGGTGGAGGGCTAGCATACTCCAATATTAGGTTGGCTCTATGTGATGTGGCAACTTCATATACTAACCGGATGTTGGCTATACTACTACGGTACTCACACTCCAATAAGTGACTCGAAAGCCATTCATAAATTGAGTCTATGACATGCATTTGCAGCTGAAATGTACCATTCATTAAATACAACAAGTCATCAACACACAACGACAATGAGGATACATGTTGGATTATAGATTATTTCCAACAAAACATTCTAGCAAATACTAAATTTTTCATCACACAACAAATAACAAGCAATGAAATGAACTTCAACTCAACCAATCCTCGGCGTTGGAAACGCTTGCTTTGAACCATAGGTGCTCTGGAAGGGCCAACTATTGTCAATATCGAGAGCAATGCGGGACTGATCATCCAGACTGAAGCAGCATATATCAGGACCACGGTAGGGAACCACCAAAATGTCCGAGGTATAGATACAGTTGCTTCTCATAAATGGTAGTAACGTTGTGTCAACAGCAGCTGGATCACCTTTCACCATCATTGGATAGTTTGGTCCAAGGAAGAGCGAGTTTGCTCCAAGACTATCAATACTGAACCAGGGATAAGGTGTTGGCGCTAGCACACTAGTATCCATCCTGAATACCATGCAACGGGTGTTGGAATAGGTTAGGAGAGGGCGACCATGGGAGACAACACTTGCTTCCTCAGTAGTAATAGTCTGAGTGCACTGTATACAGACAAGAAGAGGTGATCCATCAGAATTAGTTGTCAGGCGCCACTGAGTAGTTCTGCTCCTCCTCATGCTCGTGATCATCACCATCGTCATTTCCCCCTTGCTTATAAATTTTTTCAAGTATAGGTGGTCGAATGTTCACAGGACCTTGGAAACATAAGAAGAAGGTTAATTAGTAAAGGGAAACTTGCTAACCCACATGCATGTGGATGAAACAATTATAATTACGGTGGAAGACAAACATACCGAAATCATAAGGATTCCATGCAAAAATAGTGCCACGAGTGGTGGCAGCAAACACAAGATCGTCGTATTCAATTGCATCACAGTACACATCCGTGTATAGAAACTGATTTTTGAGCAATATCCATCCAGTCGAACCACGAAAGACGGCAACAATCTTGTCGAAGATAGCAACAACTTGATAGTTCTTGTAATTCCAAGAGCGGTTGGGAACTCGACAATTTGCTATCTTCAGTAGACGACAGTCACCATGACCGTATTTGAACGTACGTAGATCATCTGTGTGCTCAACCTTAGGGCACTCGAAGATTTTTGGAAGTGGAATCGGCTGACGAGTGTACACATTCACAAGTTCCCACTTGCAATTATACCCAATATAAGCAACCCAATCTCCATTTGTGCCAGCCCAGGACTTACCCTTAAGCGATGGCATCTTGACATCACACGTATCATTATCAAGCGGCATCAATTTGCACAAGGCGAGGCCTCCGTCATCCGCACCCATGCGAACAGGCTTATAGCAAGAAGATAGGGGAGATCAAACCGCTCCTGGACCCTTCGGTTCCTTGTAATGATGTTATTAGTTGAGTCGAGAATGTTCTTGAACGAACCTGCCATGCTAGCCAAGGTGATGACGTTGCACCGACCAATGAGTTCCCCCACCACGTCATCTTTCAGATCGGGGCAAGAATAATGGGGTCGTTTCCGGCTTGTTACCTCCATGGAGAAGACGATCGAACAATGGCAGAAGGAAGGGTGAAGGCAAATGGACGAGGGAGGAAGAGCGTAACGACAACAGTTCCAAATCGAGAGGGAAAGGTGAAGAGTCGGTGGACGGTTGCCAGTTTGCCACGGTACACGAAGAGGCGCCACGGTCTACACGTACTTTCGGAAATATTACAAAAGGAATCGTTGTCGCCTCACTGACATGTTGGAACGGGACCACATGTCAACGGAACATGGTGTGTAATTTCTCGTGCAAAATGCGATCTGGCCGCGTTGGCCCGCGGTGCCGCATTATTTCTCGACTTTATTTTTTTAATGCCGTGCCGTTCAGTTTTGAAGCACGACTAACTGGTACTGTTTGCAGAGAAAATATAAACTACTCTACCACTACTCCACCTCTAGTACTAGTAGTATATAGGCTGGAGCTTCAGAGCTTTCTTGCTAAGGGCTGCCCACTTGCTTCTCACACTATCACCCTCTCTTCAGATCTAAAAAAGACGGCCTCTCTCTCCCTCCTCACCGGTGGTCACAGATCCGCCGGGGAAGAAAAGGACGCGCAGCGTTGACACACTCGTCGTCAGCGAGCGAGGTCATGCACTGACGACAAGGTCGTCCTCTCAGACCTAGCGCCCGCGCGGGATGGCCTCCGTCCCCAAGCTCGCTGCCGTAGTGCATGCGGAGGACGACGACCACGAGCGAAGCCACTTCCCGCCGACCCTCGGGTATGCTACCTCTTTTTGAACCATACCCTTGTTCTATTGCCCCATCTGCCATGTCGTTGCATGTGGATCTTCCCAATTTTCTATCCTCTGCTCTGCTGGTCACGCAGACGAAAACCTTAATTTGCACTATTAAAGGAAACCCTACTTCATGCAGACTAATCCATGTCTGGGTTGAATAAGGAAAGGAAGGAGACTGTCTTGTCCAAGAGAGTAGGCATCGAACCCGCATCTAGGTTGAAAAGGGGAAAATCAGTAGCTAAGGAACGAGTCTCGTGTGTCTTGCTTGAAGAAGGGTAGAAAGGCATGAAAACGCAATAGAGAATGACCAGGTCGATCGGTTTGTTGTCCTCACATAGGAAAAAGGTCGCTAAACATAACAAAAATGGGACGTAATCCACATATGCTGCCTGGATATTTGTTGCTCTGGGCAACCATACCTCCCTCACCACTCTATGCATCCGTGGAGGTACATCGTACTGGTGCGCGCACTGTCCGAATGGGCCTCCCATGCTCTTAGTGTCATTTTTTTGCTATTAGTATAACGCCAGCAGTCAAGTCAAGCAATGCTACTGCTAAAGTGATGCCACATTTAACTAATGACTTTTCAGGTCTAATGCCACCAATAAATTTAAGCAATGCCATTTAATGTCTCTGGATTATTTCAGGGTTAGCTGTTGATTGTGGATGTATTAAACATTTTTCAGCTAAGGCATTCTAATGTTGTTGCACAGCCAGTATACCAACGATGAAACTTGTTACTACCTTCAGATTTTTGCACTTTTATGCTTATAGATTACATACCTCACTTTCATGAGATAAGTTAATTTTTTTCTACAGTATCACCAAAATGCCAAGGCGCTGATGTCATTTATTTTGGTTAAACTGCACAAAAAATTATGAAGACAAGAGGAAAGGTCAAGAGTGGGCACCTCCTCCTCCGGCGTTCTCTTGATTCGTTCGATCAAGTTTTTATGTTTGATCGATTATCAAGATTGGGATAGCAATTTTAAGGTCCCCGAGTTCGAAATGATATTTACCTTGGAGGTACATGGTTTGCAATTTTTATACTGTCATTAGTTAATAATGCTAGTTACCTTCAGACTTTTGTATTTGGTTTAATGCTCATGCGGCTAGTATACCAATGCAGAAACGTGTTACCTTTACATTTTGTATTGTTAATTATTATAGAAATCTTCCAGTGCCAGAGTTTATTGAAATCTGTTCAGTAAAACCATTGTACTGTACCCTATAATAAAATAACTACTCTACTGTTGCACTAGCCACTGGATTAGTGTATATTTGTAGTATTTGAAATTTCGAATGGTGTTGCATTAGCGCATGGACATAAATAAAGTGTGGCAAGCTTTCCCAGATATGTGCTCAAGAAAACTTCTACCTGTTTTTCTAAATACTAGTAAACGTTTGGGTACTTTAAACTGAACCGCGAAAACGTATTATATTAAGGAATAGAGGATGTAGAGTTCACTCAAATTATCCTAGTAAAGCTAGTCACACCTTTGTTAAAATTAATGTTCGTTATGTTATCGGAGGAGGTCTGTAAGTTTGTCTCTAATGCCTGTCGACTACATACCTGACATCATGATGTAATGTTAAGTCATTTCCTTTTATGCAGTGTCATTGAATTGTCAAGGCGGTGATGGCATTTTATTTTAGTTGAACTGCACAAAATATGCTTAAAAGAAGAGGAAAGGTCAGGAATCGATCATTCTTTCAGAAAGAACTATATATGCCTTTCTAACATCAGCCTCTGTTGCCTTATTTATTCCTTCAAACAGGTGGTTAGAAATAGTCTTGATACCTTTTCCAATTAAGAAATTGGAATGCTTATATTTGTGAGTCTATGCTTTAACTAGTGCCACTTTTATAGTAATCACACTTTCAATATCTATGCAAACAGGGATGCTCGATTTTAGTGGAACTGCACAAAAAGTCCAACTAGTTCAACATTAGGAGCATGTTTTCTTCCAAACCTTTATATCAATTGGTGGCACTATGAGCTGTTCATTAAGAAGGTACATGGTTTGCTACTATCTTGCTACTCTTTTTGTACTGTCATTAGATAGTAATACTAGTGGTTTGCATGTGAATTTATTGGCGGTGGTGGACCTACATTGGAGGTGCAGGACAGGATTCAATGATTGGATGCTCAATTTCGGTTGTATCAATTTCACCTCTTCCATCACTGCGAACATGGATATCCTTGGTTTGATGAAGAATAGGCGCTATATTTCTCCTCTGAACAAGCAAATCAATTTAGTATGAAATTGTCCGGGGCAAAACATGACTGTATCAAATTGTCCAGTGCAAAACATGACAGATGCTAAGCGGAAGAGACATGTTTAAACCGAAAATACAAGGTGGGGTATATGTTTACTAGCTGCTTGATATTTGTGCAGATAGAGATGTCTGCCCGTTGCTATTTGGAAAACACACAAAGTGACCGCAATTTTGGTTGAACTGCACAAGAGAATAGTATAGTCCTTGCATGTAGTGCCATTTGAAAATAGACACGAAAGATTGGATAGTCACTTCATGGACTGCAGAAAAGTAGTACTATACTATTTATTGGCCAACACTAGGTGCTTCATTGCTTTGGTGCGATTATACAATGGGCATCATTTTTCCTAAGTTAAAGTTTGTATTCGAAAATAGTCTCGCTGTGTGATCAAGAGAAGACCAAATCATATTGCAAAGTGGATGTTCCTCCATCATGTGTGGTTCATTCTCATGGTTCCAAATTTGTTGGTGAAAGCGATTACGTTTGCTAGAGGAATTGTAGACTTCACAAACAAATTTGTCTTTTCGATGCATCTTTGAATGTTGGCCAAGAGAAGCATCCATGTTAGTAGGAAGAACATTTGTTTTTTCTAGATCTTTGCTTTTGGAGCTATACAAATTTGTATATGATCTGTGAATCATTGACATGCATTAACATGTTGATCTTATGTATGGGAATCATACTAGTTGGTTTTAGTTGTGGCTGATCTTTGCTTTTGGAGCTACTTATTTGTATATGATCTGTGAATCATTGAGATGCATTAACAGTTCCTTATATCTGTTCGCTCAGTGTTTACAAGTCACTGATCGATCACTAGCTAGCCTACTAATGCGCTCCTGGCTGTTTTAGTTGCGACGCAAGATCCAAAGTGGCAGTTTTTTGAATAAAAATGCCTACCTCTGAAGAAACTGACAAGCTGCTCTGAAGAAAATGCCATGCGAATCTGAAGAAAATGCCACTGGAAACATTCGCAAATGCCTTATCTCCCAGCTAAAGTTCATCAACTAATCCCCTCGGCTGCGACTCGTTGCATGCTGCTCCACGTACTGGCTGCGAGCGATTTTGAGTGCATGCATGCAGCCGGCCGTAATTAAGGCAGCTAACTGATGCGAAAAAGATGCGCTTTAATTGTTGCGGGCCTTTTAAATCCATGGAATCATTATTGACAAGGAGGGAGATGATTCGAGTGCACTCGTTTGACCATCATGCCGGCGTGCGACCCGCAGACGGGACAGATGGATAACACGATCGAAATTTCAGTTTCTCTAGATTTCCATGGCAAGCTGGCGCGATAAGCCATGCCTGCTTAATTATGCATTGAATTCCGATGACCGTCGCGCTACCTTCCGCCTATAAGTATTGTTTCCCTGCCTTCTATGGTGGCACCGTGACCCAACTCGCCCTATCCTCATAACCCCCCACTGGACCGACGTTGCTCGCCACTTATCCTCGCTCTTGCCACGTCCGCCATGCCCCCGCCGGTCCGCGATAGGCGAGGTCGAAGGCGGTCACCGCTGGAACTAGTGTTCGGTTTTTCACCGGAAGGCAGACGAAGGGAGGAAACATTCTATCGATCTTTAGATGGCAATGCGGAGATTGAGAACTTGTTGGAGCACGACCGCCTGGCGGAGGAGCAAGAGTTGTTGGAGCGCGACCGCTTGGCGAAGGAGCAGCATATCACCGATTTGCGCCGCCAGCGGGACATGGAGCAGCAGCGCACCGATGATCTGAGTCGCGAGCAAAGCGCCCGCACCTGGGCCGAGTACATGGAGGCTGGCGCCCGGCAAATAGCCCTGAGGCTTTCGGGCACGCACGCGTTCGTGACGCTGATTTTTACTACCAGCTCGTCAAGTGGGTTTCCTGCTTAGAAGCCAAAGCTTCGGTGGACCACGCCGGCATGGAAAGGGCCAACGCGCACGAGCAACGCGCCCTATCGCACCTCTGGCAAGTCCGAGGCGAGTCGGAGGATGCCGATGCTGGCGTTTAGCGTGTACCGCAGATGGCGGCCGGCATCGTCTAGTTAGTACTTGTACACTACTAGAGTATTAGTGGGAGTAGATAGTTAACTTGGCTATGATGGTTGTCAACGTGGAAGTTCAGTACTCTATATGTGAATCAGACTTGTTACTTTGCTCTGAATGTTGAACTTTCCGTTTGAACATATGGAATGGGCTGTTATTTTTTTAAATGGGTTGTATTTGTCCTCCACGGGATTAGAGGCTGACTTGTGGGCCTACCAAGTTGACGCGTACATAATCAGGAGATGATTGTACGTGGACAGGATGACAGCAGGGACCCGCCAAGGTCATGAGTGTGCGCAAGCAAGTGCCTCCTTATTTCAATCCAATAAAAAATGGCTCCTCCTAATGGATTTCTGACATCTGGGTCCCATGCCATTGTCAACGTAGTCAATAAACGAGAGAGTTACTAACGGGTGACACGAGGACCCACAGCTTCGCCCAGTTATTTTTCTTTTGGGTTAATTTGATAAATGCCACTCCAAATCTGGTGTTTACGAGAAATGCCATCGCAATTTCAAACTTTGAAAATGCCATTTCATGCCATTTCGGTGGCATTTTTCAAGTCTGGAGTGGCGTTTTCAAAGTTTGCAAATTGCGTATGGCGTTTTCCAAAGTTTGCGAAAATTGCAGTGGCATTTTTCAAAGTTTGGAAATTGCAGTGGAATTTTTATGAATTGCCATATTTGTTGTGGCATTTATCTAATTTGTTTTTGAGACGGAAGCAGGGTGTCAACTGGGCTATGCGGGGCACTCTGGCCTGTCTAGACAGCCCTTTCTTTTATGTTTACCACAGACCAGCCCAGTAGTTTTTTTTCTTTCTAAAAATGGCTAGCCCAGTTTTTTTGTGATTTGCCAAGTAAGTCGCTTTGTCAGGCCTGTTGGGCTGCAAATCTTTCAAGACGAGTAGAGCTTCATTCGACTGGACGAGAAAATGGCCTATCAGTAATGAGAAATAGGCTGTACATTTTTAAAACACATCAAACCGGCAATTACTTTCAAATTTCTTTTTTTATTTCAAGATTTTAAGTTGCATTAATTTTTATGCGTGGACAATTTGTTGGATATTATATTGATATATATTTATTTTAAAATCAGTTTGAATGTGACTCGAAATTTCGGGATTAAAAACAGTTCGGACCGCACCGAAATATGCAACATTTCGTATAATTTTTTAACCATGGCCACAATATGGGCTGTAATGCTAACAAAAAGAATATGTGCTCCAAAAAAATCTTAAGAATTAGGAAATGGGTTGTGAATTATTAGAAATAATGGCAGATGGGTTGTATGCTATTTTCCACAGATCTGAGGCTTTCCATAAAAAAAGGATGACGCACAAGTAGTGACTGTTGGATGTCCATCCAACGGCCGTCGTGCTTCTTAAATCTCTGATCTTCCTGCTCCAGCCGCTCAAACAAGCGCCGGCGGGACTGCCTGCTCCCTCTCCCCGTGGTCGGCTATGCTGCCGCGTAGGCCTCACCGCCCCACCGTACTCCCATCGCTGGCCTAGCCATCCCTCTACTCACCCACACCTGCTGTTATTCTCCGGCGATGCCGAACAGACGATAAACCCTCGTGCGGTCGTACTCCTCCGCTGGAAACACTGTCGAGTCTTCTCGCCTCCGTGTCGTTCCTTCCTAGGCCTCGCCGTGCGTCCACCGCCGGGTGCTCTCGGCGTAGCTTTGGTCAACGTGGTCAACGACCGACATGCATCTGAAGTGGATCAGATGCGTGGAGAGGCTGACAGCTGGGTCCACGGCCGCACGCAAGGAAATGCCTCCTTATTACGTGCAAAATAATGTTTGCTCCTCCTGACATCTGGGACCCACCGAAAGGGCCTCTGTATTTCGTGAAAAAATGTTACCGCCATCGACAACTTGGACCCACCAGCTATATCTTCAAGACGCAAGGAAGTGCGTCCTTATTACGCACAAAAAAATGAATACTCCCCCTGCTAGCTGGGACCCAGTATAGTGGCAGGCTAACTTGTGGGCCTACTAAGTTGACGGGACGGAGGGCTTTGTCAACTTAGTCAATATGCACGATTGTAGCTCCAGTGACCGTACGATGTCCATCCAACAGCCGTAGTGCTTCTTCAACCTCTGGTCTTCTTGCTCCAGCCGCCCAAACCAGTGTCGGTCGTGCCTCGTGCTCCTGCCTCCCGTGGCCGGCTGCGATGCGGCGGAGGCCTCACCGCCCCCTACTACTCCCACCGCTGGCCAGGCCATCCCTCTACTCACCCAAAGCCCCTATTATTCTGCGACAACGGCAGATCACACCGCAGCGAACCAGTGAACCCTCATACTCCTCTCCGCGTGGGCATCCACTGCCGCGTCTTCCCCGGATCCGCGTCGTCCCCTTCCTAGGCCTCGCCGTCGTCCACCGCCATGGTGCTCTCGGCGCGGCGCTATCAACGTGGTCAAGGAACGACTTCCATCGGACGTGGATCAGACGTGGAGAGGCTGATACCTGGGTCCACGGCCGCAGCAAGGAAGTGCCTCCTTATTACGCGCCAAAATAATTATTCCTCCACCGACAATGAGGGACCAACCGGACGGGCCACCGTATTTCGCGAAAAAATGTTTCCCCACCGCCGGGACCCTGACTACATCTTCGCACGCAAGGAAGTGCGTCCGGGCAAAAACAAACGATTCGCCCCCCTGACTGCTGGGACCCACCAGCTACATCTTCGTAGGCAAGGAAGTGCCTGGCAGTCGGGACCCACCTGGTCGAAGCATACGTAGCATTGTCATTCTGGTGTGACGGTATGCGTACATCTTGGTCGATGTAGAGGCGCGCACGTGTCGTAGGAGAGGCGCGCACGTACAATGTACACGTACGTACAACGGCGAGTGTCCAAGAAAGAAAATATGGCCACGTACGTACATACGGGAAGGGTCTCGAACGCCTACTCGCGCATACGTACGGCTAGGGCTCATGTACATGGCTGGGTCAGAATGGAGAAACAGCGTCGTCATCGTGTTCATGGGGAGCCAACCGGCTGGGTCGGAACGGAATGCGTCGTCGTGTTCATCGGGAGGGCTTGGACGGAACAGCCGATGGAAACGAGGCCTGGCGTACCACAGAACGGAGGAAACGACCTTTTGTTCGACCGGCCACGTTCTAAACAGGATCATGTTCATCGGGAGGGGTGTGGCGTACCGCAAAACGGGACTCCACGGGATAATGTTCATCTCCACCGTCGACCCCCTCCAGCCTCCACGGGCTACTATTCATCCACCGTCGACCTCCTCCAGCCTCCACCTGCGACTGTTCATCCACGGGCTCCTGTTCATCCAGCCTCCACCGCGCGCTACTCCACAGGCTACTGTTCAACTAGCCCTCTCCACGGGCTCCTGTTCAACCACCCCTCCACGGGATGTCGGCGTTCTGGGAACGGGGGTCCCCAGACTTGCCTGCCTGCGTCCTGCGGCGTGGCTCAAGTGGGGGCCCAGCACAGCCCAGCTTCATCAGCTCAAGCTCAAGAACCTCGCGAGGGGCCAAGCTTCGCGGGCCGAACAACAGGAACCTACCTCAAGAGCAGCCTTGTCAGGCAGGCTCGCGAGGAGGCGGAGAGATCAAGGCAGGGTACCTCGCGAGGGTGCCCTGTGACGCAAGCCATGACGATCAAGGCCAGGCGGGCGCCAGCCCGCACAGTTTCCTCATTTCCCCTTTGGTGCAAAGGAGGCAAGCACAGGCCAAGGCATCAGGCAAAGGTTGCCGCTTCGGTGCAAGCAGACCAAGACCAGCAGAACGGCAGGATGGAGGTCATCGTGGAGCCCAGGACGGCGTCACCGTCAGAGTCTTTGGTAGCTGAAGACCAACTTTAGTCAGGATAAGTGTACTAGATGTTCCCCTTCAAAATGGCCAATTGTTGGTGCCCTTCCCGCTCATTATTTGGGAAGAGGCCCAGGGCCTCCCTCTATAAATAGGACTAGCCACCACAGAGAAAGGAGGATCGATCTAATCGAGATCACACAGAGAGAGATATAGAGAGAGGCGACTGGACTCACCCAAGCAGTTCGTCGCACCAGCTCAAGAACAGCACCTCGCGAGGCTGTTCTCCCTTTGTATTGTTCATCATCAGCCCCTGAGGCAATCCACCACACCACACACTGGAGTAGGGTATTACACCACAACGGTGGCCCGAACCAGTATAAACCTCGTGTCTCTGTGTTGTTCATTGTTAGTAGTTTAGATCCCTCGCAATCCTTGCACGCATGAGCTGATAGGGGAAAGATCTCCCCGCGCACCCCAGTGTTCAAACCTCAAGGGTCTGCCGGAACCTGAAATCCGACATTTGGCGTGCCAGGTAGGGGTGCGCCGGAATCTTTCTTCCGCTGGTCGTGTGTGATCTTCCGTCGTGTCCATGGCTGACGCTCGCCGAGCTCACGCTGAGCGCCAGGCTGCTCGCGACGAGCGCCGGGCTGCTCGTGCCGCCCGAGTCGCCCAGACGGCTCCCGTCGGCGGACACCCCCGTCGCTCCCGCCGCCGCCGCCAACGCCGCCACCCGGCGGGGAACGAGCAGCGAGTTCGTCCCAAAGCATCCATCCGTGAGGCGAGACGGCCGCACCGCTACTCCTTCGCCGCCCCAGCTGGTTCGCCGTCTCAAGGCTCGCGCTTGTGGAGGCTCGAGCCGCGCTCATCGCGGCAAACGAGCTCCTGCGCTACCGCCCCGTCGACAACGTCTACGAGGAGTGGCTCGACCGCGTTGCCGAACTCGTCCGTGCCGCAGGGGACTCCCCCTCGCCGTCCCTCTCGCTGCCTAGCCCCGCACCACATGCGGGAGGCAGGGGCCGGAGGAGCCCCCGCCACCTCCTTCCCAAGAAGGCGCCCTGGCTCCAAGGAGCGTGGCCCCGGGCCGAGACCCTCCGCGCCCGGCGCCCGCGCACCAAGAAAGGAGTACCAGGAGATCCCTCGTCCCCAAGAAGGTGCTCGCGTGCTCCCAGCACCGGAGCACCGCGACCACGCTCCAGCACCACCACGTCAAGACCCCGCGCTGCTCCAAGCAGCGGTGCGCGGGAATCCACAAGAGAAAGCTCTGCATCATCAGAGAGCCCCAGTGGCCACTGTAGGCTGCAGCGCCTTCACCGCCGACCTACGCAGCGTCGCATGGCCCGGCAAGTTCAAGCAAGACCTGCCTCCTCGCTACGACGACACCGCCGATCCTGTGGAGTTCCTTCAGCTCTACGAGCTGGGCATCGAAGCCGCCAACGGGGACGAAAAGGTCATGGCGAATTGGTTCCCCATGGCGCTGAAGAACGGAGCCCGAACCTGGCTCCTGAACCTGGCTCCCGGCACGATCTCCTCCTGGGACGAGATGCGCACCCGCTTCATCGCCAACTTCCAAGGCACTCACGACCGGCCTCCTGCCGTGAGCGACATCCCCCGCATCAAGCAGCAGCCAGGAGAGACCCTGCAGAAGTACATCCAGCGCTTCAACAACGCACGCCTCAAGATTCCCAAGGTGACAGAGGAGGCAATCTTCTCAGCCTTCTCCGATGGTGTGCGTGACGTCAAAATGAAGGAGGAGCTGGCGATGCATGAAGACATGTGCACATATCTAGAGCTGTTCAACTTGGCGACCAAATGCGCCAGGGCTGAGGAAGGGCGCCTATCCCTCCTCGAGCTTCCAGGTGCCGATCCAGAAGAAAGGAAGCCCAAGGCCAGGGACGTGAAGCGCAAGGGGGCTGCAATGCTCACGGCAGAACCGGACACCAAGCAAGGCAGGGATCAGCCCGAGTCTTCCAAGGGCAGCCGGTACTGCGTGTACCACGACCTCCACACCCACAATACCAACGAATGACAAGAGCTTAGGGCCGTGCGAGAAGGGCGAATCAGTCGATGCCCCGACCGCAGTGATCGAGGCTACGGCCGAGGAGGAGGAAGAGGCGTAGGACGCTGGGAAGACCGTGGCCCTCACCAGGGATGGCGTGACAGACCTCGCGAGGACCGCTGGCAGGACTAGCCTCGCGAGGGAGGTTGGAGGGACCAACCTCGCGAGGATCGCCCTCAGGGCAATTCAGGGCTCCCACCTCTGCTGCAGCCGCCAAGGAGGTATGAAGACAATCATCAGGACGAGGGGGCTGGGGGCTTCCAGGAGCCGCGCGCAATCGCTTGCATCACAGGTGGCGCTCGGCCCCAGCCTCTCGGCACATCTTCAAGCGGTTTGCTCGCGAGGTGAGTGCATTCCTCCCAAGCCGAGAGGCCACACGCCCTCTCGGTGGTCGGTAAATGCGCTATCACATTCAGTTCAGCGGATCGGCTCAAGTGCACGGCAACGGCCGGAGTCCTCCCCATGCTTTGCTCACCAGTCATCATCAACATGCAAGTCACCAGGACCCTCATCGACGGCAGATCAGGGCTCAACGTCCTATCTGTCGAGACATTCAACGATCTCCAAGTGCCATACGACCAGCTTCAGCCGACCAAGCCTTTCTCCGGAGTCACCGATAGTTCCACCGTCCCGATAGGGCAAGTCCACCTTCCTGTCACCTTCGGACAGCGCAACAACTACCGCACCGAGCTCATCGACTTTGACGTCACCCACATTCGCCTGCCATACAATGCCATACTCGGGTACCCAGCTTTGGCCAAGTTCATGGCAGTGACTCACCATGGCTACAATGTCCTCAAGATGCCAGGAAGCGGAGGAGTCATCACAGTGTCTTGCGAGGAAAGGGATGCAGTGTGCTCTCTTGAGCGTGCCTTCCAAGCCGCAGCAATCAAAGACCCAGATCACAGGAGCGGGAGACTTCTCGAGACGATCCCCAAGAAGAAGAAGGCCTCACCTGGCCCAAGCCCTTGTGGGGTAAGCACCTCCGGAGGCATGGCAGCAGGACCTGCGCCCGTTCAAGGGGCGCCACCCTCTGGCGCATAGGAAGGTGCGCCCTGCGCCCTCCTCAGGCAGGGCTCGGGGGCTCTTTCATGGCGAGCCACCGACCTAGCCGGAGTCACGAGGGAGGTGCTCGGGCACCACTTGGAGGCATGCTTCAAGGCACGTTTCCCTCAGGAAGGAGCGAAGCAAGGATGGCCAAACCCTCAGGAGTTCATCGCGAGGAGCACTCAGGAGCTATAGGAGTCAAGAGTCACGCTTGGCAGCCGCCGCTGCCGCCGTGGCCCCACATCCAGCGAGGATCTTTGGGCTGCGAATCTGCATCGACATACCAGGGCTCAACCGAGCCGCGTCTCAAGAGCGCCTCTGGCCCTCACGCGTGGGGCGTTGCGAGGGTCCACCTCACAGCTACGTTTGCATGCCTTTTGGCCTGCCGAACGTAGTTGCCGCCCATCAGCGCATGCTGAGGGGCGCTCTGGAGGATCAGGAGGTCAAGCAACGCGTGGTCTTGGCGGAGATGGAGATGGCTCTCGAGGAACCCCCCGTACCGCCGGAGCCTCTACAGGCTCAAGTTCTAGAGGGCTCGTGAGGGCCGGCGTCCTCGTCACGCGTCATCCGCTACCTCAACACCCCGCCATCTCTGACCATATCAGGTGACACCTTTCCAAGTTTCGTTTTCAGCTAGGAGCGCCCCTCGGGCTGCATCATTCCCAGGCTGCGTGGGTCCGTCCCTGCGGCATGTACCCGTTTTGCTTATGTTCCTTACTTACCTTGTTGGGGGCGCCCCACGGGCTGCATTATCCCCAAGCTGCTCAGGTCAGGCCCAGTGGCGTATGCTTTCTCCGCGCCTATCTAGATGGATTTGCTCCTTCGCGCTTAACCTGATTCATGCAATTATTCCCTACTACCTGTCGCGGGCCTCTCCGCCCTAATGCAAAGTGCTTGCACATTAAAAGTGGGGTACCTGAGCATCGTGACTCATGGGCTCTTACTGGCTCTCCAGCCCTCACCCCTTGGCCTTGACCCACGGCATCGCGACCTGTCATACCAGCGGCGGCTGAGCTAGCTCGAGGGCCGGGACCTGAGGACGTAGAGCATTTGCATTCTAACCCTGCAAGAACACACCAATGATAAAGGCCCGAGCCAGGCGCAACCCGCCTCGAGGTAGGGGCCCCCGTGAGTCCTGCTGGCTCACGGGTGCCCAGATACACCTCTCCTAGCCCTATCGTGCCGGCCACGTGTCAGGACGGGGCTGTACACGCCACGGGGGCTCCTCCCGGAGGGGAGCCCCCTCCCATGAACTAGTGGAAGCACCATGCTCTGTGCTGGCTGACAACACTGCCGAGAAGCGGCTATGCCCGTACACATACGGAAGCGCTATGCTCCGCGCTGGTGATAAACAACTGAGGGCGGCTCATAACCGTATCAACCTCAGGGAGCCCAGAGCTCAGTGTCTGGCGCCATCGCAACGCCTCCCCTTGGGAGTGCCGCGCGAGGGGGCTGGACACGGGGGCTGCGCCCGGGCCTCGCCCGGACGTACGTCACCCAGCCAGGTCCCCTGGACCTGGTCGTCGCGCGCCTCCCCGAGCGGAGCCAAGGTATGAAATTCGTTTGAACGTCAAGGGGGACTCCTGAGCATCGCGACTCAGGAGCCTAACTAGTCACGTAGCCCCTCACTCCTTAGTCCTGTCCTTGGTCTCCAGTCGGGGCTAACGGCGATTGAGGTATGCGCGGGGCCGGGCCCTGCCGACGTAGAACGACCAATCCACTCATATGCCTCCTATCCCTACTTGATGTTCGCGCGTCAAGGGGGACTCCTGAGCACCGCGACTCAGGAGCCTAACTTGCCACGTAGCCCCTCACTCCTTAGTCCCGTCCTTGGTCTCCGGTCGGGGCTAACGGCGGCTGAGGTATGCGCGGAGTCGGGCCCTGCCGATGTAGAACACATGCAAGTAGGAGGGAAGAATGCGAATTCAAAGCAAATATTACAAGCCATAAGTCGTTTTCACAACACCAAACACAAAGTTTAAACGCCTCCACGAGGCATGGTGCATGTTGCAAGATTAAAAACAGAGCAGGATCTGCGAAAGGATCACTCTCCTGTGGCGCCCTCACCTCCCGAGGCCGCGGAGCTGGCGGCACCACGCCCAGGCAAGGTGCTGAAGGCGCGAAACTTCCCCAGCAGGGCCTCGGCTCGGCGTTTCACGGCCTCGGAAGCGGCAAGGTCACCGCACACAGGCTCCAGCAGGCCGTCGAGGTCGGTGTTGGGGTCGCGAAGGTAGACGTGGCTGAGGATCTGCTGTCAGCTCACGAGAGAAGACAAGGCGCGCCTCGGCCTCGGCCGTGGGGGAAGGCCGTCCGCGACATCTTCAAGTGCTCGCACCAAGAAAGGGAGCATCTTGGCGGGGCTGTCCTCTGCACCAGCCAACGGCTCCCCCAGGCCACCCTCGTAGAGCGTCTTCAACGCGGCGCGAGCCTTCTCCTCCAACTCAGCGAAGGCCACTCGATCCTCAGCCAGGATCTTTGCCTTCCTGTCGAGCTCGATCCTCTCCGCCTTCAGCGACTGTTCCTGCGTCTCCAACCGGCTGCAGCAGCCATCAAGCTCGGCATCCCGGTTCTTGACGGCCGCCTCCCGAGCCTCCATATCCTTCTCCTTCTCCTGGCGGCCACGGACCTCCTTGGCGAGCTCGTCGCGCAGGCCGTGCAGCTCGGCCTCCAGCACCTTGCAGCGATTCCAGGCACCCGCAGCGTCGCCCAGGGCGGCGTCGCGAGCGGCCTTGGCCTGCCGAGCGGCTTGCATCTCGCCATCGGAGGCCGACACGGCTTGGCTCAGCACCGCTCGGACGGAGGCGGCAGAGCGGGCCCAGCCAGAAGCCAGTTCCAGGCGCCCGGCCACCAGACGGGGATCAGCGTCCCGGAGATCCTCCCGCAGTCGGCTCAGTTCGCTAGCAGCCTGGTCCAGGATGTCCGAGGAATCAGCGGAGACTGGAGCTGGCGGAGCAGGTGTAGAAGACGGCAGCGTGATCACGGCTTGGGGAGAAGGAGGCCCCTGGGCCTTGGGCAACTCAGCAACAACGTCAAGCCCAGGCACCTTCGGAGTCACCGGGACCACGGGGGCTGACTCACCTCCAGAGTGCCCCTGCTGGGCTCGCGAGGATGGCCGGGCAGGGGAGGCGCGACTTCGTTGCCTCCTTTCCCCGCAGGTGGAGCCGCAGCCACGGAAGGCGAACCCGTCTCAAGCAGGGCCGCAGGAGCCACCTTCGGCCTCTTTGCTGCAGGTGCCGACCTGGTCAAGAGAATACAGACGTCAGGCCCCAGCGGCAGAAGTAAAGCAAAGCACGGATCAAACACTCACTGGTCGTCGTCCCTGGACCTAGGCAGCCTTCGACCGAACTTGAAGCCTAGAGCCTGCGGCTGGGATCAGCCTCGGGAGGACCGGAAGCAGTAGGCGCGTTGGGAAGGCCGGAGCTAGACTCAGACCGCCACAGGTCGAGGCGGACCACGGGGAACCAGCCCGACCTGCCCTTCCTCGGAACAGGAGAATCCTCCCTCCTCACCTGGCATCGGCCTCGTCGTCGTCGGCATGGAGGCGAAGGCGCGGGACTGCGCCCGAGGGAAGGAGTCCCCGACTCCTCGCCAGGCGCCTCGAAGTCAGAACCTCCTCCTTCCACCTCCTCTTCTTCCTCCTCACTCCCGCTAGAGTTGCTGGAGGAAACGTTCACCGTCGCCAACATCGCCAGATCCTCGGGAGCCCCGGCAGGCACTAGCCCCTCACCATTGAAGGTGGGCATGTCGTTCACCACTTGCTCCCAGTCGCTACGAAGGAACAGGGGGACGGGAGCACCCTCCGTGTGCCACGTCCCCGACCAAGGAATGGAGAGCCGTGGCCAGATCTTCGTCAGAGAGGGCCTTGGAGGTCAGGCGGAGGTCATCGCCTGCCTCCCCCAGCCTCCACAACGGAAGCAAATGTTCCTGGAGCGGAGCCACCCGATGTTCCAGGAACTCCCTCAGGAGCGTGGCCCTGGTCAGCTTCGCCGCCCCCAAGGTGGCTGGCCACTATCCGCGTCTATCCTCTTCAGCAACATCTTCGCGTGAGAATCGACGAGCTCCGCGCGGGACCATGCATCAACGGCCTCGGGCTGCCCCAACGACAGCACCAGATGGGGATGGATGCGCCCGATGTCCACCATGACCCACTTGCTCCTGAAGCCTTCAATCCTCTTCTCGGGCTTGGAGATGGAGTTGGAGCTGGAGTATGCGATAAAGCTCGCGCACGCAGTAATAGAGCCATGGGAGACCTGGAGGGAAATGTAATGGCGCAGCAAGGCCACCGAGGGTTTTATCGCAACGTGAGCCTCACAGTAGTAGGCGAAGATCGCCAGGAGGAAAACAGAGTTGGGGTGGAGATGCAGAGCTTGCAAGTTGTATTGGCGGAGAACAGTGAAGAAGAACTCGGAAAAAGGAGGGACCAGACCGGCGATAATGGCCCTCACAAAGAATGGGTAGAAGGTGCTCCCCTGGCATTCAGGCTGATCGGAGCCGGCCTTGAGCACAGTCGCCCCCTTGTTGCCCTGCGCCACCGTCCTCCGGCGCATGAGGGCGAGATTCTTCGCCGACACAGTCAGAGGATCCAGAGCCGGGACGTACCAGGCCTCAGTCAGGTCTTGCGAGGCACCATGGCGGCAGGATGGGAAGGATTGAAGCAGATCTGGAGGATTTCGGAAGCAAGGAGGAGAAGGGCGAAAGGGGATCTGGAGCAAGACGAGCGAGAACAAGCACCAAGTCTGGCCCGGGCCTCCTTTTTGTCAGAAGGGCAGTTGCCGAGGCGTCGTGGGGAGGCGGAGACGCCCGCAGCCAACCAATCGCCATGCGGCGCCCAAGGCCGCAGGCTGTTGGGGCCATGGCGCTCGCGCCTTGCCAGCTTCTCTGCTAAGCCAAGTCCGGGCGCGCCTTGGGCCTGGGGGCTATTGTCGGCGTTCTCGGAACGAGGGTCCCTAGACTTGCCTGCCTGCGGCCTGCGGCGTGGCTCAAGTGGGGGCCCGGCAAGGCCCAGCTTCATCAGCTCAAGCTCAAGACCCTCGCGAGGGGCCAAGCCTCGCGGCGCGGATGACAGGAACCTACCTCAGGAGCAGCCTCGTCAGGCAGGCTCGCGAGGAGGCGGAGAGATCAAGGCAGGGTACCTCGCAAGAGTGCCTGTGGACGCATAGCCATGACGATCAAGGCCAGGCGAGGCGCCCGGCCGTGCAGTGTCCTCGTTTCCCCTTTGGTGCAAAGGAGGCAAGCATAGGCCAAGGCATCAGGAAAAGGTTGTCGCTTCGGTGCAACAAGACCAAGACCAGCAGAGCGGCAGGATGGAGGTCATCGTGGAGCCCAGGACAGCGTCACCGTCAGAGCCTTTGGCAGCCGAAGACCAACTTTAGTCAGGATAAGTGTACTAGATGTTCCCCTTCAAAATGGCCAATTGTTGGCGCCCTTCCCGCTCATTATTTGGGAAGAGGCCCAGGGCCTGCCTCTATAAATAGGACTAGCCACCATAGAGAAAGAAGGATCGATCTGATCGAGATCACACAGAGAGAGAGATAGAGAGAGGCGACTGGACTCACCCAAGCAGTTTGTCGTGCCAGCTCAAGAACAGCCCCTCGCGAGGTTGTTCTCCCTTTGTATTGTTCATCATCAGCCCCTGAGGTAATCCACCACACCACACACTGGAGTAGGGTATTACACCACAACGGTGGCCCGAACTAGTATAAACCTCGTGTCTCTGTGTTGTTCATCGTTAGTAGTTTAGATCCCTCGCAATCCTTTCATGCATGAGCTGGTAGGGGAAAGATCTCCACGCGCACCCAAGTGTTCAAACCTCAAGGGTCTGCCGGAACCCGGAATCCGACATGTAGCGACCCGACCCGAATGGATCAAGTCTCTGTGCTTAGGCGTCATCCCTGGATCAAGAATGTCGACACCACACAAGACTTTGAAGGATTTATAACAGAGTAGCAATCACACACTTATTACAGCGTTGTCCAAAAGAGGACTTATTACAATAAATATGGCTTAAGGCCATCTAATAACGATAACAGCGGAAGACTTGGAAGATAAGTGAGTCCATCAACTCCATCGGCATCACTGAGTATAGAACCACGACCTAAACACCTTACTCGTCGTCTGAAAAGTCTGCAACATGAATGTTGCAGCCCGAAAACGGGTCAGCACATGGAATATGCTGGCAATGTAACACATAGAGAGCAATGAAACAATAAGCCTATACTAGATTGCATATATGGCTGGTGGTAAAGCTTTACGGTTACAGTTTTGCATAAAGCTAGTTTTCCCTACTGCAAAGGAATAAATTTGTTTAACTATCATGGTGGTTGTTAAACATTGAGAATGGTTGACAGCATCCTCAATCCCAATTAAAAGTACTCATTAATAACCCAATAACATTAATTAGAGTAACATGTTGAGATTCACACGATATTCAAGTACTAGATACTCAAGATGTCCATAACCGGGGACACGGCTAATCATGATTAGATTATACACTCTGCAGAGGTTTGCGCACTTTTCCCCACAAGACTCGATCGCCTCCGTTTGGATCTCGCACTACAGGGTGTTTGAGAGACGGATGACCAAGACAGTCTTTCAGAAGCGCTAGCACCTTACGATGGGTGGACCGGTACACCTACATCCCCTACATCTGCTAGTCCACCACTATAAGAGTTCGCACGACTTACTCAACTATGCCAGAGCCCATAATGGCTTGTGGCTGCACACGGAAGTTTCTAGCATGAATGATCTTATGATCCCTTTGAGCACAGGTGGCGGTCCAAGAAAACAGGCAAGTCCCGATAGAAACCAGGTGCCTCAATCCACCCAGATGTGTGTTTAAGTTGCCACCTTAAATAAACCATTAATTAACAATCTCACATCTGTCATGGATATTCACTCACCCAATCCACGTCTACTAGCATAGCATGGCAATAAGCAAACGTAGAAGTAACTCCCAAGGTTTCATAAGTAAAGCAGTAATAGGTACTACCTCAATCTACTTCCCATCCCACAATTTAATTAGATCCTAATCATGCAAGTGTTTGAGGATTGATATAATGCATAAAAACTGGGTAGTAGAAAAAGTATGATCAAGTGTTACTTGCCTTGCTGACGATCCACGAAACCTGGAGACTCGAAGTAACAAGCGGCGCACTCCGGGTGATCTATCGCAGACAAACAACAAGCATACAATAAGTACTCATCTAATGCACGGTAAATCTCGAATGGCAGATCTGACGGAAAGTTCAACTTAAGAACCCTGGTTGCAAAAGAATCTAAAAAAATAAAGCAACGAAAGTCAAACTTCGAAAGAAAACGACTCGGTTCTAGCAATTTGAAACTAGGTCAAATTTTACAGTAGCAAAACTTTGTTTAAGTTGATTAGTCGGAACGGCGGTTTCGAACGAAACTCCAGGCGCTTGAATCACCTGATTCCGATAAACGAAAGCGAGAAAATAAACTAGATTGAAGATTGGATCTGAAATCGAGATCGGAAAATAATCGGATTAAATCCGGTTAAAAGAAAAAGCGATGAGCGGTTAAGCGAGCGGACGTTCGTTAACAGAAACTAACCGGTGAACGCGTTCGTTAAAACGAACGGATCGGTGAACGTTCACTAAATAACTAAACCGAGAAAAAAACCGATCTAGGGTTTTTTAAAAACCGAACAACGGAAAGAAAACGGAACGGTTTTTAAACAAACCGAACCGGGAGGTGGCGCGAGGCTACCTCGCCGGGAGGCTCCGTGGTCGGCGGCTTGGGGCGGCGGGCGATGGCGTCTCCGGGGGCGGGGCACCGGGCGGCAAGGGCGGCGGGGCTGAGTTAGAGGCGGCGCGGCTTGGGAGGAGAGAGGGGTGGGGAGTATATAAAGAGGGGGGTTGCTTGGGAGGGGGGCAAGGGGAGGAGGAGGAGTCCTCCTCGGACTGCCGGCCAAGGGCGGTGGCACTTGTGCGTGAGCGAGGGAAGGGCGGCTGGGCAGTGGCTGGCAGGCCTTGGCTCAGCGGGCGCAGCATTTTTTTTAAAAAAAACTCGCGCAGAAAAACGAATAAAATAAAATATAAACGAACTCCAAATTTAATAAAATAAATTTTCCCCGACTCCTAAAAATGAGTCGAACAAAATGAACTTTAATACGGAACCAAAATGCAATTTTTGAAAATACGAAATTTTTCCCTAAGGCAAATAAACTCCAAAAAAGTCCAAAATTTGATTTATTTATTAAATCTTCAATTTTTCCTAAATTTTGGGAAAGTCATATTATTCCCTCTCTTTATTTTTTTATAGGAAAAATATTTGAAGATAAAAATGAATAAATCCAAATGATCCTATTTTCAAAATTTGAGAAAACTCAAATATGAAAATATTGAAATCTCCAACTCTCTCCGAGGGTCCTTGAGTTGCGTGAAATTTTCTAGGATCGGAAAAATGCATGAAAATATGATATGCATGATGACTTAATGTATAACATTCCAAATTGAAAATTTGGGATGTTACACGACAACTGGCTACTGATCATCTAGCCCCCCACCGTCTACTGTTCATCCTGCCCTCCATGGGGTGGTCCTGTTCATCCTACCCTCCGCGGGGGTCCTGTTCATCCAGCCCCAACCAGCTCGAACGATCGGGGTCCTGTTCATCCACCCCCACCGGGAACTGTTCATCCAAACCCCCCAGCAATGCTCACTGTTCATCCAGAGGCAACGCCACGGGGTCCTATTCGTCAACCCCACCAGAACTGTTCATCCAACCCCCCTTCAAAGCTCAGTGTTCATCCAGAGGCTGCATCGTTCGGCTTGATTAGCGTGAGTAGCGAAGGAATCACTCGATCGGGTTCGATTAACGACCATCGATCATCGCCGGGTTCGATAGCGTAACTGCGATTATGTCGCCGGGTTCGATTAGAGCCCAACGCCTTTCAGTTAGAGCCCAACGCCTCGCACACACGCGCGTACGTACGAGAGAAACGTGCATCGCTCGTCCCCCGACCACTCACCGTAATCGGGGACTCCCCGATATTTTCCGCACCCTCACTTCTACCACGGTTTTTTCCATCATGGACGGCCCAAAGAATGTCATGCAGCTGCGTCTCCGGCCCGCCCAGGACGAAAAGCCCATTCTGTGTCATGATTTTTTGCCATAGAAGCAGGACCCCACCACATCTATGATGATACCGGGTTTTGTCACAATTATCGTCATAGAACTATCATAAGTATGACAGAAAAGATTTTCGTTCGGCCCAAAATGTCACGGATGTGTCTTTTTTTGTAGTGAGTACAAGTTATCCTGACAAAAGTGGTCTTCGCCTGCGAAAGCCTCTGGTGATGACGCTGAAGTGGGCTCCGCGTTGACCTCCGTACTGTCATCCTGGCGGTCTTGGTCTAGTTGCACCGATATGGAAACCTTTGCTTGATTCCTCGTGACCCCACGCCTGCGCTTGCCTCCTTAGCACCAAAGAGGAAACTGGTACACTGCGCCCGTTGGCGCCCGCCTGGCCTTGGTCGCCATGGCTCACGTCATATGAACCTCACGAGGTGCACCTTTCGTAGATATCTCTGCTCCTCGGGAGCCAGCCTAGTGAGGCTGCCCCCAGGGAGGTCTTGGTGTCGTCCGCCTCGTGAGGCTTGGCCCCTCGCGAGGGTCTTGGGTTGTTCTTGCTGAAGCTGGGCCGTACCGGGCCGTCGACGGAGCCACGCCATGGGCAGCAGGCAAGCAAGTCTGGGCACCCCCATTCCCAGCACGCCAACAGGCATCTTCAATGATGAGCTGATGTCCTCCAAAATAAATTCCAATGTTTTAAGGTGTGCGACTTTATTTGGAGAAAATGGATACGGATTTCTAATCCGAAAACAAGCAGCAAGTGCTCCAGGGCAGGGCATCCGGATTGAATGATGCTGTGTAGTGAGGCCTCCGATAGATCAACCACCACAAGCAAAGTCTTTTTAGCAGTGGGAGTCAAATCATTAGTAGTAGATTGTCTGGTAGATGGCACCGGGCTATCGTGAGGGTGTGGAGAGAGGAGGAAAACCATGAGATGGACAACGGTGGTGTGGAAACAAATACATGGAGTTGGGATCGCGGCATATGTTTTTCATAGTAATGGTAGAACTCAAGCTACTAGAGTTTTTTGAATTCAGTGGATGTCAGCCAAGCGTCCACCATGTGGGGTATGGACAGCATGTAGCGTGTCGGGATGCAGAGGCATTGAACGGGGCCCTGGTGGGAGGAGACGATGGCTCTGAGGAGATCAAATTCAGGAAGGATGGATATCTTAAGACAGTCGAGAATAAGAGGCGCGGTGCACCAGAGAGTGCGCCACCAATATGCGAGGACTTGTGTGCGGCAGCCATCCTTGGTGGGGAGAAGGGACATGATCTCCCCAAGGATATCGTCCGGGAGATCATTGATGCGGTCCACCGGAGATTATACAGGTTCCTCGGATTCAGGTGGGGGTCATCGCTTCTCCTCGCGCTGCCGGGTGCGGGATCTACAACCGGCGTCACCGCTGGCGGGAGCCTCATCTTCTTGGCGCTAGGGCCAGCTGACTCCATTTTTCTTGCGGGCGTCGTGCCGAACTCACAAGTTTGAGCGGAGTAGCGAGAGACGAGCCTAGTGGCAGTGCGAGTGGGGAAGAAGGATGGTTGGGGTTTTCAGTAGGAGCGAGGAATAAGAGGAGCAGGCATTTTCTGTACGAGTGAGGAAGAAGGTGAGTGGGGTTTTTTTGTACGAGTGAGGAAGATGGGGAGCGGGGGGAATTGGGGGGAGATGGAAGCGGGAGAGTCCAGCAAGCTTGTCGGATCACGGGTTCCAGGAAAACCCTTAAGGTTCGAACTCTGGGGTGCGCGCGAAGTTCTCCCCCTACCGATCCACGTCCTAGCTTGCTAAGATCTCAAGGGCAAACTCAACGAACTCACAACACAAAGGACGCAAAATTATCACTACAAAAAAAAGACACATCCGTGACATTTTGGGCCGAACGAAATTTTTTTCTGTCATACATATGACACTTCTATGACGATAATTGTGACAAAACCCGGTATCATCATAGATTTGGTGGGCTCCTACTTCTATGACAAAAAAATCATGACAGAAAATGGGCTTTTCGTCCTGGGCTGTCACAGCCCCAGCTCAGGCCTTGCTTGTCTTTGCATTAGCATCCATGCATCATATTTAAATTTAAAGAAACTTGAATTGGGGATTGATAAACCCTAGCACAAATGCAATTCAAATAGGTTCAACCAAAAAATATTTTCAATGACCTCAAAATATCCTTTTAAAATGTTCATGATTTATGGAAAAAGGTGAAAACCTCTACCAGAGATGATGCATATTTTTCCAGGACATTAAGGTCACTGAATTAAATCATACGCTATTTGCAGTTGGGCATTTAAAATGCTATATATTATTTTAAATTCTCAATTAATTCTGAACTTAGGTGAGGGCTGTTAGGAATAATCCAAGCAGAGCTCCTGATTATTTTCAGGATTTTTAAAGATGCCTAAGTATTTTTAATAAGGCCCCACAGTTACAGAAAATTAGAAAAACAATTAAAATAACAAAAAAAGGAGAGAGAGAGAGAAGGCCAGTGGCCACTTACACCTGCTTGGGCGGCCCACCTGGCCGTGCAGGTCACCACCCACCTCTGCCCGAGGCGGAGGAGGGACACCAGCGACGCCGCCGAGCTCGCCACGCCTCCTCCTGCTAGCCACGCACTGCTCCCTCGACACCGCTCTGCCGCCCTGGACCGCCTCGACCCTCTGCACCTCTCCCCTCTCTCTCTGGAGCCCTTCCCCCTCCCTCTGCTCTCTCCGTGTGGCACCACCGAACACACCCGCCGCCACCGACGAGCACCACCACGGCCACCGGCCCTCCCTCGCCCATCCATTGTGTCTGGAAGAACCGCCGCAACTCCGTCCTCCTCATCGTCGACGTACTCAAGCCCGGACGCCCCGTGGAGCCGCCTCCGCCCTCATCTTCCTCCTCGGGCAACCGAGATCGCCGCCGTGATTTCGTCGCCTCCGAGCCGCCCCCAAGCACGCTGAGCTCCTCAGCGACCTCCCAGTGAGCTCCGACGCATTCCCCCTCTCTTTCCCGCGTCTTCCCCGACCTCTAGCCGCGGTTCCGTCAAGGCCGATACCCACCGCCGCTAAGCTCAACGTCGGCGTGACTCCGGTGACCAATTGGTCCCGGGCGTGCGTACGTTACGCTCAGGGCATCGCGTGCTGCATCTTCAGCATGCTAGCTCGCTCGCTTGGGCACCGCAGCCGCGTCCCCGCACCTTCCCGAACGCCGCCACCGCTGCTACACGCTGCCCCGGCACCGCCTATGGCCAACCATCGAAGCGCCTCGTCGCACCGCAACCGTAGAGGCCAGCCCCGCTTGCTCCCGTCGCCGGAAACGGCCACTCCGGTGCCCTTTGCTAGCGCCGGCGATTAACCCCGGCGACTGCTGACGTGGCGTCGAAATTATGGCCTAATCACGTTTAGTTTAATCACCTTAGCCACTGACAATAGGGACCCACCGACTAAATAACCTCGGGTTAAGTTTTGATTAGACTTAATCTAAACACGATGGCCCCACGCGTCGGCGTTGACCTGACCGACGTGGTCGAAGCCAGGCTCACTGCGTCAAAGCCTAACCAAAGACCGTGACAACGACCGGTGGGACCCCATGGTCAGGTTTGACCCGGGGCAGCCCTGTTGACTCTGCTGACGTCACCCTGACGCAATGCTGACGCAATTAACAATTTTCTGGATTTAAAATAAATCCAGGAAATTTCAGAAAATAGTCAAAACTTCTAAAATTCATAGAAATTCAACCGTAACTCCAAATTAAATAAGTTATATATGAAAAATTATCAGAAAAATCCAATCTGTCCATCTGTACCATTTTCATGCATGTTAGAACAACTTATAGCTGCTGTTTAGCACAAATCAAATAAATGGCATTTTATTATCCACATATGGAGTTTGAATTTGAATCTTGGATTCAAACCAACTTCATTTAATCTGGTTGCTAGCTGCATTAGCTCAAACCACAGCATATTGCCATGTCACACTCATGCATCATATTGTTGCATTGCATTGATTGTGTTCCTTCTCTGTTGCCGGTGTTTGTCCCCTCTCAGTAGACGACGTACCGACAATGAGTTCGATGACACCGATGAAGAACTATATTATCTTCAAAAGTGCCAGGCAAGCAAAACCCCCTTGTTCGTTCTGATACAATCCCACTCTCTCGCTCATGCTCTCTTTTACTGCATTAGGACAACAACGATTCATCTGTTACTTGCTGCGGTAGCTGAACTCCTTTATCCTCTGCATGACCTGTCATCCCACAGTAAATAGATGAAACCCACTAGCATGAGTAGGAGTTGTTTGAGCCCTGTTGTGCCTACTCATTCATGCTTGTTTGTCATGCACGCTCTTTGGTTAGAGTTGAGTCAGGTCTGATTCATCGGGGATGAATCGGAGGTGTTTTATCATGTCCTACTGTTGAGAGCTAAGTGTGTGAACACGATTTGGGAAAGGTAGCGGTGGGAGGCCATGTAGGAGTACATGGTGGGTTGTCTCATTGAAGCCGTCCTTAGGAACTGAGTTCTGTGTTTGTGATCCATGATTCAGCTACTACCATGCATTGGGCCTGAAATATGACCCCGCTCGACTTCTTAATCACCCTTGTCCTCTGTCCGGGGAGTTGCAAGTAGTTTACGGTGTTTGTAGTATCTTTGGGGCCGCCTTGTGTTGGCCGTAGGGGTGGGCTGTGTTGCGGTAGGCACGTGGTCGGGCAAGTCGGGCGCCCGTTTGGTGTCTCGGAACCCTGTACACATCGTTCGGGGCCGTATGTGGAAACCTCGGCCGGACTCCCTGCGGATGGAACCTGAATAGGTGATAAACCTGGACTAGAGACTTGAGTGTTTAGGTAGGTCGTGGTCTACACCCATGTCGGCTTTCGCTTGAAGTCTGCCGAGCACATGTCGTGTGCAGACGCTAACTGGTGGAAACATGTATGAAGAAGTACACCCCTGCAGGGTTAACATTATCTATTCGAATAGTCGTGTCCGCGGTAAAGGACTTCTGGGTTGCCTATAACAGTTCATAGACAAGTGAAAGTGGATACTCTAAAATGCGCAAGATTAGCTTGTGTGCTTTGGATTGAGTTCTCGTAGGGAGACGGGAGCGGATCCATAGTGGTGTATTGATATGGTAAATATGTGGACTCGTGTGCGCCACCTCAAAAGAGTTACTTGCAGTCATAGTTTAGGATAGCCACCGAGTCAAAGCTGGCTTGCTGCAGTCAAACTCCACCACCCCCTTTGTTGATAATGATGCATATGTAGTTAGTTCTGATGTAAGTCTTCTTTGAGTACATTTGTACTCACGTTTGCTTATTTTATGTTTTGCGAGAGACTTCAGTCTCGCTAGTAGTTCAGCGTGGACTTGACGTTTAGCTTGTTACCTCGGCTACGATCTTGTGCCCTTGGCAGGATCACAGTAGATAGTTAGGCTTCTCGGCCTTTTTCATTTGTAGATATACGTACTTTCGGGCGTGTTAAGCTTCCGCATGTGTTTGACTTGTATGCTCACGAATGTTGGGTCGTGAGACCCATGTTTATAATATCTCGCTCCTCGGGCCTAATGAATAAATATTTGAGTCGTAGAGTTATGTTGTGATGCCATGTTGTATTTACACATATTGAGCATATTGTGTGTATGTTTGAAATGCTTGGTATGTGTGGGATCCGACAATCTAGTTGTTTATCCTTGGCAGCCTCTCATATGGGGAAATGTAGTCTAGTGCGTCTGGCGATAGTAGTCCGCTAAAGCCCGGTTCACGAAGTCCTGCTAGCCCGGCACTACTGCTCTGGACACTTGACTGGCCGGCATGTGTTTCACTTTGTTCCTGGTTATGCATCCTTCGGGAAATGTCACGCGGTGACATCCAGGAATCCTGCCTAGCTCGCTACATCCTGGGTTCCCGAGTCCTGTTAGCCAGTGCTCTGGCCCGGATTCTGCAGCTGGCGGACCGACATGCTCGATGTGATTCATGTATGCATGTCCCCATGGGTTAGTGCCGCTTTGGGTTCATGACTAGTCATGTCGGCCCGGGTTCTCTATCATATGGATCCTAGCGACACTATCATATACGTGAGCCAAAAGGCGCAAACGGTCCCGGGCCATGGTAAGGCGACACCCGTGGGAATACCGTGCGTGAGGCCGCAAAGTGATATGAGGTGTTAGCGGCTAGATCGATGTGGCTTGGAATCGGGGTCCTGACATGGGCGGGCCGGAGACGCAGCTGCATGACATTCTTTGGGCCGTCCATGACGGAAAAAACCGTGGTAGAAGCGAGGGGGAGGAAAATTTCGGGGAGTTCCCGGTTACGATGGGAGGTCGGGGCCGAGCGATGCGCATTTCTCTGGTACACGACGCTGGCGTGTGTGCGGCGTTGGCTCTAGCGAACTCCGAGTGAGGTGTTGGGCTCTAAGCGAACCCGGCGAATGCCTTTGCGAGCTACGCGTTATTGAACCCGAGTGATCGATCGATGGTACATTAACTAAACCCGATCGGCGATTCCTTTGCTACTTCGCTGCTGAAGCCGATGGATGCTACCTCTAGGATGAGCAGTGAGTGTTGCGGGGGGTTGGATGAGCGATTGAGCGGTGGCGTTTGCCTCTGCATGAGCGGGACCCCGTGGTGTGGAGGGCTGGATGAACAATAGATGGTGGAGGGGTGCCCGTGGAGGGGTGGTTGAACAGGACTCCGTGGTGTGGAGGGCTGGATGAACAGTAGCCGGTGGAGTAGCGCGCGGTGGAGGCTGGATGAACATGAGCCCGTGGAGGCTGGAGGAGGTCGACGGTAGCCCGTGGAGGCTGGAGGAGGTCAAAGGTGGAGATGAACAGTATCCCATGGAGTCCTGTTTTGTGGTACGCCACACCCCTCCCGATGAAACGGGACCCCGTTCGACCGAAGGAGGTCCGTTTAAATCCGTTTTGCGGTACGCCACACCCCTCCCGATCAACGGGACCCCGTTTACGACCATAGGAGGTCCGTTTCCTCCGTTTTGCGATGCGCGAGACCCTCCCGATCAATAGGACCCGTTTGAGCGTGGTCGATCGAACACAAGGTCGTTTCCTCCGTTCTGCGATGACGCGAGCCTTGTTTCCATCGCCTGTTCCGTCCAAGCCGGTTGGCTCCCACGCGTTCCTTTGCCTCCCGATGAACACGACGCATTCCGTTGCCTCCCCATGAACACGACGCATTCCATTGCCTCCCAATGAACACGACGACGACGTTGTTCCTCCGTTCCGACCCAGCCATGTACACGAGCCCTCGCCATACGTATGCGCGAGTAGGCGTTCGAGACCCTGCCCGTACGTACGTACGTGGCCGTATTTTCTTTCTTGCACCACGGCGATGTAATGCGTGCGTGTACATGCTACGTGCGCCTCTACTACGACACGTGCGGCGCCTCTACAACGACCGGTATGTACGCATTATCGTTCGCGACCAGAATGACAACGCTACGTACGCTTCGACCAGGTGGGTTCCGACTGTCAGGCACTTCCTTGCGTGCGAAAATGTAGCTGGTGGGTCCCAGCAGTCCGAGGGGCGAATCATAATTTTTTTGCCCGAACGTACATCCTTTGCGTGGGAAGATGTAGCTGGTAGTTCCCAGCAGTCAGGGGGGCGAATCGTTTTGTTTTTTGCCCGGACGCACTTCCTTGCGTGCGAAGATGTAGCTGGTGGGTCCCGGTGATCGAAGCGAATCGTTTTTTTTTGCCCGGACGCACTTCCTTGCGTGCGAAGATGTAGCTGGTGGGTCCCAGAAGTCAGGGGGAAACGTTTTTTTCGCAAAATACGTGTCACACCCTGATTTCATGGCACAACACTTAAGATGATAAATCATGATAAAATGTGGTTTGACAAAAACTTTTGCATTATTTGACTTTTTATTTGGAGTTGGTTTTCTCTATGTGTTTTCTAGTGCTCTTAAAGGTCAACATAGCTTCACCTTCTATACTTCCTTTCCTTGATCCAAAACTTCTGCCCAATGATCATACCATGTGTATAGTACAATATAGAATTTTATTACAAAAAAATAATTTGGCCAAAAAGTATTTTTCTAAATTTAGTTTTTGAAAAACCCCTGAATTGAGATTTGCACTGCAAGTACTTGATTTGGGGTATGAAAAATCTTTCAAAGAGTATGTTTGATTCCTATTAGGTGTAAGACACCCAGAAACCACAAAAATATAATTTTAAAAGTTATTTTCCTATTTTATTGAAAAGCTTTTTCTTAAGGCCATAAATGGTCTTTAATAGGAAAAAATTATTTTATTGTTTCAAAAATATTTGACAAAAACCTAGGGAAACTCAGTGGACATATATTGTCCATATATAAGAGTTTCAACACATGGTAATGTTCAAAATATTGGTCAAACCCCTCAAAAACCCTTTCTGGGTATTTCAAGCTTTTGAAATATTTACAATGGAAATATTCTCCAAAAATTCCAAGAAAATTCTATAATGTCAAATATGACATGTTGGATGATCTTGATAAGTATCATGTCATGGAGAATAGTATAACCCCATGAAATCCCCTCAAAACCATTTATGTCCATTTTGAAGTTTGAGCAACTTTACATTGACATGTCCAAATGCTCTCAAATCTTGTGAACATGATCAAGTGGTCTAATCATTCATCTAGACCAAATGGCACAAGTTGGAGAAAATGTTATATTGATCAAAGTGCCCCAAAACCCTCTCTGGACAGAATCTAATTTGAACAACTTTGTACTACCAACTTTCTCTCCTTGAACTCAACTTTGGTGAGCATATTCACATGACCAAATGAGGCCACTACACCAAGTGGTGCATCAAGGAGAAGTGATTTGCTCAACTAGATCTACACAAGTCCATTTCTGCTAATTTCTAGGGTTTACAAAAGTTGTATTGACAACTTTGGCCAAATGGACTCAACCTTTGTGGAACCTATTATTATCTCATTCCATTTGACCCTATAAAGCCTCATGACAAGAGGAGTTCATCTTCTTGCCCAAACCAGCATCAAACACCTTCTGCCATTTTACTAAATCCCCTGTTTTGACCACTTCCACTCTTCTCCATGGCCTCAACTTTTTACCACAGCCCTTCCTAGTCCTCCTCTACCTCTAGTAACAATGGCTGCATCTCAGCTCAATGATTGAGGGGTGAAACCACCTCATTTACCACTCTGGACAGCCCTGCCCCTCTTCCTCACCTCCCTCCTCACTCCAGTGGCCATCCATGGCATCCAATGCACCACCCCATTTCTTTACTCAATCCTAGACCTGCTAGACACCAAAGGACGCGCTCACCATGCATAAAGAATTGCCATGCCGGTCATTTGGGCGCTCTGGAGCGCGCTACAGTGTGCTCCGCACTGTAGCCGCCCCCTTCCAACCGCCTCCGGCCACCTCGGGCCTCCCCAGCACACCAACCAACGCCCCTCGATGTCCGCGTCACGACACGGCGCTGTCCCCTTCCTCTCTCCTCCTCCCCGCGCCTCCGCGCTAGCAAACACCGGTCGCCCGAGCGTGCCAATGGCGCGGCTCACACGCGCGCGCCTCTGACCTCTCCCCACTCCCTTTCTCTATATTTCCCGACGTAGTCGACGTCCAGGAACACCCCAGACTCGGCGCAGCACCCTCCCGAGGCCTGTAGCGAAGAGGACAAGCTCGCCGGCGCACGAGCCCACGGTGGACCGCCGCTCGCCTATATAAGGCATCCCCGAGCCCTCCTCTCGCCACCACTCATCCCCTCCCACTCCAAATAACCCCACTGGGCCTCTCGTTCACCCCCAGAGCCGCCCAAGCTCGAGATCGAGCTCGAGCTCCGCCGCTTCGGGTCGCCGTCGATCTCGTGGTACAGGCCTCCTTTGCCCTCTCTCTCTCTCTCGATCTGGAACCGCCTCACCTCTCTTACCACTTCCCCTCTGTCTCCCCTCTCTATTGCAGCCGGAATCGTGGGGCAAGCTCCTCCCGGCTCTGCCCGGCTTCCTCGTCGCCGGTGAACCCCTACACTCCGTGACCGCCTCCACCTCCACCCGACAGCGACTCCACCACAGGCACGCCGGTGCCCTCGGATCGCCTTGCCCGTCGACCACGGCCAGCGCGGTGAGCTCGCCTCCCTCTCTGGCTCGAGGTAGAAGGCGGCGGCCGTGGGGCCGTCGGTCGACCTCACATCTTGTGGTGGGCCCCACCCGTCGAGTTCAAAATGCTGCAGCCTTGTATCTGGGATTCATTGCGTTGGCTGAAGGCGTATTTTTCCTTTACACCTTCGACATGGCAGCCTCGCGTGGGCTGAAACGCATCTGGGCCTGCTGCACTGTGGTCTTTCTGGCCCAGTGACACAACGCCATTTTTCCTTTTTCTTTTTTCTGTTATATTTCAAATAATTCCACAGGATTAAATAATAATCCAAATGCAATAATTCCAACTCCCAAATTTTTCTAAAAATCCCACCTATTTAATGGTATAACTTTCATAAATATCCATCAAACTTTTCTGCACTGTTTAAATTTAAATTCAAATTTGAGCATTTATATTCCCCTCTGAAAATCCATTTCTCCTATTCTACAACTCCAAATCCATAACTAGAAATTTCCCCCTTCTTAGATTTCCCCCTAGAAGTTATCAAAAATGAGTTGACATTTTAAAGAACTTTGGTTTTTCTGTTTTACTATTGCCTTATTTTCTCGTTATTTTCTTGCGACGATTAGATCACGTGTTAGACGAAGTTGCTGAAGAAGAAGAAGGAGAAGGATTTGAAGAACTTGAAGACCAATCCAAACAAGGCAAGCAGGCCTTTGACCATGTCTATGAAACCCTTTTTATGCATGCCATATAGCACTTTTATTGCTTGCATCGGAGACATGATATTGTGGTGACCACATGGGTTGGCTTGCAACCGTTACTTCATAATTGATACTTGCATTTTGCGTGACACTACCTTCTTATGAGGGTTATGCGGTGGGAGTAGATAGGTTTCTAATGTAGTGATACAGACAAGGGGCGGGTATATGCATGGTGAAGGAGATAAAGTATTTTCAAAGGACTTTTCGAAAACCCCGTCGGGTGCCACTTATGCCCAAGGGAGATGATGAGATGGGTAACCACTTGATGACGAAGTGGTGTACCGAGGAAAGTGTGTGTGTTGTTTTCAAAACGGATTGGTTTAAGTTGCGACCGTTATTCCAACCTTACATGCGCAACCACTCTACCCTTGTATGGGAAAGGGCATTATTGATTACCTAGGCCGATACTAGCTTGGAGCCCGAATTACTAGTGACAGGGGAGAGTTGGTGCTCTCTCTCGGGGACGAAGGGTCGTGCCAAGTAGAGGCGGCCATGACTGTTTTCACGAGGCACGGATACACCGTTGTGTCCCCTCTCGGATGTTCACGATCTCGAGAGAGTCTCGTATGATGTACATCGTGAGGATACGGAACAACGAGTGGACTCCTTGTTAGTGTCGTCTAGGGAAAGATAGTGATCGGTGCTTACCCGGGTACTTGAGGTATCATGGTCGTGGATGACATGGAAGTTCCCCGGAACTTGTGGGTAAAGTGTGCAACCTCTGCAGAGTGTAAAACTATTCGAATATCCGTGTCCACGGTCAAGGACAGTTGGGTAACCGCTCTTGGGCTACGTCCACATGTTTACAAACCAGTGTGTGTGTTTGGATAAGTGGGAAGATCTACTTGGGTCAAGTCAAAGGACTTGACATGATTGAGTTGGGTTGGTGCCCACTCTATCTATGTTGATATCGTAACCTGTCCTCATGGTTACTTGAATTCTCTGATGCATGTCTTACAAGTTGTTGAACATATTATTGCACTCAAAACTAGCTTTACGCAAAAATTTACCTATATCATGCATTGTTATATCTGGAACCAAAACATGGGTTGCTTATAGTACATTCAAAGTACTCATTGGCTTGCCTTTGGTTATTTAATTGGCCAGGCATGGAAGAACCCGAGTTCGATGAAGAGTTCTTTGGAGAAGAACATGCGAACTAGGAGGTTTCCCAGTCAGAATGCCTGTAGGGTTAAGGCAGATGGCATGGGTTCTACTTATCAACGAAGATTTCCGCTGCTTGTGTTTCATTTGATGTTCAGCCCTTAAGGTTTTATCAATGTAAGACTTGACCATAATGGTCATAATTTTTGTAAGACGGTATGTGTGGATGTAAGACTCTTGTTATTCAGCTTCTGTGTGTTCAGTGAGCATTGATCTCTGGGATCACTGTACACGTGCATTCGGTGATCACGACTTATGAGTCGGGGTCCCCACAATACGGTGGCACGTCCGGTGGGTCCCCGCTGTCAGGTGGAGGAATCATTATTTTGCGCGTAATAAGGAGGCACTTTCTTGCTGCGGTCGTGGACCCAGCTGTCAGCCTCTCCACGTACAGACCACGTCCGATGGAAGTCGTTCCTTGACCACGTTGACCACGCTGCACCGAGAGCACCACGGCGGTGGACTACGGCGAAGCCTAGGAAGGGGACGACTCGGAGCCGGGGAAGACGCGGCAGTGGATGCCCATGCGAAGAGGAGTACGAGGGTTCACTGGTTCGGCTGCGGTGTGAGGCTGATGTCGCTGCAGAATAACAGGGGGTGTGGGTGAGTAGAGGGATGGCCTGCCATCGGTGGGAGTAGTAGGGGAGTGGTGAGGCCTCCGCGGCATCACAGCCCACGGAGGCGAGGAGCAGCGGCACGACGGTAGCTGGTTTGGGCGGTTTGGAGCAAGAAGACCAGAGGTTGAAGAAGCACTATAGTTGTTGGATGAACATCGTACGGTAACAGGAGCTAGAATCGTTCATATTGACTAAGTTGACAAAGCCCTCCGTCCCCGTCAACTTGGTAGGCCCACAAGTCAGCCTCCCACTATGCCGGGTTCCAGCTCGCAGGGGGAGTATTCATTTTCTTGTGCGTAATAAGGAGGCACTTCCTTGCGTGCGAAGATAGCTGGTGGATCCGACATGTCAGCTGGGCCACGTTTTTTTCATGAAATACAGAGGCCCTTCCGGTGGGTCCTAGATGTCAGGTGGAGGAATCATTATTTTGCGCGTAATAAGGAGGCATTTCCTTGTGTGCGGCCGTGGACCCAGCTGTCAGCCTCTCCATGCACAGTCTACCTCCGATGGTGTCATTCGTTGACCACGTTGACCACGCCATGCCGAGCGCATCCAAGGTGGTGGATGACAGCGAGGCCCCGGACAGCAACGAGCCGGAGATGGGAAGACGCGGGAGTAGAGTCGCAGACGGAGAGGTGTCTGAGGGTTAAGCGGTTCTAGTGCGGTGTGGTTCGGCGGTCGGTGGAGAAGAACGAGGAGGTGTGGAGGGTGGAGGGATGGCACGGCCAGCGGTGGAGTAGCGCTTCATAGCGAAGTGTGCTAAGCAGAGCTGCTAGCGACAAGGCGGGGAGGTGGTCCGTGGCTGGAGGAAGACGAGAGATTGAAGATGGATGCGGTCGTTGGATGTAAATCCAACGGCTAACATGTCGAAATCATTTGTTGACTAAATTGACAATGACTTGTGTTGGCTTGACCTATTGGCCCACATTTCAGCCTCAAAAATGTGGCACGTATTCAACCCATTTTGAGAATTCTGATCTTTTTTTGCGCGGTAGAATTTACTGATCAATTTGATCTCTTTTTGAATTACAGCCATTAGCTGGGCTGGGTGAACAAATAATGTAAGCGTCAATGCGGCCCATTTATTTTATTTCCTAAACAATTCTGAGACCATTTGCACTTTCTCGAAATACACGATTTTCTTTGGGCTGATTCTAATTATAATGTTGGGTTGGGCCAGCAATGTTATCAAAAAATAAAAAGGGCTGTGCATTTTGTTATAAATATATTTAAATAATAATTGATATTATTACATTCGTCCTTAAATCTTACCAAGCTTTTGTACACAATCACTAGGATTTTCGTGCCAAAACAATCCAGGATTTTATTTGTTAAGAAATTATTTTTATAGTTAATAAGATGTGGGATATTGTTATCTTACATATGTAAGCATTTGTTAAATATATGATGACAATAAAAATAATATATAATAACATATAAAATAATTTAAATATATATAATATAGTTAGAAGGGAAACATAAGTTGGACCTGGCTTTCCTATTCTTATATAGAAAAACAGAACAGACCTCTGCGTTTTCTTCAAAAAAATACATAAATTGGGCTGCCAAAAATAAAACCTAGGATGGGAAGTCCATAGGCCGGTCGATACATGACGGCCCTAAGAAAATACAAACAGGCCTATGGACCTCCCATCCGAGGTCGTGGGTTGCGCATGTTAAAAATGAAAGCCTACACGGGGCAGCCCAAAACCACGTCCAACACTTGCCAAAACTTCGTCCCTCATTTTCTCTGTGTTTTGCACACTCGACATTGTGTGGGCATTTTGACTGTGCATCATATGAAGATGTGCTATGCATGAATGTTGAACGACATGATGTTAGCGGCTGGTAGTTCCATTTTCAACCATGAATAAAACTTCCAACATGATGTTAACCCTGTTTGAAAAGGCCGTGTTAAAATAAATGCTACGCCTCACGAAAGTTGCGATTTCTTATCTGGCCCGAACCTGCAGTTTCTTATCTGAAGCTGAAACTTGCGATTTCTTCTCGAGAATCACATTATGCACTTTTATACTCCTATGAAACTACATTTTTTTAAGTGCTAAAAATAGATCTCTAGAATTCATATAATACTTCATATGCTCAATACTGCAAATCTGAAATTCAAAAGACATTCATATCTGAAAGTACTCTCAAAATACACAACACAAAACACAATTCACAACCTGCAAATACTGACAACCCTAAGCTCCTCCTGACAATTCACAACCTGCCCGACTATTGGGCTGGGGGGCAGCCCCCTCCTATTCCTCGGCGGCAGACAGCCGCCCCGTGAGACGATGTGAACAGCGAGGGAGACGATGGCGGGGAAGCGTCGTCGGGCCAACTGCTTTTCTCCTCTTGCAGTTGGGTTCGGTCGACAAAGACTCCACCGGCTCGCTCTGGCAGGACACCCTCACAAACGGCACCCTGTAGATGCTCGATCCTTCAATCTCTGGTGGATGCTCCATCTGGGATCGATACTCCCACCCCCGCTCCCTCACAATCGGATTCGGCGAATCTGTTTGCTCCATGGCCCAGAGGAGCAACTCTATGTACTCCGGCACGACTCCCTCCGGGAGTATCGCCGCCTTTTCGCTCTGTTGCCGATATTTGGCCATGGATGTCGCCGTCGCCGCTTGTTGGTCCTTGTTGTCAAACCAAGACTGTATCTCCAACATCCTAGCTAGCTTCACAGGGTCGCCGTCTGCGATCCTCACGTATCGGTTGTACTCCTCCATCGATCTACTTCTCCACAGCACCTTGACTACTTGGCGGTGGTTTTTGAATGGAAGAGGAGAGGAGCGGTGCTGGTTTTGGATTAGAACGGGAGAGGAGCGACGCTGGTTTTGGAGCGAAGGAGAGGAGGGGCGGTGGTTTTGAAATGGACGAGGAGAGGAGCGGCGCTGGATTTAGATTGGAACAGGAGAGGAGCGGCGGTGGTTTAAGAGGAGAAGAGCAGAAGAGCGGCGCTGGTCTTGGAAGTATTTTTTTGTTGTTTTGCGTATTTTGGGTCAAAGTTTGACCATGTACTGTATTTGGCAAGCAAAATGTGAATGCATGTCACCAAAAATTGTATCGTTTGGTTCGTATCTGAATGTACTTTCAATTATATTATTTTTGCAACGTATAACATATATTTTATGTGCGAAAATCCTGGTCAATTATGACCCATAATAAAAGGGAGACTAGTTAATGTGGGGTCGCTTTCTTAATTGAAGGGTAAATTGATTTTGATTTTGATCCGATCCACGGCCTTTTGACCCTCTCGCCCAATCCTAAATCGCTGCCGCACGCTCCTCTCCCTCTTCTCCGTTGCAAAACTACCTCCTCTCCTCTCCATCATCTCCATTCCAAAGCCACTGTCTCGCCTCTCCCTCTTTTGATCTTCTCCATTGCAAAACCACCTCCTCTCCTCTCCATCATCTCCATTCCAAAACCACTGTCTCGCCTCTCCCTCTTCTGATCTTCTCCATTTCAAAACCACCTCCCCTCCTCTCCATCATCTCCATTCCAAAACTACTGTCTCGCCTCTCCCTCTTCTCTATTGCAAGACCACCGGCTCTCCTCCCATCTTCCAAAGCTAGCACCGGACCACTCAGAAGGACATCCATGGAGAGGATGTGGCCAATCAGGCAGATCACCGGCGGCGACCAGGCAAAGTTAGCGAGGTTGAAGGAGATCCTTAGTTGGTTTGACAATGAGTGGGAGATTTCGAGGACGGTGCAGGCCATGTGGCAATGTATGCGAAAGAGCGAGACGGCGGCGATGAGGGCGGCGATGTACATGTACTCATCGGCGGCGATCACGCGCGATCCTCCGAGTTCATTGAGTATCTCCTCTGGGCGATGGAGCGAGCAGATTCGCCGAGGCGGCAGTCGGCGGAGGTGGTGGGCGTCTGGTCGAAGGTCGAGCACCCAGAGGATAACGAATCGATCGAGTATGGTGTGCCGTTCGTGAGGGTGCAGAGCCAACCGGAGCCACAGGAGTATTCGTTCTCCCACTGCAAGAGGAGGCCGGATGGCGCGACGTCGCTTCCCCGTCGTTCTCCACGGTTCCCTCGACGCTCGCCTCATTTCAACGGCGGCGGTAGGGTTTAAGGTAAGCTTTGCACTAACCTAATCTTCCACCTGCTCATGCTTACAATCAATGTGACAGCTAATGAAAATCATGCTTACAATCAGTCTCCGAGTACTACACCAATCACCCCAAAATAGCTCTGGACCTTTGGGTCAAAGTTGTGACACAGTGTACAAATAAAGAAAAATAGATTGGTGCTTCTTTTAGAAAAGAGTACTCCCTAGAAAACTGCCAATATAAGCTACTAGTATTTGGTTAGAGGATTTGCTGCCGAGAAAGATCCGTCCACAGAGTGCCACACATCCCACTGGTGGTGGTGGATGCCAATGCGTGCATGCAGCATGGTTGGTGTCGGTAATTTTTACTTGGCACACCTCGCACTCTGCATATATGCCGGTTCCATACGTACATTTGTGCAGTTCCACCAAAATGCAGCTGAATAACCCTGTTTGCATGAGATAATGAAAAGCGTGATTACATTATAGTGGCACTAGTTGATGAAACACACAAAATAAATAGAAGAAAATATTGCGATAGTATCATAGTATGCCATCTTTGCGAGGCGAGATGGGCCCTCTGACGCCGCGCATCTGATGCGCCTCATCTTGGACATCGTCCCAAGTCTCCAGATACACCTTACGCGGTGATGAACATCGGTGTACAGCGGTAGTACAAGGAGGCGCTTGAGACATTCAAATCTCTACTTTTGTACATATCAACTAAAATTAAGCACCCTAGTTTGCGAAACGGCTTAAACATTAACAATGGGACTAGTTGATGAAACATACTTTAACAAAGAGAAGCACTTTCTTTATCTACATTGGAAATGAAATGATAGAGATGACACTCGCTCTATTTTAACTGTATTATTACTTCATTTTATCAGTGACACTAGGGTCGAGCAGGTGGCAAACGAGGTGTACCGTGCGTCGCAAGGATGGAGGCTGGGGGTGCTTAGACTGGGATGCTGAAGCTGGCTCTTTCAGTCACCAACATGGATGATTCAATTCATGGGACCTTTTGGTGCAGTTCACCTAAAATGAAGCAATGTCCCGTGAGCTAGTAGCTTCTTCTTCATTTTTTTAAGAAAAGGGCTCGGCCCGGTTCCATTTCCATCAAACTTCGAAACCCACAGAGCTTCTTCTTCATTAGTTGCAATAAAATTGAGCAACATCAAGGTTGGTTGTGAAGCTCCTGGAATGCTCAACTATAATTTGGATATCATTTGTGCAGTTCAATTAAGATCGAGCGTGAAATGTATATCTCTGTTTGCACAAAAAAGGTGGAAAGGAGTGTGACTAACAAGTGATGAAACATGCATCAAATGAAAACAAGCATGTTCCTTATCTGAATGGCAATCCTATAAGGACAGTAGGAATTTCTAAAGCAGTGGCATTGCTAGATATTAGTGTGGGCATTAGGATTAACTATGACAACCGTTAAATATGACATTACTTTGGGCACGGGAGAGTAGGCGGACGGGGCAGTTGCATTTCTAACGAAAAGAACCAACTTATCTTAATGGGAAATTTTAGCAGGACATGTAAAGAAGTGCCATTGATTCATATTCTGGAGGCATTACATTGAAAACAACATTGGTTTAACGTGTCCTTACTTTTTAACGGCGATCGATACATTTTACGGTGGCATTACATAAGAGTGGCTCGGGGCAACAAACATCAGAACAGGATATCTGGGTTGGTCCCATTTTTTTCGGTATACCCACCTTATACTGTGTGAGGCTAGCAAATCTAGTGTTGTACTTACTCTGTTGACTTGTCCCCCAGTCCCCACTTTCTTTCCTTTTTTCAACCAATAGATCGGGTTTATATTGATTTTGTACTGCGTTTCCCTTTATTTCCCTATTAGACCTAGAGACTAGTTGGATAGCCAGTCTCTGCTACTATTCGCCCCCATTATTTCCTCTTTCGACCATGTCCTAGATTCAGGTAACAAATCCTCCCCCACCACCCACCCCCATTCTTCCTTGTTTGAACCAAGTACTACTAGATTCGAGGGCATGAACTAGTTTTACCTCTTAAACGTAAAAAATAGGTGGTTTTAGAAAAGCCGATCGATCCTATCTCTGAGGGGCACGAGAAATAGTAAAAGATACAAATGCAACGGCGTCGGGGAGCTCGGGAAGTAGAGCAAGGCCGGTTTGAAGGAAGTTATACGATGGTCGCGGGATGTCGCTAGGTGGGCGGCGGAGGCCGGATCTGCCCACACTACGGCCCGAGGAAGTAGGGGTCGGAGGCCCTCGCTCGCCAGCGGTGGTGGGGAGAGAACGGCAAGGCAGGCTGATCGGGACGCGCCCAGCAGTGGGTAAGAGCTGTCGCCAAGGACGACCGCGTGAACGTTGCACCTTCTCACCTTCCCCGGCGGAGAGGATCCGGCTGGATCTGTGACCAGAGGTGAGCAGAGAGAGAGAGAGTGTGTGTGTGGCCACCACTGTCGTGTTTAGATCTGGAGAGGCCGAGACAGTGTGAAGAGAGCAACACTAGCAAGCAAGCGCGGAGGCTCCTGCCTATATATGGAGTAGTACTAGTTTTCTTTTGTCTACCGGAGCCGGCTTGACCTCGTCAATGGTATCGAGTAGTCTTCATGCACGTGGCACGAGGCGCAATTGTCGTCATTACGATGCAAAACCTTTGGATTATAACATATAACACGAAAAAATGCCACATGACAAGAAATCATAACCTCAACGCCCAAAGGAGACAACATGAATCCCGACGGACAAACTAGGCGAGGAACAAAGCTCAAATTAAAGATAAACTTCGTAGAAAAGGGGTCCGTCGATAGATGTCCTAATTAACATAGCCGGCTTGACCTAGATGGCAGCCGAGTAGTCACTTTGTTCGTGCATGTGCCCCAATGACTAGCCCAACTCGGTTGTCATTGTTTAACCCTCGCAGTGATCTGAAGCACATGACACCTAATTTTGCGAGATGACAAGAAACCTTTTTAGATTTCTCACCGTAACTACAGCCATGTACAACACAGCCTGCACGATATGTAGCGATAGCCAATCCAGGCGTGTCTGCTGGAGTCTGGTCACATGCATAGACGAACCGATCTTCCGTGTCTTGCGAGGATCGTCCAGGCACCAACGTAGTACTACAACACTTCTCTAGTACTATCGCTCGTCTCCCTCTTCTATTAAGTCACCCGACTTGCGGGGCCGGGGAGTGTGCCTATGGTCGGTTCTCAATTGCCGTCCCACATGTGTGTGCGAACGCAATATGACGCGTGTTCCATTCGGAGAGCAGCGTGCCAGACCGACCGACCGTCTGGGGTGCGATGCGAACATGACGGGCGTGATGTATACTCCGTACATGTGTACCGCCGTTTTCTAGACACTTTGCTCCATGGCACGGGCGCAATCCATGGATACAAAATTAGTATACTGTATACTATTTAAAAGTCGAGGGTGGGGCTTTTCTGCTGCGTTAGGCAAGGCAGTTCCGCCTAGTCGGTTCGACAGAGACGCGAGAAGACGAGGGAGTAGGCTGCTGCAAGCGTGAGGGCTGTGTGCGAGTTCTTCTTTGGACAGGTGGGGCCCGTGATTTGACTTGCCATTATCATTTTAAGCTGGGCGCTACAACCGGCGTGAGTCTCCCGATTCTGACCACCTCCATACAGGTGCCTCTCCCAATGCTCCACCATGTAGTAGAGGCTGGCTCTTGCATGAGAGCCCACTTCTCCACTTTTCCTTGCCTCTCTTTCCTCCACATATGCAAAATGCAATGTAAAGCTCACTATTGTACTTACTTGCTCCTCACAGGTGCTTAAGCTTGCCACATAGGCATAAAGTGCGATGTGGCAAGTTAATCAAGAAGAGAGAGACTAGTTTGGTGACCCAAGGAAGAAATGGTGCTAAGCGCGTGTCCCTAGGTGAAAAGACAATTTTGAGTCTATAGCTAATTAAATGAAGCAAACTTAGCAACACAATTTCATTGGAAGCGGTCACTCCTTGGCAAATGCAATAAATACTAGTACTCCATGTGTCCCAGAATATAAGAACGTTTTTTGCACTACGCTAGTGTCAAAAACGTTCTTATATTATGGGACGGAGGGAGTACCAAGAAATAGATAGAGAGGAGTAAAAAATATACACTTATAACCAACCTTATAGGTAACCTTGTGGTAGTATGAGTGACTAAGTGATGACTATGTATGACATGCCAACATCAGATAGCCTAACGCACCATGTTAAATCTCCAAGGGCGCGACTGGCGATGCGATCTGACAGTCGTGTTAGGTGCGACCAAGATACGAAGTCTTTGGCAGCCCTTGGATCTGAGATCAAGCGGACGCATGCTAAGTTGCTGAAAATTTGCAGAATAACCCTCCCACGGCAACGGCAAATTTCCTCCAGCGGGCCGGAGTAGGTTTCTCGGTTTGCATGCGGGTTTAATGGAGGCGAGGAGGCGTGTTCAGCCGGGCGTGCGATGGGCCAGTGCGGTACTATTCGATTTGACAACTACAACTAGTATATTATAAAAAACAAAGAGGAGTAGTAGCGACAGAGGTAAGAATAGAGACTAGGGAGGAGCACCAACTACTGCTTCGTGGGCTACTCCTGCGCTCCATTCGGCGGCCGCAACGTCCCCTACAGCCACTCCCTCCTGCGCTCCATTCGGCGAGAAGCGCACTCTCGCGATAGCTAGCAGCGACGACTTCACCGACGACGACTTCTTCCCCGACCTCGGCAACCTCTTCCTCAACGACATGGGAGACAACCTCAACGCCAATGGTGCTGCTCCCGTTGCACCGTATGTGTTTCTGTCCTTCCTGTTTGAAATCGTGGTAGAATTCATGTTTCTACTCTGTGTCCTAGACTCGATCTGTTCATCTACTATGCTAGTCCGCATGATTAGTTTAATCTCTGTTATAGCCGTCATGATTTATTTTGTAGTAAATCTCGTAGTAACTTGCTCATATATTCATTTGGCGAAACGTCCCCTACAACCACTCCCGTTTCATGGACGTCCTGGTCGATGCCTCCAAGGAGCCCTTCGTCTACTGCTATGAGAGCCCGGTTCCGTTTTGGGGCTCGCCGGTGGACATCGTGCATCACCTGACGCAGGCGTGCGGCGATCACTACTGGCCCTTGGCGAAGAACATCAAGTACGAGACATGCTACCCGTTCACCGTGAAGTCATTTGGAGGATCAACGTCGCTTTGCTAGTCTCGAGCGGGGGCGGCGTCTTCCTCTTGATCGTGGCCATCGGCGAGGCCCGCGCAGGCCGCCGCCACATCTCTGTAGTGTGCGTCAGGGGCGACGCCGCTGATGCTGGCACTGACACGAGGCCGATGTACAGGTGCGTGCTCACTATTACTACCCCTCGGAGCTCTGTGGGCAGCGACACTGGCTATGTCAAGCTGACTTGGACTCTGCCGAGCTGGGACCTTCCCGCCGATGTGGACATGGAAGACGCATGGTATTATTTGACCCCCAACAATGTGCATGGGGACTCCAAGGAGGTTCACTGGACATATGCATTACTAAGTTAAATGTTGATCATTAGTCTTCGCTCAATGTAATCCGCTGTCTAAGCATGTGGAGACTTCCATGCATGATCTTGCTCTATTGGAGTATCACGCATGAATAAAAGTGTATCCATTTATGGTTTAGTTTAGAATCTTCCATGTATGAATTTTTACTACTGATGCGGTGAAAGACTTATGATGAACCATTTCACCGCAAAGCACAATAAGAGTTATTTCTTCACAAGTTTTGGATGCAGGTTGAACAGTTGAACGCTTTTGTTTGCAAAAGATACTTTTTTATCTATTTCACCCGGATGTTTCTGAGCTCTAGAGATGAAATAATATCCGGAGAAACCTATTGATACCTTTTACACATGAGATGACCCCCACATCCTTTGTCAAAATAAACAACACCCCGATCAATGCATTTCACTCTTCCGGTACAGCAGACGGGCACTACACTAGTGTCAAAAACGTTCTTATATTATGGGACGGAGGGAGTACGAAGAAATAGATAGAGAGGAGTAAAAAAATACACTTATAGCCAACCTTGTTGTCGTATGAGTGACTAAGTGATGACTATGTATGACATGCCAACATCAGATAGCCTAACACACCATGTTAAATCTCCAAGGGCGTGACAGCAGCGACGCGGCAGCGGTAGTAGGTGCGACCATGATACGGGGTGCTGGCAGCCCTTGGATCTGAGATCAAACGGTCGCATGCTAAGTTGCGGAAAATTTGCATAATAACCCTCCCACGGCAACCGGCAAATTTCCTCCCGCGGGCCGGAGTAGGTTTCTCGGTTTGCATGCGGGTTTAATGGAGGCGAGGAGGCGTGTTCAGCCGGGCGTGCAGTGGACGGCGCAGTACTATTCGATTTGACAACTACAACTAGTATATTATAAAAAACAAAGAAGAGTAGTAGAGATAGAGATAAGAATAGAGACTAGGGAGGAGTACCAACTACTGCTTCGTGGGCTACTCCTGCGCTCCATTCGGCGGTCGCAACGTCCCCTACAGCCACTCCCTCCTGCGCTCCATTCGGCGGGCGATGTTGACATTTGGGGAGCGCACTCTCGCGACTGCTAGCAGCCACGACTTCACCGACGACGACTTCTTCCCCGACCTCGGCAACCTCTTCCTCAACGACATGGGTGACAACCTCAACGCCAATGGTGCTGCTCCCGTTGCACCGTATGTAATTCTGTCCTTCCTGTTCGAAATCGTGGTAGAATTCATGTTTCTACTCTGTGTTCTATACTCGATCTGTTCATCTACTATGCTAGTCCGCATGATTAGTTTAATCTCTGTTATAGCCGTCATGATTTATTTTGTAGTAAATCTCGTAGTAACTTGCTCATATATTCAACTGGCGGGCGTCCCCTACAGCCACTCCCGTTTCATGGGCGGCCTGGTCGGTGCCTCCAAGGAGCCCTTCGCTCTCTGCTATGAGTGCCGGTCTTGTTTTGGGGCTCGCCGGCGGACATCGTGCATCACCTGACGCAGGCGTGCGGCGATCACTACTGGCCCTTGGCGAAGAACATCAAGTATGATATGTGCTACCCGTTCACCGTGCCGGAGTCGCTGGAGGATCAGTGCCGCCTGATAGTCTCGGGAGGACGGCAGCGTCTTCGTCTTGACCGTGGCCACCAGCGAGGCCCGCGCAGACCGCCGCCACATCTCTGTAGTGTGCGTGAGGGGCGACGCCGCTGACGCTGACACTGACACGAGGCCTATGTACAGGTGCGTGCTCACTATTACTACCCCTCGGAGGTCCGTGGGCAGCGACACTGGCTACGTCAAGCTGACTTGGACTCTGCCGAGCTGGGACCTTCCCGCCGATGTGGACATGGAAGACGCATGGTATTATTTGACCCCCAACAATGTGCATGGGGACTCCAAGGAGGTTCACCTGGACATATGCATTACTAAGTTAAATGTTGATCATTAATCTTCGCTCAATGTAATCCGCTGTCTAAGCATGTGGAGACTTCCATGCATGATCTTGCTCTATTGAAGTATCACGCGTGAATAAAAGTGTGTCCATTTATGGTTTAGTCTAGAATCTTCCATGTATGAATTTTTACTACAGTACGGTGAAAGACTTATGATGAACCATTTCCTGCAAAGCACAATAAGAGTTATTTCTTCACAAGTTTTGGATGCAGGTAGAACAGTTGAACGCTTTTGTTTGCAAAAGATACTTTTTTATCTATTTCTCCCGGATGTTTCTGAGCTCTAGAAATGAAATAATATCCGAAGAAACCTACAGATACCTTTTACACATGAGATGACCCCCACATCCTTTGTCAAAATAAACAACACCCCGATCAATGCATTTCACTCTTCCGTTACAGCGGCGGGCACTACACTAGTGTCAAAAACGTTCTTATATTATGGGACGGAGGGAGTACGAAGAAATAGATAGAGAGGAGTAAAAAAATACACTTATAGCCAACCTTGTTGTCGTATGAGTGACTAAGTGATGACTATGTATGACATGCCAACATCATATAGCCTAACGCACCGTGTTAAATCTTCAAGAGCGCGACCGCGCGAGCGACGCGACGTACGTAGTAGGCGCGACCATGATACGGGCTGCTAGCAGCCCTTGGATCTGAGATCAAACGGTCGCATGCTAAGTTGCTGAAAATTTGCAGAATAACCCTCCCACGGCAACCGGCAAATTTCCTCCCGCGGGCCGGAGTAGGTTTCTCGGTTTGCATGCGGGTTTAATGGAGGCGAGGAGGCGTGTTCAGCCGGGCGTGCAGTGGACGGCAAGATACTATTCGATTTGACAACTACAACTAGTATATTATAAAAAAACAAAGAAGAGTAGTAGAGATAGAGATAATAATAGAGACTAGGGAGGAGCACCATCTACTGCTTCGTGGGCTACTCCTGCGTTCCATTCGGCGGCCGCAACGTCCCATACAGCCACTCCCTCCTGCGCTCCATTCGGCGGGTGATGTTGACATTTGGGGAGCGCACTCTCGCGACTGCTAGCAGCCACGACTTCACCGACGACGACTTCTTCCCCGACCTCGGCAACCTCTTCCTCAACGACATAGGCGACAACCTCAATGCCAACGGTGCTTTGCTCCGTTACCTTTGTATGTGTTCTGTCCTTCTGTTGAAATCGTGGTAGAATTCATGTTTCTACTCTGTATCCTAGACTCGATCTGTTCATCTACTATGCTAGTCCGCATGATTAGTTTAATCTTTGTTATAGCCGTTATTATTTATTTTGTACTAAATCTTGTAGTAACTTGCTCATATATTCAACTGGTGGAACGTCCCCTACAACCACTCCCGTTTCATGGACGGCCTGGTCGATGCCTCCAAGGAGCCCTTCGTCTATTGCTATGAGTGCCCGGTGCCGTTTTGGGGCTCGCCGGCGGACATCGTGCACCACCTGACACGAGCGTGCGGCGATCACTCTGGCCCTTGGCGAAGAACATCAAGTATGATACGTGCTACCTGTTCACCGTGGTCGGAGTCATTTGGAGGATTAGTGCCGCCCGCTAGTCTCGGAGGAGGACGACAGCGTCGTCCTCTTGATTGTGGCCACCGGCGAGGCTCAGCAGGCCGCCGCCACATCTCCGTAGTGTGCGTGAGGGCGCCGGCCGACGCCGATAATCGACACGAGGCCTATGTACAGTGCGTGCTCACTATTACTACCCTCGGAGGTCCGTGGGCAGCGACAGCAGCTACGACAAGTCGACTTGGACTCTGCCGAAATGTGACCTTCCACCGATGTGGACATGGAAGACGCATGGTATTATTTGACCCCAACAATGTGCATGGGGACTCCAAGGAGGTTCACCTAGACATATGCATTACTAAGTTAAATGTTGATCATTAATCTTCGCTCAATGTAATCCGCTGTCTAAGCATGTGGAGACTTCCATGCATGATCTTGCTCTATTGAAGTATCACGCATGAATAAAAGTGTATCCATTTATGGGTTAGTCTAGAATCTTCCATGTATGAATTTTTACTACAGTACGATGAAAGACTTATGATGAACCATTTCCTGCAAAGCACAATAAGAGTTATTTCTTCACAAGTTTTGGATGCAGGTTGAACAGTTGAACGCTTTTGTTTGCAAAAGGTACTTTTTTATCTATTTCACCCGGATGTTTCTGAGCTCTAGAGATGAAATAATATCCGAAGAAACCTACAGATACCTTTTACACATGAGATGACCCCCACATCCTTTGTCAAAATAAACAACACCCCGATCAATGCATTTCACTCTTCCGTGCAACGGGCGGGCACTACACTAGTGTCAAAAACGTTCTTATATTATGGGACGGAGGGAGTACGAAGAAATAGATAGAGAGGAGTAAAAAATACACTTATAGCCAACCTTGTTGTCGTATGAGTGACTAAGTGATGACTATGTATGACATGCCAACATCATATAGCCTAACGCACCGTGTTAAATCTTCAAGAGCGATCACATGAAAGCGACGCTGACGATGTGGTAGGCGCGACCATGATCTGAGCTCTTGGCAGCCCTTGGGTCTAAGATCAAACGGTCGCATGCTAAGTTGCTGAAAATTTGCAGAATAACCCTCCTGTGGCAACCGGCAAATTTCCTCCCACGGGCAGGAGTAGGTTTCTCGGTTTGCATGCGGGTTTAATGGAGGCAAGGAGGCGTGTTCAGCCGGGCGTGCAAAGGGACGGCCTTGAGTACTATTCGATTTGACAACTACAACTAGTATATTATAAAAAACAAAGAAGAGTAGTAGAGATAGAGATAATAATAGAGACTAGGGAGGAGCACCATCTCTTCGCCCGTGGGCTACTCCTGCGTTCCATTCGGTGACATAACGTCCCATCTGACCACTCCCTCCTGCGCTCCATTCGGCGGGTGATGTTGACATTTGGGGAGCGCACTCTCGCGACTGCTAGCAGCCACGACTTCACCGACGACGACTTCTTCCCCGACCTCGGCAACCTCTTCCTCAACGACATAGGCGACAACCTCAATGCCAACGGTGCTGCTCCCGTTGCACTGTATGTGTTTCTGTCCTTCCTGTTCGAAATCGTGGTAGAATTCATGTTTCTACTCTGTATCCTAGACTCGATCTGTTCATCTACTATGCTAGTCCGCATGATTAGTTTAATCTTTGTTATAGCCGTTATTATTTATTTTGTACTAAATCTTGTAGTAACTTGCTCATATATTCAACTGGTGGAACGTCCCCTACAACCACTCCCGTTTCATGGACGGCCTGGTCGATGCCTCCAAGGAGCCCTTCGTCTACTGCTATGAGTGCCCGGTGCCGTTTTGGGGCTCGCCGGCGGACATCGTGCATCACCTGACGCAGGCGTGCGGCGATCACTACTGGCCCTTGGCGAAGAACATCAAGTATGATACGTGCTACCTGTTCACCGTGTCGGAGTCGCTGGAGGATTAGTGCCGCCCGCTAGTCTCAGAGGAGGACGACAGCGTCGTCCTCTTGATTGTGGCCACCGGCGAGGCCCGCGCAGGCCGCCGCCACATCTCTGTAGTGTGCGTGAGGGGCGTCGCCGCTGACGCTGACACTGACACGAGGCCTATGTACAGGTGCGTGCTCACTATTACTACCCCTCGGAGGTCCGTGGGCAGCGACACTGGCTACGACAAGCTGACTTGGACTCTGCCGAGCTGTGACCTTCCCACCGATGTGGACATGGAAGACGCATGGTATTATTTGACCCCCAACAATGTGCATGGGGACTCCAAGGAGGTTCACCTAGACATATGCATTACTAAGTTAAATGTTGATCATTAATCTTCGCTCAATGTAATCCGCTGTCTAAGCATGTGGAGACTTCCATGCATGATCTTGCTCTATTGAAGTATCACGCGTGAATAAAAGTGTGTCCATTTATGGTTTAGTCTAGAATCTTCCATGTATGAATTTTTACTACAGTGCGATGAAAGACTTATGATGAACCATTTCTGCAAAGCACAATAAGAGTTATTTCTTCACAAGTTTTGGATGCAGGTTGAGCAGTTGAACGCTTTTGTTTGCAAAAGGTACTTTTTATCTATTTCACCCGGATGTTTACGAGCTCTAGAGATGAAATAATATCCGAAGAAACCCTCTGATACCTTTTACACATGAGATGACCCCCACATCCTTTGTCAAAATAAACAACACCCCGATCAATGCATTTCACTCTTCCGTGCAACGGACGGGCACTACACTAGTGTCAAAAATGTTCTTATATTATGGGACGGAGGGAGTACGAAGAAATAGATAGAGAGGAGTAAAAAATACACTTATAGCCAACCTTGTTGTCGTATGAGTGACTAAGTGATGACTATGTATGACATGACAACATCATATAGCCTAACGCACCGTGTTAAATCTCCAAGAGCACGACCGCGCGAGCGACGCGACGTATGTGGTAGGCGCGACCATGATACGGGCTGCTGGCAGCCCTTGGATCTGAGATCAAACGGTCGCATGCTAAGTTGCTGAAAATTTGCAGAATAACCCTCAAGGATAGGATATTCACCCATAGGTCTAGAATCACGCCATGCAACCGTTCGATCTCATATCCAAGGGCTCTCAGAAGCCCATATCATGGGAGAATGGAAAGCCACTACCCTGTCGTTCGCACGCTGGCAGTTCGCTCCTACTCGTCCCAGCACGTCCTTTAATACTACGCGGTTCTCTCTTAGTCGTCCCGTCCATTCACATTACGGCAGTTCCACTAGTCCTAACCCTCCTCCCAAATCCATGGCGTCCCAAATCTCCCCGATCGGCGGTGAGTACAAGGTCAGAACCATCACCGGCGATGAGTTCGACGTCATCTACACCCGTTCTTCTGTGGCGGTGAAAGGATGCCTTTCTTGCTTCAGACGCATGTTCGAAGATTCAGATGATGAGTGGGTCGATGGGCTAGATGTTGAGTACACCATAGTCCTGGGACGAGAGAATGATCAAAAGGACGAAGAGAGGAAGAAGCCCGCCGTGATCCAGGTTTGCGGGCATGAATTATGCTTGGTCTACCACATATGCCATGCCGACGTTGAGTGCCAGGATTTTAAGGACTTCCTCAAGAGAAATCTAGTCAAATTCTTTACTGTAGACTTTGGTAACGACAAAGAAGTCCTGCGTCGGATAGGCCTCGTTGTAGGCAACACCTTCGACCTCCAAAAGAATCGGTTGGTGTCCTCTCGTCAGCCTTCAATGCTGACCCTGGCAGGAGCCATGGTTCATCCTTCGCACGCTAAACTGGAGAAACCTCCATAGACATTTCATCGTCATGCATGGCAGCGGAATGTACTAGATATAGACCACATCCACTACGCTGCAATGGATGGCTGCATTTGTTTCAATATCTACAAGGGTTGGATGAAAACCTTGACCAAGTTGGCGGTTCAAGCAAAGAAGTATCGGCCAAGAGGAAGAGGGACAAGGGCGAAGTCGAGGACGTGGACGAGGACTACGAGTAAAGTGGCGATGTCGTTGCTCTGGTGGTTCTAATGCTGGTGTCTATCGGAGACGGTTGCAAAGTTTAATTTCAGGTGTGCTTAATTTAATTTGAGGGGTGTGTTGTGAGCCCCAAATGTAACTATGTTATGTTTCTTCTTGTTACTTTAACTCTTCAGTACGTACATACTAGTATTTCTTAAATTTCATCTTTTAGTTGGTATATTACTACCACTCGTTTCTTCACATTATATACGTACAATATATATGGCCAACATCATATAGCCAGCAGTTTAGTTGTCAAAGAATTTCAGGGTGCTTAGTTTTGTCAAAGAATTCCAGGGTGCTTAGTTTTATTTGAGGGTGGGTTGTCTTTGGACACCATTATTGTGACTAGCCTTTTAATAGTACTATATGCATAATTTGGCGACCAGCGCTCTCTATATGTACCATCGTTTTTTAATTTCAAGTTTTGCTCCATGGCGCAATCCATCGATACTCTTCTTTGTACAAAAGTATACATTTTTAAAAGGCTAGAGGGCGGGCGGTCTAGATTGGTCGGTTTCACGAGAGGCGAGGGCCTTTGTGATTTGTGACTCATTACTTCTTTGGAAAGGCGGGGCCTTGTGATTTATTTGCTTTCGTCTAAATGCGCCGATGACCTGATCGAGGAGAAGCAAAGAACCGTGCGGTATACTCAAGTTTTCCACTGGAGTAGTACTGCGACGGAGGAGCACGAAACACGGAAGCCCAGTGCCATATGGCGATAAAAAATGATCTAATTTCCTAGTCATCTCATTGTTAACATTGTTCTATTCATTCCCTCAAAAAAACCATTGTACTATTCATGCCTCGCAGAGAGTGACATGTGCGGCGAAACACCCGAAGCAAAAGATGAAACACAGCAGCATAAGAAGAAGGAAGATTATCACCCCAAATGATCTAATTCGCCGCGGAGTAGTAACTGCTTCTTCATCGCCTCCACGACCTCCATCTCCTTGCGCGTCTCCTCCGCCATCTTCTTCATTACATCCATGACGCGGGATTTCTCGACGCGCGATCCTTCATCATCTGTTCCACGGCTGCATTACGTACCTTGACGGCGATCGGGTGCTCGAGTGAGCTTCGCCAACTCCTCCTTCTGTTCCATGATGAGGGCTGCAGGCATCTTCATCGAGGAACTACTATTCTCATGTAGCTTCTTCCGGTAGGCGTTCTTCTCCTTCAACAGGTCGATCTCGTGGCAGAGCTTCGCCTTGTCCTCCTGAAGTCGCGGGATTTCGTGGTCGCCTTCTTCTCCGAGGCAATGCTCTTCTTGGCTGACATCACCAAGCCGGGCGGTCAACTCCCCCTCGATTGAGCTCAGCGGGCATGTCGTCGAGGCTCTCCTTGGCAACTCCATCAAGCCTTGGATGAACTCATACCTTATTGAGCTGATCGGGCATGCCGTCGAGGGATAACGACTCCAGCTCCGCCCGGCTCGACATGTTCGCCTCCAGCGGCTAAGGCGCTCACAGGGAGCCATTGCTGCGCCGTGAGAGATCTTTCGAGGTCTCTGCATGGCGGCAAGCCCTCTCTTTTTTTTCTGCAGCCTTGGTTGCCGCTCCCTTGTTACGAGTAGTTCTCGACCTAGAGCTCTGCTCACCGGCCATGGCAACGACGGACAAAGAAGAAGCACATTTGAGGAGGAAACGTAGAGTAATTTTCGGTTAGGTAGTTCCCCTTTTTATAACCTAAGTACTAGCACTATTACTAATACCTGAATAGTGGGGACACGTTCAGGTTTGCTACGTACTAGTAGATGTGAGCAGGCTTTCGAATGTGATGGGAACAAGGTAAAGATTAATTGATGGTTTTGGTTTCGAGGCCCGAAACGGCTCCCGATGAGTTTAGCGGAACATAAATTTCAAGTACTACACTGCTCAAATGTGTAAATATTATATTACTGTGAAAAATTGGCACAAAATACGGAGACCAATGGAAGTACTACTTAGCAACCAACGATTTAACTACTCGCATGCGCGCAATGGAGTAATAATGTCTTTCTTCCGCCCTCACGTCCACCCAATTTGCATGCCCTGTATTAATTGACCATCAATGAAGTGAACGACTTTACACGCGTCAAATTATCACATGGGGTGGATCTTGGTACAAAATTGTGTCCGCCCGTGTACCCGCGTGTGCGTGCGAGGGAATGAGTGCGTGCGTGGCGTGCGTGCACATCTTAAACCGTGCATGTACCGCCCGGTATGGCTCGGGGAGGACAAGTACATTCTTACGGAACCAAAGAAGACGTCATCTGCGATCAATCCACGCAAGGAGGTCGCGACAACGCCTCCACATGTGCCACGTGGCTTCATGAACTGTAAGAGAGACAACATGTAGCGTGCCATTGGTATTCTAATTTATGTGTTTTGCACATACTCGAAGTACTAGTAAGGTACACGTGCATTGCACGCATGAGATTTTGCAACCAAATTATGAATAAATACCACACTATAGCATGTAAGCTCTAAGTCATATATGCCTGATGTAGCCCTTCATTTAATTATTATAGTTCATCTCATTCAAAATCAATTAGAGGGTGCTTGGATACGTTTTAGTCCCATGACTAAAAGTAGTGAGACTAAAACATGCTAGCCTCATCCATGCTTGGATCCAAATACTAAGGAGACTAAAATCAAGTTAATGAGCATTTATTATCCTCCAAACCCTCCAATCTAGAACTCGCCCGTGTTAAAGGAGAGGAGTTAAATGAGGAGAGAGAGGACTAATCCACATTTTAGTAGGGGTACCCCTGACTAAAAAAATTTAGTCTCAAGACTAGTTTTAGCCCCTCTTTAGTCAGGGGTGCTTGGAACTTTAGTCTCTTAAAGATACTATTTTCAGTCAGACTAAAATAAGTCCCTTGGATCCAAGCACCCTCTTAGTTTTTATAAAAAAAGCTAAGAACGCGGGAATAGGAAAAACATGGGATTATAGTGGAATGTCGTCTTGAATCCTACAGGATTGTACAAGTGTTTGATTGTGCATGAAAAAAACGCAGAATTCTTTCAAAGAGGTTTGAGTGGATGGGATGTTTCCTATGAAATCTAGTGCAAATGAATCATATGGAAAAATTCCTATGGTTTACAATCCTACGAATCAAACAACCAAGATTGGAAAAATTCCTAATGATTAGAATCCTCCAAAATTCCTTTGAGAATCCTTTGAATCAAAGAAGCCCTTAATCTATTTTATGATTCATGGAATTGTGCGTTGTAAAGCATAAAGTAAAAAACAAATAATGGCAATTCAACTACAATAAAATTTTGGGCAGTTATGATACGGAAGATTCTAGAACAAAAGAGAACCACTGTTGTTTTGAGGTTTGTGCATTATGCTTAAGTTCAACCATGGAGTCTGCTAGATTGTACATGTGGCAAAATCCGGTGGAGGGCTAGAAGATGGTGCGAGGGGCCGAGTGGAGGGAGACTATGAAGGAATGCACAAGTGAGATATCGATATTTAGAGAGAGGCGAACACGTCTTGTTGTTGCCTTGATGGCGGAGCCATGAAAAATAAATGAGCTAGGGGCCAAGCATTGCTAATCCTTTACGAGGAGGTGTCAATTCATGAAATTAATCCTTTTTAGCAAAGCAATTGTCTAATGATCACATTCATATTAGCCTCGATATATAGTGATGTTAGGGGGGCCCTTATCGCCTGTCTTCGCCATTATGCACGCGTGTGAGAGATGAAGCGGAAGGCATAGATGATGAGAGGGGGACGTTGGATATATAATTAATGTGGGTGTATTAGCTATATATGTTAATCCTATATAGAGAGGTATAGACTGATCGATGTGGACGTGGGAAAAAGGGTGAGACCTCACTGGATATATCGATTGATCGTTTTGTGTGGAAAACTATGAAAGACCTAGCTATATACACACATACATAGAGGAACATCGATCGTAGCGCATGCACGCGTGAGAGATAAAGAATGCCTGATATAATGAAGAGGGGGATGTGTGTGGGTGTGTGCCTTCATGGGAGACCGACCTGAAGAAAAAGATTGCATGCATGCGATGGATAATGCCGACTGATAGTGTGTGTGCATGCATGCACGAGAGAAAGTTAATGGTACAACTATAAAGAGAAGACTACTGTGTGGGTGTAAAAAAATAGGTGAGGTCATAATCAATGTAAAGTTGAATTCAAATATTTGAATAAGAGATCCTGATGTTTGAAACCCATGCATCCGTGAATATAACGGAGATATGCGGGGTGTGGTTTGGAAACGAGCATATTGAATGTATACACATTAAACAAGGTCAGACTGATTTGAATTTGAGATACCGATAGCAGACATCATTTAGCCACGTCGCATCTATGCATGGACACACTATTCTAATTGGAGATGATGGGCGGCTTTGCATCACATATCTATATCTACTAGTGGTTGGGGCGCACCCTTGGTGCGCCACCCGAGAAAAAGTTGGGGCGGTGCCAGGTGGGGTGCACCCCTTCCACCATCTTTTTTTATTCTTTGGGTTTGACTTTTTTATTCTTTTGGTTATGCCTTTGGATACATGTTTACCATATTTACATGAGATCAAGAAGTACAAACAATGAAAGTATAGATACTAATATCAGTCTAACAATAGACACTAACAGTAATCGTATAGACACTAACAATCAATGATAACAGAGATAACAGTAATTCAAAAGGAACTGACGACAAGGTTTCAAAAAAAGAGCATTGTACGGCACACATAGTTCGAACAGAGATAAGAAAAACAGTGCGCAAGCCGTGGTCCTCGAACATGTAGTTCCCGTGCGGCAACTCTCAGTCGGCCGTCGTCCAGGTGGATCGCCAGCGACAACATGGTCAAGGCACGGCCCGCCGCCCCGACACTTCCAGAAGGCCACCGATGTCGATGGCGATGTGGTGGCCACGGATCTGGACGGAGAAGCGCCTAATGTAAAACACTCTTCCGTAAATTTTTGAGTTGGAGATGAAGAAACATGTGTAAACAAAACATATTGTTCTAAGCTTTGGCCCTTTGGGTGAATCCTTGATGGTATTGGCTCACAGGCTAAATTGTACTGCAGATTGATCAAAGTAATAGGAGCACATGACGTTCTTAAATTTCAACTGCTTTGCCACAATTCCCTTATTATGTATCTCATACCAAGCATGGGACATCCAGTTTATATACTAAACTAATAAGATTGAATAATCCATAAAGTAGACGAATGGGAATGCAAGCAAGAGGGGAATCCCTGGAAATATGATTTGGTAGATGGAATAGGTGCATGATCCATACAATGGACAGCTAGGCGTGAGCCAAAAACAAGTTTTGTCCCTTATGTGGGTACAGCTGCCTGGCATGCATATACTGAAAAGCGATAAAACTGCAGCATATCTGAAACCCATAATTCCTTTAGATGATACCTTTGCATATAGTAGTGAAGCAAGCTCATAAAATTTGTATGGTTTGTGCAGGAAAAACATGCGACTGGAAAACAATATCATGCGGTTTACCTGCAAAATTATAACATGAGTTAGCTCCAAAGCATTGAAAATTTCAGAGCAATTTCCAGGCACAATTACTTCATTGTTGATAAAGGTCGGCCTCGATGAAACACCACAGTTTGATGATAATTTCCTAGTCCTTGCTTCCTTTGAGGTTTCCGTTCTTAATGGTACCATTAAACAAGTGCGCAAATGCAGCTAATCACTATCAGTATAAAAAGATTGGGATGATACAAAAGAACAGACATTCAGGTATTCAGACATAACATATGCATCTGAAAAATAATTGACCCAATCCTAAAAACTGAGGCATAAAACCTAGAATTAATGAGATAAAAGTGGAGACATGAAAAAACATTCTTCAAAAGGAAAATCATCTCAATTTCTAATAAATCATCGTTATTCAAGAAATAAATATATACAATGTATATATACCTACTTAATAAATATTTGAGCAATTGCAATACACTCAATTTGTTCTGCTTTGAAATGCACTGGTATGTTGAGAAAAAAACTTGGTAGGTGACGGTTAGTCAAAATGGATGAGACCGGAGATAGATGCACCAGAGTAAGACTTATATAGGTGTGAACAGCAAACAAACATAGCTAATATCATGTAGTCATGCACAACTCGGTCCATTCCAAGATGCCTTATGGTGCGTAGAAACTACACATTCATCAAACGGATACAAAATAATGCAAGGCAGAACATGAGGTAATGAGCACAGAACTTAACCTGAATAACTAAATCTAACATTTCATACATTACACTACATTATGAAATAACTCACACTACCAGATGGTAGTCTCCAACAAATTAAAACTGGTGCGCCATACCAAGAGGCCTTGTAGACAAAGCATATATATTGTTCAAAGCAAAGCATGGGGTAACATATTACTACTCAGCAGTCATCAAACTCAGGCACATGATTCAGGGAATCAATAAACAGTGGGGTGGCTATGGTCCTGGGGATGGGACGTGCCCCTTATGCGACACGGTGGAGGACTTGAACCACATCTTCTTTGCCTGTGTCATGGCCCAATTCCTTTGGAGTTGCTTCCGCGAAGCCGTTGGCGGTCATTGGTGCCATACCAACGTCCCTGACCTCTTCACGGAGATCCAGTCCATCCCCCCGTCGGCCCGCCACATTAGCTGGCTGACCATTGGGGTGCTAGTGTGGACTCTCTAGACGGTCCGCAATAACCTTGTGATTCAGTGTGTTCCCCTTCGATGCTCTACGGACGCTGTCTTTAAAATGTGTGGTTTCCTGCAGCTCGGGCGAGACACGCCATCAACACCATCATCGCCGACCTCCGCTTGATCGCGCTTCGTCTGGCCCCACCGCTTCCGCCGCCTCCCCCCGAGCCTGATTAGCCTGCTATGGTTGCCCCACCCGGTGCTGGGTCTGGGCGTGTGTGTTTTTACGGCTTGTTGAGCTGTGCCTTCAGCAGAACCCTTTATTGTTGTCTTGTGCTACTTCTGTGTGTGTTTGTGGGTTGAACTTATGTTGGATATTGTGCTCTGGCGGTTTGCTTTATATATAAAGCAGGGCGAAAGCCTTTTTCGGTAACAGTGGGGTGGCTCATAACTTGATGAAGCCAATGTCCTTGGCGTTGGTGCGGAAGCAATGCCTGCAGCACACCCGTACTTCCAGATCAGGCCATGCGAGTTGCCGCAGACACGGGATACTCATTCATCAGATCGCACTCATGGAAATTTGAAAGTATATGAGAACAAACAATAATCAGAAACAAAGAGGGGCAGTGAATCTAGAGAAAGGCAATGGAGATGGGCATACCTGGGCATGGCGGAACCCACAGTAGCTGAAGGTGGCAGCCATAACACCAATGCAATACAGTCATAATAGTAACCATTTCGTTTGCAAGTCGACCCACCATCGTCATCGTCGACAGTGTTGACGCCCTCGCACTTGTCGACCTATTCACTGTATCTGTAGGAAAAGGAATTCAATCCTTAGTACCAGGTCCGGATAAGCCTAACGTAGTTGCACCAACTCGATAGAGTAAAGAGTTCTTCGTTGGATTCAAGTTACATATCAATAGGCTCAGTCAGTGCTACACCAAAGAAAATAGACGATCAGTACAACATATTGATTACATGTAGCTCATCGAGGGTAAACCTCTACTTAAGACTATTCCATTTAAATGACATAGTTATACACAAACTTCAACACATGTGGCTCAACAAAGTCTAACCTCTACAACACTATATTTCCTTTAAACAATATTTTTATACAGGTTCAGTTTTGAACTTCTGATGATGTAGGTTTGTTTCAAGCAATCAAGTTAACTCAAGACTTGGCCATGATAAAATAGGGAGCCACATGACCTGCCTTACAGACATGATGGTGTGATTTAATGGCAACCAAGAAATGTGTAGCAAAGGCTGTCCCTCATAAACTCATGTGATGAATTGAACTTTGATTACAGTTTAAGCTCAGCAATGTGTAGCAGTTACAGGACCAGCAGAAATGCATTACTGGCAATGTAAATTCATAAAATAAATCAAAGGTAAGGTCCAATCTCATAAATCTGCAGAAATATAAAACCTACAGAAAGATATAAAAATAATAATTATCACACAACAGTTATGTATATCTTCTAGAAAACAAAAATACATGGTTCATCTTATTGCCTCATATTTAGTACAGAACACGATGGGAGATAATTGAGCAGCACACCAACACAACAAGTGTCAAAATTATATTTATTGGATGCAAGTGAAACTAAAAGACATGGGCATGCATCCAAGTTGTTTGTTTGTTTACTAGACTTTAAAGCAACGCGGATTATTTTGGTCAAATAGATAAATAGACAGATTTCTTGGATCTAAGGATAGAGCAACGACCAAACAGACATCATATAAGCGACTAAATATATAACATTAGGAAGCTGCATAATTTTTAACATGATAGAGTTAAATAAGAAAAATCTAAGGGAGCATATGGTACCTAAATCACGCGGGCTTCCATTGGTGGAAAATTGCCGGTTATCGGCTATTTGTTTTGACACATTTCCAGGGAACTCTGTTTGTAACAGACATATGAAGTTGAATCTATGTCCTTTACCTACAACAAGTAAATATTGAAAATGACAGGTTGCTGTAGCTTGAGTCTGGTGATGATGGGACTTCGAATTCAACAACCTGCACCCCTTCCTGCACCCATATTATGTGTGTTAACCACCCATCATCATAAATACAAACATGATAGAGATAGCAGTTTAGAAAAGAAAGCGGTCAATGTACTTACATGGTCATCCCTGCCTTGTCGGTGGTCCATATTGCTGCAAAACTCTGTTCTGTTGCCTATCCTCATAACGAGTATATGAAAAACGTTGGCATGAGTAATTAATTTTAGTAGCTTGTGTGGAGTGCAAGTTGTAAAAAAAACAAGAGCTGTCGCAACTTACAGATAACAACTATAAATCACATATAAGAATCATTCACTGAACGAAGTTTGCATATTTTGTATTTCTATCATGCACTACATGCAAAAGAAACTGTTCATTTTTGCGTGAACCGAATGGATATGAGATACCATAGAAAACAAAAGCTAGCAGTAAACTAATTACACATTTAACTGATGGAATTTTCCCAGCAAGTAGATTTGTTATCAAACTGCTCTGCTCCAACAGAGAGTGAGAGAGCATTATGGTATGCTAAACGATTTCAGTATAACAAATGATTATACTGACAAAGTGGCAAAGATTTCAACTACATAAATGATTTCAAACAGAGTAGCTCGGCCTGGGGTAAATAGTTGCAACTACAATGGAATCAATGCAAGTCAACAGAAAATGAAACAAGACAAGAAGACAACTTGATTATTGTTGCAGCAAAAATAATTAACAATAAACTGTTAAACCTCACTCTTAACGATATTATTCATTCGGATATAAACTAATAAAACTCCTAACTTCCACAGTGGCATGCCGCCTTATTAAACTCTTTTCCTCCTATCCTTACTGGCTTAGCATGGTATAGAGATATCTACCATAACCTATTTATTTTGTTGGTAAGAAAGCCAAACTTGCTATGAATATGTTTGCTCTGATCTGGTTCTGCAAACAACGAATCCATATCTTCATTGCATAATACTACATCCATCTGTGTTGAATTGTCCATTTCCTAATAAAAAAGATCACCGGTACTCCACGGTATCCTGAATATAATGTGCTATGTAAATGAAGGTGCATCCCACCACTCCACGGAGCCTAAACACCTTGCTCATTTGGTTTCCCGATTTCCCCACACCGTAGCTGCATAGCATAGCAGGTAGTTAGGCCTGTCGGATCTGAAAAGATGACCAGATTGGTAGCATCAGCAGGTCGTTTTGCTGCAGCTTCATGCCAAAGAAGTAGCAAGGACAAGTATTGTGGGAGCTCAACCCAGGGTTTTGGCTAGTCTAATATTACAGGGGCTCCGAATTTACTGCCAAACAGTTTCAAACAAATCAAGAAATTCAAAATCTTAAGTGAAGCAAGAACTTGAGGGCTTAACAGAAGAACAGAACAGCACTCCCAACGTAGGGGTTGGGGATCTGCTCCTTGGATTGACCCTTGAGGGTCTAAAAAGTTGATGCTACATTTATCATTATTATCATTATTACTACCAGTAGATGAGATCAAATATGCCAGCTTCAGAAATTGTGTTGCATACACACTGCTAGAGAAAAAACCGATGCGCAACTGGGATTCGAACCCGTGACCACTGACCACTTCGGTGTTAAACAGGGGCGGAGCCAGTTAAGGTCATGGGTACATATGTACATTATTTTTGGAAAAAAGAACTTAGAGCTCTGAGTTAACCCAATAATTATTTAGTAAAACATTAAGCTTCAAGCTACCTGTACACACAATCTACAAATCTTGATCCTGCCAATGGCGTTAAAACTGGCAACTTATCACCAGGTCAGCACATGAGATGCTTCCTAGAGTGATAACTTCTTTGATTCACATATTTATGAGTTAAACTTGAGTGTCGCGAAGATTTTAATGTTCACTGTCTCATCAGGGCACCAGGATTCCCCAGAATCTCAGCTGGTTACATGAATCCTGGCTCAAATGGACAACAGGAATCGACCAAAGATTCAGGCGAAGTGTACCAATATTATCTCTTAGTTTAGTTTGATTTTAATTCAAGGTAATACCGAGACTCTGGAGGAGTCAAGCAGAAGTGTGAATGTTAGGTGAATGCAAGATCTTTTTGTGGGTAAAGGCTGAAGTCACACGTATGGGAAGAAAGCCCAAATATGAGCAAATGTTGCATAATTTTGGGACTACAGCAAGGATTTTAGCATGGTTACTGCTTGGAATCATTTATTTTGATGTGCTAAGCTGGACCTGTCGCTCGATTTGTGGCACACGAGCATAAAGGCAAATAAAAGGAAACATGTCCAGATTTAGTAAGTTGTGTCAGCCAGTTATCATAATCAATGTTTCTAATATGATAAACACAGGAACATGGGCTTCAGATGTACAATTTCCTTTCATTTGCACGTATGCTCATGCGACACAAATCCAGAATCATATCCAAATTAACACATCAGAATAACCGAAACTGTCTGATATACTAATAACAGAGTAATAAAAGCTAAACTACCTGATATACCAAAAAAACACTACCTTTGATGCTTTCTATCGATGTATAGAACTATCTCATCATATATAAGAACAGAAAAGCTACCAGCGAACAACTTAAACAACATGTTAAAACCTACAAAGCCCGAATACACCAAAGTCTGCCATACCCCTTACAAAGCGCGTGGTATATTGCAGCACGCCAAATTCGCCAGGGACGGGTAAACATATCCTGAGTAACCCCTGTTTTCCAAATTTAGAAAAAGAAAGAAATAGGTACATGCCACCAGTTTGCCGCGGATATGTTCAGGACACGACAGAGGAAGCAGCCCAAAAGGCAATGCTTCTGAGTGGTCCACTGAATAGGCTTGACTCAGGAGATAACAAACAGGCGGTACTTCGATCTCACATCTCAAACATACTACTCCCTCCGTCCCATAATATAAGAGTATGAAAAACACTCTTATATTATGGGACGGAGGGAGTATAAGATAGTGGCCAGCTATATACTTTTTTAGTGACAGAAAAACAGAGCAGCATTCGACCTGAATTGGATCAAGATGAAAAGAAAAACAAGAATCACATATTAGGAAACTAAAACGTGAGTGTGTGTGTGTGTGTGTGTGTGTGTGTGTGTGTGTGTGTGTGTGTGTGAGAGAGAGAGAGAGAGATGAGCACCTAGTTCAGATTGTCTTGGGGTAGCCATCTGTTCACGGCATCCATGTGCGCCTCGTTGGTGCTTGACCTTCTTCCCGCTGCTACAGTGCTGCTGGTTTTGGCATCGGAGTGAGGGGAGGAAGAACGGGACAGACCCCAACAGAAGTCACCGACGGGCGTTCGCGGCTTGGCCTAGCCAACCACCGCCACGTCTCCCCCTCCCTTCCCCTACGGGCGTGCTCCCCGCCGGTTTCCTGTTCGGAGGCTCGCGGATGAGCGTCTCCGGCTGCCCTCCCCTTCCGTGCAGAGCCATGACGCTGCTCCTCCTTGTCCCTGTCGTTGCCCTCTCGTCCACTCCGTGAGGCGTCCGCCGCCTGGGTCTTCGGCCTTCCTGCTCCACCCCCTTCCGTCTACACCCCCCGCCGCGCCGGTGTCCAAAACGGCGCCCTGTGCCGGCAACAGTGGCGTCTAGGGTTAGCCACGGGGGCAGGAGGAGGAGGCGAGGGTCAAATCGAGTTGGTGGAGGAGATAGGACCGATCGAGGATAACACAAGGGGGGCTTGGTGGAGCCGAAGACCGCCGGCAACGGCCGGAATCGGCCGGCGGCCGAGAGGTTCGAGAGAGGGAGAGAGCGCTTTAGAGAGAGAGGCAGGCGAGAGCAACGAGAGGATGGGCTGCGTTTGTTTTTTTTCCTGGCCAGAACACATCAGACTCTCGCTATTGGCCGTGCTGAAGAGTATGCGTGATGATGTGGCACGCGCGAGGATGCGCCATTTGCGCGACGCGTAAAGGGTTGTATACCCCTATATATATTATATTTTATATTTTTTTATATTGTGCGCGGGTAACTTTAACTTTGAAAGATGGTCGTTGGATGAAAGAATCAGTTGGTCCAAAGATGGCAAATTTGAGCACTATTGGCCGTTGGATATCATCTAGATTCCACCAGATTTCGCCACATGTATAATCTAGAAGACTCCATGGTTGAACTTAAGCATAATGAACAAATATCAAAACACAAGCACTTCTTATTTGTTCTAAAATCTTCCATATCAAAATTGCCCAAATGTTTTTCTACATGATTTGCCATTATTTGTTTTTACTTTATGTCTTACAACGCACAATTCCATGAATCTTAAAATAGATTAGCTTTCTTATAAAAACTAGATGATTTTGAATGAAATGAACTATAAGGATTAAATGAACATCTACATCATGCATATATGACTCAAAGCTTGCATGCTATAATGTGGTATTTATTCATAATTTGGTTGCCAAATCTCATGCGTGCAATGCACGTGTACCTTATTCTAGTCTAAATGGTGTTTGTGTGTATGTTGTGCGTGTTGAGGTGCAAATTGTCTTTTTTTAGGTACACGTTAAGCTTGTTCTTCCGAAATTACAAGCCGCGCCTTGTTATGCCGAAAATTCAAGCTAGTGTCTCTGTCTATCATGCTGCGAAACTCCCGCCTCTTCAACCCGCGCCTTGTTAGCCCAAAATATTTAAGATATATATTTGCCTCGTTGTGCTCAACAACTCCTCCATCTCAACCCGCGCCTTGCTATTAAAATTACAACGTCTTGAAAACTCCCACCTCTTGTGAAATCCCGACATTGAAATGCCCATGGTACCTGAACGAAAGAACCGCCTCAAATCGGTGGGGGTACTTTCGTAACTTACCCACATTTTGGACAAGCGTCTCCAAGCCATGGTACCCCACTGCCATCCCATCCGCCCACCGATTCGTACACCGAGGCCGTGAAAACCCATGACGAAACCCCACACCCTGCTCCGTCCGCCACCAAGCCGGAGCCTCTTCCCCAACGACGTCGTCCACAACAATACCTCGACGTCCTTCATCCACTGTACCGGATGAGGATCCGTCGTTGATCTCATCGTCCCGCCGGTGCAGTCACCCCGTCCTCCAACTCCAAGGAGCTGCCCCGACGTTCCCCTCGTCTTTTGCGCCACCTCCATTCCCACACCGTCGTCTTCACCTGCACTACCGGAAGAGCATCATCATCACCGTTTCCTCTGATGAAGCTGCGGCCTAATCGGCGCCACCAAAGAGGTTGTACACTAATCGCAGCATTTTCTTCTTTATTCGATCTAACGGTGCTGCTGGCGCTCGGTCCCGAGCCGACACGGCGCGGCTCCATCCACGGCGGTGTCGCCGGCCACTTCCTCCATGGTGTCGCTCCGTCGGCGGCGACTCCACATCAGTAGGAGCTGCTGCTGCTTTAGCTCTCATTGCTTGTTCTTCTTTCTGCTCTTGCTCTCGGTCCCTGCACTGATGCTCTTGCTATTGCTCTTTCTCGCCTTGCTACTCTCGCTCTTGCTCTTGCTTGCGATCTGCTCCGATTTAGCTACACTTGATCATTGAATCGACTTTTGGGTCGATCGATTTGAGGGGTGGGGAGGGCTCGCCGGTGAAGGAAGAACCAGTGGCGGCGGAGGAGGGCTCGCATGAGAGGTACCCCACTATCTATCTTAGGGTTCAGGATGGGGCGGTGGTGGCCATGCGGTGGCGGGCGTTGGCGGGGCGGTGGCGTGGGGATCATGGGAGAAAAACCTCGGCACTGAGGAGGGCTAGAGGATGGCCGGGCGGCGGTGGGGAGTGTTTTGGTAGGTGAGGCAGACTGCCGCCATGGTGGCGAGGCTGCTGTTTGGCCGGTGGTGGTGGCGGCTCGAGGGTGGAGGTTGAAGATGAACCACAGCCCTTGATTTACGTATCCAATGGCGCAAAATCGGTGACGAGAGATGAAAAGTCGGTCGACCGGCGTGTAGCCTCACCTTGCTAGTGCGTTTAGTTTCGACGGCCAAAATTCAGTTTGACGGCAAAATTCAGTTTAAACCGGTTAAGTTCAGTTTCGACATTTAAGTTCAGTTTCGACAATTAAGTTCAGAGATAAGCGGCTGATGTATTTTACATCTAGCACTTTGTGGTTATGTAGTTTACGTCATGTATTGGAGATGCTATTAGAATTCCACTCAGGTTAACGTTGTTCGTTGTCTCTCTTGTCCTGCTTGATTGATCTTGATGATATGAGTATTACAAGAGTTGATCTACCACGAGATCGTAGAGGCTAAACCCTAGAAGCTAGCCTATGGTATGATTGTTGTTGGTCCTACGGAATAAACCCTCCGGTTTATATAGACACCGGAGGGGGCTAGGGTTACACAGAGTCGGTTACAATGGGAGGAGATCTACATATCTGTATCGCCAAGCTTGCCTTCCATGCCAAGGAGAGTCCCATCCGGACACGAGACGGAGTCTTCAATCTTGTATCTTCATAGTCCAACAGTCCGGCCCAAGGATATAGTCTGGTTGTCCGGATACCCCCTAATACAGGACTCCCTCAACAAGCCAAGGAATTGTTTGATACTTTTGATGTTCTCAAACTTTTTCAATCTTCACACACATAGTTACATAATTATTCAACTACTCTTTGATCTTCACTTATATCTTTCGGAGTAGTTTGTCATTTGCTCTAGTGCTTCACTTACATCCTTTTAGAGCACGGAGGTGGTTTTATTTTGAAGAAATAGATGAACTCTCATGCTTCACTTATATTATTTTGAGAGTCCTAAACAGCATGGTAATTTGCTTTGGCTATGAATTTAGTCCTAATATGATGGACATCCAAGATGGGTATAATAAAACTTCCATATAAAGTGCATTGAATACTATGAGAAGTTTGATTGTTTTGAGATATGAAGATGGTGATATTAGAGTCATGCTAATGGAGTAGTTGTGAATTTGAGAGATACTTGGGTTAAACTTTGTGATTCCCGTAGCATGCACGTATGGTGAACCGTTATGTGATGAAGTCGGAGCATGATTTATTTATTTATTGTCTTCCTTATGAGTGGCGGTCGGGGACGAGCGATGGTATTTTCCTACCAATCTATCCCCCTAGGAGCATGCACGTAAGTACTTTGTTTTGATAACTAATAGATTTTTGCAATAAGTATGTGAGTTCTTTATGGCTAATGTTGAGTCCATGGATTATACGCACTCTCATCCTTCCACCATTGCTAGCCTCTCTAATACCGCGCACTTTTCGCCGATATCATACACCCACCATATATCTTCCTCAAAACAGTCACCATACCTACCTATCATGGCATTTCCATAGCCATTCCGAGATATATTGCCATGCAACTTTTCGCCGTTCCGTTTATTATGACACGCTCCATCATTTTCATATTGCTTTGCATGATCATGTAGTTGACATCGTATTTGTGGCAAAGCCACCATTCATAATTCTTTCACACATGTCACTCATCAGTCATTGCACATACCGGTACACCGCCGGAGGCATTCATATAGAGTCATATCTTGTTCTAAGTATTGAGTTGTAATTCTTGAGTTGTAAGTAAATAAAAGTGTGATGATCATCATTATTAGAGCATTGTCCCAGTGAGGAAAGGATGATGGAGACTATGATTCCCCCATAAGTCGGGATGAGACTACGGACTAAATAAAAAAAGGAAGGCCATAAAAAAGAGAGAAGGCCCAAAAAAATAAAAAAATGAGAGAAAAAGAGAGAAGAGACAATGCTACTATCCTTTTACCACACTTGTGCTTCAAAGTAGCACCATGATCTTCATAATAGAGAGTCTCCTATGTTGTCACTTTCATATACTAGTGGGAATTTTTCATTATAAAACTTGGCTTGTATATTCCAATGATGGGCTTCGTCAAAATTCCCTAGGTCTTCGTGAGCAAGCGAGTTGGATGCACACCCACTTAGTTTCTTTTGTTGAGCTTTCATACACTTATAGCTCTTGTGCATCCGTTGCATGGCAATCCCTACTCACTCACATTGATATCTATTGATGGGCATCTCCATAGCCCGTTGATACGCCTAGTTGATGTGAGACTATCTTCTCCTTTTTTGTCTTCTCCACAACCACCATTCTATTCAGCTGGACTGCTTGTTTGCTCCTCCACACATGACAGGATTGTTCTGCACTGCAATCAGCAAGTCAACGTACGAATAAGCTTATTTCATCTTGCGGTGGTCACTGTACCTAGTTACGAATGTAGGAATACCTGGAGCACCATGAGGTTAGCAGACAACAGGTAGATGCAGCCATATAATTTTGTGCGGTGCTACCAAAATTGAGGTTTGTGTCCCTTCCCCTTCTTATGAGAATTCTTCTTGAAATTGGTAGAATGTGATGGCTTGCTCTTTGCATCAAACTTGCCTTTCCCCTAAGATTTGTTCTTGTTGTTTTGGGGCTTGTTGGGCTGGAAGTTCTTCTCGTGTACCATGTGGTCACTAGAAGCTCCCTCGGCGACTCGAGCACGTGTGTGTTTTGCTCTGGCCTTTTCTTCAAAATCAAGAGTGCTAATGAGATCCGAAATGGAAAACTCATGTCTCTTGTTGTAACGGCCCGAGACCGATGCTCCAGAAGCCTTCCATGTTTTGCGAGTCAACTGTATTATTTATTTGTGCGTTGCATCCATCGTCGCATTGCATCCGCATGTTTTCATAAAACTTGCATCCGTTTGTAGTTGCCACGTCCCCCTTGCTTTCGTTGACCGTTCCGAGACCAACCTTGTTCTTCGTTTTCCCTCTTACCTAAACCAGAGTCTACGTATGCGATTACACAGACCCCCTCTCATGCGTCTGAAAACTGCTCGAACTCAAGCAACTGTCGTTACCGATGGATCCGGATCATCCCCAAACATTCCTAAAAGATGTCCGTTTCTCCATTGGACTCCCCTAACCTAATTATCTCGACCGTCTGATCTAAATCGGAGGGTCCTTTTAGCCCCTAGTCTAGCCACCCTACCTATTTAAATAGTCAAACCCTAGCCTATCCTGTCCAATCCACCAATCCTCCTCGCCGCCGCCACTCTTGTTCCTCGGGATCCAACCCGCATTCACTCTCTCCGTCCCTCCTTTTCAGGTGAAAAATCAAAAAACTGGCCCTTTGGCCGAAGTTCAGCACAAAATGGCCCTCTTTTGAAAATATTTCACAAAATGGCCCTACACGCATAACGCCCGCACTTGGGGCGCCATGCTAGATACCATAACGCCTCGGTCAATGGCGCCGTGCACGTCGGCGCAGACTGCCACGTCGGCTTGGCCTTGGGCCCATGACGCCTTGGCCCAGGGCGCCATGGGTTGTACCACGACGCCCCGGCCCGGGGCGCCATAACCCTTCACTACATCGCCGCCCGAGCCCCTCTCCTCTTTGTTCGTTCTGTCTTTCCTCTCTCTGTCCTTTCCCCACTCCATGGCGCCCCTCAAATCGCACCTCCCTCTCCCCACTCAAGAGCTACGGATCTGAGCCGAAGATCAGTGGATCCGGTTGCCCTTTGAATCTTCAAGGTATTCTCCTCCCTTTCCCCTCTTTCTATTGGTTGAAATCTCTCCATTTGATTGATGTGGGTGAAACCCTAGTTCATCCTTTTGTTGAAATGTATAGTGGATTTTGGTGTGATTATGTAGGGATTAGTGTGATTTAGGATATGTATGGCTTACAATATGTATGATATAGGATTATTATGAAAGTGCTATGAATTTGGTTAGGATATGTACCCTCAAACTCACCACCATCCATGTGCAAGTCTTCATTATCAACTTGGTCATTCCCACCGGGGCTCAAACATTGGGTCGTTGGAGGTTGGCTCATTGTTGTGTCATGCACATCCGGAGTGACATGTGTTGAATCTCGAACCGGGCTTCTAACATCATATGAAGATGCACACCGATCCAAATCAATGTGCAGCCGAGCACGAACAACCTTTGTGGCAAATAACTCAAATGATTTATCTTGTGAGGCCAACACACTCTCTTTATATGCTTCCCAATGAAACTCGGAGTCAAGAGGCATTATCTTCCAATGAATATGTTGCCCATACCCAACATTATACCTTCCGATTAAGTCCACTCCATCGCTTCCTTCCATCCAATTCAACCTTCTTCGAAGCTCAACCAAAACCTCCTCTAGGCTAGGACTTGTGGGAAAAACCATCACTACCGGCTTCTTCTTCGGGTCACCATACTCAGCGTCTCCCTTCTCAAAGGAGACAAAGTCCACATGATGCACATTGACGATCCTCGCCATCTAGAATCATAAACAACAAAATGCATCAACAAATATAGCAAAATTGGATGACCTAGGTTTTCCCCAAATTACCACAATGTCGAGATTTCAACCAACAAAAAGAGGAGGAATGATGGAGAATACCTTGAGGGGTCGAAGGGAAGGATAAATCACCGATTTGGAGCTCAGATCGACGAAATTTTGTGGGCATTAGGTAGGGGCTTGAGTGGGGCGGCCGTGGTGGAGAAGGGGGAAAGTGAGGGTATGTGGAGGGGAAAACAGGGGAGACTATTTTGTTCATGCAAGGGGCATGGCGACCTGAGCAGGGGCGTCATGACCATCAACACGGCGCCCTGGCCAGGGGTGCCATGGTTGCATGCCCTGCCAACGTGGCAAGTCAGCGCTGACCAGTATGGCGCCCTTAACCAAGGCGTTATGATATCTAGCATGGTGCCCCGGGTGCGGGCGTCATGCGTGTAGGGCCATTTTGTGAAATATTTTCAAAAGAGGGCATTTTGTGCTGAAGTTTGGCCAAAGGGCCAGTTTTGTGATTTTTCACCCTTTTCAGCACCAGGCCAACCAACACCCCCTTCGATCCACCTCTCTCCGACCATGTCCCTTGATTTCTGCTGCCACTCCTACCTGCAGCAGCGACCTCCTGAGGTCCTCCTCTGCTTCTTCCCCAGGCCCCCGAAGCATACCTCTCCTCCCCTCGATGCCCTTCGATCGTGAAGCTGCCCGAGGCCCCGAGCAGGAGTGCTCGGCCTTGTCCCCTCGCGCCGCCGGCAACCAGAGATCTCGCTGCCGCCCCATCGCGCCCGAGGCCAAGCCCCTCGAGCAGGAGGGCTTCTCCGCTGAGCCCCGCCTCGCCCCCATCGCCCTCGTGACGTCGTCACGTCACCGGGCCCAAACTACCGGAGCGCAGCCGCCATTCCGCCACCGTCGAGCGCCACCGCAGCAGCAGCAGCTCCAGGTCGGCCCCCTCACCGCGCACCCTTGTCTCTTCAACCTTCCCTTCACTTTCTCTCTCTCCCTTGCTGGAATTTAGTCTATATTGGGGTAGCCCAATAACTATTTCAGAGATTCCTAATAAATCCTAGAGGCCCACTTTGCCCATTTGTGCAAGGCAAGGGATACTACTAAAGTTTAGTCCCACATTGCTAGTTGAGTGGGAATTTGACCTCCTTATAAGGGAGGTTCTTTCCCCACTTGTGTGAGCACGAGAACAAGAGGGACATTCACACGCGCTCCTCCTCCGCCGCCCACCTCGCCACGCCATGCCTCGTCACGACGTGCCGCGGGTTGTGGGAATGAGCCGAGCCGATGTCTAAATTTTTGCCACGCACTACGGGTATACGAAAGGTCACACGGAAGCTGAAAAGATTTTTTGCGAAAGTGGAGTTCGAATGCGAACGGTGTAGCTCTTCGGCTGCTCGCTGTTTGCTTCATCTCCATCTCTTTGTTTCGCCTCCCGTCGCTGCCCTCTCGCCTCCTTCTCTTGCGCCAATAAAACAGAGGTCGCTCCTCCCAGAGAGACGCACCAGAACCTCTTCTTCCTCTCGCCACAAGTTCCTGAGCACTGCGCTGCTGCTACATTCTTCCCCATCCTGGCTTGCGGCGTGCACCGCAGGAAGGGACAGAAGGCCTCCGAAACCGCACCTTTTGAGTCCTGTACGGGAGAAGGGTGATAAGGTTTTTTGGAGGCGCTTCTGCGCGACTATCGACTTCTTCGTCACGGACGCCCGGACTCGACGACTACTTCCCGACGACGACTACTTCCACAGCGTCGACTACCTCCTCGGCGACATGGAGGACACCAACCCCAAGTCCGGTGCCTCTGCTCCTGCTGCCATCACGTCGTGTTTCTCCCCTTTCTATTGGAGGTTCTGCTATAGTTCCTTGTTCTAGTTTTTGCCTAGATATGTTAGACTCTATTTCATATATGCAACCTGCTATCTTTATGCGCTTTAGATATGTTTAGTTACGGTTCATATATGAACATGCTGTTTACCTTCTCTTTGTCAAATTGCATGGCTTGTTTTATCACTGCTACATTAGGCATGCTTTATCTAGTATTTATGTTAATAAAATCACTCGGTAAATTGCTCATATTTCCAACAATCCAAAAACCTTATTATAGGCAATTTACCCCAAGTGGTTTTGCTGCTTCCATGAGACCTCCTATGTTTGAGGGTATCCACTATAATAGGTGTCGATTGAGATCAGTCTGATGGTTACAAACCATGAGTTGCTATGATGCCACTCTTGGCAAACCTGAAGGAGAGCAAGATGCCCAACATGCACAAGCTTTTCAGAAAATGGACACCTTGTTTAAGGTTGCGCTCTTGAGTGTTCTTGGTGAGAACATAGTTGATGCTTATGCGTCAATTGATAATGGAAAAGATATGTGGGACACACTCGAGGCCATGTTTGGGGTCTCGGATGCCGGCACTTAGCTGTACATCATGGAGCAATTCTATGATTACAGGATGACTGGAGAGCGCTCCGTGGTTGAGCAGGCTCATGAGATACAGTCATTTGCTAGAGAACTTGAGCACTTCAATTGCATGCTACCGGACAAGTTCGTTGCCGGGGGTATCATCACTAAGCTTCCTCCTTCATGGAGGAACTTTGCTACCTTGAAGCATAAGAGCGGGGAGTTTTCCGTTCCGGATCTCATTGGTACTCTTGATGTGGAAGAAAAGGCGAGCAAAGGACACACGTGCTCGAGGTATTGAGGAGGATCTAGTGCCAATGTGGTACAGAAGCGAGAACTTCCACCCAAAAGTTCAAGAACAAGGGCAAGTTTGATGGTAAAGCAAAGTTTGATGGGAAGAACAAGGCTGTGCAACACACGAACTTCAAGAAGAAGAATGGCAAGAAGAAAGGTGCTTGTCATGTGTGTGGAGATCCTGATCATTGGGTTCCTAGTTGCCCTAATCGCTATGACAAGCGTCATCATGTGAAAGGCGGCAAGACCGCTAATGTTGTCATTGGAGACACTGACATGAAGGATGTTGGGTATGGTATATTTCCCACTATTCTTTCAAAGATGCCATTCTCTGGCGGTTGATTGACACGGGTGCTAATGTGCATGTATGCAGTGATATTTCCATGTTTTCGTCTTATCATACCGCAGGGACTTCAACCGTGCTGATGGGCAATAGTTCAAGTGCTTCTGTTCATGGTGTTGGCATGGTCGATCTGAAGTTTACTTCGGGGAAGATCATGCGGCTGAAGAACGTACATTATGTCCCCTCCGTCAATAAAAATCTTGTTAGCGGATCTCTTCTGTGTAGAGATGGCTACAAGCTTGTCTTTTAGTCGAATAAATTTGTAATATCCGAGTATGGAACCTTTGTTGATAAAGGCTATGAGTCAGGAGGCATGTTTCGTTTATCTTTATCAGACATTTGCAATAAAGTTGTTAATCATATTTGCAACAATAGTGAATCAAATATGTGGCATTCACGTCTTTGTCATGTTAACTTTGGTTGCATGTCGCGACTAGCGAAGTTGAACTTAATCCCTAGTTTCACCACTCGGAGGATCTAAGTGTCAAGTGTGTGTGCAAGCTATGCAACCTCGTAAGTCTCACACGACTGCGGAAATGAGAAATCTTGCACCACTAGAGCTCATACGTTCAGATCTATGTGAAATGAATGGTGTGTTGACAAAAGGTGGAAAGAAATATTTCGTGATGTTAATTGATGACTCCACTAGATACTGTCGTGTGTATCTTCTGAAATCTAAGGATGAGGCTTTGAACTTTTTCAAGATCTATAAAGCTGAAGTGGAAAACCAACTTGATCGAAAAATCAAGAGGCTTAGGTCCGACCGTGGTGGAGAGTATTTTTCCAATGAATTTGATGCTTTTTGTGCGGAACATGGTATAATCCATGAGAGGACTCCTCCCTATTCACCTCAGTCAAATGGGGTGGCCAAAAGAAAGAACCCTACTCTAATTGATTTGGTTAACGCCATGTTAGACACATCGGGTCTCTCCAAGGCATGGTGGGGGAGGCGATATAGACTGCATGTCATGTCCTAAACCGAGTTCCCACAAAGAACAAAGAGATAACTCCATTCGAGGAATGAGAGAAGAAAAGGTTAAAACTCTCTTATCTACGAACATGCGGTTGTTTGGCGAAAGTCAATGTTACAATTCCAAAGAAGCGGAAGCTTGAACCAAAGACTGTGGACTGTGTTTTCCTGGGATATGCTTTTCATAGCATTGGCTATAGATTATTGGTTGTAAAATCTAAGGTACCTAACATGCATGTCGGTACGATCATGGAGTCGAATGATGCAACTTTCTTTGAAGATATCTTTCCCATGAAGGATATGGCTACCTCATCTAATCAGGAGATGCCTAGTTCATCGAATCAGAACCGATTACAATTACCGAACCTGCCATTTCGATGGAACACTTTGAAAGTCCTGTGGAAGAGAACAATGAAGTTCCTACTAGGAGCAAGACACAGAGGACTGCAAAGTCCTTTGGTGATGATTTTCTTGTGTATCTCATAGATGACACTCCCCGTTCTATTTCAGAGGCCTATGCATCCGAAGATCTTGACTCTTGGAAGGAAGCAATTAAATGGCGAGATGGATTCCATCTTGGCGAATGAAACTTGGGAGCTAACTGATCGTCCTTATGGGTGCAAACCTATAGGATGCAAATGGGTATTCAAGAAGAAGCTTAGGCCTGATGGTACTATCGAAAAGTACAAGGCTTGGCTCGTGGCTAAGGGTTATACCCAAAAGGAAGGTGAAGACTTCTTTGATACTTACTCACCTGTGGCTTGACTGACCACTATTCAAGTTCTACTTTCACTAGCTGCCTCACATGGTCTTCTCGTTCATCAAATGGATGTTAAGACTGCTTTCCTAAATGGGGAGTTGGATGAGGAAATTTATATGGAACAACCAGATGGGTTTGTAATAGATGGTCAGGAAGGAAAAGTGTGCAAGTTCTTTGAAGTCTTTGTATGGACTCAAGCAAGCACCCAAGCGATGGCATGAGAAGTTCGAAAGAACTTTAACAATTTGCGAGCTTTGTTGTGAACGAAGTTGATAAATGTGTGTACTATCGCCATGGTGGGGGCGAGGGAGTTATGCTTTGCTTGTATGTTGATGACATCTTGATTTTGGAACAAATCTGAATGTTATTAAGGAGGTTAAGGATTTCCTACCTCATTTGTTTTGAGATGAAGGATTTAGGAGTGGCTGATGTCATTACGAACATCAAGTTGTTGAGAGACGATGATGGTGGGATTACATTGCCTCGGTCTCACTATGTGGAAAAAGATCTTGAGTCGCTTTGGCTATAGTGACTGCAAGCCCTCTCCAACACCATATGATGCTAGCGTGTTGCTTGAAAGAATCAAGAATTGCTAGAGATCAATTGAAGTATTCTCAGATTATTGGCTCGCTTATGTACTTAGCTTGATGCTACAAGACACGACATCTCTTTTCTTTGTTAGCAAACTAAGTCGGTTTGTCTCAAAACCAGAGATGTGCATTGGAAAGCTCTAGAGAGAGTTTTGCGTTATTTGAAAACCTTTGCAAATTATGGAATTCACTACACCGGGCACCCAAAGGTGCTTGAAGGGTATAGTGACTTAAGCTGGATCTCGAGATCTTGATGAGATAAAGGCCACGAGCGGATATGTATTCCCTCATGGAGGTGGTATTTGTTTCTTGGAAGTCTTGCAAGCGAGACCATCTTAACGAGGTCAACAATGGAAGCAGAACTCACAACACTAGATACAACTACGGTTGAAGCAGATTGGCTTCGCCGGCTCTTGAATGACTTGCGGTTGTTGAGAAACACATGCGGGTGTCCTTATGAACTGCGACAATCAAACTGTGATCACGAAAGTGAGCAGCTCAAAGGATAACATGAAGTCATCAAGACACGTTCAGAGAAGGTTAAAGTCTGTAAGGAAAATGAAAAACTCCGGAGTTATTGTGTTGGATTATATCCAAACGTCTAAAAATCTGGCAGATCCTTTTACTAAGGGTCTACCGCGTAATGTGATAGATAATGCATCGAGGGAGATGGGTATGAGACCCACAATATGAGTTGTTCACAGTGGTAACCTATTCTTTGTGAACGGAGATCCCGTGAATTAGATGTGGAAGACAAGCTGTTGGTCAACTGAGAGGAGAGTATCCTTACTATTCACAATACCACTCCATGAAGATGCAATACTCTCCTAATCTGCATGTCAGGTTGATGTATATCTTAATGTGTTCTAAGTGGCTCTTTGAAGCAGAGATGTTGTCCCGCAGAACATCTTTTGAAGAACGCACCTATATGAGTCTGATTGTCAAACGTCGCAATCTATGAGAGTAGGGTTCTCTCTAGGGATGTAAATGGTACGGATAATTTCCGCTCCGAATCCGCATCCGCATCCGTTTTTGAGGATATGGTATGCAATTTTGTGAATCCGTCGGATATGGATGCGGATACGGATGTCAATCAATCGGATATCCGGCGGATATGGTAGCGGATATGGTATCCCTAGTATCCGGCGGATGTGGATTATCCGCTATTTTTTGCGGATTATCCAAGGAATGGAAATCGGATTATATCCGACAAAATAAGCCCAATCGTCCCGGACTCCAGGTCCATATGTATGCCCATTTAACTTAGTGACTGTATATTATACTCTACCATAATCTAAATGCATAATCAAGGCATGCAAAATTGGTAGCATATCCGTGATAGCGCATACATATCCTTCCCTCCATCGCCATATTGCATTTTTGGTTCTCCACGGCGCGGTTGCATCTCCGATCTCTCCGTAGTTCGGTGGTTCAACCATGGTCAAAGATGTCCATGGCCAATCGGTTGGTCCCAACAACGAAGGTAAGTGAATTAAATGATGCACGAGTCATGTGCAAGTTTAGAGCACTGATGATGCGTGATGCGAGTCTGCCGATTGGGATTGACGCCGTGAGGAGCCGCACGCCTGCACCACGACACCAGGCGCGCCAACATCATAGAGCCTCGACGGGCGTGGCCGACGCTTTTTACGGCCATGATCGGCAACCCGGACACAACTATGGTCAGCGTCAGCCCGTGCGACACACGCACGTAGGGACGATGGTCTGCCATGGATCTGGCGTGGGTTTCGCCGACGCGCCGTAATTCGATAGGAACTGCATTGTACTAGCACGCACGCACGCATACTCTTCCAACCGACTGATTGAAAGCAACGAATCTAGTAGCTAGCTTTAGAAATCAATCCAACCGCTTGCTTTGCGGGCCTTGGGTTAGCTTCTTGTGCGTCTCGCGAATCCATGTAACTATGTGGTCACACCTCTGTCTCTCTTGTCTCTGTCTATTTTCTTTGGACTCACACACATCTTGTGATTGAGAAAAAGTGTATGCCTTGAGTTTGAGAGAAAACAGGGGAGCAGACGAGACGGTAGTATCTAGTTCCGCAACACATGCCCTTTTCTTCTTCTATTTTCAGTTAGCCTTTTACGTACAACAAAGTCCATACAAGATCTAGTTGCCAACACAACCTGACTTAAACACTGAATTGACGCACCCAATTTGGTTCAACTCAAGAGGATCGAAAAACATTCGGCACATGTGCAAGTTGGCTTGAGTTGCGTGCAAACTTAAACACTATAAATATATGTTGTTTAATGTGTGTGTGTGTGTTCGAACTACTTAGTTCACCACAACTAATTATAAAATATATTTTTTGATTGTCAAGTGCGGCATCTAAATATCTTCTATCACTCTCACGAGGATGTTGCAAGTGGACTGGTTGAAACACCACGTTGAAGAAAGTCAAGGATGTGTTATGGACTTCTACTTGATCGACTAATTTCCTTTTATAATAAATAAAAACTTCAATAAACCTTTGGATTAAGTATTTCTTAAGTATGACCGATCTTGTTTATTGTTGTGATATTGGTGTGAGTTATGACTTTTAAAAGCTTGGCCACTCTCTAGTGTAATGTGGTTGGATAAAAACATGTTTTCATATTGTTTGCAAAGTAGAAATAAGTTCATGTTTCTTTGCACATATCACCCGATATTTTTGTCCGTTTCCGGTCCGAGTCCGTTCCGAATCCGCCCCGAATCCGTAGTCCGATATAATCCGCATTCGAATCCGCATCCGATCAATATCCGCTCCGCTCCGAATCCGACAAAAAAATATGGTAAAGGATATGGTAAAGGCATTATCTGATCCGGTCCGATCCGTTTACATCCCTAGTTCTCTCTAGTAAAGTCATGAAAGGTCACGGAGTATGACGCATAGGCTCCACCCGCGGGGAAGACCCACGGTAGCCACGTATCGGTCAAGGCTTTATGTGAAGCTAGATTCGCAGAAAACTTGCAGTTCAAGGCCCGATCCTTTGTTCAAGTTGCTTACTAGTGTAGCATAGAGTTCTAGGTGGAAGTTCAACTTAACGGTCTCCACTGCGATATCGGTATATAAAACAGTGTTTTGGAACCAAAGGCAAATTTACATGTGCCTCGGGATGCGGTGGGGATTGCTAGAATTTAGTCTATATTGGGGCAGCCCAATAACTATTTCAGAGATTCCTAATAAATCCTAGAGGCCCACTTAGCTCATTTGTGCAAGGCAAGGGATACTACTAAAGTTTAGTCCCACATTGCTAGTTGAGTGGGAATTGGACCTCCTTATAAGGGAGGTTCTTTCCCCACTTGTATGAGCACGAGAACAAGAGGGACATCTACGCGCGCTCCTTGTCCGCCGCCCGCCTCGCCACGCCATGCCTCTTCACGACGCGCCGCGGGTTGCGGGAATGAGCAGAGCCGATGTCTAAATTTTGCCCACGCACTACGGGTATAAGGAAGGTCACATGGAAGCTGAAAAGATTTTTTGCGAAAGTGGAGTTCGAATCACGAGCAGTGCAGCTCTTGACTCTTGGCTGTTCGCTTCATCTCCGTCTCTTTGTTTCGCCTCCTGTCGCTGCCCTCTCGCCTCCTTCTCTTGCGCCTATAAAACGGAGGTCGCTCCTCCCAGAGAGACGCACCAGAACCTCTTCTTCCTCTCGCCACAAGTTCCTGAGCACTGCGCTACTTCTACGTTCTTCCCCATCCCGGCTTGCGGCGTGCACCGCAGGTCGGGACGATGAGCCTCGAAACCGCACCTTTTGAGTCATGTACGGGAGAAGGGTGATAAGGTTTTTGGGGGCGCTCTGTAGCGACCATCGACTTCTTCGTCCACAGACGCCCGGACTCCGGCGACTACTTCCCCGACGGCGACTACTTCCACGGCGTCGACTACCTCCTCGACGACATGGAGGACACCGACCCCAAGTCCAGTGCCTCTGCTCCTGCTGCTGTCACGTACGTTTCTCCCCTTTCTATTGGAGGTTCTGCTACAGTTCCTTGTTCTAGTTTTTGCCCCAGATATGTTAGACTCTATTTCATATATGCAACCTGCTATACTGTCTGCTTTAGATATGTTTAGTTACGGTTCATATATGAACATGATGTGTCACAGCCCTAGCTTAGTCCTTGCCTGACTCTGCATAAGCATTCATGTCATCAGGTTCAACCAAAATATTTTTAATGACCTCAAAATATCCTTTTAAAATGTTCATGATTTATGGAAAAAGGTGAAAGCCTCTACCAGAGATGATGCATATTTTTCCAGGACATTTTGGTCAGTGAATTAAATCATTATGGTATTTGAGTTGGAGTTTAAAAGTTACCATTAAATATTGGTTACTCCAAATATTCTGAAATTTATTGTGTCGTTTGAAAATAATTCAAATATTCCTCACAAAAATTTATAGAATTAACCAAAGTGTTTTGGTTGGTATTTTATTTGCAAACATAAAGCAGAAAAATAGAAAAAACAGAATTTATTAGAAAGGACAGAGAGAGTGAAGCCCAGCCACTTACCTGGAGCTGGCCCAGTTGGCCCAGCCCACCAACCCACCGCTGCCAGTCATCCCCCTCTTGCGGAAAGGCGGAGGAGAAGACAGCAACCTGGCCATGGCATGCCACGCTAGCAGTGCACTGCTGGCTACCCCTCGTCGCCAGGGACGCCGCCACACTACCCCTGGACCCCTCGACCGCTCCCTCTCTCCCCGCCTCGCCTCTCTCGCTCCCTCTCCCGAAGCCGAGCAGGCTCGTCGCCCGCCGCTCATCGCCACGTAGCCACCACCTCCCCTCGCTTCTCAAGCGTGCCCACAGCCGCCTCGACCCCTCTTCCTCCCACCGAAGCTGCGCCTCATGGGAGGCCCTGCGTCGCCGCCATCTTCATCAACTCCGTCGTCGGCCACCGGATATCCCTCTCGCCGCCCCGCTCGCCCCGGTGCCTCCCCGAGCACGCCGAGGCCACCATTGCAGTCCCCATGAGCCCCTGATCATCCTCCTCCTCTCCGTTTTCTCATTTGCATGTCGTAGCTGCCGCTTCGCCGACGACCGAAACCCACCGCCGCCCGGCTTTGTCGCCGCCGTGGCTTGAGCTCAAACCACCCGCGCCCTTGCACCGTATCGCGCTCCTGGTGCCTCCAGGAGACCGCCTAGCCCTCTACGGCGCTTCGCTTTGCTCTAGCGCCACGCCGCGCATGAAGCCGAGCTCCGCCGCCTCGATCGCCGCCGTTGCCATTTCCGGCCGCCCTAGCACCAACCACCACCACCGATCGACGCGGCTCGTCGCGCTGCATCCGCAGGACCCAACCGCGCGAGCTCTCGTCGCCGAAATCGGCCGGACGGGCAACCCCGTCGTGTTCCGTTTAACGCCGGCGGCTAACCGCCATTTTGGGATGACATGGACACGTCATTAGCGGCTAATGAGGCCACTAACTAGCCCACATGCTCACTGACACATGGTCCCACGTCCTAATTAACCCCTGTTTTGTTTCTGTTTAGATTAGTTTAAAATCCGGCGGGACCCACACGCCAGAGTTGACCACGCGGACGTTTTTGTTGACCCGGCCCCACCTGTCATTGACACTAACCAGCCCAGTCACTGACCAGTGGACCCCACTTGTCAGGTTTGACCTGGACCCGCCTGTTGACCTGCTGAGGTCAGCATGACCTAATGCTGACGCAATAACTCATTTTCTGGAATTATTATTATTCAGGAAATTCCAGAAAATGATCTAAACTTCTAAAAATCATAGAAATTCAACCGTAACTCCAAATGAAATAATTTATATATGAAAAATTATCAGAAAAATTCAAGGAATCCATCTGTACCATTTTCATGCATGTTTGAACAATGTTTGTCCTCTGTTTTGGACAAAACAAATAAAGGGCATTTAAATGATCATATATGGAGTTGGAATTTGAATCATGTATTCAAACCAATTTCATTTAAATCATAGCTAGATGCATTAGCTCAAATCACAGCATATTGCCATGTCATGATCATGCATCATATTTTTGCATTGCATTGATTGTGTTTCTTCTTTGTTTGTCGGTGCTTGTCCCCTCTCGGTAGGCGTATCCCGACGATGAGTTCGATGACACCGATGAAGAACTATATTATCTTCGGAAGTGCCAGGCAAGCAAAACCCCCTTGTTCATTCCAATACAATCCCACTCTCTCACTCCTGCTCTCTTTTACTGCATTAGGACAACAACGGTTCATACATTACTTCTTGATGGCTGAACCCCTTTATCCTCTGCATGACCTGTCATTCCACAGTAAATAGATGAAACCCACTATAATAAGTAGGAGTTGTTTGAGCCCTGATGTGCCTACTCATTCATGCTTGTTTGTCATGCCTGCTACTGCTTAGAGTTGAGTCGGGTCTGATTCATCGGGGATGAATTGGAATGGTGATGAACATGTCCTACTGTTGAGAGCTAAGTGTGTGAACACGATTTGGTAAAGGTAGCGGTGAGAGGCCATGTAGGAGTACATGGTGGGTTGTCTCATTGCAGCCATCCTCAGGAACTGAGTTTTGTGTTCGTGATCCATGACACAGTTACTACCATGCATTGGGCCCGAAACCAATGGACTCTCTCGGCTTCTTAACCACCCTTGTCCTCTGTCCGGAGTTGCAAAGTAGTTTACGGTGTTTGTAGTATCTTTGGGGGGCATACGCAGCGCTGACCTTAGGGGTGGGCTGTGTTGCGGTAGGCACGTGGCACGGTGTACCGAATGCCCGTTTGGTATCTCGGGAACCCTGCACACATCGTTCGGGGCCGTTAGTGGAAACCTCGTCCGGATTCCCCGCGGATGGAACCCGAATAGGCGATAAACCTGGAGTAGGGACTTGATTGTTTAGGTAGGCTGTGGCCGACACCCACGTTGGGCTTCCGCTTGAAGGTTGCCGAGTACATGTCGTGTAAACGGCGGTAAGTGGTGAAAGCGTGTGTGAAGAAGTACACCTATAGGGTTATAAATGATCTATTGAATAGCCGTGTCATGAAAAGGACTTAGGGTTGCCTATAACAGTTCATAGACAAGTGAAAGTGGATACTCTAAAATGCGCAAGATAAGCGTGAGTGCTATGGATGGCGTTCTCGTGAGGAGGAGAGGCGGATCCATAGTGGTGTATTGATATGGTGAATATGTGGACTCGTGTGCGCCACCTCAAAAGAGTTACTTGCAGTCATAGTTCAGGATAGACACCTAGTCAAAGCTGGCTTGCTGCAGTCAAACTCCACCACCCCCTTTGTTGATAATGAAGCATATGTAATTAGTTCTGATGTAAGTCTTGCTGAGTACATTTGTACTCACGTTTGCTTATTTTATGTTTTGCAGAGAGACGTCAGTCTCGCTAGTAGTTCCGCTTGGACTTCGACGTTTAGCTTGTTACCTTAGCTACGATCTTGTGCCCTCGGCGGATCAGTAGATAGTCGTGCTTCTCGGCCTTTTTCATTTGTAGATGTCTCGTACTTTCGGACATGTTAAGCTTCCGCTTGTGCTTTGACTTGTATGCTTCGAGTGTTGGGTCATGAGACCCATGTTTGTAATATCTCGCTCCTCGGAGCCTAATGAATAAATATTTGAGTCGTAGAGTTATGTTGTGATGCCATGTTGTATTTACACATATTGAGCAGATTGTGTGTATGTTTGAAATGCTTGGTATGTGTGGGATCCGACAATCTAGTTGTTTATCCTTGGCAGCCTCTCATATGGGGAAATGTAGTCTAGTGCTTCTGGCGATAGTAGTCCGCTTCTGACTGGTTCACGGAGTCCTGCTAGCCCAAAGACTCTTGCTCTAGACACTTGATCGGCGGCATGTGTTTCACTTCGTTCTGTGTTCTTCCCTTTGGGGAAATGTCGGCGGTGACATCCGAGTCTGCCTAGCCTACTACAGCCCGGGTTCCTGAGTCCTATTAGCCCAGTGCTACGGCCGGATTCTGCAGCTGGCGACCGACATGCTCGATGTGATTCATGTATGGCTGTCCCCATGGGTTAGTGCCGCTTTGGGTTCACGACTAGCCATGTCGGCTCGGGTTCTCTGTCATATGGATGCTAGCGACACTATCATATACGTGAGCCAAAAGGCTTAAACGGTCCGGGCCATGGTAAGGCGACACCGGTGGGAATACCGTGCGTGAGGCCGCAAAAGTGATATGAGGTGTTACCGGCTAGATCGGCGTGACTTGGAATCGAGTCTGACGACTTTGGTATCGAGAACTTTGTTGCTGTGGGATTACCAAGCCAAACCGGTCGAAGTTGTGTCTAGAAATGCTTTAGTTATGTAAGGGAATTGATTGTGGAAGGGAATGTAAGGCTCTTTTTACTCCTTATACCTCATGGCCTTCTGATCTGAGTCATCCTCTTCTCTTCTACGGGGATTAAGAACTAGGCGTTCTCATCTATCTATCGGGATGACGTGTTACTAATCCATAGACCTTTAAGATTGTTGGTCTTAATCTCAGTTCAGTTTTTACTACTTCCGTATGTTCATAGTTGGTCTCGGAACCTTGTTATTGTGCTTCTGAGTGGTTATGCCACCATTTTTGCAGGATGTCTCAAATCATTTTGAGCATTTACAGCCGTTATGCTGTCCGAGTCATCCTGCCGATTTCTAAATAGTGCGATGCATTTGCAAATCCCTTCTCTCCATTTCTAATGTTCATTTGGGCGATTAATCACACAAATTAGTATTTTGAGGTACTCATTGCCTCGACATATATGTTGGAGTTATTATTATGACCCTAGGTGTTTTAGGGAGTCACCTAGTAATCTAGTCATGTTTTGTGTTCCCCGTGTGATGATTCTGGCCATTATTCTCGAAAGCATCCCGTGATGCCATTTAGTAGTAGGTATTCTATTCCTGGGTTCTTGAACCCAAGATTCACCCTACTTACCTCCTGCTGATAGTGTTTGCTAGTTCCTTTAGGATATTAGTAACTTTGCGATAGCCCTCGAGGTCCGTGGTATTTCCTTCTTCCAAATACTATGAACCGCTTATGGCAGAAGTTCCTCGCTGAACCGAAGGATCACAATCAGAGTACTTTTGAGGAGTTCTCCATTCATAATTGTGCATCTGCCAGTTCTACCTTTCCGCATGGGTTATCCGGAAGAAATGTTGAGCTTCGCTCGACATACTAATCTATGCATCCACACTCAGAAAGTTATATGCTCCTCGAGTTGTTCCTCCTTAGTTGTATTCCGACCCCCGTCTATCAATTGATAGTCAAGGGTATGCGTGCATTCGTTCATCGATTCCTATTACTCTTGTGGTCTGTCAAGCCATTCTATTCTGAAATGACCAGGAGAATCAAACTCAGTATCTCATCCATTCTCAGGATTGGATCAAAGTAGTTGTACTTCACAGATCAAAATGCCAATCCAGCTTTCGCTCTGTTCTACCTTGGAGCGTTACCATATTTATGTCAAGAATGTCATGAGAATTGCACCACCTCTTATGAATTCTTGATGCAGTGATACTTCTCGCCATCATTATTCATTCCTCGGTCCCGTGTTGTTGTAACCGGAATGCCGACAAGTGAATTGTGATGTGTGAAATCAATACTCCGAGCAACCGTGTTGCTTGGTAGTAAATGTACCATATTCTCATTCTTAGCGTGTTGGTTACTAAATCATCATCCTAAGATTGATCGTGCTACCTAGTCCTTATTTCCGGTGCACTCTTCGATCGATGAGTTAGGATTTTGTCAAACCCTTGCTCTGTTGATCATATCGTCTTGCCCTGAAAAGCAAGATTGTTCTCGAGCTTAGTAACATATCGGTGGTTCGTGATTTTCCGAATATCTTCTCGGAGGCATCACCAGGTTGTCACCTGACCGCTATGTTGAGTTCGTGATCAAGTTGGTTATTCTCTAAACCAGCCATTCTCCAAGAATCTGTGTTGGTGACCCCTGAGCTAGTCGTTTAAGCTAGACTACATCTTGGAGAGTTGGAAGATAAAAGCTTACATGACTTAGTTCATCTCCAAGGGATATCCTGGTGTGTGTGTGTGTTGAAGAAAGATGATATCTTCATCGATTGGTCCACAATGGTGGGTTGTTGGATCTATTGCCTTGTCAAAACTTTGACTTGAGTATGGGCTATTGTCAAGTCAAATCAGAACCAACGATGTTCGTAATGTTGTCTTACTCGTGGTTGATTTCTCGAGCATATACCATTACATCTTTTGGTCTGACCAATGCTATCACCATGTTCACATTATGGTGGAAGTCCAGTGATATGGAAATTCCGATGAGTTGCTGTTGAGCCCATCAGTAGCATTTTGTCTCCCCCATGATTCATGTTGAGCATCAACCTAGTGTTGGAAACTTTGTAAGCATTGCCTTCATGTTCCGTTCATGAGGTATAAGTCTGGATGGAGAAGTGACTTCCTCGAACTCACGTGCATTTGATGTAAGTTGTCGCCGTGGATTCGAGAAAGCTTGTTAGCTTCCTGAAGAATCATCCCAAGTCAGTCACGCATGTGCGAAGTATTACCGTGGTTTGATAGTGATCATCTTCATTTCGTATGTATCCCTAGCACACCAAGCCAGCGATTGATTTGTTCAAGGAGAAGGAGTTCCTTCATAACAACTAGTCATGACTTATGTTAGGACTTCGTTATCCTCGATGATGGTTCCCAACCCGAACTCGGTAGTGTTTTATTATAAGACTACTAGGTGGTCATGCTTGTCTAGGACAGCATGTTCACATGTGTATAGCAGAACCAGCTCATGTTTTGGAGCCTGCTATTGTAGTTCATATCCCGAGAATCTCGCAACATCATCTCGTTGATTTGTGTTGCAACCTTTCTTTTCGTACATGCTGAGTCTGAATTATCCTATCACCAACCAGATCTGAATCTCAGGCAGATATGATGGTTGGAGCATTTCAACAGTTGCATTTCGTTCCCAGCTTGCATCGCCATTGTGACAATTTCCATGGGCTGCCCCTCTCAGTAATTGATGTCTAGGATCATCCTCAAAAGTGGACTTACCATGGGTCCCATCCATTTCCGATGATAAGCAAAATCATCCATCGCATTGTCTTCAACAAGGTAGTCCACATCATCCACCCTAGTCCGAGTATGCCATTTCTTCGAGCTCTTTCAAATGATCAATTGTAAATTGCCTCAGGCTGGTGAGGAGAGTTTCAATGATCTCTGGATCAAAAGTAATTCTTTTTGCCACTTAAGGTAACAAATCTACGAGTCACCTTCCCTAAGGTGCCCCGTTAAGGAGTCATGACATTTCCCTTCGCTATTTTGAAAGCCTCGTAAAATTGTTTCTTCCGTCCCTCCTGATGCATGTTTTACCTCTCCGCTCCAGAGATGTTTTTATGTCTCATTCCATGAGTTGATCTTGTGATCATTAAGATGATCCTAAGTTGATCGAACCTCAAGAAGATCGATTCTTCTAAATCGCCCCTTTCTTCTCGTTGTCATGTTGGATGTAGTTCTCAAAGCAAGATGGCAATGATCAATATGTTGCAACGAATCAACATCTTCAAAAATGCAATGGATCGAGAAGACTGTGATAGTTTCGTGACCCCTCTGTCTCCTTACTTTACGTCTTGAATCTCGGGACGAGATTCTTGTTTAGTGGGGGTGAGTTGTCACAACCCTAGCTTAGTCCTTGCCTAACTCTGCATAAGCATTCATGTCATCATGTTTAAATTTAATAAATTTGAAATGGGGATTGATAAACCCTAGCACAAATGCAATTCAAATAGGTTCAACCAAAATATTTTCAATGACCTCAAAATATCCTTTTAAAATGTTCATGATTTATGGAAAAAGGTGAAAGCCTCTACCAGAGATGATGCATATTTTTCCAGGACATTTTGGTCATTAAATTAAATCATTATGGTATTTGAGTTGGAGTTTAAAAGTTACCATTAAATATTGGTTACTCCAAATATTCTGAAATTTATTGTGTGGTTTGAAAATAATTCAAATATTCCTCACAAAAATTTACAGAATTAACCAAAGTGTTTTGGTTGGTATTTTATTTGCAAACATAAAGCAGAAAAATAGAAAAAATAGAATTTATTAGAAAGGACAGAGAGAGTGAAGCCGAGCCACATACCTGGAGCTGGCCCAGTTGGCCCAGCCCACCAACCCACCGCTGCCAGTCATCCCCCTCCTCTTGCCAGAACGCAGAGGAGAAGACAGCCACGACGCCGCGGCGTGCCACGCCGGCAGCTGCTTGCCTGGCTATCGCCCAGGACGTCGCCACGCTACCCCCTGGACCCCCTCGACCGCTCCCCTCTCTCCCTGCCTCGCCTCTCTCGCTCCCTCTCCCGAAGCCGAGCGAGCTCGTCGTCGCCGCTCATCGCCTACGTAGCCACTGCCCACGAGCTTCGCCTCGACCCCCTCTTCCTCCCCACCGAGCCGCGCCTCGCCGGAGGCCCTGCGTCGCCGCCATCTTCATCAACTCCGTCGCCGGCCGCCGGAGATCCCTCTCGCCGCCCCGTTCGCCCCGGTGCCTCCCCGAGCACGCCGAGGCCAGCATTGCACTCCCCGTGAGCCCCTGATCATCCTCCCCCTCTACGTTTTCTCGTTTGCACGCCGTAGTTGCCGCTTCGCCGACGACAGAAACCCACCGCCGCCCGGCTTTGTAGCCGCCGTGGCCTGAGCTTAAACCACCCGCGCCCTTGCACCGTATCACGCTCCTGGTGCCTCCAGGAGACCGCCCTAACCCTCTACGCCGCTTTGCTTGCTCTAGCGCCACGCCCGCATGAAGCCGAGCTCCGGCCGCCGCCTCACTCGCCGCCGTTGCCGTTTCCGGCCGCCCTAGCACCAACCACCACCACCGATCGACGCGGCTCGTCGCGCTGCGTCCGCAGGACCCAGCCGCGCGAGCTCTCGTCGCCGGAATCGGCCGGACGGGCAACCCCGCCGTGTTCCGTTTAGCGCCGGCGGCTAACCGCCGTTTTGGGATGACGTGGACACGTCATTAGCGGCTAATGAGGCCACTAACTAGCCCACATGCTCACTGACACATGGGCCCACGTCCTAATTAACCCCTGTTTTGTTTCTGTTTAGATTAGTTTAAAATTCGGCAGGACCCACACGCCAGAGTTGGCCAGCGCAAGCGTGTGCATTGACCCGGCCCCACCTGTCATTTACACAAACCAGACCCAGTCACTGACAAGAGGACACCACTGGTCAGGTTTGACCCTGGACCCGCCTGTTGACCTCTTTGAGGTCGGCATGACCTAATCTTGACGCAATAACTCATTTTCTGGAATTATTATTATTCAGGAAATTCCAGAAAATGATCTAAACTTCTAAAAATCATAGAAATTCAACCGTAACTCCAAATGAAATAATTTATATATGAAAAATTATCAGAAAAATTCAAGGAATCCATCTGTACCATTTTCATGCATGTTTGAACAATGTTTGTCCTCTGTTTTGGACAAAACAAATAAAGGGCATTTAAATGATCATATATGGAGTTGGAATTTGAATCATGTATTCAAACCAACTTCATTTAAATCATAGCTAGATGCATTAGCTCAAATCACAGCATATTTCCATGTCATGATCATGCATCATATTGTTGCATTGCATTGATTGTGTTTCTTCTTTGTTTGTCGGTGCTTGTCCCCTCTCGGTAGGTGTATCCCGACGATTTGTTCGATGACACCGATGAAGAACTATATTATCTTCGGAAGTGCCAGGCAAGCAAAACCCCCTTGTTCATTCTGATATAATCCCACTCTCTTGCTCCTACTCTCTTTTACTGCATTAGGACAACAACGATTCATCTGTTACTTGCTGCGGTAGCTGAACCCCTTTATCCTCTGCATGACCTGTCATTCCACAGTAAATAGATGAAACCCACTAGCATGAGTAGGAGTTGTTTGAGCCTGATGTGCCTACTCATTCATGCTTGTTTGTCACGCTGCTACTACTTAGAGTTGAGTCGGTCGATTCATCGGGGATGAATCGGAGGTGTGTGAACATGTCCTACTGTGTGTGAGCTAAGTGTGTGAACACGATTTGGTAAAGGTAGCGGTGAGAGGCCATGTAGGAGTACATGGTGGGTTGTCTCGTTGAAGCCGTCCTCAGGAACTGAGTTATGTGTTTGTGATCCATGAAACAGTTACTACCATGCATTGGGCCCGAAACCAATGGACCCTCTCAGCTTCTTAACCACTCTTGTCCTCTGTAAAGGGAGTTGCAAAGTAGTTTACGGTGTTTGTAGTATCTTTGGGGGCCGCTGCAGCGCTGACCTTAGGGGCGGGCTGTGTTGCGGTAGGCACGTGGCAAGGTGTACCGAATGCCCGTTTGGTATCTCGGGAACCCTGCACACATTGTTCGGGGCCGTTAGTGGAAACCTCGGCCGGACTCCCTGCGGATGGAACCCGAATAGGTGATAAACCTGGACTAGGGACTTGAGTGTTTAGGTAGGTTGTGGCCGACACCCACGTCGGGCTTCCGCTTGAAGGTTGCCGAGTACATGTCGTGTAAACGGCGATAAGTGGTGAAAGCGTGTGTGAAGAAGTACACCCATGCAGGGTTATAAATGATCTATTCGAATAGTCGTGTCCGCGGAAAAGGACTTCTGGGTTGCCTATAACAGTTCATAGACAAGTGAAAGTGGATACTCTAAAATGCGCAAGATAAGCGTGAGTGCTATGGATGGCATTCTCGTAGGGAGACGGGAGCGGAACCATAGTGGTGTATTGATATGGTGAATATGTGGTCTCGTGTGCGCCACCTCAAAAGAGTTACTTGCAGTCATAGTTCAGGATAGCCACCGAGTCAAAGCTGGCTTGCTGCAGTCAAAATCCACCACCCCCTTTCACTACTAGAATCTGCAGATAGCCCTAGGGCTGAAATGATTCCTTAGAGTTAGAAAGGGCACCCTAAGGACACAAAGTTTCGCTAGGGTACGGACTGAGAATCCAAGGGATTGTATTGTTTCCTTAGGGTTAGGTGCGAGACCCAAGGGATATTCACCCTGTGGGACCATCTTGAATCCACGTTAGGCAGCGTTCCTTAGGGGTTACTTCACGAACCCTTAGGAAAGGTCTATGCCTAGGGTCGACAAATGGCCTGTAGGGAAAGAGCACACAACACTAACTTGGCTCCCACCGTTTCCTTACTAACAAGTAAACTACCCCTAGGGTTACGGTCTTAACTCTAGGAAATCTGCACACATTTGATTTTCAAAATATGTTTTATACCTAAAATTATATTTTAAATATACACAGAAAAAATCTACATGAAAGAAATACATGCGGAAATAACACGAAATATATGTTGATCGATCACTTTTTAGGAAAAATATAAGTTCTTCAATCTATTTTGTGCACACACTTGATGGAAATATATACATATAACGATTGCATAATTTCTTTTAAGATTAGATATTAAAAATAGCTTAAAGTAGTAAGTAGGGCCAAAATGCAGATGCTAATTGATGCGGCCAAAATTAGTGTACACCTTGTGATTTAATTAAGTATTACAGCGTATTCAGCCTGTCCGATTTTTTTTAGCGGCCTTGCATAATTTGTGGTCTGCGCCAATCCTCCCACAGACACGCCAAAATTTCCCCTATACCTTGAAGGGTTTCCCCAATTCCCCCACCGCTGTACACTTCCCCAAATCCCACCCATTTGTCTTGAGGCGCCGCCACATTGACCCAAACCGGTGGCGGCGCAGCTCGTCCATTAATCTGCTTTGCCGGTGCCTTGCTCAAGCCATCGCCACTGATGAGGCGCCCGCTACCGCCGTTGCAGAGACTTGACCTCCATGGCTGCCGCCCGCTTGGCCGTCGGCGGGGGGCTTTGACGGACCTGCCTCCCTCGGCAGCTGACGGACGGAGGCGGAGGCTCCGTCGCCGCCACCCTCGCCCAACCTTGCCACCTGGGCCGGATTCTACCCTGCCTCCTCGACCAAGACCAACCCGCCTCGGTATGAGACGCGTGCTTCAAGTTCAGAAATCAGAACCAAGGTTGATTAGGTGAGCTCACATGCCCATGTTCCCTCACTTTCTATATGCGTACATATATCTGATTTAGGGCTCAGATTGCAATTTTGTGGATAATAAATTGTCTATACGTATGTTGTGATTAAGAAAAATGAAGATTTGCACCTTTGCATATAGTTAAATAAGGAAAGTGAACCTATTGGTAGATATAAATATAGGCTAATTTGAGATAGCATGTGCAGTACTCGGATCGATATGTGCTTAACATATTTATGTCGAGAATAATTGCTTTAACCTTCTCTAATGTAATAAAATGAAGGCTTTTGGTCCTTTGGCGCTTTGCTGCCGTCTTTGCCAGTTTTTCCAGTTATTCAACCATGTCTCTAGAAGAACAACGTAGTTGGATGTACGATGGGTGGAATGAGCAGGGGCACCATTACGAAGAGTGGGTGCGCAACACATGACTTTTCTTGACCATGCTTTTGATTATGCCTAATGCTGTCCGGTTTGGTGTGAAGTGCCCATGCACAAAGTGTCGTAATGGAGTCGGCGGAAGAAACAACTAGTCGAGTGCACCTTTGTCGGTATGGTTTCATGCCAAATTACACAAGAAGGACATCGCATACGGCGGCGTCCAATAGTTGGTACAACCGAATGGAAGAGGATACTCACACTAGTAATGAACAGCTAGTTGATATGTTGGCTGACATTATTGGGGCTGAAACACATTTTGATGATGTGGAGAGCGAGCCAACAACATATGCCAAGGAGTTCTACAAGATGTTGTCTACTGCAGAGGAGGTTATTCATGATCACACTCAAGTCTCCCGCCTAGCTGCTGTCACACGTCTAATGGGAATAAAATCACAACATAATTTACCAGCAGATTGTGTGAACAACATCCAAAGAATCCTGATGCGTTAAATAGTGTTGAAGCCACGGAATGCTTGGTATAGTATCCATCCATTACTTGATACTGAGTTTATGTTTTGTTTTGTGGTACATTATTTTTTAATCATCTTTGCATATTGTTTGCCATCTAAAGGATTCATACAAAGAGAAGGTTGTAAGCATGCGTGGTGAGGACTATGATTGGAAGCATTCTCTGTTGAACCACAAGCCCTTTATGAAATTTGGTGGTGGGAAGCCGCCTGGAAAGTGGCCACTATTGAATGGTGTTGTGGAGGGTAAAGAGGCTCTTAAGGAGGTGCAGATCAAGCGCTCTTCGTCTTCGTCAAAGCGCCAGCGACTAGAACATGATAAAAGGATTGCCCAACATAACGGGTTAATGAAAAGACATGCACAAAGTATGGTTGATTGGGGAAATGCATGCGGACTACGGTGGAGAGTAGCCTTGGTGGTGTGCACAAGTTTCTAATGGTGTGTATATTTCTTTTGTGCAGCCATTTCTTTCTATTGTAGCCACTTGACATAACTTTCTCATTTGTCTAAAAATTTCAGACCATCGCATCCCTTCAAGGAATTCCGGGGCACGAGATTCCATGCATTGTTATACCCCCACCTCCGGCTTTTCCAACTTTAACCACTTAGTCTCCGATCTTTTCTCGAGAAATGGTATGTACCTATGTTTTTATAAATGCAATAGCACCAAATAGGCTAAATCACGAGCAGAAAAGGAATATGTTGTGAGTATATCGGCAAATGTGCAACAACGAGTGAAAATTCCCGAATAGTGGTGCGACATATGGTTGCACTTTGTTTTTTTGTTTCAAATTTTTGGCCAAATAGTGCACGAATTGGTATTTTAATTTTACTTCTTAATGGGTTTGGCAAATATGATTGAGAATTTCCCAGAATACTAGGCATCATATGGTTGTCCTTACATCAAAATTTCATAATTATGCAGGCATTTGTTATTTTGGTTCATTTTTTTGCCAAATAGGGGTTGAATTGGTATTTCCATTTTATTTTATTTAATTGGTTAGGAAAATACGATTAAAATTTTCCCAGAATACTAATAATGACATTTGTGCAGCCCTCCACCGGCGAATCAACAAATGATGCCGAAAATATAGATAATACATTGCATGGAGCGGAAGATGGAATGTTTGGCGGCTTGTTTGATGCAAATGGTAATGATGCTGAATGGTGTTGTTCTTTGGAACTTTCCCCCACGGTGATGATTTACCTACATTTTGAGATATCTCTCATCATGGGAAGGAAGTGGTGCGAACTTTTTTGTTGATTAATTGGAAGCAAATGGACAATTATCCTTTTGGCCATGCACTTGGTTATGGTTTTGATGTCTTGGATCGGTGACTTATATGATGCATGTTGTATTATTCAGGCTACTAATTGGCAATCCTAGGTAGATGATATTTTGTGAGTTCTAGGTCTTGAGCTAGATGCCATCTTTTGTAAAGAGTGGTACTATTGTGTAAACTCTTTGATGTTGCCATGTATAATGATGGTGGTTGAAATACATAATTTATGTGACTGTTTTCTAATTTTTGGAGTGATTATATACAATTATTTTTGTAATAGTTTAATTTCTACAGAACAATATTAATTTTTCTAATAATGCAATATTTTGAAATAATGATTCCCTAGGGTTTGTAAACCCAAGGGATGTAAAATGGACTAACGGCAGCTACCGTTACACAATATTTCACTAGGGAGTGAAACAAACCCAAAGGATATCTACTTTACAGTCGGCATGCTTGCTAGTTGTAGCTTGTTTCCTAGGGTACAAAACCAAGGGAAAAAGAACTATACCTAGGGTATTCTTTCCTCACCCTAGGAAAACTGAGATTCCCCACCACCAATGGTTCCCTAGGCGATTTCCCTAGGGGATACACTAGAAACCCTTTCCCTAGCGTTTTGCCCATTTGCTTAGGGTATCGGGCCCTAGGGCTATTTGCAAAATCTAGTAGTGTTTGTTGATAATGATGCATATGTAGATAGTTACGATGTAAGTCTTCTTTGAGTACATTTGTACTCACATTTGCTTATTTTATGTTTTGCGAGAGACATCGGTCTAAGCTAGTAGTTCCGCTTGAACTTGACGTTTAGCTTGTTACCTCGGCTATGATCTTGTGCCCTCGGCGGATCTGGTAGATAGTCGGGCTTCTCGGCCTTTTTCATTTGTAGATGTACGTACTCGGACATGTTAAGCTTCCGCTTGTTCTTTGACTTGTATGCTCACGAGTGTTGGGTCATGAGACCCATGTTTGTAATATCTCGCTCCTCGGAGCCTAATGAATAAATATTTGAGTCGTAGAGTTATGTTGTGATGCCATGTTGTATTTACACATATTGAGCAGATTGTGTGTATGTTTGAAATGCTTGGTATGTGTGGGATCCGACAATCTAGTTGTTTATCCTTGGCAGCCTCTCATATGGGGAAATGTAGTCTAGTGCTTCTGGCGATAGTAGTCCGCTTCTGGCCGGTTCCTTTGAGTCCTGCTAGCCCAGCACTCTTGCTCTGGACACTTGGCCCGGCGACATGTGTTTCACTTCGTTCATGTATGCATCCTTTGGGGAAATGTCACGCGGTGACATCCGAGTCTGCCTAGCACCTTTCTGACCCGGGTTCCCGGAGTCCTGTTAGCCAGTGCTCTGACCCGGATTCAAGCTGGCTGTGACCGACATGCTCGATCTGATTCATGTATGCCTGTCCCCATGGGTTAGTGCCGCTTTGGGTTCACGACTAGCCATGTCGGCCGGGTTCTCTGTCATATGGATGCTAGCGACACTATCATATCGTGAGCCAAAAGGCATAAGCGGTCCCGGGCCATGGTAAGGCGACACCCGTGGGAATACCGTGTGTGAGGCCGCAAAGTGATATGAGGTGTTACCGGCTAGATCGACGTGACTTGGAATTGGGGTCCTGACATGCTCTTTACCTTCTCTTTGTCAAATTGCATGGCTTGTTTTATCACTGCTACACTAGTCATGCCTTATCTAGTATTTCTGTTAATAAAATCACTCGGTAAATTGCTCATATTTCCAACATCCCTCTCATCTCCCTGCTTCCACTCTCTCGAAGGGAACATAGGGGAACATGGAGCTCCATGGCTGCCCGATCCTCAAGCCACCACTAGGAACCGCTCGTCCGCCTCGGGTCCTCCCAGATCGGGACCGTCCCGGCCTTGCCCGCACCTCCTAACGCCCAGCGCCGCTCGCCTCCGTCTGCCAAGCTTCTGCGCCGCCGCGCCTTCTTCCTCTGCTTCTGCATCGAGCATGAGGAGGACGCCCCTGCCTCTGCCTCGAGTCGTCCAAACGTTGACCGCGCCCCTCCCCTCGTTCGATCCAGCCCAGCCGGCCTGCTTCAGCCAAGGCCCGATGTGAGCAGCTTCCCCAGCCCAGTTCAGTTCTGTTTTGGCCCGTGGATGTTTTTTTCAGTTACTGTGGATTTAGTCATTATCCAGAGTTTACTGTTTTACAGAAAACCCCTAGATTCCATGCATGTAATAACTCATGAACTATGCATCATATGTAAAAACTTTATATACAAAAAATGCTTAGAATTTGATCTAGTTTCATAATATGCTACTTTCATCCATGTTAAAATGTTTAATGTTGTTGTTTGCATTAATTTGCTTAAATGCCATGTTAAAATGATTTATTTCGTAACTAAATAACCATAGCTCCATTTTAAATAAACTTTACATGTAAAAAAGGTAGAAAAATGTATAGATTAACATGGTGCACTTACTTTGCATGTTTAATAACTCTAAAATTGTGTATAGGGCAGAACAGTAGCAAATCCAAAATATGCACATGGGGACTTTCCGGAATTGTTGTTTGTTATTTCCGGCCTCATTTAAACTTGCTTAACTAGATAGTTTTCATATGCTTAATCTCTTGCCATGTTAACCAACATTTAATCTTGTCTTGTTCATAAACAAGAGTAAAATAAATATTTGAATGTGATTTTCGTCAATATGCAACTCATTGCATATTGAGCTCCACTTAACCTGTAGTATTGTTTGTTGCACTTTGCCATGCCATGAATTATTAAACCGGACAAACATCATACTTGAATGTGCATCATGCCATGTTTATGTGTTGTGTGTTTACCATGTTGTTTGCTTCTTTCCGGTTGTGCTCCTTCTCGATAGTTCCCGTTTCGTTGCGATTGTGAGGATTCGTTCGACTACGTGGGATCGTCTTCTTCATGGACTCGTTCTTCTTCCTAGCAGGATTTTAGGCAAGATGACCGTCACCTTGGATCTCACTATTATCTTTGCTATGCTAGCTGTCTCGATGCTATCGCTATGTCGCGCTACCTAACACTTGTTTATCAAGCCTCCCAAATTGCCATGATAGCCTCTAACCTTTTCACCCATCCTAGCAAACCGTTGTTTGGCTATGTTACCGCTTTGCTCAGCCTCTCTTATAGCGTTGCAAGTTGTAGGTGCAGTTGCAGTTTGTTCCATGTTGGGACATGGATTTCATGGGATATCACAATATCTCTTATTTAATTAATGCACATATATACTTGGTAAAGGGCTAGACTTTTGCCTGGTGTTTTGTTCCACTCTTGTCGCCCTAGTTTCCGTCATACTGGTGTTATGTTCCTTGATTTTGCGTCCCTAACACGGTGAGGGTTTATGGGCCCCTCTTGACATTTCGCTTTGAATAAAACTCTTCTAGCAAGGCCCAACTTTGGTTTTACCATTTGCCTAATAACAACTAAAACTTGCATAGGGAACGGCTCACACCCGAGGACTCTTAATCAACCCCCGGGCTAGTGCTCCTCATGAGTGTTGGTCCAAACCTGTCAATCGCCGGTGGCTGCCAGGGGCATCTCAGTTATTTTGGCCTACCGGAAGTTTGGACAATCCGGTCGTGGCTTTGAGGCGAGATCTGTGGCGGCTAATATCGAGTGTCGGCCTGTGGGAGGTCTTCTTTGGATTTGTTTTACCATTGTCGAAATGTCTTGTGCACCGGGATTCCGAGTCTAATCGGAGGGTCCCGCGATGGAGTATTGTCTCCGCGGATCGTGAGCTTGTCATGGGCTAAGTTGGGACATCGCTGCAGGGTTTAAACTTTCGAAAGCCGTGCCCGCGGTTATGTGTCAGATGGGAATTTGTTAATATCCGGTTGTAGAGGACTTGAAGTAAACTTAATTAAAACACGCCAACCGCGTGCGTAACCGTGATTGTCTCTTTTCGGGGAAGTACGAGAGGAGAACACGGTTGGGTTATGTTTGAACGTAAGTACTTCAAGATAACTTATTGATCATTACTAGTTTGCGATTGTTGCGTAGTTTCTCATCTGATTCCTGTACTCGTAAGTTAGCCACCATACATTGCTTAGTTGCTTGCAGCAACCTCACCACTTCCATACCCATTAAGCTTTGCTAGTCTTGATACCCATGGTAATGGGATTGCTGAGTCCTCGTGGCTCAGAGATTACTACAACAACAGTTGCAGGTACAGGTAATGCGATGATCATGACGTGAGAGCGATGTTTGCTTGTCTTGGAGTCTTCTTCTTCATTGATCTTGGGTTAGGTTCCTGGTCGGCAGCCTGGGCTAGCAGGGTGGATGTCGTTTGAGTTTATGTTTGTGTTTCATCCATAGTCGGATGTTGTTCTCATGTATGATGTTTGATGTATTCAAGTGGCATTTGTATGCCTTTGTATATATCCCCAACTATTATGTAATGGTACGATATAATGATATCCACCTTGCAAAAGCGTTTCAATATGCGGTTCTATCCTTGGTGGGACCTTCGAGTTTCTTTGGGATAGAGTCACATATTGGGCATGACAAGTTGGTATCAGAGCCTCGACCGACCATAGGAGCCCCCTTGATTGTCCGCTGCCGTTGTTGTGTCTAGAAGAAACTATTTTGAGTCTAGTTATATCGGAGAGTAGGAATTCTTTTTACTCCTTATCCCCTTCGTCACTTTGGTGAGGACTCCTGACATATGTGTTTTTCCACTCTTCTATCCTTTTTCACTCAAATTTTTTTAGGATCATGCCGGTATCTTGGGATCGTACCGATATTGTTGTGATGAGAACATTGTTCTTGCTGCCTCCTGACATTTAGGGGTTGTGGTAGTGCCCCGGGGGGTTCAGCTCCGAGGTGTTGTCGTCACAATTTAATCGTTGCAGTTCTGGTATACCTAAGCTCGCCGACATCGAAAATCTCTTATATGCAGTTAGTGGTGAGATAACCTCGACGCCACCCAGTACTGGGGAGGGAGTTCGGGAGTATTGCCATAGCTCGTATATCGGATGCTTTTCGAAGGTCGAGGTACACGATTTCCGGAGTTTTCTTGGTTATGTGTTGATGGATGGATACAGTTGGAGCGTAGGGCTTGTTAGTTGTGTGATATATATTGTGCCTCCCTGTATCTCCAACACCAGATTGCATAACCAAAAAGTTCCGGGAGTTAATAGGCAGGAATTCAAGTAGCTCCTAGAATATCTTTCCGATAGATGCATGATATGGGATTGGGTAAATCTCTATCATATGTTTGTTTCCGGCTAATTTTCCAAGCCAAATCCTTTGTTTTGTTTTGGTTTGTGGTAGTCGAGTTGCTTCAATGTAAAGTGTTGATTCCATACATTCCCTAAGTGGTGCTCTCATATTTCTATGCGGATGCTAATCCTTCTTGCTTATCGAGATTGTCATGTCAATTCTTTTCCAACCGGTTCGATTTTTGTCAAGATGATCCTATCATTTTCCCCATTCGCAAGATCACTTCTCAGTTTCCCCTACGTTCTTCGTTTCATCCGTCCCAAGTTGCCTTTGTTTTTCCCGCCCTCCCACCCTTTTCTTCAAGGACTCAGATTTCTTAATCAAGTATCCATTCCATTGAGGTGAAGCCTCTTCATTCTTTTCCTTCAAAGTTTCAATCCGGTGATCTCTCATGAAGATGCGCAACAGTTTCAAGTTCACTGTCCTTCGTTCTTGTTTCTTCTTCGGTGGATTCAATTCAAGCATTCAATGTTGATCACATTCTTTCCTTGTTTGAAATTGTTTCTCATGTCGGTGCACCTCTTAATCATTCACCTCTCGCTACTCTTTTATTCCGGAGTGCTGAAGATACCGCAGAAGATTTGTAATTCCATTCTTCATTCGTTCAAACTATTTCGGGTTTGTTACCTCATTTAAACCATTTTAATCAACCTGTGCATTCTCTCTTTAAAATCACTTCAACGGTTTATCTTTGGGTGGGCCCTAACCCACAGGTATTCCCCAGGATATTACCTGACTCTTCTAATTCTTTCCGGGGTTATTCTCAAATTCATTTCAAAGTTTGACGTGAGAATGAATTATCATCAGTCAAATGTCTTTCTCCAAGATCTTTCAAATTCTTTTCATCGTTGGCTCAACCTTTTCTAATTTTCATTTTGGAGTGTCTCAACAATTCATGGTGGTGTTTCTCGTCGTCATTTTTGGATTTTAAAGACCGAAGAGGAGTTCCTCTTAAACCCTTATCCGTTCTTCCAAAGATGCGTAGTTCAAGCTTGATGCCATCCTCTCATAATTGTTTTTGATTGTGAGAATTCTTTTCACCCATCCGGTGTAATTCAGGAGTCTTTTCAGTTTGATTCTTTGGAGCATCATTTTAGAATTATTCATTCGCAACCTTTATCTCTCGTTCTCTAAATCTACCGGTGCATCATTCAAGTATTCCCTAATCAGCTCGTGATCTCTTCATTCATTTGTATATAAATTCTCTCAAGTATCTTCGTTCATTTTCCAATTCTTCCTGGTGATGCGTTCGTTTTCTTCGCTCGTTCTTTCAATCCTTACGGTAGTTCGTCCAACATTCCTCTTCCGTTGTTATCGTATCAATTCTTTCGTTCTACCCAAAATCCTACTGGTGAGTCGTTCAAGATTTTCCCAAGTTTGTGCTATATCTCTCTTAATCCTTTCAACGAGAAAAAGTAGCATGCCAAATCCGTTGCTTGTCATAAATTCAAATTGATGAAGGATACACATAACATAATCCTTATTCTTCTTTCATCCAAGTGTTTAATCCCTTCTTTTGGAGTTCATTCGTGATATCAATTTGTCGGTGCTAAGTAAGGTAGTCAGAGTCGGGATTCGGAGTCGGATCCATTTTTCTCAGATAGAATCGAGTCATAAGATCGAGTCGTGGAATCGAGGATTCTACTAGATTTACTCAAATAAGATATTTTATATGCACACAAGAAATTTATATGGGTTCTATAGAGTTTTGACACTAAATATGGAGCAAAGAATGTACACATCAATGCTAGTTGTATTCCACTTCTTTTTATGGCTAACCTACCATCTAGCTCGCATGTATGGAACATATATGAGAGGGAAATATATAGAACATTTAAACCTTCAATGCATGAAATTTACTTATGTTCTTTTTAGAGTGCGTGAATAGTCGATCACTTGTCTATCTGACCTACAGTGCTAAACCTTGGAGGGTCTTGCTCTCCTTCTCCGGTCAATCTTGAAGCATCCTCCTTTTCACGCCAATTCCATATGTCCACAAGCCTGATCCTCAATTTTGATCCAGGGTTTCTGAGAGCTAGATCAAAGGTGTCTACGGCTGAGCGTTTGGACTTGGGCGGGGAATAAAGGTCCATGAGGTATATGAAAAGGGGTTTGGATGATGGCATACTATTTTGTTACAACTAAATAAACGGCTTAGATAAGTTAGTTGAATCGGATGTAGTCCATAGCATAGTCGGGATTGTACAATTTTTGTACAGGATTCTATGATTTGGATTGCGACTAAACATGGATTCTACCTGATCCGGATTCATAGTGGGATTTGGATCAACATGCTTCCGTAGGGTCGTGAAATCGTAGGATTCTAGCAGTCGAATCGTGATTCTGACTACCTTGGTGCTAAGTTGTTCATGTTTCGTTTCCCGGAGTTCCAATCTCTCTCAGTTAACTCGCGCGAAGCTCCATCTAAATCATTGCAAGGATTCACCTTGTGTTTTCAACTTCTCTTTCTTTCTACTCCCTCCTTCCATCTATATAGGGCCTAATGCGTTTTTCGAGGCAAACTTTGACCAAATATTAGAGCAATAATATATGACATGCAACTTACACAAAGCACACCATTAAATTCGCGTGTGAAAGGAGCTGTCAATGATATAATTTTCACATTGTGCATGTCATGTACTATTAATCTTGTCAATAGTCAAAGGCGGTCTTAAAAAATGCATTAGGCCCTATATAGATGGAAGGAGGGAGTATCATCCTTTTATCACCGGAGTTCTTTTCAGCTTTCCTTTCATTTGATCATTCTTTTATTACCGGAGTTCTCACGATGGCTCAACATGGAGGTTCGTCAAGGATTCTTTTCATTCTTCAATTGTTCTTCAAGATTTCTCTCGGAGTTAAGACCTGCCAAGCTATAATCTAAAATAAACATGGTGTTCAACACATGTTTTGTTTTGAGGAGTTCAAGCATTCTTCATCGTGCATTCCGAAATGCAATTCTTTCTACAATATCTTTTGAGGTGGTGTTATGTCATTTTTGACAATTTCCTTCATGTTTCATGATTCACAAGTTGTCAGGAATGAGATATTTAAACCCATGTTTTTTCTTTCTTGGAGTTACCTTGGTATAGATTTCACCTAAAGCCTTCCATCGGAAATGTTGCTATTTGTGGTTTTTACCAATGATCCAAGGTTTCTCCTATCCTCTCGGTGAAAGAAGTTTTCATATCCTTGTTGATCTCAATCCAATCAATTGTTTCCGTTAGTGGCTGGTCTTCACCTCATAATTTTGAGATGTCTCCATAAGCCCACGAGGATCATATCCTTTCGTTGTGATAATCCGACAACTCCATTCCAGCATTTCTCGTAAGCGTGCTCTTTCAAGTTCTTGGTGGTACACTATGTTGTTCTTTTCTCCGTTCATTCCATTCCATTCTTTCATTTCTTTCGGAGGCGTTGTGATGTTGCTCTCTTCACTCATCATTTCGTTTTGCCAGGATCATGTTCTTTTCGTGCTTATCCATTTATCCGGAGTGTTGCGTCCTATTTTCAAGTTCTTTCATCTTATCAAGTCTTGCATCTCTTTTCTACCGGAGTACTGCCGGAATTCTTTATTCTTATTCCTTGTCCAGCTAATTTTAACCGGAGTGGCTTCAAATCTATCTTGACCCCTAAGATCTTGGTTCTCATCGTATTCCTTGTTCCTCTTGTCCAACGGATTGTTTGCAATCTTGTTCATCTTCGTTCCATTCTTTCTTTCCATTTTTTCAACCTCTCAAGGATCATGGTTTCACTCGTTTGTCAAAGAAGTAACTTTGCTTTACCTCTTCATCTTTTGTTTCTCTCTGGTGCCACCCTTAGATCTCAGGGCGAGATCTCTTGTAAGTGGAGGAGAGTTGTAACGACCCGAGACCGATGCTCCAGAAGCCTTTCATGTTTTGCGAGTCAGTTGTGTTATTTATTTATGCGTTGCATTCATCATCGCATTGCATCCGCATGTTTTCATAAAACTTGCATCCGTTTATAGTTGCCGCGTCCCCCTTGCTTTCGTTGACCATTCCGAGATGAACCTTGTTCTTTGTTTCCCTCTTGCCTAAACCAGAGTCTCTCTGTATAGTGGACAGACCCCCTCTCGCGGCGTCTGAAAACTGCTCCGAACCCGAACCGGGCTGTCGTTACCGATGGATCCGGATCATCCCCAAACATTCCTAAAAGATCTCTGTTTCTTCGTTGGACTCCACTAACCTAATTATCTCGACCGTCTGATCTAAATCGGAGGGTCCTTTTAGCCCCTAGTCTAGCCACCCTACCTATTTAAACAGTCAAACCCTAGCCTATCCTGTCCAATCCACCAATCCCCCTCGCCGCCGCCACTCCTGTTCCTCGGGATCCAACCTGCATTCACTCTCTCTGTCCCTCCTTTTCAGCACCAGGCCACCCAGCACCCCCTTCGATCCACCTCGCTCCGACCATTTCCCTTGATTTCTGCCGCCACTCCTACCCGCAGCAGCGACCTCCCGAGGCCCTCCGCTGCTTCTTCCCCGGGCCCCCGAAGCCTACCTCTCCTTCCCTCGATTCCCTTGGATCGTGAAGCTGCCCGAGGCCTCAAGCAGGAGTGCTCGGCCTTGTCCTCTCGCGCCGCTGGCAACCAGAGACCTCGCTGCTGCCCCATCACGCCCGAGGCCAAGCCCCTCGAGCAGGAGGGCTTCTCCTGCCCGAGCCCTGCCTCGTCCCCCATCGTCCTCGCCCGTCGTCACGTCACCGGCGTCCAAACTACCGGAGCGCAGCCGCCCTTCCGCCGTCGTCGAGCGACACCGCAGCAGCAGCTCCATGCCGGCCCCCTCACCGCGCGCCCTTGTCTCTTCTCCCTTCCCTTTGCTTTCGCTCTCTCCTTCTCATCTCCCTGCTTCCTCTCTCTCGAAGGGAACATAGGGGCACATGGAGCTCCATGGCCGCCCGATCCTCAATGTTGAGTATATTGTGTACGTGTATATTTGTGTGTAGGGCCCACCTCCTGTTTCCTTTGTATAGTTGAGGTTGTGGCCCACCTCTATACTTATATATACGTGCCTGGTGCACTGATCAATACATGGAGATTGCACAGCCCATAACTTGTCCTTCCACATGGTCTCTATCGTAGCACGATCCTAACCCTAAAGCCGCCGCCACCGCCGCGCCTCCACGCGCCGTCGCCGCCGCCGCTTCTCCACTGCCGCCGTCACCGGCCGCCACCGCCGCCCTTGTCCTCCGGTCACCATCGCGGCTGCTGGTCGCCGCCTCTCTCCACCACCTCGCCACTTGCTGCCGCCTCTCTCCAAGGCGCGTCGCTGCTGGTCGCGCCGCCTCTCTCCACCACCTCGCCGCTTGCTGCCTCCGCCTCTCTCCAAGGCCGCCGCCTTGCTCTGCTGCCCGGCCTTCCCGCACCCTCCCCTCCCACCCGCGCCGCAACCCGCTCCGCACCCTGCACCACCCCGTCTCCCTCCGCCCGCGCCGAGTCCCAAACCCTAAACCCTCGCCATGAGCTCCTCCTCGTCCACCGTCTCCAACCTGTTCGCCGGTCCCGATGTCACTCTCGTCCGCGACCTCAACATCCATGAGCGTGTTCCGGTCAAGCTTGATCACACCACCGCGTCCTACTCCACTTGGAAGCGGTATTTTTCGCTTGTGTTCCGTGAGTACCTCCTGCACGCCACGTGGGCGGCACCGTGGACTCGGCACTCATGATCAACGACGAGGAGTGGATGATCTTGACGCCACCATCATCCGCTGGTTCTACCTCACCATCTCCGGCGACCTCTTCCACACCATGGTGGACGGCGAGGATAGCGCCTATGCGGTGCGGACCAAGCTCAACGGCCTCTTCACGGCAACGGCTGCAGCGCAAGGTCCTGCTCTATGGTGAGTTTTACGGGTGCCAGCAACTTGACTCATCCATCGATGATTTTTGCATGCGCCTCAAGAAGCTTGTCGATGAGCTCCGTGATCTCGGGGAAAAGATCGGCTACGAGCTCCTCATCAGCACCCTCTCCGGCGGCCTCAACGAGGATTGCAGGAACGCCGCCTCCAACCTCACCCTCATCCCGGAGCCCACCTTCGCTAAGGTGGTCGCGTACCTCAAGTTGGAGGAGCGCCGGATGAGGGTGGCGCGGACTCGCGCGACCCACACCACCCTCGCTACAGGCACCCGCCTGGGGTTCGGCCCCGCCACCGCCCGCGCCCGGCGCCGCCACAGCCAATGGCGCCCGCCTTCTGCCGGGCTTCCGCCCGCACCGCCGCCCTTCCCACCGCCTCGGCGGCGGCCAGCGAAGTCGTCGCGGCTACCATCGTGGTGGCATAGCGGTATAGCGCTTCGGGGAGGCGCGCGCCCACCGCAGCGAGCCTCTCGGCCCGGCCCGTGGTACGCCGGCGAACCCATGGACGGCGTTTTACACGCCTACTCCATGCGGTTCCTCGGGCCCCTGCCGGGCATTCTCGGCACCCGGCCACAGCCACACCAGGCGTACTACGCGCGCCGCAGCCTCTACGGGCGCCCTACAGTCAGCAGCCGCCGCTGCTGCCCCTGACGGCCGCGCCGCCTCTCCCGCCGGCACCGTGGGACCCGGCCCACCTGGCGGCTCTCCACAACACTCCTTCCCCGTCCAGCTACACCGGCGGCGGCGACTGGTACATGGACAGCGGCACCGCCGATCACATGGCGGCGTACCCCGGTAACCTCCACACCGCCCATCCTGTCCACACTTCCAACCGCATCACCGTCGGTGACGGCTCTTCTCTTCCTATCGCCCATATTTGTCATACATACTTTCCGTCTAACTCCACTCCTATATCCATGTCTAATATTCTAGTTTCTCCTGAACTTATTAAAAATCTTGTTTCTGTTCGTTCTCTTACACGTGAAAATCCGGTTACCGTTGAATTTGTGAATGTGGTTTTTCTCATATGACGCTTCGACGCGGATGGTGCTCCACCGATGTGACAGCCCCGACGAGCTCTACCCGGTTCACTCCGCCACTCCACCACTTCCGCCACCCATGTCGCTCTCGCCACCGGAGTGGATCTTTGGCATGCTCGCTTGGGTCATCCTAATCCTGCCACCCTTCGCCACATACTTTGGAGTTTTTCTTTCACGTGTAATAAGAACGAGGATCACTCGTGTCATGCATGTCGCCTCGACAAACATGCTTGTCTTCCGTTTAGGGCTTCTTCTTTTGTTGCATCGTACCCGTTTGAGTTAATTCGCAGTGATGTTTGGACATCTCCTGTTGCCAGTAATACTGGCTTTCTTTATTATCTTGTCATACTTGACGATTTTTCGCATTATGTGTGGACCTTCCCGTTGCGCCGCAAGTCGGATGTTATATCCATTCTCGCCGCCTTCTACTCTTATGTTCTCACGCAGTTTGGTCGTCCCATTCTCGCGTTGCAGACAGACAACAGGAAGGAGTTTGACAACCTCGTTGCTCGTAATCTTCTCACCACACATGGCACGATCTTTCGTCTCACTTGCCCGTACACCTCGCGGCCAGAATGGTCGTCTTTGAGTGCATCGCTTCGCACTCTCAATGGCTGCGTTAGGTCTCTTCTCTTTCATGCCAATGTGCCTCCAGCGCTTTTGGCACGGCGCTCGCCACCGCTTCTCTCCTCATCAACATCCGCCCATGTCGTACTCGCGGGAACTTTACACCTCATCATCTTCTCTTCGGTGCACCCCCCTCTTATGATGGGCTTCGCATCTTCGGCTGCCTTTGCTACCCTAGCATCGTCGCTACTGCGCCTCATAAGCTTGCACCCCGCTCCATCACCTGCATCTTTCTCGGCTACCCACCTAACACTAAGGGCTATCGCTGTTATGATCCTGTCTCCCATCGTGTTTTCACCTCCCGACACGTTTACTTTGATGAGATGGTGTTTTCGTTTCAGCAGCAGGTACCTTTTGTCGTCTCGTCACCGCCGGCCACCGCCGGCCCTTCGACGACTTCGTCAGGTGGACGGTCCCGTTCGGCCCGTGGACCGCCTCCGGGCTTTGGCGAACCTCGCGCCCTCACGCCGGCACCCGCCCCCTCGGCCTCCTCGGCTGACTCTGCAGGCGCAGCTGGCGCCCCCTCTTCACCCGCCGCCCCCGACTCGGGTCTTGCATGGGGCCGGCTGTGGGCTCGGCCGCTTCTTCGATCGCCTCGGCGCTGACCGCCTCGCCGACCCCAACAACGGCCACCTCGCTGGCCACGGCGGCAACCTCCTCGCCCGGCTCCGGCGCCCGGCTACCTCGTCGGCCACGGCGGCGACCCTCTCCGGCCTCGATGCCGGCCGCCTCGCCGGTGGCTCCGACGGCGCCGCCTGGCCCCGTCACACGAGCTCGTACCGGCGTTCATCGTCCAAGCCTCCGGTACTCGAGCGACGAGTATGTCCTCGCCGCCTCCACCGTGGAGCCGTCGCCTATTCCCGCGTCCGCTCGCGCCGCCCTCCGCGATCCTAACTGGCTTGCGGTGATGCAGGAAGAGTTCGATGCTCTACAACGGAACCGCACCAGGACACTGGTTCCCCGGCCTCCTCGCGCCAACGTCATCACCGGCTAGTGGGTCTTTCGCCATAAGACCCGCTCGGATGGTACTCTCTAGCGCTACAATGCTCGCTGGGTGGTCCGTGGTTTCCGCCAGCGCGCTGGAGTGGACTTCACTGAGACGTTTGCCACGGTTGTCAAACCGGGCATGATCTGCCCCGTCCTCCAGCTCGCCGTATCCCGCGGCTGGCCCGTTCACCAGATGGTTGACTCCAACGCCTTTCTCCACGGCCATCTTGAGGAGCAGGTGTATTGTGAGCAACCCACCGGTTTCATCGACTCCTCACTTCCCGGCCATGTGTGTCTGCTGTCCCGCTCTCTTTCCGGGCTCAAGCAGGCACCCCGCTTTTGTACCGGCGGATCGCCGGGTTTCTTGACACTTGGGCTTCAGCGTTACTTTCGCTCGGACGCCTCCTTTGTTTGTCTATCACTGCAGTAACACTACGCATATTTTCTTCTTTACGTCGATGACATCATCACGACGGCCTCCTCATGACTATTCTTCGCCAGATTACTCTCTGGCTGCGTGACGAGTTTGCTATCAAGGACCTGCGTGCTCTACATTATTTCCTTGGCATTGAGGTCGTTCGGCGTCCGGACGGTTTCTTTCTTCATCAGCAGAAGTATGTACATGAGCTTCTTGAGCGTGCTGGCATGCTCAACTGTCACCCTGTTGCTACTCCTGATGACCACGAAGGCCAAGGTCTCTGCTCACGAGGGCTCGCTGCGTCGGATGCTCCTTTCTACCGGTCTATTGTCGGCGCTCTTGATGTTGACTCTCACCAGACCGGATCTTCAGTATGTTGTTCAGCAGGTGTGTCTCCACATGCACGCCCCTCGTGACTCTCATTGGACTCTCGTGAAGCGGATCCTTCGGTACATCCGCTGCACGATGACCCTCGGGTTGACACTCACGGCGTCTACTTCTCTGGAGATGGTGGCCTACTCTGATGCAGACTGGGCCGGCTTCCCCGATACTCGTCGCTCCACCTCTGGCTACTGCGTCTACCTTGGTCCTTCACTCGTCTCGTGGTCGTCCAATCGACAACCCACGGGTTCGCGCTCAAGCGCGGAGGCTGAGTATCGAGCTGTGGCTAGCGTTGTTGCCGAGTGCACACAGCCACGACAGCTACTTGAGGAGATGCATCACGGCGTCTCAGTGCTACGGTCATCTCTTTGTGACAACGTTTCTGCAGTGTACCTCTCCGCCAACCCGTTCATCATCGCCGGACTAAACACATTGAGCTGGACATTCACTTTGTGCGCGGCAGGTGGCTCTTGGGCGTATTCGGGTTCTCCATGTGCCCGCACAACAGTGATTCGCCGATGTGATAGCGAAGGACTGCCCACTTCTACCTTGAGGAATTCCATTCCGGTCTTTGCGTCCTTGGCGCCCGCTTCGACCAGCGAAGTGTTGAGTATATTGTGTACGTGTATATTTGTGTGTAGGGCCCACCTCCTATTTCCTTTGTATAGTTGAGGTTGTGGCCCACCTCTGTACTTATATATACGTGCCTGGTGCACCGATCAATACATGGAGATTGCACAACGCATAACTTGTCCTTCCACACTCAAGCCACCACCAGGAACCGCTCGTCCGCCTCGGGTCCTCCCAGATCGGGACCGTCCCGGCCTTCCCTGCACCTCCTGGCCCGATGCCGCTTCGCCTCCGTCCGCTAAGCCTGCGCCACCGCGCTGTCGGCGTTCAGGGAACGGGGTCCCAGGACTTGCACACTGCGGCTGCAACGCGTGGCTCAAAGGGGGGCCCAACACGGCCCATCTTCATCAATACGAGCTCAAGACCCTCGCGAGGCCAAGCCTCATGAGGCGGATGTGAGGGGAGCTTCCTCGAGCACGGCCTCGTCGGTACATCTCGCGAGGCGGAGAGATCAAGGCGGGGTACCTCACGAGGTGCCCATGGCGCATAACCATGACGACCAAGGGCGCCCGGCGGGCGCCGATCGCGTAGTGTCCTCCTTTCCTCTTTGGTGCAAAGGGAGCAAGCGGCGAGAGCATCAAGCAAAGGCGTCCATTTCGGTGCAACAAGACCAAGACCAGTCCAACGGCAGGAAGGAAGTCAGTGTGGAGCCCAAGCCGGCGTCACCACCAGAGCCTTTGACAGGCGAGGACCAACTTTAGTCAAGATAAGTGTACCAGATGTTCCCCTTCAAAATGGCCAATTGTTGGCGCCCTTCCGCTCAATACTTGGGAAGAGGACCAGGGCCTTTGCATATAAATAGGACTAGCCGCCCACAGGGTAGAGGGATCGAAATGAGTAGCTAGAGGCAATCTGGAATCAGAGAGAGAGAAGGCGACTGAACTCCTCCTAGCAGTTCATCGCCCCGGCCAAGAACAGACCCTGGCGAGGCTGTTCTTCCTTGTATTGTTCATCACCATCAGCCCAAGAGGCAATCCACCACACCGCAAACTAGAGTAGGGTATTACACCACAATGGTGGCCCGAACTAGTATAAACCTTGTGTCTCTTGTGCTGTTCCTTTCGTAGTTTAGATCCTAGCGAGGCGGCGGGGTGCAGGTAGGTAGAGGGTGAGATTCCGTGCACACCCCAGTGTTCGAACCTCAAGGGTCTGCTGGAACCCGAAATCCGACATTTGGCGCGCCAGGTAGGGGTGCGTCGGAATTCGTCTTCCTCCGCCCTGTTCTCCGTCGACCCCCGCATCCATGTCGGCCTTTCGTCGGGCCAGCGGCCGCTCTCGCTTCTGCGTCACCTAGGCGGCTCCCGTCGGTGGGCGCCCTCGTCGTTCCCGTCGCTGCCGTCAACGCCGCCACCGGCCCGGCGGAACGAGCAACAAGCATCGTCCGGCATCCCTCCGTGAGGCAAAGGCGGCCGCCTTTGCTACCCCCTCGCCGCCCGGCTGGTTCTTCGTCTCGTGCATTCCGGCGCCCATGGAGGCTCGAGCTGCGCTCATCGCGGCAAATGAGCTCCTGCGCTACCGTCCCGTCGGCAGCGTCTCACGAAGAGAGTGGCTCGTCGCGTCGCCGAGCTTCGTCCGTGCCGTGAGGGGCTCCCCGCGCTGCCGTCTGTCCGCTGCACGCGCCCGTCTGCGTGGGCGGCGAAGCTCTGGGGCGCCTCGGCGCCTCCCCCTCAAGAAGGCGCCACGGCCCCAAGGCGCGTGGTCCACAGGTGGAACCCGCCTCCGGCTCAGCGCCGGGCCAGCGCAAGAGCAGAGCTGCCGGGAGGTCCTCGCCCGCAAGAAGCTGCCCGAGTGCTCCCGCTCCGGCTCGTCGCGACCACGCTCCTGCTCCGGCATGTCAAGACCGCGCTGCCCCAGCTGCAGCAAGATGGGGACCCGCAAGACCAAGCTCTTCGTCACCCAAGGCCCCTGTAGCCCACAGGCTGTCGTGCCTTCACCCATTGCTGCGGCGTCGCGTGGCCCGGCAAGTTCAAGCGGACCTGCCTCCTTGCTGACGGTACGGCCGACCCGAGAGTTCCTCCGGCTCTGAGCTGAGCATAAAGCCGCCAACAAAGGCGAGAAGGTCATGGCGAACTGGTTTCCCATGGCGCTCAAGGGCAGGCCCTTTTGTCTCTGAACACAGCCCCAGGCACGATCTCCTCCTGGGACGAGATGCGTACCCGCTTCATCGCCAACTTAGAAGGTACTCGTGATCGGCCACCCACAGTGAGCGACATGCGCCGCATCAAGCAGCAATCAGGAGAGACCCTGCAGAAGTACATCCAGTGCTTCAACAACGCACGCCTCAAGATTCCCAAGGTGACCGAGGAGGCCATTGACGGTGTCCTGGACTAGGGGGTACTCACCACGTCGTCTCCCGATCAGTTGGATTGGGTCGAGGATCCCCATGGCCGTATACTCATGGGCCAGTCCGGACAGTTGCCGCATACAAGGAAGATTCCACAAGACTTGGCGATCAAGACAAGGACTCCTCCCCCACCGGCGTATTCGGCTAGGACTCTTGTTATCCTAGACCTCTGGTGCATTATATAAACCGAGGCCAGGCTAGTTGATAGACAATCTCATATACAATATACAACAATTATACCATAGGCTAGCTTCTAGGGTTTAGCCTCTTTGATCTCGTGGTAGATCCACTCTTGTAACACACATTATCAATATTAATCTTGCAGGACGTGAGGTTTTACCTCCATCAAGAGGGCCCGAACACAGGTAAAACATCGTGTCCCTTGTCTCCTGTTACCATCCGCCTAGGCATACGATTCGGGACCCCCTACCGAGATCCGCGGTTTGACACCGACATTGGTGCTTTCATTGAGAGTTCCGCTGTGTGTTCGGCAAAGGTCGATGGCTTCGCTGCAGATCAAGCTGCGACTTGACATCTTAGTCACCAGCTCATTGGTCACCTTGGTTCGACCAAGGACTACACCCTACCTCCGATCGTCATGTTGGGATGAGGGCTTTCATCAACATCAACTCCGATCTCTATCAAGATCATGGAGGAATTATCCGAGGGCAGGGGCTCAAGCGTCAACATTGCCCTCGAGGCGACCGTCTTTATTTTTACGGACAGCGGACTTGTGTCCGCCGCCACCGCCTCCTCAAGCGTTGTTTTAACGATTGCTCCGGTGGAATTGTGCGGAATTGAGTCTACAACAACCCTGGAAAATTTACGTCGAGTTCCGATGGAGGAATCTCGGCAATCTCCGATATACGGAGCCACATTGAATCTGGACGAGAATCCGGACGAGTTTAGTGCGTGGTGTCCAGCTTCTAGCTCGGACTTCCTTTGGAAGATCCAACCGTTGATCGGCTGCGGAATTCCTATATCTACCACCCCTCCAAATTTCAGCTCGATCCGACCGTCCAAACTCCGGGAACCTTCCGATTAGTGCATCACTTTTCGGATCTGTTTTCTGCGCGAAAACGAATCCGACCCGAGTTTGTCTTTTTTATGAACGGGATTTCAGACATCCTTTTTGAAGGAAGTTTTGTATGGGGTATAGTGTTTTGTTTCCGAACACATCCCACTAACTTTAAGATCTTTTGAACATGATTTTCAATATCATGCTGGTGTCAAACCAGTCCGGCAATATTGCTCCACGGCTGCCGACCTGCGTTGAACCGTCGTCACTTTGTTGAGCCGAGCTCAACTTCTTGGATCATCATCTCGGCAAGCCGAACAAGAGTCCGGCATCGCGAAGGATAAATCATCACCAACATCGCCGCCCGACGGATTACGGAGGCGGGCATACCGGCATCGCCGCACGGTCGCTTCATCAAGCCGGCATCGACCACGTCACGACCTGCATCGGCAGGGCCGCACTATTACTTCTTCAAGCTGGTGTCCATCACACCGACCTACTTCAACATATCGGCTGGACCGGGGGCTTCGCCATCTCTTCATCAACCTACTCCGGACACTTCGGCGTCACTAGCCGACCAGGCAATGGGTGCGCGGATCGAGTCCCAATTTTGGGAATCACCTTCCTTCGGACTGCTACAACAAATAAACCAGGTGCTATTAATCCTAGTATTTCTTTTTGCTTGTTTGGGTTAATTTTTCCCAAAGAACTATTACTCTGGTTTGTACATCATATGTACACAGGTCTATCAAATGGTGGCCGCATTATCGACGGTCGCATGATGGTTCAGTCAGTTTCCGTACATATTCCGTGACGCCGCATCCGAACTTCGGACCGACACAGTGAATTCAGGCCTTGCCATGCCTTTATTGCATTACTGGCTGGCGACTGCATCGACATTGACTTTGGCGCCAGGCCATATTTCTTTTATTACTCACTTTGCATAAATTATTTATTATGCAACATTTTTTAATTCTTATTATTACTATTATCCCCGGTCTGCACTATTTTTGTGCACGGAAAAGCGATCCAGCCGGACTATATCCTTTGGCGTCACCTCGGCTGGATGGGGGGCTTTGTCAACACTTCATTACCCCATGCAGGGGACTTCGGCATCACTCTGCCGTCCTGCATTGACCGTGCTATGTCACTACTTCGGAGTGCCGAGCTCTTTTGCTCTGCCACCTCGGGATCGGCTTGTGGGATGGAACCTTGTCCCGCATCAAGCTCGGACCGCGTCGTCAATACCGAACACATTAACCAGCTAAGTTGCCTTCATGCTCAAAGTTTTATATTTTTAACTTGTGTTCGGCTCGACCAAGCATTATACTTTTTTGGAAAAAAAGTTGCTTGTAAAATTTTTTCTTCCATACTTTGTTTGCACATACTTGACGCGCTACCCACGCTCATTATACCTGGGGGCTTCTTTAACAGAAGCTTATTAGTTCGGGCTTTATGCCCAACACATGTGTCACACTTCCGCATGTACCTTTTATTCACCATTATATGCATCGATATGACTTAAGTTTTGGCCAAGCTGGGTTGCCTCGCTCCTGTGCTTACCCCTACGTTCCCGATTGTTCGGCTAGGTGGTAAAGGGAGCACCTCTGCGATTGTTCTTGCCGGGTCATCCGGATGTGTACCTCAGGTAGGTGAAGCCAAAGCTAGCGTTCTTAAGGGAATACTCGGTCGGTGAACTAAAAGATGATTTCTTACCTATTTATTTACCTGCCCCAGATGTTTTTACTGCTTTCGTTTGGTCCGGACATGCACTTTAGGGCATGCCTCCCGAGAAAGGAACCCCTAACGGAACTATTCTCCTGGAAGATGTTTCTTACTAACCATGTAATATAACATAACTAGTTGGGCACTTGGTGATAAAGCACTAATGACCCTACGCTTTGGTCTCCACGCATGCCCCAGTTTTTATAACCACGAGGGTATTCGGACACACTCCGGACTATTGGGTCCAGAGGTTGAAGCGAAAAGGTCCGCTATGACAAACAATCTACAATCCGGCTAGAAGGCATTCTACATGTCACCTTACATTATATAGTCAACTTTTACCAAAGTCACTTGGGGGCTCTTATGTTTATTTGAGCCGTTTCCTACTAAGTGTTTTTCTTCTTAGTCGTTGCAAAGTTAAAGCACGGCAGAAGCACTTTTTTTTCTAAAGTACAATTTTCGGATTGGCACCGAACACATGATATTTTTAGGACGTAATGTTTTCTTGACATTTTTGGCTTTCCAAGCTTTTGGCACTTTTAACTATTTGTGTGTTTTCGGCACAAGTCTGGCCTGTATGCCGGACACCTTTAGGGATTCGGCAAAAACATTCTCGGATATTGCTATATATGCATCGATTCTGAATTGTGTCCTCGGTCAATAGTTGGGTTGCGGCTCCGCGCTTGCCTCCTACGTTCCGCTTTGTTCGGCTAGGTGTGCAAAGGAGAACCATCGCGATTGTGCTTCCATTTCGCATGGTCAAGCACCTCGATGGAGAAAGCAAGCCGATCTGTCACAATAGGTGTAAACTGGTCAGTGATCCGATGACTATATTAAATGAAGGGCCATTCATAAAATTGGCCGAATTGTTTCCGTCTTGACCTCGACTGTCGTCGAACACTACCGGGGGCTAGTAACTGGCCTCCCAAACTAAATCCTCAATATTTGCTCTTACATTGGAGCTCAGGTTTCCTAATCATGCTTAGCATGACAACCCAAAGAAAGGAACCGATAGCGGGACTATTTTTCTTTGGAAGACATCTCTTCTATTAAACAGTAATATAACATGTCTCTCCGCGTACCTTTGTTTATAAAACCGTATGGCCAGATTGCCTTGTTTGTTGTAAATCTTTGCCCTCATAAAGGCTTTATAAAGTAGGACAAACACCCCTCAGCTATTGGCCGAGGAGGTGGAAGCTGATGGTCGGTCAACAAAGTTTTGTACAATACATATTCGAGCATTAATGACGTAAAGTACTTGGATACATAGAGTCATTACACATAATTTGTGATTTTACTATGGATATCGATCCTTAATTGGCCTCCGTGCCGCATTAAGGCTCGGGAACTCTTGGGCTTGGGCTTATTATTTACACATATTAAAGGGGCACATCGATCCCACGATGCAGTATTGCCACGACCAATGTCTCGGGGGCTCTTGCATTATACATCCAATGCGAGAAAATTTTAAAGTATGTCTGATCTCAGGAGATTTTGATCCTCGGGTTGGTCGGCCGCACCCAACACGAGTCTTGAGGGTGAGCACGCCGCTTTTTGTGTCCCGAAGTATTCTGCCGAGCTAGGACTTGATCCTTAGACCGATTTTGCAAATCAACCTGAGTCTCAGCAGCTACGGGGATCAGCGGTCTTATGTCATCCTTCATGTGCATCTCGGGTTTTAGACCGATACCCACCTTGAGAGCTACTGGCTATGTATCTCGGCAGAGAATTAATTGCACCAATCAAAAATATTGACAAAAATTGGCCCACATTCGGGGTGGTGCACCACCTCGGAAGCAGTCCGGCATAAAGCTCGGGCGCTAGTGGCTGGCTCCATAGAGGGCATTTCGGCATTAAGCTCGGCTAAACTCCTTCAAACTTCTTTGAACCAAGGTGATTCGACACCTCGGACACGATCCGGCGTTGGAGCTTCGGATCTGATCCGGCGTTGGAGCTCGGATACATAGTCGGCGTTGGAGCTCGGATACCGTCCGGCGTTGGAGCTCGGATACATAGTCCGACAATAGAGCCGGGAAGCGGTCCGGCGTTGGTGCTCGGAGCAAAAGATACCTCGAATGCGATCCGGCGTTAGAGCTCGGACGCAAGGGACACTTGCCTCCGGGAATAACTTCAAACCCGAGGCGTGGCATAAAAATAACAAGGCATTGATAAAGGTCGTAAACTTAAAGGGGCTCCTCGGATACCCGACGTGTAAACTCGTTGAATGCATTTCGGCGATCCTCAAGATCGAAGATGAGAAGATTTGTTGAACCAGTTTTCAAGACCGGCAACCAAAGATGAAGAACAGTTCGGAAGAATCGAGGCGTCCTTAACTTGAAGACCGGTTCGGGGACTCTTGGCGGTGTCTGGACTAGGGGTACTCACCACGTCGTCTCCCGATCGGTTGGATTGGGCGAGGATCCCCATGGCCGTATACTCATGGGCGATCCGGACGGTTGCCGCATACAAGGAAGATTCCACAAGACTTGACGATCAAGACAAGGACTCCTCCCCACCGGCGTATTCGGCTAGGACTCTTGTTATCCTAGGCCTCCGGTGCATTATATAAACCGAGGCCAGGCTAGTCGATAGACAATCTCATATACAATATACAACAATCATACCATAGGCTAGCTTCTAGGGTTTAGCCTCTTTGATCTCGTGGTAGATCCACTCTTGTAACACACATTATCAATATTAATATTGCAGGGGCGTGAGGGTTTTACCTCCATCAAGAGGGCCCGAACCTGGGTAAAACATCGTGTCCCTTGTCTCCTGTTACCATCCGCCTAGACGCACAGTTCGGGACCCCCAACCCGAGATCCGCCGGTTTTGACACTGACAGCCATCATCTCCGCCTTCTCCGATGGTGTGCGCGACGTCAAGATGAAGGAGGAGCTCGCGATGCATGAAGATCTGTGCACTTCCTTGGAGCTATTCAACTTGGCGACCAAGTGCGCCAGGGCCGAGGAAGGGCGTCTCTCCCTCCTCGAGCTACCTGCCGCAGACCGAAGAAGAAATCCAAGGCCAAGGACGTGAAGCGCAAGGGGGCTGCCGTGCTCGCGGCAGAACCGGACACCAAGCATGGCAGAGATGAGCCCGAGTCTTCCAAGGGCAGCCGGTACTGCGTGTACCATGACCTCCACACCCACAACACCAGCGAATGTCAAGAGCTCCGAGCCGTGCGAGAAGGGAGGATCGGCCGACGTCCCGACCGCAGTGACCGGGGCTACGGTCCAGGAGGAGGAAGGAATGCAGGACGCTGGGAAGACCGCGGCCCTCGCCAAGGATGGCGCGACCAACCTCACGAGGATCGCTGGCAAGACCCGCCTCGCGAGGGAGGCTGGAGGGATCAGCCTCGCGAGGATCGCCCGCAAGGCAACGCACGCCTCCCTCCTTCGCCGCCGCAGCCAAGGAGAAACGAAGACCATCATCGGGGCCGAGGGGCTGGGGCTTCCGGAGCCTCACGCGATCGCTTTGCATCCTGGCGGAGCTCAAGCCCCAACCTCTCAACGCATGTTCAAGCGATTCGCCGCGAAGTGAATGCGATCCTCCCCAAGCTCGAAGCCACGCCCCCTCGGTGGTCGGCGTGCACCATCACGTTCAGCTCGGCGGATCGGCTCAAGTGTGCGGCCACGGCGGAGTCCTCCCGATGCTCTGTTCCCCAATCATCCGCATAGCGTGCTAGTCACCAAGACCCTCATCGATGGCGGGGCGGGGCTCAACGTCTGTCCGTGGAAGCGTTCAACAATCTCCAAGTGCCTTACAATCAACTTCAGCCAACCAAGCCTTTCTGCAGGGTCACAAGCGGCTCTCTGATCCCGATCGGGCAGGTTCGCCTCCTGTCACCTTCGGCGACGCGACAACTACCGCCGAGCTCATCGACTTCTCGTCGCCCACATTACCGCCATACAATGCCATCCTCGGGTACCCAGCGCTGGCCAAGTTCATGGCCGTAACCCACCATGGCTACAACGTCCTCAAGATGCCAGGTAGTGGCGGAGTCATCACGGTGCCCTGCGAAGAGAAAGACGCAGTGTGCTCCCTAGAGCGAGCCTTTCAGGCCGCATCACTGGAAGACCGGATCGCGGGCGAGAGGCTTCCCGAGACCGCCCCAAAGAAGAAGAAGACATCATCCGGCCCGGCTCCTCAGGAGGCAGGCCCCTCGTGGTCGCGCTGCTCGGGGAACCTCCTTCTATCGCATAGGAAGCGGCGGCGCCCTCCTCAGGCAGGGCTTGGGGGCTCCTCCCTGGAGGGCCACCGACCTTGCTAAGGTCACGAGGGAGGCACTTGGGCACCATTTGGAGGCGTGTTTCGAAGCACGTTTCCCTCAAGAAGGAGCAAGGCAAGGAGGGCCAAACCCTCAGGAGTTCGTCAGCAAGGCCATTCAGGAGCTGCAGGAGTCAAGAGTCATGAGTGGCAGCCGCCGCTTACCTGCCGTATTACCCCATCCAGGCGAGGATGGTGGGCTGCGCGTCTGCATCGACATACCAGGGCTCAACCGAGCCGCCTCTCAGCAGCGCCTCTGGCCCTCTCGCGTGGGGTGCTGCGAAGGTCCACCCCACAACTACGTTCGCATGCCTTACGGCCTGCCAAATGCAGCCGCCACGTACCAGCGCCTCATGAGGGACATCCTGGAGGCTCAAGAGGCCAGGCGTTCTGTCAGGACCCCGATTCCAAATCACATTGACCTAGCCGGTAACACCTCATATCACTTTGCGGCCTCACGCACGGTATTCCCACGGGTGTCGCCTTACCATGGCCCGGGACCGTTTGCGTCTTTTGGCTCACGTATATGATAGTGTCGCTAGCATCCACATGATAAAGAAATCGGGCCGACATGGCTAGTCGTGAACCCAAAGCGGCACTAACCTATGGGGACAGGCATACATGAATCACATCGAGCATGTCGGTCATCAACGTATAGATTCGGGCTGTAACCGGCTATGAGGACTCGGAGAACCGGGCATGTAGAGGCTAGGCGGACTCGAATAACACCGCGACATTTCCCGAAGGAACAGACATAGGAATGATGTGAAACACATGCCGGCCGATCAAGTGTCCAAGCGGTAGTCTTTGGGCTAGCAGGACTCCGGTGAACCGGGCTGTAGCGGACTACTATCGCTCGGAAGCACGAGATTACATTTCTCCATATGAGAGGCTGCCAAGGATAAACAACTAGTTTGTCGGATCCCACTCATACCAAGCATTTCAATCATACACGCAATATGCCCGATATGAGTAAATACAACATGGCATCACAACAAAACTCTACAACTCAAAGTACTTTATTTAGAAGGCTCCGAGGAGCCGTACATAACATATCCATACAGATAGGGGTCACATGACCCAACACTCAAGTCATACAACATACAAGCACATGCGGAAGCAAACTAGTCTGAGTACAGACTCTAAAAAAGAAAGAAGGCTTGTTGAAGCCTTTCTATCTACAGTGGCCCTTCACAAGCCTTGGATCACCACCTGGGTGGCTAGTTCACTCGTCGATGTCAAGGTCTACATAGAACCCATCGGAAGGGGTAGTGTTGTCGTCTGAAAAACATTAATTAAGCAAACATGAGTGCGGAGGTACTCAAAGAAGTCTTACTACGTAATCCTATCATACATGCACATTCTCAAGAAGGTGGTGGAGTTATTTGCAGCAAGCCAGCTTTGACTCTTGGCTAAGCTATCCTACGTGACTCCACTTGAAAAGCATTTGTCGCATTACAGGTCCACTAATCACCATCACAATACTCCACCGTGGATCCTCTCTCGTCACCCACGAGAGGGCTATCCGCGATACTCACACTTATCTTGAGGCTTTTAGTAGTATCCATTTAATTGTCTATGAACTGATATAGGTAACCCGGAAGTCCTTCTCCGTGGACACGGCTATTGAATAGATCATATTAACCTGCAGGGGTGTACTTCTTCACACACGCTCTCACCACTTACCGCCGTTTACACGACATGTACTCGGCAACCTTCAAGCGGAAGCCCAACGTGGGTGTCGGCCACATCCTACCTAAACACACAAGTCCCAAGTCCAGGTTGATCACCTATTCAGGTTCCATCCGCAGGGAGTCCGGCCGAGGTTTCCCATACGGCCCCGAACGATGTGTACAGGGTTCCCGAGACACCAAACGGGCGAATCGGTACACCGGGCCATGGTGCCTACCGTAACACAACCCACCCCTACGGCCATTGCGGCCCCCAAAGATGCTACAAACACGAAACTACTTGCAACTCCCGGACCGAGGACAAGAGTGGTTAAGAAGCCGAGAGGGTCAATTAAGGATCCCAATGCGTGGTAGTAACTGTTTCATGGATCACAAACACAGATCTCAGTTCTTAGGGACGGCTTCAATGAAACAACCCACCATGTACTCCTACATGGCCTCTCATCGATACCTTTACCAAAACGTGTTCAACACTTTCACTCTCGAACCCGACACAACCTTTCACTCCAGTTCATCATCCCGATGAGCCAGACCTGACACAACTCTAGGCATAGCAAGCATAGTATGGTAGGAAACACAAACATGGCTCAATCAACTCCTACACATACTAGTGGGTTTCATCTAGTTATCGTGGCAATGACAGGTCATGCAAAGGAAGTGGGTTCAACTACCGCAATGACACAACAGCTTTGAATCGCGTTGTCTTAATGCAAGAAAACAAGAGCGAAGCGAGAACATGGGTTTGTATCGGAATGATCAATGGGTTGCTTGCTCGATGGAGTGGTGGTAGGATACCGCCCTTCAGACGGATAGTCGGGATTATCCTGAGGCGTAACCTATCACGAAAGACATACCGAAAATAAACACACATGGCAATATGCAACAATATGATGCATGCTATGACATGGCAATATGGATGTGTATTGGCCTAATGCAAGCTGAAACAAAAGGATGAACTCATTTGAATCAAAGATTCAAATGCTAGCTCATTTAAAATAGTCCTAAAGGTGTAATATCTTATTCTGCTTAAACAGCAAGGTTAACTTGTTTTGACATGCATGAAACCTGTACCAATGGATAGAATGGATTTTTCCGATCATTTTCATATATAAATCTTTGCATTTGGAGTTACTGATTAGAAGTTATGAATATTTGAAGTTTGAACTAAATTCTGGAATTTCCTATATTAGAATAAATCCAAGAATTGATTTATTGCGTCACCATGGCCAAGATGACGTCGTGGTCAACGGCGACGTCCGTGTCAAACCTGACTGTGGGTCCAGGGTGTCGTGGTAATTAGTTTAGTTAAAGTTTAATTAAAACTAAACCCAGTTAATTAGTAGAAATTTGGGCCCCACTCGCCATTGACTCTTCAGAGTCAACCAGGGCCCACCGTGGTCAACATCCACGTCGGCTGCACCGGCGTCTAGCCGCCAGCGAGCCCGACGCGGCGACGGAAGTGCGTTTGGCGATTCCGGCGACCAAACGAGCCGCGGAGGGTGGCTATGGGTAGCTGGGGACAAGCCGCGGCTATTGGTGGAGTCATTGGCCTGGGTGGCTTGAGTCGGCGCCTTGACGAGCTAGGCGGCCACCGGGGTTCGGCCAAGACGAACTTGGGCTAGAGGGGTCGGTGAGGTGCGGGAGTGTATGGTTAGACCCCATGGGGTGCGGTGAGTGTGATGGACACCACGAGGTGGCGGAGAGTGACCGGAGCACGTCGGCGATTTAACTCCACGGCGGCGGGTGCGGGTGAGCTTGGTTCGGTTGCTACGCTGCTCGAGAGCGAGAGAGAGAGGTAAGGGGAGGTAGATGGGCTCACGGGCGACGCATAGAAGCTCTCGTCGAGGTCGGGGACGAACCGGAGCGACGACGGCGTTGAAGGGGATCTCCGGCGACGGTGGACTCGGCCGAGGGCGGTGTGGTGGATTCGGGGCACTAGAGCAAAGTGGTGCTTGGCTAGTTTGGGGTAGTCGAGAGCGGCGAAGCTCCTAGACAAGGTGAGGAGGAGCACGGACGGCGGGAGCGCGTCACGGCTGACGGCGTGGCTATGATGGCGTCGGCCATGGCGGGGAGCGCGAGAGAGAGGAGCCGGGAGGAGAGGAGGTGTCCAGGGGTTCGGGGAGAGAGGAGGACGGTCCACGTCGCTGGCTGGGTGAGGGAGCGGCGAGGCGGCGACCAGTGCGTGGCACCCATGCGGTGCTTCGCCGAAAGCACTGCTGCTCGTCAAGCCGAGCCAAGCAGCCATTGGCGCTGCTGGCTGGGTCACGGCAGGGCCGGTGGGCGCTGTAAGTGTTCTAAACTATTTTTCCTTTTCTATTTTTCAGTAACTTTGTGGAGTTTTTAAAATACCAAAACAGTTTCAAAAATCACCAAACTGCTCTGGTCCAATGTTGGAATATTTCCAACATGAAACATTTTAGTTTGGCAATATTTGGGCATTTGAAATATTTTATATAATTTGAAATGCTCAAACTCAAATACTTATGATTTAATTCAAAGACCTTTGGATGACCTAGAAAATGGTGCACCACTTTTGGCAGAGGCTTTGAACCAAAGCAAAGATGATGAACATTTTGAAGGGCATTTCAGGTTCATTGAAATAATTTTTAGTAAACCCTAGTTGAATTAAGAGGGGTTACGGGGTTTCTGTCTTCCCCATTTCAAATTCAGATGAAATTTAAACATGATGCACACACTAATGCATGGTCTAACCGGATGTGACAACTCACCCCCACTTCAAAGGAATCTCGTCCGAGATTTAGGATCTGTTAGAAAAAGGTGGGATACTCAAGTCGAAGACGATCCTCCCTTTCCCAAGTTGCTTCTTGCTCGGAATGGTTTGACCATTGAACCTTTAGAAACTTGATATTACGACGTCGGGTGGTACGCTTCGGCTTGATCAAGAATACGGACGGGATATTCTCGATAGGTGAGGTTATCTTGGAGATCAAGCGTTTGCGTGGTCCACTCCACGGATAGGATCCGAGAAGCAACGCTTTGAGTTGGGAAACGTGGAAGACATCATGGACTCTGGAAAGATGCGGAGGTAGTTCCAATTAGTAGGCAACTTCTCCTCGTTTGGCAAGAATGCGAAAGGGTCCAATGTAACGAGGAGCCAACTTGCCTTTTGATACCGAATCGATGGGTTCCCTTCAAAGGAGTAACCCGAAGGTAAGCCTTCTCGCCAATTTCATAAGCCATAGGCTTATGCTTGCGGTCATATTGACTCTTTTGACGAGATTGGGCTGTTTTCAATTTTTCACAAACAACGCGAACCTGCTCTTCTGCTTCCTGAATCATATCCGGGCCAAAGAGTTGTCTCTCCCGGTTTCGACCCGATTAAGAGGCGTTCGACATTTCCGTCCATAAAGAACTTGAAAGGAGCTTTGCCTAAGTCGGCTTGATAGCTATTGTTATAAGCGAACTCGGCGAATGAAAGGCATTTCTCCCAATTCATGCCGAAAGAGATGACAGAAGCTTGAAGCATATCCTCTAGGATTTGATTGACTCGTTCTACTTGACCACTTGATTGAGGATGGAATGCGGTGCTAAAAGAGAGACGAGTTCCCATAGCATTTTGGAAACTTTCCCAAAATCGAGAGGTGAAGAGACTTCCACGGTCTCGAAAGTTAATCTCCAATGGAACACCAGGAAGAGACACTATTCGAGAGATGTACAAATCAGCTAGCTGGCTAGCGGTTATACTCTCACGAACGGGTAGGAAGTGGGCTACTTTGGAAAAGACGATCGGCGACAACGAAGATAGCATTATTCCCTCTCTTGGTCCTCGGGAAACCCGGTAATGAAATCCATACCGATTTTATCCCATTTCCATTCAGGAATTTCCAAATGTTGAAGGGTACCAGCAGGCCGTTGATGCTCGCTTTAACTTCGACGACGAGCGTCACAATTAGCAATGTATTGAGCGATTTCTCTCTTCATCCTAGTCCACCAAAACCTCCGGCATAGGTCTTGATACATTTTAGTACTACCGGGATGAATGGTGAGAGGAGAGTCATGAGCTTCCTTAAGGATCGATTCTTGTAGCTGTTGTTTCTTGGGAACCACCAAGCGGTTTTCAAAGAAGACAACACCTCGTTCATCTATGGAGAAACACTTAGCAGCTCCGCTAGCAATGTTCTCCTTGATCCGAGATATCCTCTATCATACTGCGAGCAGCTATGATTCGATCCGTAAGGTTAGGTTTCGCCACTGTGGTGGAAAGGAATCCTCGAGGAACAATGTGGAGATTAAGCTTACGGAATTCCTCGTGGAGAAATGGTTGACTTTGTTGTAACATCAAATTGTTACAATAAGATTTATGACTTAGTGCGTCACCATGACATTGGCTTTGCACGGGTGTAAGATATTCCTAAGTCGTAATCTGTAATCAACTTCGACCCAACGTCTTTGCCTCGAGATTCAAATCCGTTGGGTGAAGATGTATTTCAGACTTTGGTGATCGGTGTAGATTTCGCAACGATTACCAAGAAGGTAATGTCGCCAGTTTTGAGTGCATGAACCATCGCCGCAAGCTCTAGATCGTGTGTGGGATAATTATCCTCATGTGGACGCAACTGCCGGGAAGCGTAGGCAATCACATGACGATCTTGCATGAGTATGCAACCTAGTCCTTGTCGCGAGGCGCATAATAGATAATAAAGTCCTTAGAAAAATCTGGTGGAACAAATGCACGGGAGCAGATGTCGCGTCTTTTCTGTTCTCGAAAGTCGAACTTCGCACTATGGTGTCCATTCGAACTTCTTATCTTTCTTGAGGAGTTCGGTTAGAGGTTTAGCAACTTTAGAGAAATTCTCGATTAAGCGGCAATAGCTCGCTAAACCGAGAAAACTCCGAACTTGCTTGACCGATTCAGGTGGAGTCCAGTCAAGGGCGGCTTGAACTCGCTTCGGGATTGAAAGCAATGCCCTTGCCGAGATTACATGGCCTAGGTAGGTCACTTACGGTAACCGAATTCACACTTAGAGAATTTGGCATAAAGGCGGTGCTCTCGAAGTTTCATCAACACTAGCCTTAGATGTTCGGCATGTTCTTCCTCATTCTTGGAGTAGATGAGTATATCATCGAGGTATACCACGACGAATTTATCCAAATACTCCATGAAGATTGAGTTCATTAATCGAGAGAAGGTGGCTGGAGCATTGGTTAACCCGAAGGACATGACGGTGTACTCGTATTGGCCATAACGAGTAACAAAGGCCATTTTAGGAATGTCCTCGTTCTTGATTTTGATTTGATGGTAGCCCAACCTCAAATCCATCTTGAAAAGATCGAGGATCCAGCGAGCTGATCATATGTGTCGTTGATCCCGGGAGCGGATACTTGTTCTTGATAGTGACCAAATTGACAGTCGATAATCCACAACCATCCGATCCGTACCATCCTTCTTCTTGACGAAGAGGACGGGGCAAGCCCATGGAGATGAACTAGGACGGATGAAACCCTTTTGCAAGGACTCATCGAGTTGCTTCTTAAGTTCGGATAGTTCTAGGGGTGCCATCTTATAAGGTCTTCTAGAGATTGGGACGGTTCCGGAACAAGATCTATCACGAACTCGACATCCCCGCTGTGTGGAACACTGGCAGTTCTTCTGAAAGACATCCGGAAAATCACGGACTACCGGAATATCTTCGAGGTCTGGAAGGGGATTGGCATTTAAGGAGTAAAGCTGGCGCTTGGACACTCGGGTTAAAACATTAACCGTCTTGCCCGAAGGATGAGTGAGTTGAACAGTTCTAGTAGAGCAATCAATCTTAGCATAATGGGCTGACATCCAGTCCATACCCAAGATGATGTTTATGTCCGAGGACTTGAGAGCTATCAGGGAAGCAAGAAAGACTAATCTGTCGACAAGAATTTCATTCCCATGACTTATTCTAGAGGTTTTCCATCTAGAACCAGGGGCCTGAATTTCCATGGAGGTGTGCATGTCACAGAATGTGGTGTTGTGCAATCGAGCATAGCTCTCGAAATAAATGAATGAGATGCTCCAAAGTATCAAAAAGAACGATTCTTGCGGATGACAATTAACAAGGAGCGCATCGAGAACGGCGTTGGGATCCTCATAGGTTTCCTCGGCTGAAACATAGTTGACGTGGCCACGAAAGCAAAGGGCGTACCGGTTTAGCATAGGGCACCTTTCCTGTTTGGCTTACCACGGCCAACAGACTTTCCGATCTGATTGGGGTTGTTCTGGGGACACTCGCGGATGTAGTGGCCCGTCTCTCCACATTTGAAGCAAGTTATCATATTGGGGCGTGGGGCAGCATTAGCAGCGGGGCCTCCATAAGTCTTGGGCGAAGCATAATGCTGGTTGGGGCGAGGCGCCTCAAAGGATGGCCTCGGGGTGAACCTGGGTGGCAGAGCAAGATTTGGAATCCAAACCCGGCGCTTCGAGATCCAGAGCGGATGAAGATCCGTAGTCACGGACATGCTTGCGTGAAGCTTCAAAATCAGACCGCCTAGCCGCAATCGATAGCCTTATTGACTAACTTCGAAAGGAGGTGCACTCATGCAGACGGAGATCACGACGAAGCTCGGGCTAAGTCCCTTGCGGAACCTTGCCCGCTTCTTGGCATCGGTAGAAACTTCTTCGAGCATAACGTGCTAATTTCCCAAACTCACGGCTGTAAGTATCCACTGTCAGCCTACCTTGGGTGAAATTGCAGAATTCCTCCCTTTTGCGATCCATGAGACCTTCTGGGATGTGATGCTCATGAAAAGCGGCACTAAATTCAGCCCAAGTAGTAATTTGTCCAACCGGACACATAGCCTCATAATTCTCCCACCAAAGGCTAGCAGGGCCTTCGAGGTGATAGGCAGCAAAAGTAACCTTATCAGCTTCAGCCACGTTAGCGTAACGCAGCTTGTGGTTGATGCGAAGCCAATCATCCGCGTCGAGAGGCTCAACGGAATATTTGAACTTCGTGGATACAGCTTGACGAAGTCATTGAGTGACACCGAATCATTTCTTGGCTGGCGTGCGGTGTTTTGCTCAATCCGCCCAAAGAGGGCGATTGGTCTCACGCTTATTATGCGTTACGCTTCAAAGATAACCTCACCAAAGATGGCGGTTGAGGCAGATTTGCATTTCCAATGCTGCTTACGCCTGCCTTGAGCGGCAGGATTGTTGCAGGTGTTGACCATCCTGGGAACAAAACAATGGTTTAAACCAGGATGGCAGAATTTAGCAAGGAATTGAGGAATGTAATGGATAACACGGAATGCAGAGATGTTCATCAGTATGACATGGTAATATAAAACTGCCATATATATACCAACGGTCATACACACCATACATAGTTTAGTACAAGCCCGACGGAGTACAACTATCGTGAAAGGCGTTACATCTCATCGGAAGCATTCCAACTCCTATACATTATTTTTCTACACTTCCGAATGATACACACTAAGTCATATTCCACAAGTCACGCAGACGACGGAAATACAACTATTACAATACTAGTGATACTACTACTACTCGGGACAGCTCCGTAGTAGTCCTCATAGAAGTCACCACCCAAGCTCGAAGTGGAACATGATCATCCGGAAGCAGGCGATCCGTGGGGCTTGCGGACCAAAAGGGCTCGGATGTGGACGTGGTCCAACAAACGGCGGCAGACGAGGCCCACGAGGAGGAGTGATGCCTCCTACCTCACGCCACTCCATAAAGTCCGCGCACCAGCCCGCGACCGTTACAAGTCCCTCATGTCCATGTATCCGGCTTGCACGGCAGTGCAAACCGAGTCGAGTAGCCGTGATCAAGACGGGCGTTAAAGAGCTCCATACGCAAGGCCCGGTTTTCACGGTCCTTGTCTTCCAAAGATCTCCGTGGTGGTGCGAAGAAGTGAGTTCTCATGGGATGCATCGCTGTACATACCTCGAAGGTAACCATGCGCCTGTGGAGGGATTGGCATATAGCGGAAATCGGTGTTGCACGGCAAAGCGATTCCGCTCGAATAATAGTCATCATGGAATAGGCTGCATCTTGCACGGACATCCCAATAGTGATCCCAAGTCCATAAGAACAGTGGAGCGGTTCAAGAGCTCGGGATAAGATGGATAAATCCTGACCGCACAGATATTGGCTTTGATTAAAATCCCTAAACCGCTCCTCGGCGGTATATTCAGGATACCATCGGTAACCGGTCTCGACCATCACCGAACCAACATTGCCGTGTGACCACACACATCAATGCAACGGGTCGATTTAACCACTTGGTTCTCGGGACGGGTGGCCATCCGAAAACACAGCCACAATGCAAAGACATTAGAATTTCTAGGGAAAATCGGGCAAAGATAACATCTCAGAATGCTCAAAACAGATTTGAGAAATTCATAATCAGATTGCAAAGCCACACAACAACATCATATCAAGGTTCCGGTTCAACTGATAGCATACCAAAAATAATAGGAACTGAACTGAGGATGTAACCAACAATCCTATAAGTTACTACGGATTAGTAACACGTGAACCTGATAGAGAGAAGAGAGCCTAGTCCTATACCCACGTCGAATGAGAAGAGGATGACTCAGATCAGAGGGCATAGGGTAAAGGAGTAAAAAGAGCCTTACGTTCCCTCCCACAATCAATTCCCCTACATATAACTAAAGCATTTCTAGACTCAACATCGACCAGTTTGGCTTAGCGAACCTACAGTGCAGCCCCGCTCGATGCCAACGCTGTCAGGGACCCGATTCCAAATCACATTGACCTAGCGGTAACACCTCATATCACTTTGCGGCCTCACGCACGGTATTCCCACGGTGTCGCCTTACCATGACCCGGGACCGCTTTGCGTCTTTTGGCTCACGATATGATAGTGTCGCTAGCATCCACATGATAAAGAACTCGGGCCGACATGGCTAGTCGTGAACCCAAAGCGGCACTAACCTATGGGGACAGGGCATACATGAATCACATCGAGCATGTCGGTCATCAACGTATAGATTCGGGTCAGTAGCATCGGGCTAACAGGACTCGGAGAACCGGGTCAGCAGTGCTAGGCGGGACTCGAATAACACCGCGACATTTCCCGAAGGGATGTATATAGGAACGATGTGAAACACATGTCGGCCAGTCAAGTGTCCAAGCGGTAGTCTGGGCTAGCAGGACTCCGGTGAACCGGTCAGAAGCGGACTACTATCGCCGGAAGCACGAGATTACATTTCTCCATATGAGAGGCTGCCAAGGATAAACAACTAGTTTGTCGGATCCCACTCATACCAAGCATTTCAATCATACACGCAATATGCCCGATATGAGTAAATACAACATGGCATCACAACAAAACTCTACAACTCAAAGTACTTTATTTAGAAGGCTCCGAGGAGCCGTACATAACATATCCATACGTATAGGGGTCACATGACCCAACACTCAAGTCATACAACATACAAGCACATGCGGAAGCAAACTAGTCTCGAGTACAGACTCTAAAAAGAAAGAAGGCTTGTTGAAGCCTTTCTATCTACATTGGCCCTTCACAAGCCTTGGATCACCACCGGGTGGCTAGTTCACTCGTCGATGTCAAGGTCTACATAGAACCCATCGGAAGGGGCGGTGTTGTCGCCCTAAAAACATTAATTAAGCAAACATGAGTACGGAGGTACTCAGCAAGTCTTACCACGTAATCCTATCATACATGCACATTCTCAAGAAGGTGGTGGAGTTATTTGCAGCAAGCCAGCTTTGACTCTTGGCTAAGCTATCCTACGTGACTCCACTTGAAAAGCATTTGTCGCACACGAGTCCACTAATCACCATCACAATACTCCATCGTGGATCCTCTCTCGTCACCCACGAGAGGGCTATCCGCGATGCTCACACTTATCTTGAGGCTTTTAGTAGTATCCATTTAATTGTCTATGAACTGATATAGGTAACCCAGAAGTCCTTCTCCGTGGACACGGCTATTCGAATAGATCATATTAACCCTGCAGGGGTGTACTTCTTCACACACGCTCTCAGCACTTACCGCCGTTTACACGACATGTACTCGGCAACCTTCAAGCGGAAGCCCAACGTGGGTGTCGGCCACATCCTACCTAAACACACAAGTCCCAAGTCCAGGTTGATTGCCTATTCAGGTTCCATCCGCAGGGAGTCCGGCCGAGGTTCCCCATACGGCCCCGAACGATGTGTACAGGGTTCCCGAGACACCAAACGGGCGAATCGGTACACCGGGCCATGGTGCCTACCGTAACACAACCCAATTTTACGGCCAGCGCTATGCGGCGGCTCCCCAAAGATGCTACAAACACCGTAAACTACTTGCAACTCTTGACCGAGGACAAGAGTGGTTAAGAAGCCGAGAGGGTCAATTAAGGATCCCAATGCGTGGTAGTAACTGCTTTCATGGATCACAAACACAGATCTCAGTTCTTAGGGACGGCTTCAATGAAACAACCCACCATGTACTCCTACATGGCCTCTCATCGATACCTTTACCAAAACGTGTTCAACACTTTCACTCTCGAACCCGACACAACCTTTCACTCCAGTTCATCATCCCGATGAGCCAGACCTGACACAACTCTAGGCATAGCAAGCATAGTATGGGAGGAAACACAAACATGGCTCAATCAACTCCTACACATACTAGTGGGTTTCATCTAGTTATCGTGGCAATGACAGTCATGCAAAGGAAGTGGGTTCAACTACCGCAGCACACAACAGTTTGAATCGCGTTGTCTTAATGCAATAAAACAAGAGCGTAAGCGAGAACATGGGTTTGTATCGGAATGATCAATGGGTTGCTTGCTCGATGGAGTGGTGGTAGGATACTACCCTTGAGACGGATAGTCGGGATTATCCTCGAGGCGTAACCTATCACGAAAGACATACCGAAAATAAACACACATGGCAATATGCAACAATATGATGCATGCTATGACATGGCAATATGGATGTGTATTGGCCTAATGCAAGCTGAAACAAAAGGATGAACTCATTTGAATCAAAGATTCAAATGCTAGCTCATTTAAAATAGTCCTAAAGGTGTAATATCTTATTCTGCTTAAACAGCAAGGTTAACTTGTTTTGACATGCATGAAACCTGTACCAATGGATAGAATGGATTTTTCCGATCATTTTCATATATAAATCTTTGCATTTGGAGTTACAGATTAGAAGTTATGAATATTTGAAGTTTGAACTAAATTCGGAATTTCCTATATTAGAATAAATCCAGAATTGATTTATTAAATCGACCATGCGTCGGCATGACGCCGTCAGGTCAACGGCGACGTCCAGGTCAAACCTATTTGTGGGTCCAGGGTGTCAGGGTAATTAGTTTAGTTAAAGTTTAATTAAAACTAAACCCAGTTAATTAGTAGGGCTGGGCCCCACCTGTCATTGACTCTTCAGAGTCAACCAGGGCCCACCGTGGTCAACATCCACGTCGGCTGCACCGGCGTCTAGCCGCCAGCGAGCCCGACGTGGCGGCGGAAGTGCGTTTGGCGATTCCGGCGACCAAACGAGCCGCGGAGGGTGGCTCTGGGTAGCTGGGGACAAGCCGCGGCTATTGGTGGAGTCTACTGGCCTGGGGTGGCTTGAGTCGGCGCCGGGCGACGAGCTAGGGCGGCCACCGGGTTCGGCCAAGACGAACTTGGGCTAGAGGGGTCGGTGAGGTGCGGGAGTGTATGGTTAGATCCCATGGGGTGCGGTGAGTGTGATGGACACCACGAGGTGGTCGGAGAGTGACCGGAGCACGTCGGACGATTTAACTCCACGGGCGGGTGCGGGTGAGCTTGGTCTGGTTGCTACGCTGCTCGAGAGCGAGAGAGAGAGGTAAGGGAGGTAGATGGGCTCACGGGCGACGATAGAAGCTCTCGTCGAGGTCGGGACGAACCGGAGCGACGACGGCGTTGAAGGGGATCTCCGCGACGGTGGACTCGGCCGAGGGCGGTGTGGTGGATTCGGGGCACTAGAGCAAAGCGGGTGCTTGGCTAGTTTGGGGTAGTCGAGAGCGGCGGAGCTCCTAGACAAGGTGAGGAGGAGCACGGACGGGGAGCGTCCTACGGGCTGACGGGCGTGGCTCTGATGGCGTCGGCCATGGCGGGGAGCGCGAGAGAGAGGAGCCGGGAGGAGAGGAGGTGTCCAGGGGTTCGGGAGAGAGGGAGGACGGTCCACGCTGCTGGCTGGGCGAGGGAGCGGCGAGGCGGCGACCAGGTGCGTGGCACCCATGCGGTGCTCGCCGCCGAGCACTGGTTGCTCGTCAAGCCGAGCCAAGCAGCCATGGCTGTCAGCTGGCCGGGCAGGTGGGCCCAGGGCGCCAGTAAGTGTTCTAAACTATTTTTCCTTTTCTATTTTTCTCAGAATTTGTGGAGTTTTTAAAATACCAAAACAGTTTCAAAAATCACCAAATCGCTTCCTGGTCCAATGTTGGAATATTACCAACATGAAACATTTTAGTTTGGCAATATTTGGGCATTTGAAATATTTTATATAATTTGAAATGCTCAAACTCAAATACTTATGATTTAATTCAAAGACCTTTGGATGACCTAGAAAATGGTGCACCACTTTTGGCAGAGGCTTTGAACCAAAGCAAAGATGATGAACATTTTGAAGGGCATTTCAGGTTCATTGAAATAATTTTTAGTAAACCCTAGTTGAATTAAGAGGGGTTACGGGGTTTCCTGTCTTCCCCATTTCAAATTCAGATGAAATTTAAACATGATGCACACACTAATGCATGGTCTAACTGGGATGTGACACGTTCCGCAGCCCTGGCAGAGATGGAGATGGTCCACGAGGAGCCACCAGCGCCTCCGGAGCCTCCCGAGGCCGCCGAGCCTGGGGCTCGTGAGGATCGGCCGCAGCCCACCGAAGTTCTGCTGCACTAGCACCCTTTCGTCTTCAACGCTACCAGGTGACATCTTTCAAGTTTCATTTCAATCGGAGCGCCCCGTGGCTGCATTATTCCTGTGCCGCTGTGGGTCCGTCCCTCGGCGTGTATCCCTTTACTTCATGTTCCTAGCTTACCTTGTTGGGGGCGCCCCTCGGGCTGCATCATCCCCAAGTCGCTCGGGCCAGGCCCGGCGGCATGTATCCCTCTTGCGTTTATTTCGGGTCATGCGTTCGACCCATCATGCTTGTTATTTGACGCCAATCCATGGCACCTTTTTCTTCGTTCATGTCGACCGCTTGCACGTTAAAGGGGGGGGGGGTACCTGAGCATCGCGACTCAGGGCTCCTACTGGCTCTCCAGCCCTCACCCTCTGGCCTTGACCACGGCCTCACGACCGGCATACCAACGGCCGAGACCAGCTCGAGGGCCGGACCCGAGGACGAGAGCGCCGCATCTAACCAAATCTGCAGGAACACATCACAAGATAAGGCTCAGTGCCAGCGCAAGCCGCCTTTGAGGTGGGGCCCCGTGAGTCCCGTCTTGGCTCACGGGTGCCCAGACACCTCGCCAGCCCTACCGTGCCAGCCACGTGTCGTGGTGGGGTCAGTACACGCCCGGGCTCCTCCCGAAGGGGAGCCCCTCCCACGCACTGATGGAAGCACCATGCTCCGTGCTGGCTGACGACACTGCCGAGGAGCGGCTATGCCCGTACACATACGGAAGCGCTATGCTCCGCGCTGGTGATAAACAACTGAGGGTGGCCCCCGGGCTACATCAACCTCAGGGAGCCCAGAGCTCAGTGTCTGGCCTCATCGCAACGCCTCCCCTCGGGAGTGCCGCGCGAGGGGGATGGGCACGGGGGCTGCGCCTGGGTCACGCCCAGACGCACGCCACCCAGCCAGGCCCCTCGGGCCTGGTTCGTCGCAAGGCCCTCCCTCGAGCGGAGCCAAGGCACGAAGGCCGTTTGAGCGCCAAGGGGACTCCTAAGCATCGCGACTCGAAGCCTAATCGGTCACGTAGCCCTCACTCCTTAGTTCCGAAAGGCTAACGGCGGTTGAGGTATGCTGGGCCGGGCTCTGCAGACGAGAACGGTAGATCCACCCACATCCCACCTCCCTACTTGTTTTTCAGGCGCTTAAGGGGACTCACGAGCATCGCGACTCAGAGCCTAACTTGTCACGTAGCCCCTCACTCCTTGGTCCCGTCCCTGGTTTCCGGTCGGGCTAACGATGTACGAGGTATGCACGGGGCTGGGCTCTGCTGGCGTAGAACATGAGCAAGTAGGAAGCGCAAATTTCAAGGAATTCAAAAGCAAAATATTACAGTCCATAACTGTTATCACAACGCCAAATGCAAGTTTAAACGCCTCCCCGAGGCATGATACATGTGAAGGAATTAAAACTAGAATAGGAGCCACAATGGAGTCACTTGTCAGCGGTGGAGCTGCGCGAAGCGGGTTCGCCTCGTGGAGCCACAGGGTTGGCAGCGCCTCGCTTCGGCTTGGTGCTGAAGGCCCGGAACTTCCCCAGCAAAGCCTCCGCACGACCCTTCACGGCCTCGGCCGGGCAGCGCAAGCTCGCCGGCCGCTGGCTCCAAAGAGCTTGTCGAGGTCGACGTTGGGATCGCGAAGGTAGACATGGGTGAGGACCCGCGTCAGCGCTGCAGAAGACAAGACACGCGCCTCGGCCTCAGCCATAGGGCCAAGGCCAAGGGCGACATCTTCAAGAGCGCAAACCAAGAAGGGAAGCAGCTTGGCGGGGCCGTCTTCTGCGCCGGCCAGCGGGCTCTCCAGGCCGCTATCGTAAAGCTCCCTCAGCAAGGTGCGAGCCTTCACATCCATATCTGTGAAGGCCACGCGATCCTCGACAAGGACTCGTGCCTTGCCGTCCAGCTCGACCTTCCTCGCCTCCAACTCTTGCTCCAGCACGCCTAGGCGTTCACGACACTTCTTGAGCTTGGCGTCCCGATCCTTGACGACCACCTCGCGAGCTTTCATGCCTTCCTCCTGCTCTTGGCGGCGGGCCTCCTTGGCGAGGTGGTCCCCAGCCCCGCTGCCGCTCTCTAGCGCCTTTGCGGCGACCTCGGACATCGGCTACCTCCCCAAAGCGGCATCGCGAGCAGCTTCGCCCCAAGGACGGCCTGCTTCTCCTCGTCAAGCCGTCAAGGCTGGACCAGCGCCGCCCGGATTGAAGCGTCGGGCGAATCCGGCCAAGCCAGCTCCAGCGCCCGGCCTGGCGAGTCGGCGCCCGGAAGATCTTACGCATCCGCCCAGTTCGGCAAGAAAGACGATCCAGAACGGTAGGAGGAGTCGGAGAGACATCAGTTGGTGGAGTAGGAGGAGAGGACGGCAGTGTGCCATGGTGTTCTGAGGCGGGACCTGCTGCACCCCAACAGTTGTGGCGGCGGCATCGGGCAAGGACACCTCAGGAGTCGCTTGGGCCATAGGGGCTGAGTTCGCCCCAGCCAGCTCCACCAGGCCTCGCGAGGATGACCGGTCAGGGGAGGCCCGTGCATCACGATCACCTTCTTTCAGGTGCGGAGGCGCTGCCCCAGACGGAACCTCGGGAGATCCCTTCAGCTTCTTTGCCGCGGGCGCCAGCCTAGCCAAGAGATACATACGTCAAAGCCTCAGCGACAAAACAAGAAATAAGATAGGAACCGAGCACTTACTGGTCGTCGCTCGTGAGCTCGAGCAACCTCCGGCCATACTTGAAGCCTGAGAGCCGGCTACAAGGATCAGCCTCAAGGAGCTCGGGAGCAGGAGGCGCGCCTGCGGATCGCCTCAATGCCGGGGCAGACCTGGGGACCAGCCCGGTCCTGTCCTTCTTCGGGATCGGGGGCAAGCTTCCGCCGCCCCGCTTGTCATCATCCTCGTCGTCGTCGTCGCTCGGTGAGAGGCGGAGAACGCGGGACTTGCGCCGAGGGAGGGGAGCCCTCGACTCTCCGTCGGTCGCCTCGGAGTCGAGCCCTCCTTCCCGCTCCCCTTCTCTCTTCTCTTTGCTGGAGTCGCCGAAGGACACGTCCATCGGGTCCTCGGGAGCCTCCGTGGGCACGGGCCCGTCCCCGTTGAAGACGGGCATGGACTCCACTACCTGCTCCCAGTCGTCCCGGAGGAACAGGGGCGTAGGAGCGCCCTCCAACCTCGCCACGCCGCCTGACCAAAGATTGGAGAACCGCAGCCAGGTCTTCGTCGGCCAAGACCGCAGGGCTCAGGTGGGGCCTCCACATCGGAAGTGGGTACTGATGAAGCGGAGCCAACTGGTGCTCCAGGAATTCCCTCAGAAGCGACGCGCCGGTCAGCTTCGCCTCCGCCATGCTGGCCGGCCTTAGGTCCATGTCCATCCTCTCCAACACCGGCCTTGTGCGGGGATCCACGAGCTCCACTCGAGACCAGTCATCGGAGTGTATGGGGTGCTCCGTGGGCAAGATTAGCCGAGGGTGGATGTGCCCAACATCTACCAAGACCCACTTGGTCCTGAAGCCCTCAATCCTCTTCCCGGAGTTCGAAATGGCGATGGAGCTACAGACTGTGATTTAAGCTTCAGACATGCAAGAGAAGGAACCACGAGAGGTCCGGAGGGAGAAATAGTGGCGCAGCAGGGCCACTGAGGGCTGCACCCCGACGTGAGCCTCACAATAGTAGGCGAAGATCGCCAGGAGGAGAATGGAGTTGGGGTGGAGATGCAGAGCTTGTAGCTTGTAATGGCGGAGGACAGAGAAGAAGAACTCGGAAAAGGGAGGCATCAGACCGGCAACAATGGCACTTACAAAGAGTGGATAGAAGGTGCTCCCTTGGCCCTCAGGGAGGGCGGAGCTGCCTCGAACACCTTCGCTTGCCGATGCCCTCAAGGCCGCCGCCATCCGGGCGCACTCGGGCAAGGCTCGCCTCGACATGTTCCCATGAGTCCAGTAAGCTGCGTACCAAGCTCCGGCCGGGGTCTGGCGAGGCGCCATGCCTTGCTAGGGTGTGCAGTCGAAGTGGATCTGAAGATTTCGGAGGCAGGAAGGAGAGGCACAAGAAAGGGGATCTGAGCAGTAACCAGAGAATGCAAGAGAAGCAAAACCTAGGCAGACGCCGCTCCTTTATCGACTCGCGTGGTTGCTGAGGTGCCCATGTCCAATCAACCGCCATGCGGCACCCAAGGCCGCAGGCTGTTAGGGGATCATGGGCGCCAAGACTTGCCCCTTCGCCTCTCTGCTCGGCCAAGTCCGGGCGCGCCTTGGGCCCGGGGGCTACTGTCGGCGTTCTGGGAACGGGGGTCCCCAGACTTGCCTGCATGCGGACTGCAGCGTGGCTCAAAGGGGGGTCCAACAAGGCCCATCTTCATCTACACGAGCTCAAGACCCTCGCGAGGGGCCAAGCCTCACAGGGCGGACGACATGGAGCTTCCTCAGGCACGGCCTCGCCAGGCTGGCTCGCGAGGAGGCGGAGAGATCAAGGCGGGGTACCTCACGAGGTGCCCGTGACGCAAGCCATGACGACCAAGGGCGCCAGGCGCCACCACAAGCAGTGTCCTCCTTTCCTCTTTGGTGCAAAGGGAGCAAGCGCAGGCGAGAGCATCAAGCAAAGGCGTCCATTTCGGTGCAACAATACCAAGACCAGTCCAACGGCAGGAAGGAAGTCATTGTTGAGCCCAAGCTGGCGTCACCACCAGAGCCTTTGACAGGCGAGGACCAACTTTAGTCAGGATAAGTGTACCAGATGTTCCCCATCTAAATGGCCAATTGTTGGCGCCCTTCCCGCTCAATATTTGGGAAGAGGCCCAGGGCCTTTGCATATAAATAGGACTAGCCGCCCACAGGGTAGAGGGATCAGAATGAGTAGCTAGAGGCAATCTGGAATCAGAGAGAGAGGTAAGGCAACTGAACTCCTCCTAGTAGTTCATTGCCCCGGCCAAGAACAGACCCTCGCGAGGCTATTCTTCCTTGTATTGTTCATCACCATCAGCCCAAGAGGCAATCCACCACACCACAAACTAGAGTAGGGTATTACACCACAATGGTGGCCCGAACTAGTATAAACCTTGTGTCTCTTGTGCTGTTCCTTTCGTAGTTTAGATCCTAGCGAGGCGGCGGGGTGCAGGTAGGTAGAGGGTGAGATTCCGCGCGCACCCTAGTGTTCGAACCTCAAGGGTCTGCCGGAACCCGAAATCCGACAGCGCCTTCTTCCTCTGCTTCTGCATCGAGCAGGAGGAGGACGCCCGTGAGCGTTGACCGTGCCCCTCCCCTCGTTCGATCCAACCAGCCCAGCCGGCCTGCTTCAGCCAAGGCCTGATGTGAGCAGCTTCCCTAGCCTAGTTCACTTCTGTTTCGGCCCGTGGATGTTTTTTCCAGTCTCTGTGAATTTAGTCATTATCCGAGTTTCATCGCTTTTACGTAAAACCCCCTAGATTTCATGCATGTAATTACTCATGAACTATGCATCATATGTAAAAACTTTATATATGAAAAATGCTTAGAATTTCATCTAGTTTCCTAATATGCTACTTTCATCCGTGTTAAAATGTTTAATATTGTTGTTTGCATTAATTTGCTTAAATGCCATGTTAAATTGATTTATTTCGTAACTAAATAACGATAGCTCCATTTTAAATGAACTTTACATGTAAATGGGGTAAAAAATGTATAGATTAACATGGTGCACTTACTTTGCATGTTTCATAAATCTAAAATTGTGTATAGGGTAGAACAGTAGCAAATCCAAAATATGCACATGGGGACTTTCCAGAATTGTTGTTTGTTATTTCCGGCCTCATTTAAACTTGCTTAAATAGATAGTTTTCATATGCTTCACGTCTTGCCATATTAACCAACATTTCATCTTGTCTTGTTCATAAACGAGAGTAAACTAAATATTTGAATGTGGTGTTTCGTCAATATGCAACTCGTTGCATATTGAGCTCCACTTAACCTGTAGTATTGTTTGTTGCACTTTGCCATGTCATGAATCATTAAACCGGACATACATCATACTTAAATGTGCATCATGCCATGTTTATGTGTTGTCTCTTTACCATGTTGTTTGCTTCTTTCCGGCTGTGCCCCTTCTCGATAGTTCCTGTTTCGTTGCGATTGTGAGGATTCGTTCGACTACGTGGGATTGTCTTCTTCATGGACTCGTTCTTCTACCTAGCGAGATTTCAGGAAATATGACCATCACCTTGGATCTCACTACTGTCTTTGCTACGCTAGCTATCTCGATGCTATCGCTATGTCACGCTACCTACCACTTGTTTATCAAGCCTCCCAAATTGCCATGATAGCCTCTAACCTTTTCACCCTTCCTAGCAAAAAGTTGTCTGGCTATGTTCCCGCTTTGCTCAGCCCCTCTTATAGCGTTGCTAAAGTTGCAGGTGCAGTTGCAGTTTGTTCCATGTTGGGACATGGATATCATGGATATCATGGGATATCACAATATCTCTTATTTAATTAATGCACATATATACTTGGTAAAGGGTGGAAGGCTCGGCCTTTTGCCTGGTGTTTTGTTCCACTCTTGTCGCCCTAGTTTCCGTCATACTGGTGTTATGTTCCTTGATTTTGCGTCCCTAACACGGTGAGGGTTTATGGGCCCCTCTTAACAGTTCGCTTTGAATAAAACTCTTCCAGCAAGGCCCAACTTTGGTTTTACCATTTGCCTAATAACAACTAAAACTTGCATAGGGACCGGCTAGCACCAGAGGACTCTTAATCAACCCCCGGGCCAGTGCTCCTCATGAGTGTTGGTCCAAACCTGTCAACCGCCGGTGGACGCCAGGGGAAACTATGTTATTTTGGCCTATCAAAAGTTTGGACAATTCGGTTGTGGCCTGAGACGAGATACGTGCCGCTACTATCAGGGTGTCGGCACGCCGGGAGGTCTTGCTGGACTTGTTTTACCATTGTCGAAATGTCTTGTGCACCGGGATTCCGAGTCTGATCGGAGGGTCCCGCGATGGAGGATTGTCTCCGCGGACCATGAGCTTGTCATCGACTAAGTTGGGATACCCCTGCAGGGTTTAAACTTTCGAAAGCGGTGCCCGCGGTTATGTGGCAGATGGGAATTTGTTAATATCCGGTTGTAGTGGACTTGAAGTAAACTTAATTGAAACACACCAACCGCGTGCGTAACCGTGATTGTCTCTTTTCAGGGAACTACGAGGGGAGAACACGGTTGGGTTATGTTTGAACGTAACTAGTTCAGGATCACTTATTGATCATTACTAGTTTGCGACCGTTGCGTAGTTTCTCATCTGATTTCTGTACTCGTAAGTTAGCCACCATACATTGCTTAGTTGTTTGCAGCAACCTCACCACTTTACCCCTTCCATACCCATTAAGCTTTGCTAGTCTTGAAACCCATGGTAATGGGATTGCTAAGTCCTCGTGGCTCATAGATTACTACAACAACAGTTGCAGGTACAGGTAATGCGATGATCATGACGTGAGAGCGATGTTCGCTTGTCTTGGAGTCTTCTTATTCTTTGTTGATCTTGGGTTAGGTTCCTGGTCGGCAGCCTGGGCTAGCAGGGTGGATGTCGTTTGAGTTTATGCTTGTGTTTCATCCTTAGTCGGATGTTGTTCTCATGTATGATGTTTGATGTATTCATGTGGCATTTGTATGCCTTTGTATGTATCCCTAACTATTATGTAATGGTACGATGTAATGATATCCACCTTGCAAAAGCGTTTCAATATGCGGTTCTATCCTTGGTGGGACCTTCGAGTTTCTTTATGATAGAGTCGCATATTGGGTGTGACAAGTTGGTACCAGAGCCTCGACCTTCCATAGGAGCCCCCTTGATTGTCCTCGACTGTTGTTGAGTCTAGAAGAAAACTATTTTGAGTCTAGTTATATCGGAGAGTAGAAGTATAAAAAATGTTCCATGAAGGTGGAAGCTTGCCAATGATGGTCCCAGCAACAAATTTGTCCAGCAATACACACCTTAAAGTACTCAAGTTCCTTAGCGAGTGTCTGTATCTCATGAGCCTGCTGAACAACAGAGCGCTCATCAGTCATCTTGTAGTCACTGAATTGCTCCATGACGTACAACTCGCTGCCAGCGCTCGAGGCCCTAAACATGGCTTCGAGCGCAACCCACATGTCTTTGCCGCTGTCAATGACATATATGAATCCATAATGGAATCGTCAAGAACACTCAGAAGGGCGGCTTTGAAGAGGGTATCCATGTTCTCAAAAGCTTCCTGTTGTGCAGGATTAAGATCGTCTCAGGCTTGCCCTTAGTGGCGTCATAGCAGTACATGATCTGAAACCAGATATCGCTTGCTCTCGTATGCGCCACCTTTTATATTGCACCCCCTTAAAGGTAGGCGGCTTCAAAAGCGCAACAAAACCACTTGGAGTAAATTGCATATAATCAGGTTTTTGGATTGGATTGTTGAATATATGAGCAATTTACTATGACATTTTATCTGAATCAACAGTAAATAGATCATGACGACAATTGCAAAGATCAAAGTAATGATGCGGACTAAACCTGGAGGACAGAATCACATATTGTGCAGCGGGAGCAGAACCGATGTGGTTGATGTTGTCACTCATGTCGTTGATGAAGAGGTTACTGAAGTCGGGGAAGAAGGTTGTCGTTGAGGAAGTCGTCGCTGGTAGCAGTCGCACGAGTGGGCTCCCCAAAAACCTTATCGCCCCTCTCCCGTATAGGATCACGAAAGGCAGGGTTTCGGAGGACTACTGTCCCTTCTCGTGGTGCACGCCAGAAGGAGGGATGGAGAATACTTGTGTGGCGGCGCTATGATCTGGAACGGTGCGAAACCATATGATATAGCGGCGGCTAGGGTAGAGCCTGTCAGGTCGGTCGTGCGAGTAAGAGCATGTATAATATAGTAGTACGCCTTTGGCCCAAACACCATGTCCAAGTCAATAATAGCCCCACTATCCAAAAGAATCAGAAACGGATGAGTAATTAAGGTGTCTGTTAATTATTAATTAATGACTTAATAAATTTTCTGACCAACAAAAATATAGACCACGTGCATAGCTTTTTTCCTTGGACATGTTCATTCCCGAAGAGCGCGCGTGTAGGTTTCCTATTACCATGCTCATGCAAATGCTAGAATGGATCACATTATAAAGTGGCGCAACTCACACTCACCTAGTAGTATGGGACTATACTTTAGTCCCACTCACACCACACTTAGAGCATGGTTAATAGTATAGCCAACATCCGGCTATATGAAATTGACACATCATCTAGAGCCAACCTAATAGCCTGCTCGTACAATAGTTAGTCCCTTTAGTATACTATATCATATACATGGCCCCACCTTTTGTCTCACAAAGTATGTTTGTAACATCCCAAAATTCTAAATTTTGGAATGTTATATTAGATAAATAACTATGCTTGTTGCCTGATTGTTTGTTTGATTGATTGAGTGAAATTGAGTGGAATTTGAAACTTTTGAAAGTTGGATGAGAGGGAATAAAAATGACTTTCCCAAAACTATCCCCTTTTGCCCTTTTTGGATCTCAATGAATTCCAACACCAAAACCCTAGAGTGAAGATGAAATGACTTCTTCCATTTGAAATGAAAAGGGTTTTGAAAAGATTTGAATTTCATTTGAGAATATTTCAAATTAAAAGCTTTATGCAACTCAATGATTTTCATGAGGGAAGATAAAATGACTTCTTCAATTATATGAAATATGAGTTGGAAGTTAAAAAGAATCAAATTGAAAGTCATTTGAAAGTGCCTTGAAAAACCCCTTTCAAATTTGAGTTTTATTTGGAATTTTGAAAAAAAATGAATTTTTATAAAGTTTGGATTTTGCCCCTGGAAAAATGTTCAAATCATAGGGAATATTCCCCTGATCATTTTGATATATATATGTCCTATATAAAATATTTATATTTAGTATTTTTTTTCCTCTCTCTAATTATTCAAAAAAGGGGAAAGAAAACCCAGCGGTCAGTTAACTGCCCAGCCAAAGACTGGCAGCCTAATCGAACTGCCCACCAGACGCCTTGACTAGGCGGCCTAGCGAGCCAGCGCCCGACCCCCTCGCTCGAACCGACTCCGGGTCGGCCGACCGAACCCCTCCCCTCACTTTCGTGTGACGGTGGACCCGCCCCCTTCTTCCCCCTCGCGGATGCCACCCGCCCGCGCCGCCGCTCGCCGGATCCCGCAGGATCCGGGATTCACCGCAAATCCCTCCCCCCGATTGCCCCCTCGTCCAAGCCGTGCCCTACCCCTATAAATACCCCCTCACCTCATTCCCCTCGCCTCACCCGACGCCCTTCCTCCTCATAAAACCTCAGCCGAGCACCCGAGCGCCGCCGCCGCCATTAACGCCGCGCCCGTCGCCCCGGTCATCCCCGAGCTCCATCAACCCCACCAAACCAACCCCCTCGCCCGTCCGAACCCGCCGGAGGTCTCCGCGCCCGACCACGGAGTCGCCGAGCACTCGCCGCCCGAGCCGCGTCGCCGTCGCCGCCTCGGTAACTTCATGGGACCCTCCCCTCTTGTTGGATCTAGGTGTACGGTTAGGATTAGATCCCCTGAAGGGGTAGGTTATTTCTAATAAACCGGTCCGATTTATTTTGTTTAGTTAGGTTTTTATTTAAACCGGCCGATTCGTTTTAAACCCTAGGGCGTAGTTTAGTTATTTAACGCCCAAGCGTTATATAGGCCCATTAGCCCGTTTTTCTTTATTTTTCATTTTCTGTTTTAGCAAAATAGTTTCAGTTTTGTAAAATTCATATCTTTTAATCTACTTAATATTTTTAAGTGATTCTTTTTTTGTTGGTTTGAAAATTTCTTATAGTTTCTGTAGAAAATATAATTAGCCATGTTAAAATTATTTAATATTGCCTTATTCTAGATTTAGACAGAATAGTAATTCTGCCATAAAAAGAATTAGGAAAATTATTTTTTAGTGATTCTTTTTGCCACAACTTTGTTTTGACATTGCCTAACCGTAGGAATTTATTTGGGCATTTTAGGATTAATAAAAAAAATTAGTTTTAACCAGGATCATGTTATTCCTAATTATTTAACTAGCTACTGTTTTCCTATTGTTTTACTTAGCAATAAATTTATTTTTCAGGAGAGATAGTTTATTCTAGGTTAGTTTCTGTAATTTTAGAGCATGTACTTTTATTTGCAATAAATAAAACTTTTATTTTATTTTTCTTACTAGAACTTGCTTTAGGCCTAATAGGAGTTTTATAATAGATTTTTAAGGTGATTCTTTTTGCTCCTAGTTGCTTGATGAATTCTTTTCTGTTAGGTAGCATACACCCATGCTTAGGTTCTGTTAAGAAAAATTTTTGTAGTGCAAAACTATTTTTAATTGTTGCTTGATGTAGGAAAACCTTGAATTGTTTTCTCCAAGTTTTTCTTTGGTAGTTTTGTTGTGTAGTTTTCCTTTGTTTTTATTTGGTGTCCCTTGATTTGCATTTTTATTTGTTGATTTTATTATGAGTGTTAGAATTGTTTGCTAGGATGTTTGCTTATATGAATGCTATGACTATATAGATTTTCAATGGAGTGACGAATAGTTCTACCAAGTCATTATTCAAGAGTGTTGTTATCTTCATCAACTTACCGTGCAAGTTCACTTTGACCATGCTTTCATACCTATGTTTTTATTGCATTTAGTGGCATCTTTGCAACAACCCTACGAGTGATATTGAATTCTTGTAGTTGAGTAGTATGCATGAGGTAGGAACCCATCACCCTGTTACCAAGCCCGGGACGATATTTTATTTTAATGCTAAGCTATAGTAGACGGGGTTTGGTATGAGTGCACGCGAGTGGTGTGAAGAAGGACTCTACGTCAATGACAACAACTCCATGATGGCATCTGCAAGGACTGCATTTTCAAGGCCTCAAGACTTCAAGACTCGAGACAAGAATTCAATACACACTACTGGGTGAAGGATGGTTGACGGGCACCTTGGAGAATCCAGTGGTTGGCCGGGATGCATGGAGAAGCGCCATGACATCTTGCGGAAAGCTTCACCTGCACTCAAAGAGACGGAAAAATACTTCATGCCCGGAAGCTTACCTGTGAAACCGCAAGTCACTATGGGCTCTGGCTTGGTTGACCTTAGTGGTGAATCTGGCTGGGACGGTGCTAGCAGATGTAGAACTACGGTAGGATTGGATGAGCACCGGACAATGGTTAGAGGAACTCTTCGGAAGACCATGTTTCGGTCATCTTGTTCTCAAACACCCTAAAGTGTGAGAACGTAAAGAGAGGGATCGAATCTTGCGGGTAAAGTGTACAAACCTCTGCAGAGGGTTAAAACCTAATCGATTAGCCGTGTCCCCGCTTACGGACAATTTGAGCATCTGGACTTGGATCTATCTCGGAACTCTCAACACCGGACTGATAACTTAATTGTGGGCAACTTATGATGAATTCAGGCTATGAGACATCGGTTGGCGGAACCATGTCATGATAGAAAACTCCATAGTACAGACTTCATTTATTCCTTTGATGTAGGGAAAATAAATCCGCTTTTACGCAAACCAAACTCAGAGACAGAGCCACAAAGCCATGCTGCATATAGTATATTTTATCATCTGTTTTCTCTTATTGTGATCTTGCCGGTACATTCAATGTACTGACCTACACGGCTGCAACGTATCATGTTGCGTATATTTCCTCGACAGTAAGAGCTACGATATGAGGTTACGGTCTACACTCAACTGCCGATGGCGTTGATGGGACTCCACACCCGCTTGATTGTTTCCGCGAGTATTATGAGGTATATATCAGTTTTATGTTATTTATACATGTGATTGCACTTTGATATATACATTGATGTCTGTGTGTGCCAAAGATACTGATCCGAGGATGGCACGGATACCAGAGGCTTGACCGCTCGAGGTCGGTTCGCTCTGAGTAAATGGTATCGAGCACATGTTGATCAGAGAACGTGACCCTAGAAACCGGAAAGCCCTAGGACAGGAAATTTCTAAAACTTTATTTTCAAAAAGACTCTTACTTCTCATCTTTTCAGATTTTATCAAATAGACACTCTCACCTCAAATAGTTAGAATATACCCCTTTCCTTTTTGACCACACGGAGGATCAATCAAGCCGCTCCAAGAAGTAAAGATATCGGACAACTGATGGCCATTTCAGAGTAAAGAGGATTTCACCATGCGTTGGAAGAATTGCAGCTGCAACAGTTGAAGACTCTGAAGACTTGAAGAATTTGAAGTTCCTGAAGAATTATTTGACCTTTAGAAGACCAAACCCCTGTTACACACTTACGTTAGATGCGATGATTTGTGAGTTGTCATTTGTTTGATGTTTTCCGACAGCCCCGAAATAAAACCTGTTTCTTCAAAACTATTGTTTGTATTGCGTGTATTCTTCCCCACCTCTCTCATATCTCATCCCAGAACTTTTGGACCCCATAGATGATGAATGAAGTTGGTCTGCTATTCTCTGGACCGATGACTCAGCCAGAGGCAGAGCTATGGATTCGGAACATGGAGAATCACTTCGGGAGCAATTTGGTTTCAAGGAAGAATGAAGTATCGTACGCTCTTCAGTACTTTGAAGGAAGTGCTGCAACATGGTGGCAGATGCATCAAGCTATACAGGGATGGAATGGAGCAAAGACTTGGGAAGAATTCAAGAAGACTCGACAAGATCTCGTCTTACGGAAGCACCATGATACACCAAGAAATAAACCTTGTGCCTGCAAGATTTGCGGAGAAATAGGACACACCGGGAGGAACACAAGGATGGATGCCCTCATTGTTAGGAGAAACACCCGGTGAGGAATGCCCAACTAGTCGGGTGACTTGTTTCTTGTGTGAAGGAACCACCCACTACCCGACCCAAAGTGTCACATTTACCCCATGGTGCAACAAATTATTCAGGAGCAGGGAAGAAGGAATGAAAGAAGCCCTCAGAAGTTATGAAAGAACCTGTGATGAAGGAATGTGTTGAAGACCCTGATGGAGAAGGCCTCAACAGATTTTACTCCAATGCCTGCTATTCATGTGGAGAAGAAGGACATTTTCACAAGATTGCACCAAGGAAAGAAAAGAGTATCCGGGATATTTCCCGGCAATGAAGTGAAGTTTGACCCTCGGAAATAGAAGCTCACGATCATTACAGAGAAATCCAGGAAGAGAAAAAGAAGGCAACCCTTAACAACACAATTTTCACAGAGAAGGACCTGAGTCATATCACTTGTTACAGGTGCAAGGATTTAGGTCATTACGCTAGTAAATGTCCAGAAAAGGAGCCAAGAATCCAAGGAGCCTACATAATCACAAAGAAGCCCCGAGACATGTCGGAAGTCTTTTGTTTTCGCTGCAAGGAAGCAGGACATTATGCTACTAAATGTCCCAACAAGATGAAAGCTGGAGTTGAGTAGTTGGAATTTTGATATTGGAAACAAGAGTAATAGAAAGCAATTTCATGTTTATGAGTACAATAAGTGAGTTATGCAATGGTGCTCGAGTTTGTAATGGATTCATGAAATCAATAAAGTTAAGGTGACATGTTTTCATATGTTTAATTGTAGGAGTTGTTACTCTGTGAACAAAGATTTTGACCATTTTCGAGGATATGAGAAATATGGTCTATGGATGGATTTGTGAATTTCAGTTTTAGGGTGGTAGTACCCTGTGAAGAAGACTAGACTAATGGATAAGAATATATATAGTCCACGGACTGTAGTTCGAAGGAAAAAAAAGTTGGAGTTTTGCTTTTGATATGATGGTATGAAGAAACAGAGTACTACTGGATTTAAAGGATGTGTAATATGGAACAAGAGAGTTACCCCAAGGATGAGTTAAAGCTGCACTAGTGTTGAAGTGGGCCATAACCCACAGGCCCAAGAATTAATAAGGATCAAGTACCCTTGGAGAAAGAAATTTTGGGAATAGACTACGATATGATCAACCGACGATTCTATAGGAGTTAAGCAAAACCCGAGGATTGTGAAGAACGATAGATGTCTTGTTCAGCTTGCAGAAACCATGGATTTATATGAACTTGGTTTGTCGACAAGAGAAATCTGCAATGCTTGTGAGTATGCCCAAGTGTTAGAATACGCGATTCGCTATTTACGTATGTGGTAATGATTCAAGTACGGGATGGATTGGCCCCCATACCAGAGACTTCTATCATGAACTATCATATGTTGATGGAAAATCAGAGAGCCTTGAAAACCTTAGAAGAGTGTCGACACGTCAAGCCATAAAACCATAGAATGGTAGGACAATGGAACCCTTTACTGCAACCGTTGCCAATCGTAGATCATACAAAGGAGGTTCAACCTGCACTGCTTTTCTGCAGGAGAAACCATTAATGGTAGACCACCATGAGTATTTCGATAGTTGTCTAGAATGGACACAGACCTATCAGCTAAGATGATCCAGTCTTGGACGAACTTCAACTTTGACGAACCGACCCAAGATTTGGAGAAAAACCCTATGCTTCTGACAGAAGAGCGTTAATGGAGGAGCTATTGTAAGATATGTGAAGGGACATACATTGTCGGCACTCCAAAGGAAGTATCTGAGTTTATTGGGACCGTAACCTTGTTTTAAGTGTGGTAGCACCACGACCTTCCGACCAAACGTTGCTAGCAGACCCCCAACCCCTAACCCTTTCTTGCTAGCCTCTTCGAATCTCGAGGACGAGATTCATTTTAAGTGTGGTAGGTTTGTAACATCCCAAAATTCTAAATTTTGGAATGTTATATTAGATAAATAACTATGCTTGTTGCCTGATTGTTTGTTTGATTGATTGAGTGAAATTGAGTGGAATTTGAAACTTTTGAAAGTTGGATGAGAGGGAATAAAAATGACTTTCCCAAAACTATCCCCTTTTGCCCTTTTTGGATCTCAATGAATTACAACACCAAAACCCTAGAGTGAAGATGAAATGACTTCTTCCATTTGAAATGAAAAGGGTTTTGAAAAGATTTGAATTTCATTTGAGAATATTTCAAATTCAAAGCTTTATGCAACTCAATGATTTTCATGAGGGAAGATAAAATGACTTCTTCAATTATATGAAATATGAGTTGGAAGTTAAAAAGAATCAAATTGAAAGTAATTTGAAAGTGCCTTGAAAAACCCCTTTCAAATTTGAGTTCTATTTGGAATTTTGAAAAAAATGAATTTTTATAAAGTTTGGATTTTGCCCCTAGAAAAATGTTCAAATCATAGGGAATATTCCCCTGATCATTTTGATATATATATGTCCTATATAAAATATTTATATTTAGTATTTTTTTCCCTCTCTCTAATTATTCAAAAAAAAGGGGAAAAGAAAACCCAGGCCAGCTAACCGGCCCACAAAGACACCTAGGCAATACCGAACTGCCCAGCGCCACCATGGCTCAATGACCAGCGCCGACCCCCTCGCCGAACCGACTCCGGGTCGGCCGACCGAACCCCTCCCTCCTCACTCGTGGGTGGACCCGCCTCTTCTTCCTCCTCGCGACGCCACCCGCCGCCCGCTCGCCGGATCCCGCAGGATCCGGGATTCGCCATAAATCCTCCCCCGATTGCCCCCTCGTCCAAGCCGTGCCCTACCCCTATAAATACCCCCCCTCACCTCATTCCCCCCCCTCGCCCCTCACTCGACACCCTTCCCTCCCCGCAAAACCCCGCCGGAGCACCCGAGCGCCGCTGCCGCCATTAACGCCGCGCCCGTCGCCCCGGTCATCCCCGAGCTCCATCAACCCCACCAAACCAACCCCCTCGCCCGTCCGAACCCGCCGGAGGTCTCCGCCGACGCCCCCGACCACCGGAGTCGCCGGAGCACTCGCCGCCCGAGCCGCCGTCGCCGTCGCCGCCTCGGTAACTCGCCGGACCCCTCCCCGCCGTTGGATCTAGGTGTACGGTTAGGATTAGATCCCCCGAAGGGGTAGGTTATTTCTAATAAACCGGTCCGGTTTATTTTGTTTAGTTAGGTTTTTATTTAAACCGGCCGATTCGCTTTTAAACCCTAGGGCGTAGTTTAGTTATTTAACGCCAAGCGTTATATAGGCCCATTAGCCCGCTTTTTCTTTATTTTTCATTTTCTGCTTTTAATGAATAGTTTCAGTTTTGTAAAATTCATATCTTTTAATCTACTTAATATTTTTAAGTGATTCTTTTTTTTTGGTTTGCAAATTTCTTATAGTTTCTGTAGAAAATATAATTAGCCATGTTAAAATTATTTAATATTGCCTTATTCTAGATTTAGACAGAATAGTAATTTTGCCATAAAAAGAGTTAGGAAAATTATTTTTTAGTGATTCTTTTTGCCACAACTTTGTTTTGACATTGCCTAACCGTAGGATTTTATTTGGGCATTTTAGGATTAATAAAAAAATTAGTTTTAACCAGGATCATGTTATTCCTAATTATTTAACTAGCTACGGTTTTCCTATTGTTTTACTTAGCAATAAATTTATTTTTCAGGAGAGATAGTTTATTCTAGGTTAGTTTCTATAATTTTAGAGCATGAACTTTTATTTGCAATAAATAAAACTTTTATTTTATTTTTCTTACTAGAACTTGCTTTAGGCCTAATAGGAGTTTTATAATAGATTTTTAAGGTGATTCTTTTTGCTCCTAGTTGCTTGCTGAATTCTTTTCTGTTAGGTAGCATAAACCCATGCTTAGGTTCTGTTAAGAAATTTTTTTGTAGTGCAAAACTATTTTTAATTGTTGCTTGATGTAGGAAAACCTTGAATTGTTTTCTCCGAGTTTTTCATTGGTAGTTTTGTTGTGTAGTTTTCCTTTGTTTTTATTTGGTGTCCCTTGATTTGCATTTTTATTTGTTGATTTTATTATGAGTGTTAGAATTGTTTGCTAGGATGTTTGCTTATATGAATGCTATGACTATATAGATTTTCAGCGGAGTGACGAATAGTTCTACCAAGTCATTATTCGAGAGTGTTGTTATCTTCATCAACTTACCGTGCAAGTTCACTTTGAAGATGCTTTCATACCTATGTTTTTATTGCATTTAGTGGCATCCTTGCTACAACCCTACAGTAGTGATATTGAATTCTTGTTGTTGAGTAGTATGCATGAGGTAGGAACCCATCACCCTGTTACCAAGCCCGGGACGATATTTTATTTTAATGCTACGCTATAGTAGACGGGGTTTGGTATGAGTGCACGAGAGTGGTGTGAGAAGGAGGACTCTACGTCAATGGCGACAACTCCATGATGGCATCTGCAAGGACTGCATTTTCAAGGCCTCAAGACTTCAAGACTCGAGACAAGAATTCAATACACACTACTGGGTGAAGGATGGTTGACGGGCACCCTGGAGAATCCAGTGGTTGGCTGGGATGCATGGAGAAGCGCCATGACATCTTGTGGAAAGCTTCACCCAGACTCAAAGAGACGGAAGAATTCTTCATGCCCGGAAGCTTACCTGTGCAACCGCAAGTCACTATGGGCTCTGGCTTGGTTGACCTTAGTGGTGAATCTGGCTGGGACGATGCTAGCAGATGTAGAACTACGGTAGGATTGGATGAGCACCGGACAGTGGTCGAGGAACTCTTGGAAGACCATGTTTCGGTCATCTTGTTCTCAAACACCACGAAGTGCGAGAACGTAAAGAGAGGGATCGAATCTTGCGGGTAAAGTGTACAAACCTTTGCAGAGGGTTAAAACCTAATCGGTTAGCCGTGTCCCGATTCTGGACAATTTGAGCATCTGGACTTGGATCTATCTCGGAACTCTCAACACCGGACTAATAACTTAATTGTGGGCAACTTATGATGAATTCGGGCTATGAGACATCGGTTGGCGGAACCATGTCATGATAGAAAACTCCATATTACAGACTACATTTATACCTTTGATGTATGGAAAATAAACCCGCTTTTACTCAAACAAAACTTCGAGACAGAGCCACAAAGCCATCTTGCATATAGTATAGTTTATCATCTGTTTTCTCTTATTGTGATCTTGCCGGTACATTCAATGTCTTGACCTACACGGCTGCAACGTATCATGTTGCAGATATTTCCTCGACGAGTAAGAGTTACGATCTGAGGTTACGGTCTACACTCAACTGCCGATGGCGTTGATGGGACTCCACACCCGTTTGATTGTTTCCATGAGTATTATGAGGTATATATCAGTTTTACGTTATTTATACATGTGATTGCACTTTGATATATACATTGATGTACTGTGTGTGTCAGCATACTGATCCAGGGATGGCACGGATACACAAAGGCTTGACCGTCTGAGGTCGGGTCGCTACAATGTTGGAGCTCATGCTACAACCGGCTACAAGTTTACATCCCGCTTCTCTTCTCTCTCCTTCAACTAAGCACAAATCTATATTTAAATCCTTATAGCCTGCTTATGTCACCTTATTGTACTTGCTCTAAAGTCACTCTCCACTATGAGTAGTCTAAAATGCTGGGCATGCAGCGGGCGGCGCCCTCGGCCAGCAAGCCGCTTCAACGGCGGAAGCAATGAGAGGTCGCGTCGCCCTGACTTGCCATCAATGTGGAGCGACGGGCTCAGCTGGCGCCGGGCGGGAAGCGCGCGGGAAAGGGGGGAGGGGTTTTAGGTGGGCCGGGAAGGTGGGAAGCCAGCTTGGGATTGGTCCGGACGGGGAAATATCAGGTGCTCCCATACTCCAACTGCTAGTACAATAAGTGTGGGCTATGTAAAGGTCGTAGTAAGCAAGCTTCTCATCGTTTTGCGAGTTGACAGGACACATCAAAGTAGTAGTTTTTTAAAACATACATCAAAGTACTAGTGTAGTAGTCTCTAAAAAGGCCGACCATGTCCATGGCTATCATCCCATCCCATGCTCCGTCATTGAGTACATGCACGATTCACGTGCCATTCAAGAAAAAACTACCTATGTGCCATTGAAGAAAAAAACCACGCCACCGCGTCATGGTTGAACTTTGATTCATTCGGTTCCCGACCCTCCACTAAGTGAACAACTACTACACACGTCAAATTATCACGTGAGCTGCCTCTTCATCCAGAAATGAGCTCCACCGTGTACCTGCGCGTGTGTGTTAGGGAATGAGGCACAGAGTATGTGCGTCCATGCGTGCAATTCTTCTCTTCGTGCACATACTCCTTTTTTGAGGGTGATTCATGCACGTACTCGGCCTACGTTGGTGACCGTTGGTGAGTCTCACTTACACTACTAGGAAAAGGGCTATAGATGGAAATGACACTAATGGCGCACCGGAAAGATGGTGCACCATTAGTATATACTAATGGCGCACCGCCACTCGATGCGCCATTAGAGTCTAAACTACTAATGGCGCACCATGCTTTGGGTGCGCCATTAGTACCAAATATTTTTTTTAAACTAGTGCGCCTGTCCAAACATACTAATGGCGCATCACCTTGAGTCGCCATTAGTAGTTGTAACTACTAATGGCGCACAATAATAGTGCGCCATTAGTACCAATTTTTTTAAACTAGTGCGCTTTGTCCAAACATACTAATGGCGCATCCTGCCCGAGTGCGCCATTAGTAGTTGTAACTACTAATGGCGCACCGAGGTGTGGGTGCGCCATTAGTATAGAAACTTTTTTGAACTAGTGCGCTGTCCAAACATACTAATGGCGCATCCTGCTTAGGTGCGCCATTAGTAGTGGTAACTACTAATGGCGCACCATGCAAGAGGTGCGCCATTAGTAAGTGGGCAGCAACAAGATATTTGGGACAGCCTCTCCTACCCACACACTCACTTTCTCCCCACTTCATTCTCTCCACCTCCTCCTTGTCTCGGGTGCCTCCTCTTTTCACCTCATTTCCACCATAGATTCATTCAAATTAAGGGGTTAAATTACCTTGTTTTAATAGGTAAGTAAGGGGAAGCTATATTTAGGTTGTTCTCCTTACAACAATGTGCACATGCACTTTTTACGGCCTAGCTAGATCTATGTATGTTCGTGGTGTTGCATATGTTTGTGGTGTTTGCATATGTGTTTGTGTTTGGAGGTGTACGGTATTTGAAATGCGATAGTTGCCAATATTTTGCGGAATGTTGATTCATTTCCGTTTAATGAGAGTTTTGGCATTAAGCATCCTTTTGGTCCTATTTTTAGGGAAAGTCATGCCAAAAATTTTTCTTGGTTCTAAAATATCGTTTTGCTCTACCCATGAGCGACCATGGTCATACGATGACCCGAAGGCATCGTGAATAGGTTTTTGAGGTCATGAGGCCGAGATGCTTCAAAAGAACGAGGCGGAGATAAGATGTCCGTGTCGAAGATGCAAGTGAAGAGCCTTATTGCGGACCCGGATTCCGGCAGGTGCGGGACCACCTGCTGTTGCGTGGTTTCATGGATGGCTATCGGTGGCAAGGTGATGAAGATGACTACTGAAGTCGTCCATGCGGGCGGGCAAGAAATGAGGAAGGGCAGCAAGACAACCACCGCGGCTCGGGCGGGCGAAGACGAAGAATCCCGGCGATGATCACGGCGTGATCTTGTATACAGTCATCATGTAGAATATGCAGGACATGATGATGAGGAAGATGCGGAGCAGGCGACGGGCATGATCATGAAGATGATGATGCGGCGGAGCGACTGACGCTGGACCATCGATGGGCTGGGTGCGGGACCCTCATATTCAAGAGCTGCTTCTCAAGCAGACGGATAACGCAAGAGCTGCCGCCCGAGAGAAAGCCAAGATGGATCAACTTGAGTTAGACGCGGTTACTCCATTGTATGAAGGATGCAGGCCGAGGATACCGCTGAAAGTAACGCTCATGGCCACGGAGATGAAGGTAAAACACAAAATGACCGGCGATAGCTTCGGCGAGAACATGTCATTACAGCACGAACGTCTTCCCAAAGGGGAACAAGTGCCCGACCAGTTTGGAGGAGGCGAAGAAAATCGTGTGTCCTCTGGATTTACCGCGACGTGAAATACCATGTGTGCATGAACAATTGCATCATTTATCGGGACGAGCACGCGGAGTCTACCATATGTCCGGTGTCTTGGCGTCACTCGATACAAGAAGAGGAAGAAAGCTCCTCGAAAAGTGGTGTGGTACTTTCCGATCACTCCTCGTCTGCGGCGCTATTTCGCGGACCCTAAGGTAGCAAAGCTCCTGCGTTGGCACGCGGATAGGGAGGAGAAGAAGCGGGAAGATGGCGCAAATGATCCGGAGATAGATAAAAAGACAAGATCTTTGAGTCACCCTAAGGATGCGAGCGTGGCAAGCGTTGAACTTCGAATACCCAGAATTTGGGAACGATCCAAGGAACATCGTCTTTGGGCGCGAGCACCGATGGAGTCAATCCGTTTGGCAGCCGGAGAAGCACACATAGCACCTGGCCTGTGTTTGTGTGGATGTACAACCTTCCCCACAGTTTGTGCATGAAGAGGAAGTACATTCACATGAGTATGCTAATTGAAGGGCGAAACAACGAGGAGCGACATCAATCATGTCTGGGGCTGCTGAAAGAGGAGCTTGACACGCTGTGGAAAACGCCAGCCAATACGTGGGACGCCGCAGAGAAAGAATATTTCCCTATGAGAGCCGCCTTTGCTCACGACGGTGCATGACTATCTCGATTCACGGATATGTTGCGGGCGAGGTAGTCCACGGATTTTACGGATGCGTAAGGTGCATGGATGACACAACGTATCGCCAGACTAGATAGAGATCCCGGTCTTGAAAACCGTGTTCATGGGACATCGAAGGTGGCTTCGCGACGATGACCCGTGGAGGAAACGCAAGGATCTGTTCGACGGTGAAACCGAACCCGAAAACGCCTGTCACGAGGAGCGGCGAGGAAATAGACAAGCTGTTGGAAAATTGGAAAGACCGCCCACCGCGGAAAGAAGCAAAAGGCGCCAGAGCCGGAAAGAAGCGAAAGGCGCCAGAGTCATTGAAGGTATGGAAAACGAGGTCTGTTTTACGGGACTTGCCGTCTTGGAAGATCCACCGTGCCTCACAGCCTTGATGTCATGCATATCACGAAGAACGTGTGCGAGAGTCCGCTTGGTACCCTGCTCAACATGCGGAGAGGACCAAAGATGGGCCGAAAGCAAGGGCGGACTTGAAATCAATGGGCATCGGCAGAGCTTCACGCTATATATGATGATGATGATGATGATGATGATGATGATGATGATGATGATGATGATGATGATGAGGCGAAGCGGGACACGAGAAAAGTCGTCGCAAAGGCAAAAAGGCCAAGAAGACCAGAAATGACTACCCTCCCGTGCTTCACTCTAAGTCGAGGAGATCGAGCAGTTTTTCACCTGCCTCCTAGGAGTAAAACTTCCTTACGATTACGCTGGGAAGATAAGCAGATACCTAGACCCAGTGAAGCGAAGTTCAGCGGGATGAAGTCTCACGGTATCCGCGTCTTGATGACGAATACTTTCCGGTTGCAATCCGTGGGATCAGGATCGGGACGCGTCACGTGAAACGCTATTTGGCCTATGCAACTTCTTCGACGTCATCTCTCGGAAGTCGATTGGCGTGAGGCAACTCGAAGGCTACGAGGAAGAGATCGTGGTGATACTATGCGAGCTTGAGATGTACTTCCCGCCGCATTCTTCGATGTTATGGTGCATCTGCTGGTCCATATAGTGGAGGATATCATCCAACTCGGCCGACGTTCCTCGCAGACATGATGCCGTTCGAAAGGATGAATGGTGTCATCAAAGGATACGTTCGCAACATGTCACGTCCGGAAGGAAGCATAGCCGGGGCTTTTCGACCGAAGAGTGCATCTCCCATCGCACGAATTATCTAGGCATCGAGAACCCCGTTGGTCTGCCCGTCAACAGGCACCTCGGCGGGCTCGCTGGATGGGGTCACCGTGAGGGTCGCCTTGAAATGAATGTCGACTTCGAGGGTCGACTCGCCGACTTTGAAAGAGCAAACCTAGTCGCGTTACAACACATAGACGTGGTCGATCCTTGGGTGGTAGAGCACAAAACCTTTATTAAAAAGACGTACAATGACCGAGGCCAACAGAGGACGGACGGAGATATACTCAAAGAGCACAACTCATGTTTCACGCGTTGGTTCAAGCGGAAGCTTCGCCGTACCCTTTACATGAGGATTCTTCCGGCGGAAGAACAACTCATATTCGCCTTGTCACAGGCCGAGCACAACCTGATGACCTATGAGGCGTCACGATATCAACGACTACACGTTCTACACCGAGGCCAAGGACATGAAGAGCGATGGTTATCGAACTCCGGGTAACGATGGAATCCTACACGGTAACGACAAGGACAGATACTACGGAAGGATCGAGGAGATCTGGGAGCTGAGCTACCGGAGAGAAGGTCCGATGTTCCGTGTCGATGGGCCAAGAACGTCATAAAAGAAGACCGGTATTTCACCACCATGGTTATACGAAGCCAAATCCAAGACCGGCGGTAAAGCGTCACCGCGAAAAATGAGCCATGGGTACTGGCTTCCCAAGTGGACCAATGCTTCTTCATTACCGACCCGCCAAAGCCCAGTCGTGTTGTCGTGAGGAGAGGCAAAAGGAAGATCATCGGAATGGATGGAGTAGCCAAGAGCAAGACTTCGACAAGTACGGCGACCAGAGTATCGAACATGACGACGATGATGAAGTAGCAGCATACACCACAAGAAGAAGCAGGACCACCCTACCTAAAGGACGTCCGTTCCACAGAAGAACTCCATTTGCGAAAAAGAAGGGCAAGAAGATTGTGAAAAGATAGCTAGCTAAGATCGATTGTATTTAAATCGTAGCCTTCATTTCTCGATTGTATTTCATGGGTACTTTTTGAACTATCATGAATATTTTTAAATTTCATGGACACTCGATCTCGATCCTCCATCTCGATCGCTATCCCACCTCGCCAGATCCGCCCCCTCACGCCGAGCACCCCCAGTCCATCGGCCGCCGACCCCGCACCTCGATTCCCTCCATCTTTTAAAATGGCTTTTTAAATGCTCTTGTCTTATAAAAAAATGCTACTGTCTTATAAAAAATGCTACTGTCTTATAAAAATAAGTATCAAACAGCTTTTTAAATGCTACTTGTCTTATAAAAAATATTACTGTTATTATTTAAACAAGTTTGAACATTTTAAACACAAATAAGTATCAAACAACTTTTTAAATGCTAAAAAAAATTTTGTGGAGCCCACCTCGATCCCCTCCATCTCGATCATTGTCCCACCTCGCCAGATCCGGTCCCTCGCCGAGCACCCCCGATCCACCGCCGCCGCCAAACCCCGCACCCTCGATTCCCCTACTCAACCGCCGCCGCCGACCCCCCGCACCCGCGCACCGTCTTATAAAAAAATTAAGTATCAAACAGCTTTTTAAATGCTCTTGTCTTATAAAAAATATTACTTGTTATTATTTAAACAAGTTTGAACATATTTAAACATAAATAAGTATCAAATAGCTTTTTAAATGCTAAAAAATTTGTGGAGCACAGGAGTCGAACCCAGGACCTCTGGTGTGAGAACTGGAGGTGACCAATCGAGCTAGTAGAGTGGGCTTGACATGGATAGGTTACAGTAGTAGATAACCTTTTGGCTTTTGTGGAAATAAAAAAAAATACTAATGGCGCACCACGGTGAGGTGCGCCATTAGTGTGTACATGCTAATGGCGCACCGCGGTCAGGTGCGCCATTCGTCTTGTGGCCCCCCTTCGCCCGATCCCCCCTTCGCCCGATCCCCCTCGCCAGTTCTCTCCCTCTCGCCCCACCGCCGCGCCGCCCGCTTGCCTCGCCCTCGCCCTCGCCCTCGCCCTCTCCCTCCCTCGCCCTCTCCTCACGGGCCTTGCCCGACGCCTTGACGCCAACGCCGCCTCGACCCGCCCGACCCGCCCGGGGACGCCGCCCGGGCGCCGCCCAGCCGCGCCGCCCGGCCTTGACGCCGCCCGACGCCGCCCGACCCGCCGCCGGACGCCGCCCGGGCCGCGCCGCCCAAACCCGCCGCCCGGACGCTGCCCGCCGCCCCAGCGCCGCCTCGACCCCTTGACGCCGCTGCCCCACCTCGACCCGCCCGTCCACACCACCGTCGACCCGCCTCCCTCGACCCGCCCAAGGTACGACCACCTTCATGCCTTACATCTCAAATTTATCCATTCCATTTGCAATTCATGATGTAATGTTTGCAACCTTGTCTCTGCTAGTTTCGTGAATAATGCATCTTTGGTTTGTAGAAGTGTCCATTTATCGTTTCAGCTTTCGGTGATAATTTGGTGTCATGAAACCATGTAGTGGTCTAGCTTACTTGATTTTTCCTTGTCTGCATATACGCAATAATATTACTTACTCATCACATTGGTGTTTAGGCCGCCTATTAGTTCTTGTCTGTAATATATATATTTCAGCATCTATACGCATGATAGTTGAGCCTTGGTGGTGCCAAAATGGCCCATTTGGTTTTAGAATTGAATAAATGATAGCTCGCGTTGCCTTGTTTTTCGTGAATCAATGAGCAAATGCTTTAAAACTGAACCTTATGCAGGCGTTGCCTCTTTTAAAAATAATAATTATGCGAGGCATTTGTAAGAATTGAGATGTTCATTTGAGGAATTTTACTTGTATCCACAAGAGAATGGCGATATCTCCACTTGTATCCCGGAAGTCCAGGGTTTAAAAGAACTCGCACGTCCTACCCGCAAAGAAATATATATCTTTCTCCTTTGCACTAAATCTTACGCATCAAATGTTTTGAAGAACTCGCACGCCCTACCTGCAAAGAAATATTTCTTTTATTTTTACACGCAGTCACATTTTTTGGCCGTGGTTCCCTAAGTTCTATGGTTTATAGTTGTTCACTGGTTTGCTACTCGAAGTAGTTTTGGCTTGCATCTCTTCTGTTTTGATTTGTAGATGTTGCTCGTAAAGGTAAATTTGGCAAGCATCTGCTGGGATGTTTCTCGTAACATATTAACATGCGGGATGCTCTCCCAAACATATTATTTTTTATGTTGTTTACGCTAATTCCACTTTAAAAAGTATTGAAGAATAAATCTGTTTGAACTTCCATACATCTCTGTAAATCATTATGTTAGCTTAAATATCAACACTTAAGTTAATATTATGCTATTGAGTACTGCTTCCAATTCTCTATTTGTTCTTGCATTTAACTTATACTCAGATCTCATTGTATTCCTTGGAATATGCAGTTCATCAGCTCAGAAATATTTTAGGCGAGGGACACGTCTAAATTGGCTGAAGGTGCTTGTTACAAGAGAAAGCATCGAGGCGATCGAGAAAACTACACCGGCTAAAGGTTTTGATTCCCCTGATTATTCCTTTTTAGTTTTATTTGGTCATCCTTTTTTTACCAATTTTCAAAGAACCTGTGCATTTTTTAAGCCAAAGTGGAAAAGCTGCATTAATTGGTCGAGTGGGTACTTCTTTTGATTAGAACAACTGAATTAATAGTGCATATTTTAATTCAGTTACATTTGTGTAATTCAGTTCTGTTTGTGTAAGAAGAAATTCAAGAAAAGGCACAAGTCGTGTGGTGCCCAAAGTGTGCGTCTCTTCTTCTACCTCCAGTTCGTGTGTGTGTGTATGTGTGTGACTGGACAAACCCACCAAATGCAATTTAGGTTATTTGTTCGACAACAGTCTGATTGCTAAAAACATACATTGCTGTCAGATTCCGATATAATCTTTTACCACAAGTTTGAGACCATGTAAATAATATTGCTGTTTGACATGACATGACATTACGGTATATTGCTTATCTAGGCTGTATGGAAAGGCAGTACTACTCCTTTCTCACCATGTTCAATCAATCTTATGGCCTGTCGACTTTACAACATATTTCATTAGGAGCTAACGGTCTCATTTGATCACTATTAGATTTACGGAGCTGTAGTAATGATGCTAGCTGTTAAACTCTTTCTTCGTAATATTGTCCTGCGATTCCAAGGATTGTCATAATTTTTTCCAAGTTTGCAACGGACCGATGGTGTCACTCATCTAATCCGGAAATGTGCTGTTTTATATACTCTTGCTTCGCCTATCTTTAATCATGTAAAAGAAAGTCCGTAAAGCCGCTTAAGTTGAGTAGTTGAACCTTGGTCCATGGATATTTTGAAAAAATTAAGTTTGTTATATACCCTCCCTTTTGACATATTCAATGCAATAAATAATGTCAATTCCATGCTTAATCGTGGTGTGCCCAATCTGTTAGTGACAAGCTGTTGTTTTAATTGCAACATTTCTTGACACACTCTTTGTGCTTTAGTGGTTGGATTATTAGTTTAGTAATTTCTTGACACACCCTTTGTGGTTTGCCATGTGTACATGTGTGAGAGATAGTGAGAGGAGACAAGAAGAAGGGGATTTTTTTTAATTGGCTTCTTGCAGTTTTGAAAATTCAGTTTATTCGGTTACTAAAAATTTAGTTAATTCAGTTAGGCACACAAATTGATGTGCTTTTAAAAACTTGATCATGTACTGAACTACAAATGCCTTCTGATGCTCTGAATTACTTGTGATGCCTCTGAATTACTTGTGATCACATTGAGAAAGACTTGTAAAGATGATGATCATCTTTAACGAGAAAACAATTTGTGATGATTTTGCTAGTTTGTTGGGTTTTGTCTCCGACCATCGTGTCGTGATGATATTGCAGGTACCCGAGAGGCCCTTGAGTTTGCCGGAATTTCGATTAACTTCCGTTCCTAAGAATTGGTACTCCATATGTCCTATTTTCAGCAAAGGTCATGCTGAAATTTTCCGTGAATTTTAGCATGACTTTGCTAAAAATAGGACATATGGGGTACTTGTGACTAATGCATGGGCCGGGTATCTTAGTAGTTAATTAAGTAGGATCAAGTGCCCCGTGCATTTGTGACTAATGCATGGCTTTTAGGGTGCCTCGGTGTCGATAAAACCGAAATGATGAAAAGTTAGGCTTTTAGGGTGCCTTGGCGTCGAAAAAACCCTCAATGATACAAGCTTAGATTTTAGGATGCCTCGGTGACGACAAACCCTAAATGATGAGACCATGTTCTTGTTCCTTGACAATAACCATCTTTTTGACCAAAATTTGTTTCTATTTAGAGAGAAACATGGCCCACAACGATGAGGCCGGGGTTCGGGCGGCAAGGCATTACAGGAGCTGTCCCGGAGATGGAGGAACAACCTCACTTGTATGAGGCCGCCGCCTTCCCCACCGATCCACGAGACCACGGATGGTGCCGCCGAGGATGACCACACCGATGCCACCACCGATGGTGCCGCCGAGGATGCCACCATCGATGATGGCGGCGCCGCGCCTGAGATGGCAGCCAGCCGAAAAGGCAACGGAAGGACCGGCGCCCGATCGTGCTCCGCACCCTCAAGGAGGAAGTTATCAAGTGGACTCCAACGGAATCCAACGGGCGCCCGAACGAATAGTCAAGGGTACTCGCTTCAGCTCGGGTGCATTGTCCGGAGCACCGTCTCGATCAACACCGAGAACCCGAGGCATCCCGACCGAGGGAATTTGCTAACCTCCTCTTCACGAAGCTGCACGAACGATACAAGTTCCCCGCTGAATTTGAAAACACAAGCCTCAAAGGGAATAAAGTGAACAATGCTGCCCTCACGAAGATGAGCAAGGCCCTGTCTACTTGGAAAAGCAATGTGAAGAGAATGATCGAGAAAGGTGAGAGTTATGAGAAGATCAAGGAGAAAAATCCTTCGATCACCGAAGATGACTACAACGACTTCAAGATCAATTGCTCGAGCACCGCAAGCTCCCAATCAAGTGAGTGGGGAAACAAATGCGGAGCTGAACATAGGGGAACACACACTCGGTCCCGGCGGTTATAGAGTGGCGGAGCCTATATGGGACAAGGAGGAGGCGGACCGTGCGAGAGCAAGGCCTACCGCCCTCTTCGATACATACTGGCGGTGACAAGCGGACCAGGAACTTTGTCGGGGCCGGTACAAGAAGGACCCGAAAACAAAGGAGCTTACCACGGATCCGAAGACCAGGCAGCTTGAGCTTGTTACGGTAAGTAATACACCCCCGAGTAATTATCTCAATATGGTTGCATTCTAATTAATGAAGCCGAATTTCTAAATGGTTCACATTCCTTCCGTAGGCGACTGAAAGCAGTAGCGCGGGTTCGACTCAGAGCAACCCTTGGGACACCACTCTAAATAGGGGTTGAATGTAATGAAGAACAAGGATAAGCTCGAAGCCGACGTCACCTGGTCGTGGTGGCCGCAAAGGCTTGTCGACAAAATGGGGTCATACTATACCGCTGGTGTGCGGAAGGAGAAAAAGACCAGCTCGGAAAGCGGTAGCGAGAGGTTCAAGAACTCAAGGCACGGTGGCGCGGATTCGGAGATTGTCCAAGAGCAAGTGGAACAACGACTCGGAGCGGCGATCACCGCCCTTGTGCCTACCTTGATCTCGGGGTTGAGTGCGTGGATTGCGGGCGTGACCAGTGGGCCGCCCGATTCCTAGCTTCACGGCCAGCAACTCACATAATGCGATGGCGGGGCCATTGGTGCCTCCCGCGGAGGCGACATTGGTGTCTCCGACGCCAGCACGGGAGCTTAATGCACCTGGGTGTACGCCGGCCGGCACCACTGCAGCAAGCGGCCCCTCCGTCAATCGCACGCTACTGCTGGCGGTGCCTCTACATTAGCCGAGCTCGACGCCATCATCACGGTAACTAATTAAGCCTCTCTCGCCGAGGACTTCATCTCCTTGCCTTTTGATCGGGCATCCCCGACGCCCTACATGTTTTCGCAGGGCGCCGACGTTCCGTGCACTCTCCTCCACTTCGTGAACAACGAGTTGGTCGATGTCGCCAAGGGCAAAATCGTTCAACCGGCAACCCTTGTTCCACGGTACCCGGATGCCACCCAACTTGTTTAGGGTTCAACTGGTTCGGTGCTGCCAGGCTGCGATGACTTGTTACCTCCGAATCGACCCGTCGGGGCCGACGATGATGACGTGATGACCCTCGTCACCGCCTGAGCTGGCCCTCGCTTTGGCGAAGAGCCAGATTCGTTTGGGGGCGGGGACACCACCCCAAAGACAACACCGCCCGGTCGTGCGGCGTAAGTCGGCCCCATGGCAAGACCGCCAGAACGGTGCGGACATCCCTATGCCACTGGATCCAAACATGCATATGGCACAGGATCGTAATGACGACGACGACGACTATGATACATTTGGCAACGCGTCGATCAAGATTTGCCGAGCATGGGTGCGATGGCGACTTCATGGGGCCTCCTTCTCAAGAACCAAACCCAACAAAAGACGTGTGCGATCTAGCTCGCATGCGGAGAAGCCAAGTTGCAACAGCGCCGTCTGGCGTTCAGCTCTCGAGACGCCTCCGGCTGCCGACTTCACCGAGCCTCGGATAGGCGAGGTGCGAAATATTATCAGCCCGTCACACTCAAGAAGGCGGTCTGTGAGCAAAACTTCGGTCCCATTACAGGAGAAGAAGAAGGCACGCAAAAGAAAGACTAAGAAGGGTGCGAGCCACCGGCACCGAGTACGATCCGTGCTCGGGACGGGCCACCTTCACCGCAGGATATCTCGAGGAGGGTGCATGTGGCGGGTAGGGCGATGCTACCGACAAATATGCTCAATGCTGCAACCGGTGCTATGCGCGGAGTCCGCATGACAATGTTCTTTCTTTGGAGAAGCGGCGCCTCGGGGAGAAGGATGTGGCATACCGGTTTTCGCGGCCAAGGTGCCGAGGGCAAGGGCTTTGTGGATAACTCCATCGGGCGTCACGATCGTCCTGCGTTTGATGACATCCACGCTTATGTTGAACCTTCATCCGCTGCACTACACCTTCGTTCGGCTATTTTCGCTGAGTATGGAGATGCGGATCATTCGCGACAAGACCCGGACATCGTGATAGTCGACCCCTTCTACATGCGTGCAAGATCTTGGGCAGCGCTGGGGACCGGCAAGTCGCGAGTTCTTACCTCGAAGGCGTCATTACGGCAAACCAAGATAAGGATAACTTCCTCGTGCCTTACTTTCCCGAGTAAGTCCTCCCTCAACCGCCCGTAACATATGAATTCTTACATTTCGATCGCTTTTTCTTTTAACATTCCGTGTTTTCGCGGTGACACACGTTGCACGCTCATCCTCCTAAGCCCTAAATATTCCATGGCCACGTATTTCGACCCGGACCGTCGATCGAACGTAGACTACACAAATGTCAAGAAGGTTCTTGATGATGTTCTCCCGCCACGCCAAATCTGGAGGCACCTTCACCGTGCCTATTCGTAAGCACGGCAAGCACGTGTTCTCCCTGTCTGACGTTACGCTGCGTCAAGCAGCCGCTGGCGGTCGAAGGGTGCCTACTACGCCATCCATCACATGCGGGCGATCGTGCGGGACCATCATCAACTTCGCTACCGAGTAAACTCCAAGATTGGGCCGCGGCGTGTCGGCAATCCAGACGCCGGACCTCCGACAAGAATTCTTTCGCATCCAAATGGAGTTTGCGGAAATCATCCATCAAGATGTCCTTCGTACCTCGGGCAGTTCTACCTCGAAATCAACCGTCCAACGGTGACATCGACACAATGCTACAAATGCAGGATGACAACGCCCGTTCTTTCATGACTCCCACGATAGACGGCGGCTTCATCCACGCCCGATCCCTTGAGTCGAGTTGTCTAGTTCTCAAACATCGATTGGGTCATGTTGTAATTAAACTTTAATGAACTTGTAGTATGTCTCTTTGGTTTCGAGAGTCGCTCAACTTAGATGTAATCGATGCTATTAATGTCTTGCTTTTCTCTTCCGATCGCTCTGTTGCATACTTATATATTGCTTATGTATTGTCTGTGAATTGGTACTAACGTTTACGTTTGGCTAGTGCATAGCGATGCCGGCGTATGTCGTGTACAAGGGTAAGGTTCCTGAGTTCTCGATGATCGGGAGGAGTGTCGGAGACAGGTTCACCGATTCAGCGGTAATAAGCATACAAGGGTACACCACTAGGGCCGAGGCCGAATCTAGATACGCCCGCTATCTAGCGGGAGAGGGAGGGAGCGTTGGAGGAACCGGATGAAGACGAAGTTTCATCGTGATGACCGCAGCTCTCTTCTATGCGATGGTAGTTTAGATGATCGATATCGACTTGTAATGCGAAGATAAACTTCGCTACTCGCGGTCTCGAGACTTGTAATATAATGTTCTATCTTTGTTCGGTCTTTTCAATTCGGAGACTAATATGATGAATTGTATTCGGAGACTAATATGATGAATTGTATTCAAAGACTAATCTTCTATTGTATCCGATGAATCTATTGTTGATGTGTGCTGTCTATATTTTGTCAAATTATACATTTTGTAACCTGTGCAAAAAACAGAAAATAAAAATAAAAAACCCTAATATTCATACTAATGGCGCATCACATGATAGTTCGCCATTAGTATGACAAAGCATACTAATGGCGCATCACTTGTCGGCGCCATTAGTATGCCATGGTTACTAATGGCGCATCACTTGGTAGTGCGCCATTAGTATGCTGTGATTACTAATGGCGCATTCAGAGGTGGTGCGCCATTAGTATGCTGTATACATGCCCAGGGAGGCATACTAATGGCGCACCCTTGCATATACTACTGGCGCACCAGGTGGTGCGCCATTAGTATACCAGATACTAATGGCGCACCAGGTGGTGCGCCATTAGTAAAAATTACTACTGGCGTGCTGTCAATGGCGCACCTCTGATGCGCCATTAATGGCCATATTAGGTGCGCCATTAGTAGTGGTATTTCTAGTAGTGTTAACTCTACATCTCTACATGTACGTCTACATCTGCATCTATGTCTAGACTACATCTACATCTACATCTACCTCTACTACAATAAAACAAGTTTTAAACATGAGACCAGCCACTTTCTTGCATGACACGACCAATCCATATCGCTTCTTGCTCCTCATCTCTCTCAAAGTGCGTACGGCTGGCGATTTTGCCATCGATTGAGGTCGGTTCGCTCACACTCGGTCCCACATGTTATAAATCTAAAAAGAATAGTGATATGACAGTAGGAAGCGCTCTGACCGGCGGACCAAACGCGAGAGGCGTGCCGTGAGCGGGTCCAGTTTCACATAAGGTAACTTATGCACCTCGATGGAGGAAGCACCTTGCTCAAATTTGGCACTTTTCCGTGCATTCTCTAGACATTTATTAGCCCAGATGCTCCCTCCGTTTTTATTTACTCTGCATATTAAATTTGACTGAAGTCAAACTTTATAAAGTTTGACCTAGTTTATAGAAAAAATATGAACATTTACAATAGCATATCTATATGATGGGAAAGTGTATTCAATAATGAATCTAATGGTATTCATTTGTTATTGTATATGTTAATATTTTTTTCTATAAAAACTTTGTCAAAGTTTACAAAGTTTGACTTTGACCAAAGCTAATATGCAAAGTAAATAAATACGGAGGGAGTACATCAAAAACCCAGCTACAGCTACACGGGTGTGATGAGAAGGACGTGGATTGCCGTTCGATCGCGGTGCATCCTACGGTGCGCACGTGCGATCCGCATGCCTGGGGTTCTAGCCAATCACAATGCAACCCCGGTCGAGTGAGCGCACATAGTTTCCAGAGGCGACAGAAATGAAGCGCGTGCAATAGTAAATGACCAAGATTGTAGGGGAATCTAAATTTCCTGCGTCGTTGTCCTCGAGCTCTACAAAACCACCACATTGTACGGTTGTCCTTCCTCTCTCACAAAATGTCGCCCGCTTCTCTTCTTCCCCCTCTTTTCGGGTTACAATCCTACGAATCAAACAACACACATAGGAAAAATTCCTAAGGATTAGAATCCTCCAAAATTCCTTCGAGAATCCTTTGAATCAAAAAAGACCATATACAGGGCTCATGTAACAAATCTCACCAACCATTGGCACAGTGTACTTATGGTTTCTTCGTCCAAGCAACTTACTCTTGGAATATTGGAGTACGAGCGCATTCAACGAAGAGTGAAATGATGGTTGCTTCACCCGAGAAAATTTTACTAGTACTGTGGGAAAGGTGGGGCTCTATGATTTGACCACTCATTAGTCATTATTACTGGGCCGCACCGAGTGGGGTGGATCTCACCAACAGTTGTGCACTCAATATTGGTGCATGGCACGTGGACCCGGATTCTGGTTGTCCCACATGTGGGCGAAAGTAAGTTTGAATGATTTCTGGCATTGCTATCAAACTTTCGGGATATGTTTATATGTACACATAATTTTCCAGCATAATGAAATTGTGCTGTAATGCTATGAAGGTTTCAACTTTGGTTTCATGTGTCCTCTTGCCTCCAAAGTTGTCTCATTACAACATTCCATCAAATACAAAGGAAACTAACATGCATGATAATGCATCTCAATGATTCACAGCGTCACTATTTACATCACAACTGAATACGAAGTTGTGACGATGTACACATAAAGAAAATTAAAAAATTGAAGGATAATGTCCGCATGCATGGTTCCATTTCCTGGCGTTCATTTGTTGGCAGCTAGTTTCACGCAGCTCTGTGGAACTAAACAAGACATGTTAGCCAATAATGGATTCTATGGTGGACATGGCCCATCCGATCATTTTTGTGCAGGTCCACTAAAATCGAGCTGAGCATCCCTGTTTGCAAATATACTGAACAAGTGTGATTACATTAATAGTAGCACCAGCAGTAGTTGATGAAACATACACACACAAGTAGAAGCCGACTACCTTTGCAATCTCTCATAAAACTAACCACTTGTTGGAGAAGATTAGGTTCGGAGTTGGATGAGGAGGATAGAAAAACCAATCTCACTTTGTGCAGTCGCACTGAAATGTAAAGACGTTGTCCATGTGACATTTTAGTAGAACTGCACAAGACACTCTTAAGAAAAAAGTAATTTGTGCAGTTCACCAAAAGGTTGCAATACCAAGGAGGTGAAATGGGTAGCCCTGTTTTCAAAAAAGAGGTAGAAAGGAAACAATTACTGGCCAATAACAGTTGATGACACATACGGCGACAAAAAAGAAGCACATTCCTTGTCCTAAGGGAAGATAGCAGCATGGTTGTTTATGTAAAATGGTGTGAGGACGAGATTGCAACATGGAAAGTACGCCGGATGAGCTACGTTTTGGGCAAAGAACTAGGGAACATCCACATGCAGCAACGTGGGAAGATGGGCAGTGGAGCAAGGCCGAAGGAAGCTATATACCCGAGGGTCATCGTGATGTAACTAGGAGGGCGTGATGGCCTGGATCTGCCCGTACGGCGGCATCGAGCAAGTGGCGAAGGCCCTACCGCGCCAGAGCTTGGTCAGACAGAACGACGGGTACCGCAGATCGAGACATCCTGCCTCGACGCCGTCGAACGAAGAAACGATGCACATCCTCCCTTTCCGCCGGCGGATGTAATGCAGCCAGATTAGTGACCAACGGTGAGAGAGAGAGGCCACCGCCGCCTTGTGTGAGATAATGTGACAAGAGACAAACCCCGGCAGGCAGGTTCCATTGTATATAGTGGAGCGTATTTCTTTTTTCCCGATGACAATCGTTTTATATTCTGCACGTGTGATTGAGGAATATAATTTTATTTAATACTAACACATCAAGTCAAACTTTCTTCCGTGTACGCGTGGTACATGACCCTCCTCGAGTAAGCAACCGCTACACGCATCAAATTGTCACGTGGGCTGCCTTTTTGTATAGAAATGAACTCCATTGTGTACCCGCGCGGGTGTGGCCGGGAATGAGATGTGAGTATGTGTGTCGTGCGTGCACCTCTTCTTTATGTGCAGGTAAGTATGTGGATGGGTGTGAGAGAGATGGTTTGTGCGAAACAGAGGCAATGTGTCGATGATATCTCAAACAAAAAAATGTAACATACGCAATGTGTGTGAAACGGAGTCATGGATATATCATATATAGAGGGAGCGATCCACGAGAGGAGAGTGGAGGGATCATCGGTGTTAGATATCGATAGAATCGAAAACAGGGATGAAGTGTGTGGGTGCGCGATCGATAAAGAGTGCCATCGAATTTGTGTTTGCCCACGTCAAAGATACATGGTGGCTGGCCTACTGGAATGTGAGAGGTCAGAGGTGCAGTTTGTCTCTATGGCATGGATATCTACCTACAACGTTCGACTATCGGTGTGTGTGTGGGGGGGGGGGGGAGGGGCAGAGACCTGACTATAGAGTGGTAGATCAAGTAGTATATGTGTGGAGAAGGAGAGAGACCTAGCTATGTATTGAGGGAGATTGATCGACATCCATGCATATGTGTAGCAGTGGAATAAGGTTGGGAGAGAGACAAAGGTAGAGTATCGGAGGGTTGGTGGTGGAGTTGCTTCTCACAAATGGCGGGAGAGGCCTGCTAGACAAACGGAGGGTATGAGTGCAATATCAATAAGAGAGGGGATGTCTGCCTGTCTATGCACTTGCATGTGAGAGACGGGTCGGGAGGTATGCAAGGATGATGAGGGGGGCAATATGGTTGTGGTAAGCAGACGTAACTACATAGGAAGATCAATCGTCGTGTGTCGGAGAAAGGGAGAGACATTACTAGTGAGGTGCGTTGATCAGTGCATGGGGAAAAAGACTTATGGTCGACCTAGCTATATGTAGGGAGATCAGTAGGTATACATGCATGCATGTGTTAGAAGCAAATAAGGTCTAGAGAGATGGACAGGGGGGAGGGATGCGGCTAGGAGGTGCTGCAAGAGGGCTACTATATCAAGGGGGGAGGAGTGTGTGAGTATGAGATTGATGAAAAGAGGGGCGGGAGTGTGCACCTGTGTGGAACTGTATTGGACATAGGGGGCATGAACGGTGAGAAGAGAAGAGGGAAAGTGTGTGTTTGTGGTAGGCGCACTTGGCTAGAGAGGTATATCGACCGGTGTGTGCCTGAAAGAATGAGCCGGGGGGCCTACACACACCATGGATGAATGACCTAACGAGAAATAACGAATGTGCGCGATGGAGGGGACGTTGATGGAGAGTGAGAGGGGGCGGGTGTGTGCATGCACGATAGAAAGTTATTGCTAGCTACAAAGAGAAGAGGATTGTGTGGGTGTAAAAGACGAACAGAGATCATAATTCATTATAAAAAAGTGGATTCAGATATTTTAAGAAGCTATCATAGTGTTTTAAACCGACGCATGCATGAATATATATAATGGTGATACGCATGGTGTGGTTATGAACCTGTTATACTACATATAATATATAGAACATTTATTTGAATTTGTGATAATGTGTGGCTTTTGCAGCTCAGGGCTAAATACTTGTCATAATGTAGGGGGCGGGGCACTATATTTTGTGTGATAAACACAGTGTACGTATGAAACATGGTTTAGATTATGAACATCTAGTTAGTACATCAAATGTACTATTATTTGGAATCAAGATCAAGTGTATTCAAAATTTTGAATTCGAGTTCATATAGTACACATAGTACATATCTATCTCTATAGTAATCATGTGGTGTGATGTTAAGATAATATATGAACGATGGTTTAACTTGGCAACAATCATGATTGTAGTTCTTATTCAAATAGAGAAATGAATTCAAATTTAGTTCGAATTGCAGCGGCAATATAGACATTTGGAATGCACTAAAATGTTCGTATGAGTTGGTACATGCATATACAGCCGGTGAAAAATTTAATTGGACATAACAAGGATTCCTAGCATTGAATAGCATTTGTACAGTAAAACGGGACAAGACTCTCTCTTTGTGTGGTGCGAATAGTTTTATTTTTTTGTTTTTTCATTGAGGGAAGTGCGAATTGATTTGGTACGGACAATATTACACGTTAGGCTTGTCCGTAAAATTCAACCCGCGCCTTGTTATCCCGAAAATTCAGATATCATGCTCCTAAAACTCATGCCTTCACAACCCGCGCCTTGCTATCCCAAAATTACAACGCACGCGAAAACTCCCTCCAGCTGCCAAATCCCGACAGGCGAAATCCCCCTTCTAACCCTGAGCCGAAAGAGTCATTAGTTCACATCGGTGGGGATACTTTTGTAACACACCCTAAATTTTGGACAAGCTCATCCCTAAGTCATGGTTCCCCCCTCCCATCACCTCCTTTTCTCCATTCGAAATCCCAGGCCACCATAACCTCTCTGCTCCAGCCACAAAACCCCACCCTCCTCCGTCTGCCACCCCACCGCTGCCCAGCCGGAGCCTCTTCCCCGACGATGCCATCCACCACAACAGCTCGACGTCCCTCATCCAACACGCTGAATGAGGATCCGTCACTGATCTCTTCGTCCCGCCGGTTCAGCCGCCCAGTCGTCCACCTCCAAGGATCTGCATCGACGATCGCCTCGTCTATCGTGGCTGCTCCATCCCCATAGCGCCGCCTTAACCTGCTCCACCGGAACCACAACATCCTCACCGACTCCTCGGACGAATTTGAGGCCTACTCGGTGCCACCAAAGAGGTTGTCCACTCATCGCATCACACCTTCTTCTTAACTTGACCTGCCGGCACCGCCGGTGCTCAATATCGCTCCTCCATGGTGTGGCTACCTCGTAGTCAGCACCGCCGGCGACATCTCCATAGCGGCTCTTCCCCAGTGCGAGGCTCCCTCGGTGGCGGCGTCCATACCAGCCGAAGCTGCTGCTGCTGCTCTAGCTCTCGCTCGCTCGCGCTGTTGCTGCTCCATCTCTCGCTCGGTCGCACTGCTGCTCTGCTCCCCCCTCGCTCGTGCTACTGCTCTGCTCTTGCTCTCGCTCGCGCTGCTGATGCTAGTACACGGGCTGCTTCAGCTACACGAGCTGCTGCTCTGGCTCTAGTTCGCGCTGATCCTCCAGGCGCTACTGCTCCGGCTGCTATCTGCTACTGTGTTCCCCGTCGACCGCCTACTGATTTAGATCACTGTTTATCTACTACTAGTGCTCGAGCGGCCTAAACTACATGTGAACTGCCTCTGTGCTACTAGTTCGTTCAATTTTGACAGTAACATTCAGATTCCACAATAAATTTTAGTTTCGACAGTTAAGTTCAGAGTCAATAGTTTTTACCTCATATCTTGTAGTCAGGTGTTTCTTGGTGATGTAAATTTTACATCTATCACTTTTTGGTATTGTATTTTACATCATCTATTGCAAATGCTATAAGAATCCCACTTGAGATTAACGATGTCTATCTTGTACTGCATCAGCCTCGATGTCTTACGGCTCGCTAGAGCTGCTCCAGTGACGGAACCATCCATCACAACAGAGCAGTGCCCTGGACACCGTCTACAGACGCCTCAGTTCCTCCACACCTCTGATAGCCACCTCTGCCGCAACTTCTTCAACGACCAACCCAATGATGCCGAGGTCGACACGGCTACACCAAAGAGGTTGTACACTTGTCGCATCACTTATTACTCTACATTCATGTCGATCCATTAGGGCTATTTTGGTTCAAAGGAAAAAGTGAAGGAAAAACATAGCAATAGGAAATTTTCCTATGGCACTCTACTATTCAATTATTCATGCATTTGGTTGAAAGGAATGGAGAAAAACATCCACCTGGACCTACTTTTCAAAATCCTATGCATGAAAACAATACTAAGTGCGTTAGTGGCAGAATAACATTCTAACTGTACACCCTTTCATATGGTTTCACTTTAATTTGGCCATGTTTCTTTCCATTCCTCTACTCTCCCAATTCCTGTGAACCAAACACCCAAGTTGACAGAAATCCTGTGTTTACAAGTGCTCTGTTTCCCACATGCATTCCTATTATATTCCGGTGTTTTTCACATCCCTGCGTTTTTAGAATCCTCCAATCCAAAGGAGCCCTTACAGAATTACTTCAGTTATAGATAGGTGTCGAAGAAAACTTTGTGTGGTTTTTCCACCTCACCTGAGCTGCTCCATTGACAGAAGCATCCACCAAACCATACATCACGACTCCTGACCATCTTTCGCCGCCTCAGATCTCCTTCCCTACCGCCGGCACCCACTACAACTACATCACCATCATCAACCCAGCAGATGAATCTGAGGAGTACACGGGTCCACAAGAAAGGTCGCACTCTTTTGTTTCTGCTTATGTTATGCATTGCTTAATATTACCTGCTACTTTATCGTCCTGTTCACCTCTTAGACTCCAAGTCCGGTCCAAACTAATGTTCAAACTTGAGTTTTAAAATTACTTGTGGGGCACATATCGAAGCAGCAATGAATAGTATCTCTGTCTATTCTCTGGTTCACCTAGGCTATGCCTATGTTATTCATCTTGGGTGGGTAACAAATAGTAAAGCAACCATCATCTGTATTTTTATTAAATTAAAGCTATCATCAGCCTGCTATCATTATTTTTGGATCCATTCACTGGTTGTTACCATCACTCTAGATTTCTGCATGGTCTCCTTACATAATCTCACTACATTTTTTTTGTATGCATGTCAGGTATTGTACACAGTCATGCTGAACATGTAGAGAAAAAGAGAAGAGTTTTGCACAGCAATACAATGTCATGCAGACATCGCTCCATGGTGGGTTCAATGGCAAACCCTACCCCTCTCCAGATTGTAATCCAGAGGAAGATATATGTTTTGAGGTGGATTCAGACACATGTGACCAATCCTATTTACCCCAAGGTGTTTGCTCTACTTGGCATGATGATGTTGGTCATATCATGCATATGTTGCCTTGCAGTGCCTACTTCCGACATCATATATGTCATCTGCTTAGTTTAGACATGTTCTGTAATGCCACTTGTTTAGTTTCTATATCATATATGAGAATTATGCAGTCTCATCCCTTTTAGCCAGCCATAATATATGTGAAATATGCAATGCCATCCTGTTTAACCAGGCATCATATATTTGAATGGTATCTTGCGAATCCTTTTCTTCATTACATTTCCATTTGTCGACAATGTTTGTATATTAAACTACTCTTCCTGTGAATCAACCATTTAAGTGGGTGATGGGAAAATCTTGAGTGAAAACAAGGTCTTCAGAGCAGACAGTGCTACCTGTCGAAGCAGATCTCTTGCTGGGTCTTGATAGCTCCTCAAAGATGGATTCAGAGACAGATGACCGATCCTATTCCCCCACCGAGGTGTATGCTCTAACTTGGCATGGTTATACTGCTCATATCATGCATATGGTGTCTTGCATTGCATAGTTTAGACATCATATACACAATAAGCAACACCATGTTCTTAGTTCAGACATCATATATCCGAATGCCCTCTACTTAGTATATAAATCACATATCTGAATTAATCATGCGATCCTGATTACTTAGATAACATGTATGTGAATTATGTCATGCGAACCTGTTTACTAAAGACATCATATAATTATCTCATGCCATCCTGTTTAGTTAGTCATCATATCTTTGTATTACGTCATGCTATGCTATCCAGTTTAGATAGACATCATATATGTGAAATTATGTCATGCTATCCTTTTAGTTAAACAATATACATGTCAACTATTTCATGCCCTCTTTTTTCCACACTATTTATTGCATCTGTCTCTGATACAAGGTCTCTACATTCAACTATGTTTCCTGTTTATCAGCTATTTGAATCGGAGCGGGTGATGGCAGTATCTAGCGGAGTAAAAACACGGTCTTCAAATAAAACAGTGCTACCTCTTGGTGGAGATAGCACCCCGGCTAAACATGCAGGAGAACCAGTACTACAAAAAAATACACTTCCGTGATGATACGTGTTTGTCACAGTAGGTCACCTTTTCTGTCATGTATGTACATCCATGACGATTTTATGACAGAATCAAGATAGTTATACCTGTGCTGTCGTAGAAGTGTTCCATGACAATACCAACATTATCATCACGGAAGTGTTCACTTCACGATAAATGATGCGTCATGGAAGTGCTTTCGTCAAGGGTAACCAACACGTGGCATCCACCATAACGGGTCGCTGTTAAGCTATCGGGTCCAGTTTTGGATACGATAACCCGTTAATAGCCCGGACCAATAGGTATTTTTCACGTGTAAAATTCTCCTTGGCCGAAGGAACCACATGTCAGCTCGTCACTGGGTCAGATAGGAGCCTATGATATGTCGACACGCGCGACGGCCCAACACTGGCCCATTTAGCTTACAAGGTCGGCCCCTTTGACTTGGTCAAAAGTTAGCGGGCTGGCCCATGAAAAGCCTGTTAACGGTCTGTTCACATATAGCCCGTTTTATGGCCCGGTAACTCACGGCCCGTTAGGGCCTTCCCAAAATCGGCCCAATAGCATCATGTGGGCCATCGAATATAACACCAGCTCGTTTCACTTTTGGCCCATGTATGGCCCACGACGTCTTTCGGCCCTTATGAGGCCTTTCGTATCTTTAGGCCCTTTAGTGGCCCACGGTGACTCTAGACCATAATGAACAGTAAATTTCTTTGTACCCATTAACGGCCCATGATTCACATGGGCCGTTTCTAGCCCATGTCAGCTTTCGGCCTACTGACGGCCCATACGTTCTTGGGCTCCTTTCCAGCCCTCGATTACTTCCCGCCTGTTACTGGCTTGTTCCCTAATGGGCCAAATTTGGCCCGTGGTTTGAATCGGCCCATTTGGGGCCTGTTAACCCATTGTGTCATTTCCAGCCCGTCCTACATTCTGGCCCATTAACGACCCGTTATACCTGTGACAGAATTAAGCCTTTGCTGTCTTCCGGCATGTTAATGGCCCGTTACCATGCTGGCCCGATACCAATTATGCCCGTTTATGGCCCGTTACCATTTAACCGAGGCCCACCAATTCTACGGCCCGTTGGAGGCCCATTTATCCGACGGCCCGTAGGAGGCCCATGGATCCTACGGCATGTAGCAGGGTCAAGGTTACCACGGTCCGTATATGGCCCATGGTTGTTGCGGCCACTAGCAAACCAAGGGAAAAGAAGACTAGGAAATAAATAAGCCCGAAACTAGCGCTAGGCTATTAAGGCGATTGCACAGATTACATCCACTGGGAATCAAAGTTCGCCACCAGTGCAAATATAGGGCACACCCTACACTATACAAAAATGGCTTGCTGTTTTCTTCAGCCGGTGGCTGCACGTTAAGAACAAATTTTGTATTGCAACAAAACAAATTACAACCATAAAAAAGGAAGGTTGGCATAAAAGTTAATAGTCTGGCAGATAAATGCACCACCAGAAGTTCAGAAGCTTAGTTCATTTGACCTGGCTGTTACGTTTTCATGATGTATTGTCCGATGGAGCACCATAACCTTCGCCTTCATTTCTCCTAGGCTCCTAAACAACATAGTAAATGACTAATAGTCTGGTTTCAAAACCATGCATATCTTGACGACATCGAACAATGGTTGTCCTTGTTTCACAAAGGGTCTCTGTTAGGGAATGGACTTGTGTCTGGAGCACAGATATAACATTGTTTTGAGCTTGCATATCTTGATCATGAGGCAATTTGGACGAGATTTCCTTAAGAACTAACCTAGTATTATGTAGGAACGTGCTTTTGGCACTGTTAGTGGACAGGTACTGACCCACTACAGCAAGAGGTGACATTGCGGTTATAGTTGCCTCGTCACCTTCAGAAGGTGGCGGTTCCACCATTTTTTCCATAGCTTGCTGAAAATTTGAGTTTTTACATTAGTAGTACAAGAACAGAAGATATTAAGGAGGCAGCAAAACCAAACAAAATAGCTTTGGTCTATATACAGAACTTATTCTGGTGAACCCGTGTGAAATATTATATGTATTTTATTGCAAAGTACTTAATTAAACGAGGTTCCAAACATATGACCATGTACCATGGCTAATGTATTGTCTATTTATTCACATTGTATTGACAGCTAAGGATAAAGAGACAAAGTTTATAATACGGTAAGCATAGTATGACATCATTCATATCACAAAACAACTAAGAACAGACAAACATGCAATTGTAACGTTGTGTGGGCAAGTCCAGCACAGAACTAGATTACTGATCAAGATCAAAGGAACATCACTCCTCTCTTTTAAACCTTGTAAGGTGCAATGATACGCTAAGACAATTGTGTATAAAATTGAAATGAGTAATAGATATTGGCTGCAAGCCATGCAGTTCAATGCACGAGTCAGAGTAAGTAGTAGTTAAAAGGCATGAGGATTAAGGACTTACAACAACGGCTTTAACTGGTGTAGTCATGCCCTTCGTCTTGCCGTGGCGTGATGTCCCTTGAAGATTTCCACAACATTTGGTTCAAGTACTTTTTGGTCCTTGCGGGCTTTCCTCTGCATTTGGAACAAGTAAATATAGATCTAATAATATGGCACAACGAAAAGAGTGAAACAACAGCTAATTACAAGATCCTCACAATGTGCAATATAGCTACAAGATCCTGTCGTCTGTTGGAATTTCACTTTCGTACGGTTGACCTTGTTCTTTGAACAGTTCACCTACAAGAAGATAGATTTGTGAGGCACATGCTTTAAATAGGAGTTCAACATGTGATTTGATCACAAACATATAACATACCTGATACTTTGGATCAGACCTGTGTTTAACGAGGCCTCTCAAGTCTTCATCCGATATATTTTCCACTGGAGATGTTTGGGCAAGTTCACTGTTAGCCTTGCCTTCAAAGTGAGTTTTCCTCAAGTTATACCGATACTGTCGTAGAGCAGACGTGAAAACATGGGTGCAAGCTTTTCTAGTTGCATCATCTTGGCTATCCAACTTGAACCTCATCGGTTGAAAATTATGAGTCTCATTATCAGCAACCTAGAAAGTATGGGACAGAGCAAGACGATATTACTAGTTTCCATACTTAGCCATACTTACAGATAAATGGTGGAGGAAGGTGTTGAACTGGGTTTCGTCTTTGTCATTCCTGTACTGAATCCATGTTGGGAGGATACGTGCATGATGCCTAACGACAACCGATGCCTCAGATACTAACTTGGCTGACTCTGTAGCATCACGTGGCCTTTTTAAACTTGCCTCAAAACGGATCTCCATTCTTTCCCCTCTAGATTTAGTTATCCTATCGAGCATTATCCCTGATGTTTGTTTCCTCTTGCGCCTAGGTGCTAGTCCAACAACGAACACAGGAAGTGTTAGTGTACATGAAACTGTGAGACTACATATAAAGAAGCATGCAACTGTAACTTGACTCCAGCAACTACCTTCTTGCTGTTGAAGCTCACAAGGTTCATCTGATCTTGCCAAATTGTTTTGTGTCAAGAGTGCTTCGGAACTAGTGTCAGGTGGCAAGGGAGCTTGGGAATATGCTGCAAGCTGAGTTGACAAACGAGTAACTCGTGCAGCTGGTGGTACTGTGGAAGGTGTTGCAACAACTAGGGCTGTCTCTGCTTGTTTGGTGGCAGCTATTACTTTCTGTTTGGCTTGTTTTGCAGCTCGTGTAGCATGGGATACCCCGTTTGTACAATTTTCCGCTGGACTTTGACCTTCTATTGCACCAGCAGAATCTACATAATTCTTCCGCTTCCGTTTCCGTGTGTCCTTAGTACTAACATCATCCCTTGTCATTCTGTGTTCCTTTCTCTTTCTCTGTGCCATGTTAAGTCAAGCTGACAAGAAAAAGGAATAAAATTTTAGTTTTTCAGAACAAATTGACGCGTGATACAAATGAAATGAACGTTGATGTTAGACAACCACATGATAGGAAGATGTAATATGGACGAAAAATGGGACGGCATGAGATAATCAGAACTATGATGTGCAAACTAAGCAGAAGGCATTTCACTAAATTAGAAGCAATGCAATGGAATGTAGACACCATATGAAAGATGCTACAAATATCGCTCTGCCAAGTTAACAATGTGTCATCATAACTTGCGTTTAAACAAATGTGAAGCAGTACAAGAAATAAATCATATGCAAGATGCAAACAACATATCACACTACCAAGTTAAAGGTCTCTCGTCATTAGTGCCATTGCATATTCACAACATTGCATATTCACAGCATTTCATATTCACACCTTATGATGTGTAAACTAAGCAAAAGGCATTTCAACAAATTAGAAGCAATGAAAGCTAGACACCACATGTAAGACGCAACAATCACTCTAGCAAGTTAAAATTGTCTCGTCATTAGTGCCATTTCAACAAATTAGTAGTACAAGCTAGAAAATAATACGAGATATAAACTATATCAGACTCCCAAGTTAAATGTGTCTTGTGAAAAGTGATTGTTGCAGGTTACACAACAGTAGTACTTTGATGTAAGACCATGGTGTGATAGACAAATACTGTATGTTCTAGAAACAGGAACACATGTCTTATTCACAAGTATAATGTGTAAAGTAAGCAGATGTAATTCAACAAAATTAGAAGCAATACAAGATAGACATCATACATAACATGCAACCACATATAACAGTGCCATGTTAGAGGGAGCACCTGTGATGGTGGACAAGGGTGGACGTGCCCATCATCAACATAGCTACTTTGAGTGTCTATGCATGTCTTGTCTTCTTGGGGGGATGGCTAAGTAGAACGTGGGGAGGCCCTCCATTTGGAAGAAGCACCTTTATCCACTACCTTGCTAATTTCCTTGTGATTATTGATTTTGCATTGTCAAGTAAAACCGACAAGAAAAAGCAATAAAATTCACTCTTCGGAACTCATTCATGCATGATACTGACAATCACTACCTTGATGTAAGGCAAACACATGATACGAGGATGGAATATGTACGAAAAACAGGATGACATGGCATATTCACAACTATTTGTGTAAACTAAGCAGAAGTAATTTAATCAAATTACAAGCAATACAAGTGAGACACCGTATGCAACATGCAAGACAATATCACACTGCCAAGCTAGAGAAAGCACCTGGGATGCCGGTTTCGCCAGAAGACCGCCATCAGCCCGTGCCTTATTTTTTCCATCCTATTTCTTAATTGTATTGCCTTGTCAAGTCAAGCCCACAAGAAAAAAGATTTTTTTTTGCTTTTCAGAGCTCATTGATGCACGATGCTGACGAGCACTACTTTAATGTAAGGCGACCGCATGATAGGGCGATTGAATGTGTAAGAAAAAAGGACAACATTGCATATTCATAGCTATGATGTGTAAACTAAGCACAAGGCATTTCAACAAATTAGAAGCAATGAAAGCTAGACACCATATGAAAGATGCAACGAATATCACTCTAGCAAGTTAAAATTGTCTCGTCATAAGTGCCATTTCAACAAATTAGAAGTAGTACAAGCTAGAAAAGAATGCGAGATGTAATCTATATCACACTCCCAAGTCAAACGCGTCTTATGATAAGTGATTGTTGCAGGTTACACAACAGTAGTACTTTGATGTAAGAAAATGGTGTGATAGACATATATTGTATGTTTTGGAAATAGGAACATGTGTCTTATTCACAAGTATAATGTGTAAAGTAAGCAGATGTAATTCAACAAAATTAGAAGCAATACAAGCTAGACATCATACATAACATGCAACCACATATAACAGTGCCATGTTAGAGGGAGCACCTGTGATGGTGGACAAGGGTGGACGTGCTCATCATCAACACAACTACTTTGAGTGTCTATGCATGTCTTGTCTTCCAAATCTTGTTGGGGGGATGGCTGAGTAGAACGTGGAGAGGCCCTCCATTTGGAAGAAGCACCTTTATTCACTGCCTTGCTAATTTCCTTGTGCTTTATTGATTTTGCATTGTCAAGTAAAACCAACAAGAAAAAGTAATAAAATTCACTCTTCAGAACTCATTCGTGCATGATACTGACAATCACTACTTAGATGTAAGGGAAACACATGATACCAGGACGACATGGCATATTCACAACTATCTGTGTAAACTAAGCAGAAGCCATTTCAACAAATAAGAAGCAATCCAAGCTAGACACCACATGAAAGATGCAACCTATATGACTCTGCCAAGTTAAAAGCGTCCCATCATACATGGCGTTTCAAAAAATTAGAAGCAGCGCATGCTATAAATCATATGAAAGATGCAACTAATATCACACTGCGTATACTAAAGGTGTCTCGTCATATTGATTGATGCGGGATACAAAAAACAATAGTTTTATGTAAGGACATGCTTAATAGACAGATGTAATATGTACTAAAAACAGGAAGGCATGTCACATTAACAAGTATAATGTATAAACTAAGCAGAATAGCACATGCAATTTAACCAGATTGAAAGAATTACAATCTAGACACCATATGCAACATGCAACCACATATCACGCTGCCAAGTTAGAGCAAGCACCTGCGATGCTGGTGTAGGGGAAATGCGATCATCAACTACAGAGCTACGTTCACTATCTTCATCTAGCCTTGTTGTTTCTTGAGAATTGTGTGGGGAGGCTGACACTTCATTCTTTAAAAGAGCGCATTTTCTCACAGTAACCCCCTGGCGTGAGTGTCTCATCATAAGTGATTGATGAGGGATACACAAGAACATTAGTTTGATGTAAGAATATGGTTAATAGACATATGGTCTAGTATGTACCAAAAACAGGAAGGCATATCATATTCAAAGGTATAATGTGTAAGCTAAGCAGATGCCATTTAACCAAATTGGAAGCAATACAAGCTACACATCTAGCTGGAGTGGTGAGCATGATCATCGAGGACCTGAGAGCCTGGTGGGAGGTGGGCTGCTTCGCCACCATTGTGGCTTTTTAGTTGGCTTCCAGGTGATGCCTGTCTATGTTGGGCTTGTCACTCACTCGGCCAGTGCCCTGACTAGCTATTTGTCTTCTGGTGCTCCCGGGATAGTGGTTCATGTAAAAAAATATATTTACTTATCTTAATAAAGACCGACTTCGGCCTTTTGAATACAAGCTAGACACCATATGCAACATGCAACCACATATGACACCGCGAAGTTAAAGCAAGCATCTGTGATGGTGGTTCATGGCGAGCGAGATCATCAACTCCAGAGCTACATTTACCATCTCCATCTGTTGAACATGCAACCTTTAAAGCGCAAAAATGTGTCTTGCCTGCCCGCGAAGAAAGCATGACCGACTTCTCTCTTTTATTTCGTGCTTCTGTCAAGGCAGTGTCTGAAATATCCATGCATAAAAACACAATAGTGAGAGTATGGGTGAAGTGTGTGCAGAACTAGTGCACTGTAAAAGTAGCAGATAGCAAGTGGCTAAAAAATAAATGACAGGACACATATGATAGCTCTACAACATTGCAAGGCAAACAAAAATAGATTCTACTCCGTATGATTTTGTAATATATGAGCATGGGGATGGTTGGGAAATGCAGGTACTCCTCCAGCACACCACCACATGTGGTCCTATTAAAATAACAGTCAACTGAAAATAAATAGGTCAGCCGATTTCTTTCTTTATGAACCGTTCGATCTACAAGGAACGGGCAGATGGCCTTCCTCTACCTCCCGCCAGTCACTGTTGACGATCTTTCTCGAACCGCCAGCGACCACGAGCCCAAACCCCTGCCTCCGTCGGCCCGCCCTCCCCTCGACCTCACACCACCGCCGTGCTTGGCAGCGCCCCGACCATCCCTTTAAGCCCGGTCGACCTCCAGATTGGGTGCCAGTAGCTCCTAGGCCCCACACACCCCTAAGATAAACACCGAGGCACTGCTTCCCCGATGTAATAGGCGGACTAGCGCCTGTTACGCTGGGGAATGCTTCCTTCCATTGGGAATCAACTGACCAGGAATTGAAATCCAGGGGGGAGACGGACCTCTATCTAAGGTGAATTAGTATATGAAGAGAAACCTTGTGCATCGCGAGTTTCTAGGAATATCTAGTATTAGGAAGAAGGTGTAGGAAGAAGCGGTCAACTAGTGTCTTCTGTGGGATGAATACCGTGCAAGCAGACACGTAAGATTTGCACGAATAAGGGAAGAGGAGTACCATTTCCGGTTGCCAATGCTGTGTCCTCCAGATGTCACGGCGATTTTCTTGTTTTTACCGGGGGACCGATGTTTTGTAGGAGGGTGGAGCCTTGGACGAATCGATGGCCAAATTGTTGGCTGTGTTACGGTGGCCGTCTGTCGGCAGATGGGAAGCAGATCCGAGGCGGCAAAGGACGGCGTAGCGGGAACATCTCCGGTGCGGTGGACGGTGGCGAAGTTGGAGCGGCAGCGGTGAGGCGCGGGACAGCGTGGTTGAACTGGCTCGGGTACGACGGACGTCGGTGTCCTTGAGGCATCTCGGCCTCGTCTTCAATTACTAGCCGTGGAGGGCATTGCGGTTGCGATGGACGACAACGTCGGAGTATCGGCTCTAGCGTGATGGAGAAGGCGGCGGTTGATGGGTGGGATGGGGTGGCGGACGGAGGACGCCGGGGTTTCGTGGCTGGTGGAGAGGTAGTTTTGGCACCCACGGAGTACGAACGGAGAATCGGACGGGGGGCGGGGGGAGCTAAGGGAGAACCATGTTTCAGTCTCGGACGCGCTTGTTTTTAGTTTTTTTGAGCAGATGGGACGCGCTTGTTTGAAATTTGGGGAACGTACAAACTTTGCCCCCCTCTTAAATTTCGGACCTACTGCGGGTCAGGGGTAGGATGGTAATCCCAGGTGTCCCAAATAGTGGGCGGGAGCGATTTCAGCCGCGCACATGTGTGCTTAGGCAGCCATTGTGTATGAATTTTTTCGGAGGCGGTTGCGTGGCATCTAGATGAAGCTACAAACCTACCCCGGTTTAGACCTTTGGATGTCAGGCCGGTAGGTTTCATGGGCCGGAGTTAGAAAAGTAATTTCCTTCTACCAAACAATGGTCTCACACGGTTTCGAGCGAGTAGAGGCTCTTTTGCCGCTTCGTTCGAAATTTTGAAAACAAAGCATTCACGTTTAGAGTACTCTTGAACTTTGAGGGTTGACCTAAATAGACAACATTAAATTTGACCTTGTATGTTTGAAAACCTCATTAAATTATGCGCTTATTTTTGAAATTTTGACACTTGAAAATCCTATAACTAAGATTATATTTTGGAATGGAGGAGGTAAATTTGAATCAATTTTGTACACGACAATATATGCTATTATTGAAAAAAGCAGAGCAAAGATTGGTGCCCCCATAATTTAGGTATGATTTACAAATGCCATGATATTGAATTCAAATAATTGAATGGACTTCATGTTGAATTCTGTCGGCGTTCTGGGAACGGGGGTCCCCAGACTTGCCTGCCTGCGGCCTGCGGCGTGGCTCGAAGGAGGCCCAACACAGCCCATCTTCATCAACGCAAGCTCAAGACCCTCGCGAGGGTCCAAGCCTCGCGGGGCGGACGACAAGGAGCTTCCTCAGGCACGGCCTCGTCAGGCTGGCTCATGAGGAGGCGGAGAGTTCAAGGCAGGGTACCTCGCGAGGTGCCCATGACGCAAGCCATGATGACCAAGGGCGCCCGGCGCCCGACCAGCGCAGTCCTCCTTTCCTCTTTGGTGCAAAGGGAGCAAGCGCAGGCGAGAGCATCAAGCAAAGGCATCCGTTTCGGTGCAACAAGACCAAGACCAGCCCCAACGGCTGGAAGGGATTCATCACGGAGCCCAAGAAGGCGTCATCACCAGAGCCTTTGGCAGGCGAAGACCAACTTTAGTAAGGATAAGTGTACCCGTTGTTCCCCTTCAAAATGGCCGATTGTTGGCGCCCTTCCCGCTCAATATTTGGGAAGAGGCCCGGGGCCTTCGCCTATAAATAGGAGTAGCCACACTCAGAGCTAGGGCATCTTGGAGAGACAGAGAGAGACCCGGATCCTCATCAAAGAACCAGTAGCTAGAGCGACTGAACACCACCTAGCAGTTCATCACACCCGCCAAGAACAGACCCTCGCGAGGCTGTTCTTCCTTGTACTGTTCTTCATCAGCCCAAGAGGCAATCCACCACACCACACACTGGAGTAGGGTATTACACCACAATGGTGGCCCGAACCAGTATAAATCTTGTGTCTCTTGTGTTGTTCCGTTAGTAGCTTAGGTCCCTGCGATTCGGCGAAGTGCGAGACGGTGGAAGGTTGGATCTCTGCGCGCACCCCAGTGTTCGAACCTCAAGGGTCTGCCGGAACCAGAAATCCGACATTTGGCGCGCCAGGTAGGGGTGCGCCGGAATTTGCCTTTCGTCGCCTCGTTCTTCCCCGACCACCGCAACCATGTTCGACGCCCGTTCGCCTGGCGCCCGGCCGAGCCGCCCTCGCCTCCCATGTCGCCTGACAGCTCCGTCGGGCGCCCTCGCCATTCCCCGTCACCTGCCGTCAACACCGCCACCGGCCCGGCGGGGAATGAGCAGCAAGCATCGTCCCAGCACCCGTCCATGAGGCGGGACGGCCGCACCGCCACGCCTACGCTCACCCCCGCTGGTTCTCTGTCACGCGCACCTCGCGCGGCCATGGAGGCCCGGGCTGCACTCATCGCGGCAAACGAGCTCCTGCGCTACCGCCCCGTTGACGACGTCTACGAAGAATGGCTCGACCGAGTCGCCGAGCTCGTCCGCCGCAGAGGCGCCCCGCACCGTCCGTCTCGCTGCACGCCGCACCGCCCGCTGGCGATGAAGCTCGGCGCCTCGGCCGCCTCCTCCTCAAGAAGGCGCCACAGCCCCAAAGCGCGCTGCCCTGGCGGAACCCGTTCCACCAGCGCCCGGCGGCAAGAGCAGAGCTGTCAAGAAGTTCCTCGCCCACAAGAAGCTGCTCGGCGCTCCCGCTCCGACGCGTCAAGACCTGCGCTGCCCCACCGGCGGCGCAGGGAGGCCCGCAAGACCAAGCTCTTCGTCGTCGAGGCCCCCAGCCACGGCGGGCTGCCGCGCTTTCACCTCCGAGCTGCAGCGTCGCGTGGCCCGCCAAGTTCAAGCGGACATGCCTCCTCGTTACGACGGCACAGCTGACCCTACGGAGTTCCTCTAGCTCGACGAGCTGGGCATCGAGGCTTCCAACGGGGATGAAAAGGTCAGGGCGAACTGGTTTCCCCTGGCGCTCAAGGACGGAGCCCGCACCTGGCTCCTGAATCCGGCCCTGTGCACGATCTCTTCTGGGCCGAGATGCGCACCCGCTTCATCGCCAAGTTCCGTGGTACTCGCGACCGGCCGCCCACCGTGAGCTTACATGCGCCAATCAAGCAGCAGCTGTGGAAACCCCGCAAAAGTACATCCAACGCTTCAACAACGCTGCGCCTCAAGATCCCTGTGGTAACGGAGGAGGCCATCATCTCTGCCTTCTCCGACGGGCGTGCGTGGCGTCAAGATGAAGGAGGAGCTGGCGATGCATGAAGATCTGTGCACCTCCTTGAGCTGTTCAACTTGGCGACCAAGTGCACCAGGCTGAGGAGGCGCCTCTCCTCCTCGAGCTGCGTGCATGGATCCCGAAGAAAAGAAGTCCAAGTCCAGGGACGTGAAGCGCAAAGGGGCTGCCGTACTCGGCGAACCAGACACCAAGCGAGGCAGAGATCAGCCCGAGTCCTCCAAGGGCAGCCGCATGCTGCGTGTACCACGACCTCCACACCCACAACACTAATGAATGCCAAGAGCTAAGGGCCGTCTGAAGGAAGGGTCGGCAGACACCCAGCGCAGCGACAGGGCTACGGCCGAGGAGGAGGAAGGAATGCAGACTGGGAAGACCGCGGCCCAGCGCCAAGGGTGGCGCGACCAACCTCGCGAGGACCGGCTGGCAAGACCCCGCCATGAGGGAGGCTGGAGGATCAGCCTCGCAAGGATCGCCCTTGAGGGGAACGCAGGCCTCCCTCCGCTGCCACCGCCGCCAAGGAGAATTGAAGACCGTCATCAGGACGAGGGGGCTGGGGGCTTCCAGGAACCGCGTGCGATCGCCTGGATCCTGGGCGGAGCTCAAGCCCCAGCCTCTCAGCGTATCTTCAAGCAGTTCGCCCACGAAGTGAATGCAGTCATCCCCAAGCTCGAGGCCACGCGCCCTCTTAGGTGGTCGGCGTGCGCCATCACGTTCAGCTCAGTAGACCAGCTCAAGTGCGCAGCCACAGCGGGAGTTCTCCCGATGCTTTGCTCCCCAATCATCAGCAACATGCTGGTCACCAAGACCCTCATCGACGGCGGGGCAGGACTCAACGTCCTGTCCGTGGAAACGTTCAACAATCTTCAAGTGCCTTACGATCACTTCAGCCAACCAAGCCTTTATCCGGAGTCACCGACGGCTCCACGGTCCCGATCGGGCAGGTCCGCCTTCCTGTCACCTTCGGGGCTCGTGACAACTACCGCACCGAGCTCATCGACTTCGACGTCGCCCACATTCGCCTGCCGTACAACGCCATCCTCGGGTACCCGGCGCTAGCCAAATTCATGGTCGTAACCCACCATGGCTACAACGTCCTCAAGATGCTAGGAAGCGGCGGGGTCATCACGGTGCCCTGTGAAGAGAGAGACGCAGTGTGCTCCCTGGAGCGAGCCTTTCAGGCCGCACCGCTAGAAGACCCAGACCACAGCAGCAGGAGGCCTCCCGAGGCCGCACCCAAGAAGAAGAAGACATCGACCAGACCGGCTCCTCAAGAGGCAGGCCCCTCAGGGCCCGCGCCGGGCCAGGGGGAGCATTTTTCCATCACATAGGAAAGTGCGCCCGGCGCCCTCCTCAAGCAGGGCTCGGGGGCTCTCCCCTGGAGGGCCGCCGACCTCGCCAAGGTCCCGAGGGAGGCGTTTGGGCACCAGATGGAGGCGTGCTTCAAAGCGCGTTTCCCGCAAGCAGGAGCAAGGCAAGGAGGGCCGAACCCTCAGGAGTTCATCAGCAAGGCCATTCAGGAGCTACAGGAGTCAAGGGTCATGAGGGGCAGCTGCCGCCTACCCGCTGTGGCCCCCCATCCAGGCGAGCATGGTGGGCTGCACGTCTGCATCGACATACCAGGGCTCAACCGAGCCGCGTCTCAAGAGCGCCTCTGGCCCTCGCGAGTGGGACGTTGCGAGGGCCCGCCCCACAGCTACGTTCGCATGCCTTACGACCTGCCGAACGCAGCCGCCACGTACCAGCGCCTCATGAGGGACATCCTGGAGGCTCAAGAGGCCAGGCAGCCCTGGCAGAGATGGAGATGGTCTATGAGGAGCCACCAGCGCCTCCGGAGCCTCCCGAGGCCCCTGGGCCTGGGGGCTCGTGAGGATCGGATCCCGCAGCCCACCGAGTCTGCTACACCAATACCCCTTCGTCCTCAACATCACCAGGTGACATCTTTAAGTTTTATGCCCGGCTGGGAGCGCCCTCAGGGCCGCATTATTCCCAGGCCGCGTGGGTCCGTCCCTGCGGCATGTATCCCTTTTATTTCATGTCATTAGCCTATCCTGTTGGGGGCGCCCTGGCTGCATCATCCCCAAGCCGCTCGGGCCTGTCGGTGCATGTATCCTTCTTGCGTTTTCCTTAGGATTATGCTCTCGTCCCACCATGCTTGTTATTTGGTGCCTTTTAAGGGTGACGGAATCTTGCACGTTAAAGGGGGTGCACGAGCATCGCGATGTGGCTCCTACCGGCTCTCGCCCCTCACCCTCTGGTCTTGTCCATGGCATCGCGACCGGCTTGCCGCCGACGGCCGAGACCAGCCCGAGAGCCGGGACCCGAGAACGAGAGTTTCGTCATCTAACCCGACTTTTGCGTTAAAGGGGTGCCCGAGCATCGCGACTGTGGCTCCTACCGGCTTTCCAGCCCTCACCCTCTGGTCTTGTCCATGGCATCGCGACCTGGCTTGCCAGCGACGGCTGAGACCAGCCCGAGAGCCGGGACCCGAGGACGTAGAGTTGCTGCGTCTGACCCAGCTTGCGCGTTAAAGGGGGGGTGCCTAAGCATCATGACTCAGGGCTCCTACCGGCTCTCCGGCCCTCACCCTCTGGTCTTGTCCATGGCATCGCGACCTGGCTTGCCAGCGACGACTGAGACCAGCCCGAGAGCCGGGACCCGAGCACGGTGAGTTGCGTCATCTAACCCAGCTTGCGCGTTAAAGGGGGTGCACGAGCATCGCGGCTCGTGGCTCCTACCGCTTTCCGCCCTCACCCTCTGGTCTTGTCCATGGCATCGCGACTGGCTTGCCACGACGATCGAGACCAGCCCGAGAGCCGGACCAAGACGAGAGCACCGCATCTGGCCAAAATTGCAGGAACACACTCGAAGATAAGGCCCAGAGCCAGGCGCAACCCGCCTTGAGGTAGGGCCTCGCGAGTCCCGCGCTGGCTCACGGGTGCCCAGATACACCTCGTCCAGCCCTACCGTGCCAGCCACGTGTCAGGGTGGGTCAGATACGCCTGGGCTCCTCCCGGAGGGGAGCCCCTCCCATGTTCGATGGAAGCACCATGCTCCGCGGCTGGTCGACGACACTGCCGAGGAGCGGCTATGCCCGTACGCATGCAGAAGCGCTATGCTCCGCGCTGGTGATAAACAACTGAGGGTGGCCTCCGGGTCGCATCAACCTCAGGGAGCCCAGAGCTCAGTGTCCGGCCTCGTCTCAATGCCTCCCCTCGGGAGCGCCTTGAGGGGCTGGGCACGGGGCTGCGCTGGGTCACGCCTGACGAACGCCACCCAGCCAGCCCCTCGGGCTGGCACGCCGTGACGTCACTCCCCGAGCGGAGCCAAGGTATGAATGTCGTTTGAGCTGTCAAGGGGACTCTGAGCATCGCGACTCAGAGCCTAACTGGTCACGTAGCCCCTCACCCCTTAGTTACGAAAGGCTAACGGCGGTTGAGGTATGCGAGGCCGGACTCTGCAGACGTAGAACGGTGGATCCGCCTGCGTCTCACCTCCCTACTTGTTGTTCGCGCCAAGGGGGACTCTCGAGCATCGCGACTCAGGAGCCTAACTTGTTACGTAGCCCCTCACTCCTTGGTCCCGTCTTGGTTTCGGCCGGCTAACGGGCGGTGAGGTATCTTGTGAGGCGGGCTCTGCCGGCGTAGAACATAAGCAAGTAGGAAGCGCAAATTTTAAGGAATTCAAAAGAAAATATTACAGTCCACACTGTTATCGCAATACCAAATGCAAGTTTAAACGCCTCCCCGAGGCATGATACATGTGCAGGAATTAAAAGCAGGACAGGAACCACAACGGAGTCACTTGTCGGCGGTGGAGCAGCAGAGTGGGTTCGCCTCGTGGAGCAGCAGGGCAGCGGCGCGCCGCCGGCTTGGTGCTGAAGGCGGAACTTCCCAACAGAGCCTCCGTGCGACCCTTCACAGCCTCGGCGTGGCGGTACATGCTTTCGCCAGCTTCGGCTCCAAAGAGCTGTCCAGGTCGACGCTGGAATCGCGAAGGTAGATGTGGGTGAGGACCCGCGTCAGTGCCGCAGAAGACAAGACACGCGCCTCGGCCTCAGCCGTGGGGCCAAGACCAAGGGAGACATCTTCAAGAGCGCGAACCAGGAAGGGAAACAGCTTGGCGGGGCCGTCCTCTACGCCGGCCAGTGGGCTCTCCAGGCCGCTATCATAAAGCTCCCTCAGCAAGGTGCGAGCCTTCACCTCCATATGTGTGAAGGCCACGCGATCTTCGGCAAGAACCTGTGCCTTGTCGTCCTGCTCGACTTTCCTCGCCTCCAGCTCCTGCTCCAGCGGCGCTTCTTCAGCCTGGCCTCCCGGTCCTTGACGGCCGCCTCGCGAGCCTTCATGCTTTCCTCCTGCTCCTAGCGGAGGCGGGCCTCCTCGGCAAGCTGGTTCTGCAGGCCCTTCAGCTCGCCCTCCAGCGTCTCACAACGACCTTGGATGCTGGCTGCCTCCCCCAGGGCAGCATCGCGGGCAATCTTCGCCTCACGAACAGCCTGCTTCTCCTCCTCGCAAGCCGTCGAGGCCTGGACCAGCGCCGCCCGAATCGATCCAGAACAGCATTCGGAGGAGCAGCGGTCGGTGGAGTAGGAGGAGAAGACGGCTGTGTGACCACTGCGCCCTGAGGCGGAACCAGCGGCGCCACGGCAACAGTGGAGGCAGCGCCAAGCAAGGGCAGCTCGGGAGTCGCTTTGGGTCAAGGGGCTGAGCTTCGCCCAGGCCAGGCTCGGCCAGGCCTCATGAGGACGCCGAGGCGAGGAGGCCTGGGCATTAGGATCACCTTCTTTTTCGGGCAGAGGCACCGCCACGGATGGGGCCTCAGGAGCCCCCTTCAGCTTCTTCGCCGTGGGCGCCAGCCTGGCCGAAGGACATGGACATCAGATCTCGTCGACGGAGCAATAATCAAGACGGGAAGCAGTCACTTACAGGTCGTCGCCGGTGGACTCGAGCAGCCTCCGGCCATACTTGAAGCCCGAGAGCCGGCTGCAGGGATCAGCTTCAAGGGGACCGGGAGCAGGAGGCGTGTCTGCGGATTGCCCCAGGGCCGGGGCGGATCCGCGGGCGACCAGCCCAGTCCGGTCCTTCGGGATCGGGGCGGGCTTCGCCTCCCGCTCATCCTCATCCACGTCGCCGTCACTCTGGGGGAGGCGGAGAATGTGGGACCTGCGCCGCAGGGGAGTAGCCCTTGACTCCGCCCCCGAATCAACCCCCTCTCCCGGCTCTCTTTCCTCCACCTCTTCGCTGGAGTCGGAAGAGGACACGTCCACCAGGTCCTCCGGAGCCTCCACGGGCACGGGCCCGTCCCCAATGAAGACAGGCATGGGCCCCACTACCTGCTCCCAATCCTCACGAAGGAACAAGGGCGCGGGGGCACCCTCAGGTCTCGCCACATCACCCCCAACCAAGGACTGGAGGACCGTCGCCAGATCCTCGCTGGCGGGACCACGGGCTCGGTGAGGCCTCCACATCAGGCAATCTTGGCAAGCGGAGCCGATTGATGCTCCAGAACTCCCTCGGCAGCGATGCAGTCGGCCGCCCGCCCGCCCGCGTTGGCGGCTTGATCTGCGTCCATCTTCTCCGGCATACGCTTGGCGAGGATCCGAAGCTCCACTCGGGACCGGTCGTCGGAGCTCTCGGCACTCCGTGGGCGGATCGGCCGAGGTGGATGCGCCCAAAGATCCACCAAGACCCACTTGCTCCTGAAGCCCTCAATCCGCTTCCTGTGGTTTGAATGGCAATGGCTCCGCCATATGCTTTAAGTCACAAGACGCTGGAGGCGGAACCACGGGAGGTTCGGAGGGAGAAGTAGTGGCGCAAAGCAAGGCCACCGAGGGCTTCACCCCAACATGGGCCTCACAATAGTAGGCGAAGATTGCGGAAGAAGGACGGAGTTGGGATGGAGGTCAGAGCTTGAATGTTGTAGTGACGGAGGACGGAGAAGAAGAACTCGTAAAAGGGAGGCACTGCATCGGCAATGATGGTGCTCATGAAGAACGGGTAGAAGGTACTCCCCCGACCCTCCGGGGCGGCAGAGCCGGCCTTGAACACCTCCGTTCCATTGACGCCCTGCGCCTCCGCCAACCGGCGCATCAGGGCGAGGCTCGCCCCTGACACATTTGGCGGGTCCAAGGCAGGAGAGTACCAAGCTCCGGCCGGGGCTTGGCGAGGCGCCATGACTGGCTAGGGCACGCAGGCGGAGTGGATCTGAAGGTCTTGGAAGCAGAGGAAGAGGCGCGAGAAAGGGGATCTGAGCAGCAACTGGAGAAAGTAAAGGAGGCAAGGAAGATGCCGCTCTATTATCAACCGACGTGGTTACAGAGGCGCACGCGTCCAATCAACCGCCACGCGGCGCCCAAGGCCGCAGGCTGTTAGGGCCCACGACGCTTCGCACTTGCCCTTTCGCCTCTCTGCTCGGCCAAGTTCGGGCAAGCCATGGGCCCGGGGCTCTTGTCGGTGCAGGGAACGGGGTCCCCAGACTTGCTCGCTCATGCCTGCGGCGTGGCTTGAAGGAGGCCCAAGACAAAGACATCTTCATCAACGCAAGCTCAAGACCCTCGCGAGGGCCAAGCCTCATGGGCGGACGACAAGGAGCTTCCTCGAGCACGGCCTCGTCAGTGGGCTCATGAGGAGGCGGAGAGTTCAAGGCAGGGTACCTCGCGAGGTGCCCATGACGCAAGCCATGACGACCAAGGGCGCCTTGGCGCCAGCCAGCAGCGTCCTCCTTTCCTCTTTGGTGCAAAGGGAGCAAGCGCAGCGAGAGCATCAAGCAAAGGCATCCGTTTCGGTGCAACAAGACCAAGACCAGCCCCAACGGCTGGAAGGGAGTCATCATGGAGCCCAAGCAGGCACCATCACCAGAGCCTTTGGCAGGCGAAGACCAACTTTAGTCAGGATAAGTGTACCCACTGTTCCCCTTCAAAATGGCCGATTGTTGGCGCCCTTCCCTCTCAATATTTGGGAAGAGGCCCAAGGTCTTCGCCTATAAATAGGAGTAGCCACACTCAGAGCTAGGGCATCTTGGAGAGACAGAGAGAGACCCGGATCCTCATCAAGGAACCAGTAGCTAGAGCGACTGAACACCACCTAGCAGTTCATCACACCCGCCAAGAACAGACACTCGCGAGGCTGGTCTTCCTTGTACTGTTCTTCATCAGCCCAAGAGGCAATCCACCACACCACACACTGGAGTAGGGTATTACACCACAATGGTGGCCCGAACCAGTATAAATCTTGTGTCTCTTGTGCTGTTTCGTTAGTAGTTTAGGTCCCTGCGATTCAGCGAAGTGCGAGACGGTGGAAGGTTGGATCTCCGCACGCACCCCAGTGTTCGAACCTCAAGGGTCTGCCGGAACCCGAAATCCGACAAATTCGAACTTTTTAAACCACCTTAAGTTGAATTCAAATGTACGCTAGTTCATAGCTAGTTATTTATAATGTTCATTGTGTAACTTTTGAATGTATAATGTGCTTTACACACACAACATGAACTATACTCACATTTATATTCGATTGCTAAAGTGATGCATTGTCTAGAGTTCAAAATACTAATTATGTGGATCAATTATGTCAAATAATAATATAGACATGCTCAAATTCGATAGAATATATATGTTTGATGGATCAGTGACCGTTGCTTACGCGAATTGCAAATATCATGATCCCATCCTAATATTTGGATACAATTCATATTTTTAATCAATGTGTACATCAGTCCTTGACGTGTAGTTTCACTCTCCATGGGTGGTCTCTCACACATGCTCACACACTCTCTCCCGAGGTGTCTTTCTTGCAGACATGCTCTTGATATAACCCTCCCTTCCTCTCATAAGCATTTACAATTTTTTTCCACTAAGCTTTATCACAAGAACTCTTCCTCTCACAAGCATACACACGCACAATCCCCATCGACCCTTTCTATATACATAGACCTGCCTACGTGTCTCCCGCCCGCACATTATCTTTAGGCCTGTCTCTCACGCATTGTCTCCACCTCTCTTCCTAATTGACGAGTATGATTCTATTATATAGGATGCCCCTTAAAGTTAGGTTGGATGAATAGTAATATCAGAGATAAGGGGTTATCTTAGTCCGAGGACCTAGGGTTACAAATCCTAGCCGGCTTTGTCAGTGGACACACAGTCCTTCACGACTCTGCTATCTTTGTCTTATACGACTAGTCCTCCATGGGTCTCCCTAAATGTGTCACGTGCCGACCAATGTGGCGCAGGACGGAACCAAACAAAGGGCCTCACCTCGGCCCACCGGACCTCACGCGGTGACACACCCTCTGCCCCCAGGTCTCGTTATCTTCTCACACCCACACATACCAACACAAACACCACCCAATTTTTTTCTCCTCGTGCCTCTAACCCCTCCCCCCTTGCATATACACACTCAAGGGCATCTCTCGCCGTGACATCATATGCGTCTCTCTCTCTCTCTCTAGACCTCTAGCATTTCTCGTGCTATCTCTCCCATGTGCCCCCTAGCCGGCCCCTCTATCCATGCCTCTCTCGAATACATAATACACACACATACCTCTCTAGGCCCTGCCAAATACATCAACTACACATTCACACATGTTACATCATCTCTTCACATTTATTTTGTATACAACATTCCTTTTGAATAAAACCACACAAAAGTGTGGCCAAAAAATTATTTTAGAATTTCTACATATATACAACATTACAAAGTTATATGGAGGAGTATGAACGTTAATTTGCATTGCATGGTGCCCACAATGATATCTATTCCGCACTGTGAATTTTTATATTTTTATACGATATATAAAGTTAGTCATAATAAAGAGAAACGAAGAGCATCTCTCTCTCCATCGCATACACCCCCTCTACGCCCCTTTCACGCACGCACACAAACTATCTCCAGGTCCACTAAAAGTACGCCTCAAAGACATTCATGCATGTTTCATCTTTCTCTCGCGTTATATACAGTGACGATCATTGTATTTGAAGCGAAAGCACGATACGCACATTGGACTTCAGAATCCACTCATTACTTTCACCATTTACGTTTTGGGGTTATATACAGTCACGAGCTCACCGTACAACTCTTTATTTGCTCAAGACACGACTAGTTGACGAGTTAAATGTTCCACGTGGCACCTCTAGTGTTGCATCACATTATCTCACTTCCATTGGGCCCACCTGTCGGCATGTATATGAATGAAAACGAACGATAAAAAATATTGGATGGTGGATCGAAGTCATGACCGCAGGCACATCGGACAAGGTGGCCTTGTATTGGTATGCTGAGCCGTCTGTTTTAACACACAGGAGCTGGTGTGGTGATTATACACATACGCATGCATGCAACAAACTGCATGCACACAACACTCACATGAACACACACAGCCACGCACGCATGCAACACCCCACGTACACACACAGCCACGCACGCACGCAACACTCACATGCACACACGCACACATGCATGCACACACCACACGACCAACACACACTCTCACGCTCAAGTGCTCAACCTACACGTGCATGCGCACACATCAGGCCCTGACAGACACATACACAACCAGGTGGTTCCCGCGCACGGGTTGGAGTCTTGTCGCGCTTCCATAAATTTGTGTTTATCTGACCTTTTCCCTATGCGAACTGACAGGTGGGACCCACAAGGAACGTGGTCAATTTAACTAGTCAACATAGTGCTACGCAGACTATTTGGCCGGTCAACAAATTGCAATCCGATGTTGAATGGTGAGCAAGTGACCGTATAATCACCGCAAAATTTATATAGTGACCGTAATGAGCGTATTCTGAAGTCCGGTGTCTATATTATGCTTTTTGCTTGAAATACACTGACCGCCCATGTATTTATCTCTTCTCTCGCTCTCTCTGTGGAGCCTAGTAGGCCAACGTGCCACTGCCTAAATTGGCGCACGCCACCCCATTATTGTTGTACTGGTTTTGTAAGAGCGAACAAGCATTCACGTCTACTGTACAAACTGTCCTGGAAAGGATTTTGATTTATTCATGGAGCCTCTTGTGGAGGAACTTCAACAACTATGGAGGGGTGTTCTCACTCGAGACCTATATAGCAGCCCACCAGCTGATTTCTTTACGTGTCTTTGTTATAATTTGGTGCATCCATGATTATCCGGCTTTGGGCACTATGTCAGGGCGAATGACACATGGTTACAATGCATGTGTTCATTGTGACAGGAATCCGCTATCATACACAATACTTAGCAAGATCTATTACATTGGACACCGTCGTTTCCTTGCCAAGGACAAGCCGCGGCCCACAAAATACTGAAGATATGTGTTCAATGCAAAGCATGAAAACCATGATGCGCCAAAGAGGCTCACCGCCGATGAGTTGCAAGTGGAATTAGAGAAGGTCATGCATATTACACCAGGAAACCATCCTGATAATGGTAGCGGGAAAAGGAAGCGTGGCAGGGCAGAAGAGAGATTATTGTTTACCCACAGGTCCACTTTGTGGGACTTAGAGTATTGGAAAGATTTGGATCTACGGCATAATCTTGATGTGATGCACATCGAGAAAAATATATGTGACAGCATTATCGGTACACTTCTTAATATTGAAGGCAAGATGAAAGATACCTTAAAATCTAGGATCAATTTGACACACCTGGGTATCAGAAAGGATTTGCAGGTGCAAGATGAAGGTAAACCACAGGATATGGCACTAGCTGTGTACGTCTTGGACAAGGTAAAAAGAAAAGAATTCTGCGAGGTCCTGTCACGTGTGAGATTCCCACATGGATTTGCTTCCAACCCTGAAAGGAGAGTCAGTGCAGATGGAAACAAGGTACAAAGGTTGAAAACTCATGACTGGCACGTCCTACTTCAAAGGGTTTTACCTGTTATCCTCAGAGGATTGGGCCGCCCTGACTTATACAGAGCAGTTGCAGAGTTGGGACAATTCTTTAGGGAACTCTAAAGTAGAATATCAGGATAGATGCTTTGGAGCGTCTCAAAGACAAGATACCAACTATCCTATGCGAACTTGAGAAGATATATCCTCCAGCCTTCCTTGATGTGATGGTGCATTTGGCTGTTCATCAACCTGATGAGGCACTACTTAGAGGTCCAGTAAAGTATGCCTGGATGTACCCTATTGAAAGGCGGCTAGGCACTTTCAATGGCTATGTTAGGAACAGAGCTAGAACCGAGGGTTCCATTGTAGAGGCCTACATTGCTACAGAAGCGTTGACATTCCGCTCAATCCTAGGCTCAATGTTTTTGATTGTTCTGTTCAAGTTACAGGGAAGAGTAGACAAGACGACAAACCTAAAGATTTGGACAAAATGGTTTAGTATGTGTTGAATAACTGCCCTGAGATACTACCTTATATCAAGTAAGTGCTAAATACTGCAGCTTATACATCATAGTCTACTAAACTTGCAGCACATTCTTGTATATTTAGATGTTTGACGCGATCACTATGTTGTGCAACATCTACAAAAAGGAGTTACTGCCACAAAATCCAAGAAACACTAACAAACTGTTTATGGCAGGATTTGCGAAATGGTTCAAGAGCCATGTAAGCTTTTGAATTGTACTGTCAGTTTTTGTAATATATTGAGTACATAAGATGATCATCTTGTCTATTTTCTAACCATAGGTTAAGAACATGCGAGAGGATAGGCAAGCAGTTGATGATGCCCTTTCCACACTAGCAATGGGTCCTGATACTCGGGTAAGACATTATGAATCTTGCGTTGTTGGAGATGTGCGCTACAACACCCTTGCATGCGACGAAGGCAGGAAGACACAAAATAGTGCCATCATGAGCACGGATAAGTACAACGAAGTGACAACTAAAATGTATGCTAAAATAACAAACATTGTTCAGTTGCAGTATATCTCCAGTTTCGTGGTTCATCTGTTTGTGGTTCTGTTGTGCTCTCATTGGTATAACCTGTTTTCCAGGATCACAAAACCCAGTGCTGATGATTATTTCAAATACATCAATGTCAAGGCGGCGTACCAGACCTACGAGCCTTTTATTTTCACAAATCAAGCAACACAGATATTTTTCTTGGAAGACACATTTGCACGTAGCGATGACTGGAGAGTATTGCAAAGGTATGAGCAGAGGAATTCGTTTAATGAAGTTGCACAACAAGATGATGCTTACACTGCTCCTAATGTAGAAGATTCCACAGATGTTTCTAATATCTTTGAGAATCATCACGTCATTGATGCTGGCGAAATGATTTCCTGTCGGGCTATGGACATACGAGAGTTGATCAATAAGAAGCCAACGTTTGAGGACATTGAGGATGAAGAAGAAGATGACACTGTGGGGAATTACTATTCAGACTGATACACATGGTGAAGATGTTGACACTGCTGCTGCGGATGATGATTAGATTGCTTTTGTCGTATTTGCTTCGTCGAAGACGCTTTTTATCTACTATGTCAAATTGTGTTTGCTATGACAAGTAAAACCTGATGAACTTGTTGTTTAGTATTTTGCTGGGAGAACATCACTTATTATGTATGTTGATTTGTGTTTGGTGATTGTATGACGACTAAAACATGATGATATTGTTGTTTAGTTGTACTCATATTTGGTTGTGAAATTTGTATTTGATGACATAGTTTGATGTTGGACTGCAATTTGCTCGACGTCTTCGAATGGAAACAAAGCTAACTCGACAGGGCCTCTTCTAATTTATTTATTTATTAGCAAAAGGGACTCTGCTATTTATTTATTTACGAGAAAAAGGGGATACCGCCCGATTTCCGTTAATAGAAATCATTAGATGTTCACAACACTACACCCAGCCTGCTAAACAGGTTTCATTCATTACTAGTTCCAGCAAAGTGCTCATGTCATAGCCACTGAATACATCACAAGTGCTACATACACTGCAAATAAGAAGACACTCATCCTACATAGCACATCGATTTTGCCCATTATCTTCACAAGCTGTTTCATCTCCTCATTGCCGTCAAGGCCGTTCAGCAGCTGTTGCTTGGCCATGATCAGAGGAACTGCATCTTTAACCTTCTGCTCTGCATCTTCCTCTTGTACCCTTCCTTCTGTTACTTGTCCAACACCCCAACCTGCTGGTATTGGGATTCCTCGGCTAACCAAATAATCAGTGTAGTTGCATTCCCCCACATCAGCAACTTCCCAAAAATACAAATCACACGAATCTTCCCTTTTCTGCACAAATCAAATTGGAAGATCATCAACCAAACTATTAAAAAGACCAGCAACTGAAAGCAGCAGAACAACACTTAAACATATTATTACCCCATGATTCGAGCATTTGTAGAAGACTTGGCCAGGGTTGAGGATTGTGGTTGAGACGCGACAGATGACTCTGCGTGATTTGCAGCAGTGGCACCACACCAACGGCAGCGGGTTGCAATGAGCAACTGGCTGCGGTACGTGTGCCGGCGGGGGTGTGATGAGACCCATAGGCGATGGTACGGGTGGCGACTTGGTGCATATCTGGTTGTTGCCTGCTAAAGAGCAGGTGGATGAGCAGCCAGCTGACATGGTTGTTGTGGCCAGAGCTTCTGATGCTAGGCATAGTAAGTAGAGAAGAGGAGAAGCGAACATTGGATATGTCAGTTTCGTTACTTTGCAGAGTAGCATAGCACCATATATAGTCATAGTCTAGGTTTGGACTCGAACCAGCTACAGGAGCACGTCTCTCTTTCTTTCTGAAACTCAGCAACGTCTCTTTACTGGCACACTAGCTTGTTCTGTACGCCTTCTCAAGTCTTTGATTTTCTTTCTTTTTTTGCGAGGAAGGAAGGAGGACAAAATTGTGAGTTCCCGGGACTCGAACCCAAGTCCTCCCAGTTGAAAACCAAGGGTGCTAGTCACTTATGTGGCGAACATTCCCTGGGAGGAGGACGATAGACAAACGCATTTTCCTCACAGTTTTAGTTGCAATGCAAGATCGAACGGTCGCAGTTTCGGGAATGTTATCAGGAGAATGAGCCCAGTTTCTCTTTTCTTCCTATATATAAAAAATTATGCTACTTGGTGTCGGCTTAGTCAACAAACGATTGTACCAACCTTGACCGTTGGGTTGACGTTAAACGTCTGACGTGTTTCTTTAGTCTCTTCTTCCTCCAGCCGCCAAAGCCAAACCAGCGCTGGCGGGACCGCCTGCTCCCACCTCCCACGGCCGGTTGTCTTTGCCGCCACAAGATGCATCGTGGCCACATCGCACCCTAAAACTCTGTGCATCTTCCCCGGCTCCTGTTCGTTCCCGTCCGAGGCCTCACCATCGTCCTTTGCCTTGGTTCGCTTGCTGAGGCGCTGCCCTCTGGTGTTGTCAACATGGTCAACAACCGAGAAGAATAAGGAGATGACTGTACATGGTGAGGATGACAGTAGGAACCCAGCGGCGCGCGCAGTTTTTTTCCGGGGCGGAGAAGGTATCAACTAGGTTGTGCGGGAGCTGTGGCCCGTATAGCCCAGGCATTTATTTCATATGTTTACCACATGACCAGTCAAGTTTGTTTTTTTCCTTTCTGAAAATGGCTAGCCCAGCTATTTTGTTTTTTGCAGAATAACCAACATAGGCCTACTTGCTTTTCTACGCCCTGTTGGGCTGGAAATCTTTCAAGACGAGGAGGGATGCATTCGGGCTTGCCCAGAAAATGGGCTATAAGTAATAATAAATTGGCTATTAAGTAATAATAAATTGGCTGTAAAATGAAAAAATACAACAAACAGGCAATTAGTTCCAAAATACTTTTTTCTTTCGAATTTTGATATTTTAAATTTCATTGTTTTTTGCGGGTAAAATTTCATTGGAATTAAATTAAGGTATGTTTAATTTTTAAATTAATTTGAATCTGGCTAGAAATTTTGGGTTGTATGCTGTTTGGGAAAGATTTGGAGGCTGACTTGTGGGTCTACTAGGTTGATGTGTACGAAAGGCTTTGCGAACTTAGTCCACAAACGATTCTAGCAGCAGTGACCATTGGATGTTAATCCAACGGCCGTGCTGCTTCTTTAATATCTGATCTTCTTGCTCCAGCCGCCCAAACCAGCGCCGGTGGGACTGCCTGCTCCCGCCTCCCGTGGCTGGATGTGCTACCGCCCAGACCGCACCGCCCCGCCCTACTCCATCGCTGGCCAGGCCATTCCTCTACTCACCCACACATCCTGTTATCTTCCTGCGACGGTAGCCGAACCAGTAAACCCTCATACTGCCTACTGCATCGGCAACCACTGCCGAGTCTTCCCCGGCACCGAGTCATTCCCTTCCTAGGCCTCGCCGCCGTCCACCGCCCCGGTGCTCTTGGCGCGGCATGGTCAACATGGTCAATGAACGACATCCATTGGAAGTGGACTGTACGTGGAGAGGCAGACAGTTGGGTCCATGGCCGAACATACGGAAATGCCTCCTGATTACACGCAAAATAATGATCCCCCCACCTGACAGCTGGGACCCACCGGAAGGGCCTCTGTATTTCGTGAAAAAAAGTTCCCCCGCTGACAGCTCGGACCCACCAGCTATATCTTCGTACGCAAGGAAGTGCCTCCTTATTATGCAGAAAAAAATAAATACCCCCTGCTAGCTGGGACCCACCATAGTGGGAGGCTGACTCTTGGGCCTACTAAGTTGACGCAGATGGAGGGCTTTGTTAACTTAGTCAATATGAACGGTTCTAGCTCCAGTGACCGTACGATGCCCATCCAATGGCCGTAGTGATTCTTCAACCTCTGCTCTTCTTGCTCCAGCCGCCCAAACCAGCGCCGGTCGTGCCGCCTGCTCCTGCCTCCCGTGGCCGGCTCTGCTGCCGCGGAGGCCTGAGCGCCCCACCATACTCCAACCTCTGGCCAGGCCATCCCTCTACTCACCCACAACCCGTGTTATTCTGCGGCGATGACAGCCTCACACCGCAGCCGAACCAGTGAACCCTCGTACTCCTCTCCATGTGGGCATCCACTTCCGCATCTTCCTCGGCTCCGTGTCGTCCCCTTCCTAGGCCTCTCTGTTGTCCATCGCCTTGGCGCTCCCGGTGTGGCATGGTCAATGTGGTCAAGGAACGACTTCCATCAGAAGAGTACTGTACGTGGAGAGGCAAACAGCTGGGTCCACGGCCGCAGCAAGGAAGTGCAACCTTATTACGCGTAAAATAATTATTCCTCCACCTGACAGCAGGGACCCACCGAACATGCCACCCTATGACCCAAAAAAAACATCCCCCCCTGACTGCTAGGACCCACCAGCTACATCTTCACACGCAAGGAAGTGCATCCATATTACGAGCAAAAAAATGATTCTCCCCCTTACAGCTGGGACCCACCAGCTATATCGTCGCATGCAAGGAAGTGCCTCCTTATCCTCCCTGACAGTCGGGACCCACCTGATCGAAGCGTATGTAGCGTTGTCATTCTGGTCGCGAACGTGTAATGCATATACCGGTCGATCGGTCTGCTGCAGTCATGCGGCGAACTGTGGCCGAGTAAGGAAGGGCACCTGTCGTAGTAGAGACGCACACATAGCTTGTCACGCAGTCCCATCAATATCGTGTACACGTACGTATAGCCAGGGTGCAAGAAAGTAAATACGGCCACGTACATACATACGGGCTGGGTCTCGAACGCGTACTCGTGCATACGTACGGCCAGAGCTTGTGTGCATGGAGATGCAGCAGAGAGCAGCAACGGCATCCTCGGCAGCCAACCGATTGGGTTAGAATGGAGAAATTGCGTCATCGTGTTCATCGGGAGGCAACGGAATGCGTCGTGTTCATCGGGAGCCAGCCGGCTTGGACAGAACAACCGAAACGAGGCCTGGCGTACCGCAGAACAGAGGAAATGGCCTTGTGTTCGACCACCTATGGTCGAAACGGGATCATGTTCACTGGGAGGGGTCGGGCGTACCGCAAAAAGGAGGAAACGGACTTCTCTTCGACCTCCTATGGTCGAAACAGGGTCCTGTTGATCAGGAGGGGTGTGGCGTACCGCAAAACAGAGGAAACAGACTTCTCTTCGACCTCCTACGGTCGAAACGGGGGTCCTGTTCATCGGGAGGGGTGTGGTGTACCGCAAAATGGGACTCCATGGGCTACTGTTCATCCACCGTCTACTGCCTCACTCCAGCCTCCACGGGCTACTGTTCATCCACCGTCGACCTCCTCCAGCCTCCACCTGTGACTGTTCCTCCACGGCGTGTCCCTCCTGCCTCCACCAGCTACTGTTCATCCACGGGCTCCTGTTCATCCATCCTCCACAGCTCCTCCACCGGCTACTGTTCAACCACCCCTCCATGGGCTACTTTTGATCCAGCCCTCCACCGGCTACTGCTCAACCAGCCCTCCATGGGGTCCTGTTAAACCACCCCCAACCGGCTCGATCGGGGTGTTGTTCATCCAGTGGCAACGACCTCTACTACCACGGGGTCCTGTTTATCCAACCCCCAACAATGCTCACTGTTCATCAAGAGGCAGCAAGTTCGATTGGCTTCAGTTAGCAGCAGTAGAGAAGGAATCGCTCGATCAGTTTCAGTTAACAGCCAGGGATCGATCGATCGCTCGAGTTCAGTAACGCGTAGTCTGTAGTGCAATCGCTCGGGTTCAGTAGGAGAATGCCTCACTCGGGTTCAGTTAGAGCCCAACGCCTCGGACCCACGTGCGTATGTGTATTAGAGAAACACGCAATCTCTCCGTGCATCGCTCGGCCCAGACCACCCACCGTAATTGGGAACTCCTAGATATTTTCCTCGCCCTGGCTTCTACCACGGTTTTTTCCATCATGGGCGGTCCAAAGAATGTCATGCAGCTGCGTCTCTGGCCCGCCGAGGATGAAAATCCCATTTTCTATCATGATTTTTTTGTCATAGAAGTAGGAGCCCACCACATCTATGATGATACCGGGTTTTGTCACAATTATCGTCATATAAATGTCATAAGCATGACAGGAAAAAATTTGTTCAGCCCAAAATGTCATGGATGTGTATTTTTTTTGTCGTGCAGGCCTACCACACATAACCCAGACTCTCGTAGATTGTACCCCTACTGCGATGGACAGAGAACCAACTTCACCCATTCTAACCCCAACCCCAGCAGATAGTAACCCAGTTCCTGTTGACGCAACACCATCTCCACCACAGAGCTCCCAAACAAGAGCAGTTAGTAAGGCAGCTCCAGTGCCCAAAGAGCCAGTACTACCATGGCGAACCCCAACTCCACCTGTTAGTACACCTATTCCAGTGGAGGAAGCACAACCAGCCATTCATACTTTAGCATCTATCGCATTTTATGTTGTTAAATCCTATGTGCGTATCTTCCCATCATGGAAATATTATAAGAAATATGAAGGAAGATGCCAGTTGCAGGTGTTTGTCCAGGAGTTATGTGTAAGTAATGTTATTCATGGCAATTACTTTGTTTTGTTCCATACATTCTAACTCCATGATGGTTATAGTACAACAAATTTTCCCATTTTTCTCTATAGAGAAGGACCGATTTGGAAACTCAGGATGAGGCAAACCGTGCTAATACCTATGCTATCTTCAAGAATGCTTGGTGGCAGTATAGAAATTACCTGAAGAAAACATACTTCACTGGCAAAGAAACTCATCAAATTCCCTTACGTTCTCCTGACACACATTTACGGGACAATGACTAGGAACGCCTTGTTTTGTACTGGTCCAGAACCAAGAATATGGTAAGGTCTATGAGCTCATTTTTTTATTTTTAAGTACTATATGCCTGCATCTTACCGTACTCTATTCGTGTAGAACAAGTGCTTAAACCTGATGAACAATTGTTCTCATTTAAGATTCCATTGCTATCGTGCATACTGCTTTGCTCTTATATCACTGTATTTACTCATACAAACTTATTTTTAAATTGAAGGATCCAATCAAAACTCCAATGGCACAACAGGTATGTTTAAGCATGTTTCTTTAACGGGTTTGCTCTTATAAATAGATCTATTGATTTCAATTTCAATTGTGTATACAGTTGACTTCTCATATCATGCACATTACTAGCATCACAACAGAGCCAATAGTGTTGTTGTACATGTAAACCCGTGGTACCCATCTGAAATCTTGTTGTGTCGTGTAGTTTCCCACGCTTTCTTGAACTGGTATGATTTTAACCGTGTCTCTATTTTGATTTGGCAAGAAAATGCAGTGACCATAGGACATAGATATATGTTTGTTTGATGCTTTTATTATGTACTACTTGGCAATAGAAGACTTGTTAGTTTAATGTTGTCCACCTTACTAATGAACTGGTTCCCCAAAATGAGTTTCATATACTACATGCTAAGCATGTTATGTGTCTGCTTGTTTCTTCATTTAGAATTTTTTACTTTATATTGGGGAAGAGTGCCTTATTAAGCGATGGTAAAGGAAGTAATGTAGATAAGGTTCAGGATAGTGAGACATCTTGTTGGTCTCCAACAAAGCTGATAAAACAACTAAGTAAAACTATCTTGAAGACAGTGAGACAACCCCAAAGTCCTGTCTTGGTGTAGTGTTTGAGTTACTGGCCACCACCACTGGCACAAGCTATTCAAACTCACTGTCTGAATCAGTTCGGTTTCTTGAGTCTCAACTACAACCTGAAAGACATCGATCAGTTGTGCTGCGACAAGAAGCCGAAGGACTGTGGACGTCCCTCGAGATTCAGATGCATACTTTCTGGTGCAACAACAAGCGTTGGATGATTTTAGTGCCAAACAGGAGAAAGCTAATAAGCTTGCTAAGCATATTGCCAACATGGTGGATACCCTGGATAAGGTTTCTTGATCTCTTCTAAAGTTGTTTCAGTTATGGACTTGTTTTGCTGCCACGTTTATTTGCACTGGTGGCCAATTTAGATGGCCAGTGTATGCAATATGTTGCTCTGTTCCCTATATTTGCACTTGTGTCAAACTTTGATGCCTAGTGGATGTAATATGTGTAATAGCCGTGATAGCCTAGCGTTAGTTGCTTGCTTATTTATTTCCTTATTGTCTTGTTTAGTTGTTTTCTTGTAGTCACTGCAGTTATTTTTCCGCGTTTTTCTAGTGTCCACAATAACCTATTTTTATAACTAGGCCACAATGATCATGGCAACACACGGACCGTTGTAACCATGGTCCTGCTACCTGCAGTAGTGACCATGGGCCTCCTACGGGCCATAGGATCTATGGGACTTCTACCGGCCGTAGAATCCATGGGCCTTCTATGGGCCATATAATCAACGGGCCTTCTACGGGCCGAATAATAGTTTGGCCAAACATGGGCCGTACTATTCATGGATCAATAACAGTCCGCAAAATGGGCTGAAAACGGACTAGAGTGGAAATCGTTTGTTTATGGTGTTGGTGTCAAAACCGGCGGATCTCGTGTAGGGGGTCCCGAACTGTGCGTCTAAGGTCGATGGTAACAGGAGACAGGGGACACGATGTTTACCCAGGTTCGGGCCCTCTCTATGGAGGTAATACCCTACTTCCTGCTTGATTGATCTTGATGAATATGAGTATTACAAGAGTTGATCTACCGCGATATCGTAATGGCTAAACCCTAGAAGTCTAGCCTGTATGACTATGGTAACGAGTCTCTCCCTATCCGGACTAAGCTCTCCGGTTTATATAGACACATGAGAGATCTAGGGTTACACAAGGTCGGTTACAGGGAAAGGAATCTACATATTTGGTCGCCAAGCTTGCCTTCCACGCCAAGGTGAGTCCTATCCGGACACGGGTACTGTCTTCGGTCTTTGCATCTTCACAACCCATCAGTCTGGTCGATGGCTAATAGGTCGGACGCCCGAGGACCCCTTAGTCCAGGACTCCCTCAGTAGCCCATGAACCTGTCTTCAATGACGAGGAGTCCGTCGCGCAGATTTATATTCGGCATTGCAAGGCGGGTTCCACTCTTTCCTGATGCTTCACAATAGTCTTCGGATGATCGAGTTTGGCTCTGCAACACAAGTAGCATATACTGCCAAAGAGGGCATAATAATTTACAAGTCCAATCCTCTGGTAACTTTTTACAACATGACATCACGTCAATCCCGTTATTATTTCGAACCGTTTTTTCGCCTGCTGCCCCACGTTCCGAGACGCGGTTGTCATTGGCACTCTTATCCAAGCAAAGATCATGTCCCCTTATTAAGGGATTCTTTATCGACACGGACGTGGGTAACCCAACCGTCTTTAGGGTATAACTCCTTGGGAATAGGTAAGCTTTAAGGCCCAGGAGGAGGCGTTCGATATTCACGGCCTTTATAAAGGGGTACATACACGTCTTTCTTCTCCACGCTTGATTCTTGCTCAACCCTTACTACCTCGAGTTCCAACACCCGGGTTTCAATTGCTGCAGGCCTCAGTCATGTCCAGATCCAGCCGTCGAGGCCGGTGGGTGGCTTCTTCTGTCATAGAGGAGGATATCGCGAAGCTTCGGGCGGCAAGATATCTGACCGCAGAAATCCTCCATCGGTTTCCCACGGAAGGGCAGGTTATCCCCACCCTAGATCCGGCGAGAGGGTCGTGTTTGTTTCCCACTTCCTCCGAGGATTAGGGTTTGCCCTTAATCCCTTCGTCCGGGGGCTCATGTTCTATTATGGACTAGATTTTCACGATCTCGCCCCGAACTCTATTCTTCTCATCTCGTCGTTTATCGTTACGTGTGAGGCCTTCCTCTGAACTCCTCCACACTTAGGCTTGTGGCTTAAGACCTTCAATGTGAATCCGCAAGTGACGGAGGGGGAGCATGCGGAGTGCGGTGGAGCCTCAGTGAGCAGGCTTACCAGTGCTGTTTGGCTAAAAGGATCCTTCACAGAATCTTCGGACTTATGGCAGCAGGAGTGGTTCTATATCACCGAGCCCCATAGTTCCAAGTGGGCAGCTGCGCCTGCGTTCCGATCCAGCCCCCCAATTCAGCTTGCACCATGGATTAACAAGGGGTCGGACTGGGGATCAGTTGATGAAGTGCGAACTCTGCAGAGTCGCATCCGAAGCCTTATCGAGAAGGACATTGATCTTGTCAACATTATTTAGGTAATGCTAGTCCGCGGACCCTGCCGTGCCAGCGATGGCCTCTCCGCATGTGGGAGTTTAATCCAGAAGGGCCACGGACTCTTCAAAACTTCCTCGGCACTACGCACGAGGGAATGTGGAAATTATTTTTCGGGAAATGAAAGCAATGGCCGGACACCACCGAAGATATTGGTCTTAACTGCAACCATCCGGACACCTCGGTAAGCACTCAATTTTCGAACACCTTTTAGTCGAACGTACCGTAATTGGGTATTGAGCAAACCATCTTTTTCCAGGGCTGGATAAAGAAAGTGGAACGAATCAGGTGTCCGGCCCCCCTTCTAGAACACTGAGCGGACACCGTGCTAACGAGGATGCTGGCCCCGACACCATACCAGGTGCCTATGAAGGTGGGCAAGAACAGGGCGACTAGTTGTGACCCTTGTTCCGGAGATGAATTAAACATCGTGTCCGGAGAAATCAAAGTTTCTTCGCCCAAAGACAAAGGTGCGGGAGGAGCGAACGTCCCCTCTCCCCATGGCAAGAAAAGGGCTGCCTCCGAAGCTCGAGAGGGGAGTTCTCCCAAGAGAGGCAAAATGCCATTATCGGGCGGCTTGGGCCTGGCAAGCGACATCGTCCCACAGTTCCATCATGAGGACAAGCCTCCAACCAAATCGTAAGTGAAGCAGGGTGCTTTAAACATATCCTGCTCCTTTCTTGTTACCGAAGTAGCATCTAATATATATATCTTTGCAGTTCGGCGCACAGTTGTCCTCAGCAATTTTCTTCCTTGGGAGATCTTCTCCCGGAGATGATGGAGAGCAATACGCCTCCCCTGACCTCCTCGTCCAACAGGGCGGACGACTTTGAGGTGTCCTCGCGAAGGGTTTCTCCCGACCGACAAGCAGTGCAGGGGGCAAAGAAAACCTTACCCGAAGGTGGTCCATCCATTGCTCGGGGTTCGGCGGCCAACAATGAAGGTCCCAGACTATCCGGTTTACAACCAAAGATGATTCTGGAAACGAGTGAACGAGTTCCTTCAAAGGAAGGCCGTACTCCTGCGGCGGCTTCCGAAGATCCAAAAGTGCCGGATATGTTGACGAGCCTGCTGCGACAGGCGTCTGTCTTAGAGGAACACCACGCCCTGATGGGTGCGGTGGTCGAGAGGGTTCTGTCCGTGAAGAGCGGATTGAATGAAGCCTTTACGAGCCTGCTAAGAGGCTTTGAGGTTTGTGATATAATTTTTCCATCTGTCCTTAAGTGCAAAATGCACCTGTGTATAGATAGTAGCCCCTGAGACTCGGATTGCCTTCCCAAGGGAGGCGATCGGAGGATCAAAAAGATATGCTCAAGTAACAATCTGATGTAATTGTAACACAGGCCGTTTCCCCCATGGCGACTGTCCGGACTACGGAGGTAGCCGAGTTGCAGCGGAAGCTTGATGTGGCAGTGGATGACTTTGCGTTCATCAATATGCGTCTTGACGAGTCGCAAGGTATGTATTCAGAGCAGTCTGTACACATACATATTTGTAATATAAGCATGACGCTGAAAGTTGCATACTGGGATATGCATGGCTGCAGATGGTGCCGCCACCGCTGAGATTCTACGGGCAGAGCTAGCCCGGGCCAAGGAGCAGGCCCGGTTTAGTAATGCGGCTGCCGAAAAGGCATCGACTGAACTAAAGGCCGAACAAGCTGCTCGGCGCCAAGACGAGGAGAAAATATCCACGATGGCACTCGAACTAAAAAATGTTGCTAGCCGCTGTGAATTCCTTGAGAAGGAGAATGAAGCCAAAACGGCTGAACTTGACCAGGCCTTATGAGAGGTGAGAGAAGCGCGGTCTGAATCCAGAGCAGCCCGCGAGGAGATCCGGCAAGCTGCCGAGATTGAGGCCGGTAAGCCCTTCTTGCTACAGACTAAGTTCGGCAATCCGAACTATGCTCAGCTTAACCAAGTGTGGAGTTCTCCGGACGAGTTTTTAGACTTGCCGAAGAGTTCTTCCGATCCGGCAGAGTTTTACCAAGCGCGAGAGGGGTATGCAATGGAGAAGCTTTTCTGGTCACAGTTTGGTGCGTCAAAGCGCCCTCTGTTGCTGAATGAATAGATGTTCCAATGGGCATAGTTTCATAGGATATCCGGCGCTGCCATGGAGAACGTCATATTCCGGCTGTGGCCAACTGAGCTTGTTCCGAATAGCTACTTCGGCTTGGTGCAGCGGCTTGTTGATGCGGTGCCACGTATCGATGCTGTGAGGCAGTCGGCGTGCATTGAGGGTGCACGGATGGCCTTTGCCCGTGTCAAGACATACTGGGGGAAGATGAAGGCCATCGATGTTGCAGCGAAGAGTCCACCCAAGGGCCAGGACTATCACGCACCGGAGCATTATTTTGAAGATGTCTTAGACGCTGCCCGCTTGATAGAGGGTCAATGCTTGAAAGACATAGTATTCGAGTGAGGTGTAAGGGAATTGTAAAAGACAATTTTATATTTAATCTATTTTTATGTTTTGCTCGAAAGCTTTTTGTTCCTCCTGTGCGGCTGTTTTTATATAATCTGAAAGTTTTCCAGTCATCGGTTCAGCCCCCTCGTAGGAAGTGTGGGGGTGTTCAGAAATGCATTTGATCACTCTTGAGCCAACGTCTTGGTCCGTGAAGGAGGTGACAATGCGGCGAACCAGGCAATCAGACTATAGGGCATTAACACTTTCACTTAGCCATAGGAGTTTTATGGTGGGTCTACGATATAGCCCCTGGTATGTACGCGGCTTAGTTTTAGTACGATGCGCTATACAGATGATCCGAAAAAGATCCTTCGTATAACACAGAGAGAATCGCTAAAGATTCCAATAAGTCATCGAGTGGTTGACCAGCTCTCGCCGCATCATGATGATCGGTTTGGCTTTCTCTACTGAGGTGCTTGACCAGATGAACCAGAAGCACAATCGCAGTAGTTCTCCCTTTACTACCCTAGCCGATAGAGCGGAACGTATGGTAGCAAGCACAGGAGCCGGGCAACCCAACTATTGACCCAACACATGATTCGGAGCTGATGCATATAAGGCCAAACTCGCGACGCTGAAGTACGCTATAAAGCTGTTCGGACTTGCCGGCAACTCATTTGTTCCCATATCGAGCCCCTGGCGAGTTATGCTGAGGTGTGTGTGTAAAACAACCACAAGAGCAAAAATTCAGGTTGATTTGGAAAAAGTCGATACTGGACACTGGTTACGTGTACTGGGAGATGAGTGATAAGTCAATTATTATATAGATAACAAAGCCGTAACCCTAGCTATTTGACATGCCCGAGGTCGAAGGCTGAGGAAAAAGGCACTTTACAGGCTCGGAATAGAGAGCTCGGTCTACAAAAAGTTATTTTGGACCTCCTGTCGCACGTCTGCGCCGCCTGTCCTCGGTTAAGGGATTCCTTGACAGGAATAACCCTTGGATGATTGTACGAACCCGAACTCTGGTAGAGTCCTCGGGGTGACCGGCCCTTGAGCTACCTGTGGAGGGGATAATAAAAAGGAAAAAGGGGCAGTTAGAAAAGTAGGGGGGTTTGCAGGCACACCCATATTGTGCTTCCTCCGGGTCCCAGGGTATTTCAAGTGCATAATTATGTATGCGCGGTACCCACTTCGAAGGCATATTAGGCGAACAGCGGAAGCCGAATTGCTAGTCCAATATGGACATTGATCGGTCATGTTGAATGGAGACTCGCGGCGGGATTGCCGACGTGGCATGCGGCGTGATAAGGCTGCTGTGTAGTTCGGCTGAGGTAGCCATAGTATGATCTCCTGTATGGAGGGAGTGTTTCGTGCGCTCACCTCTAGGGGTGTATGTCACGTATACCATGTTTACTGTTTTTGCTTCGTGGGGAAATTGCTTCTGACCCCCGGTATTTGGTTGGTGGATCTCTTTGTCGTCCCTATCGTCGGGCAGCCTCCTCCCCTTGTGTTCGGTGTTGAGCTTGCCGGCCTGCTTGAAGACCCAACAGCTTCTGTTGGTATGATTAGCTGGTTTGTCGGGGTGGCTGTGAATCTGGCAGGGTCGATCCAATATCCTGTCTAGATAGGATGGTCCGTCTCTGTTCGCCTTAAATGGATTTTTCCGTTGACCGGATTGGGGACTGCTGAATCCGGCGTTGACCGCTGTGTCGCGTCATCTTTCATTATCATTGTGACTTGCCATTGCCGTCTCAGATTTTGGAAGTGCGCGTGTCGCAGACACTGTTGCTTCTATGAGCGAGCCAGCTGTCTTCTCCCGCGCAAAAGCGGGTCATTAGAGCGGTAAGGGCTGTCATGGATTTAGGTCTTTCTTGGACGAGGTGGCGGGCAAGCCATTCATCCCGGACGCTGTGTTTGAAGGCCGCAAGGGCTTCCGCGTCCGGACAGTCCACGGTTTGGTTCTTTTTAACTAAGAACCTAGTCCAGAGCTTCCTGGGTGACTCTCCGGGATGCTGGACAATGTGGCTTAAGTCATCGGCATCCGGTGGCCGGACATATGTTCCTTGGAAGTTGTCGCGAAAGGCGTCTTCCAAATCTTCCCAGCTGCCAATAGAATTTTCTGGTAGACTGTTTAACCAATACCGAGCTGGTCCTTTGAGTTTTAGTGCTAGGTATTTGATGGCATGAAGGTCATCTCCGCGGGCCATGTGGATATGGAGGAGGAAGTCCTCGGTCCACACCGCGGGATCCGTTGTTCCGTCGTACGATTCGGTATTCATGGGTTAAAACCCGTCTGGGAATTCATGCTCCATTACTTCATCTGTGAAGCAAAGAGGGTGTGCGACGCCTCTATACTGGGCCACACTGCGACGTACCTCTGATGGAGTTTGTTTACAGTTTTCGGCCCGGGCATGGCTAGGTTTGTCACGTCCGAATAGGTAGCTGTCGTCGCGTGTCGTGGCACGTCCTCGCGATCCATAGATCGATCTTGTGTGTCCTGCTCTACTGTCCAAGTCCTGTCGACGGTCGTATGCACAACCCCGAGCTGTTTTATTCTTGCCTTTACGGTGAGGTGGGGCGGTCCGGTGTTCGGCTTGAGTTGCCACTTTATCCTGATCGCGTGGCGGTCGGTCAGCCGCGCTGTGCGATGGTGGTACGGGCTCCAGCGCCTCATCATTGAACCGAGGTAACAATTTGTGCTTTGGGAAATTTTTGGCTGGGCCATTGAGGCCGTATTCTTCGGCAGCCAGGACTTCGGTCCATCTATCATTGAGCAGATCTTGGTCAGCTTGAAGCTGCAGCTGCTTGTTTTTCAGGCTCCTTGCAGTGGCTATTAGCCGGCGTTTAAAGCGTTCCTGCTCGATAGGTTCTTCAGGCACGATGAATTCCTTGTTGCCGAGGCTCTCCTCTTCCTCGGAGAGCGTAAGATAATTACTATCCTCCAAGTCTTCGTGTATGGCATGTTCATCAGGGCTAACGTGCCCGCCCTCCCGTTCATCCTGTCCGGAGATTGCCCCGACAGGGTCTTCATTGTCTTCGGCTTCGTCCGGAGTATTATTTTCTCTGGTGCCGGTGTTGTTGTCTTTTGTACGATGTGACTTAGACCGGCGCCGCTGGCGCCGGTGCCAGGGTTGTGCCTCAGGAGATTTGTCGTTAACTGGATCCTCTTTGTCATTGTTGTTAGTTTCTTTAGGTGTATCCACCATGTATACGTCATATGAAGAAGTGGTCGTCCAGCGTCCGGTAAGCGGCGGGTTTTGGCCCTGCTCCTCGTCGGCGTCAGCGTCCATACCGTCGATGTCGTCGGAGCTGTACTCAAGCACGTCCGTTAAGTCCTCGACAGTGGCTATGAAGTGGGTGGCAGGTGGAAAGCTGAATTCTCCCCCATCATCAGCCTCCAGTTCGAACCGGACATAATTCGGCTGTGAGTCCCCCGCCAGGGACAGATTCTTTAATGATTTTAGCACAACGCCGAAGGGCGAGTGTTGGAAGATGTCTGCGGTGCTGAACTCAAAGATCGATAAGCGATCAAGTTCGGCGTCCGTGGATGCACATGGCTCGGAATTTAAGACAAGAGACGAGTCCGGAGTTCCGGCGACAACGACGTCGTGTGACTTTAGGTCTATGTTCGGCTCCAACACCGTGGAATCTGTGGCCTCCACGGTGGGGTTGAGCCTCCCGTCCTTGGATGGCGCAATATGCTCCGAATCTATGGCCGGAGCAGTTACAGGAGCAATCTCCTGGATGTGGTCCGATGACAGATTTAGGTCATGTTCATCGGGGTGACCAGGAGCGATCGCTGCAGTCTCGAATCAAGCGAAGATCAAGTCTCCACGAACGTCCGCGACGTAGTTCAAGCTCCCGAATCTGACCTGATGGCCAGGGGCATAGCTGTAGATCTGCTCCAGACAGCCAAGCGAGTTGGCCCGCAGTGCGAAGCCGCCCAATACGAAGATCTCTTCGGGGAGGAAGGGTTTCTCCTTAGACATCATCGTCGTTGATGATTGAAGGGGCCATCAAACCTTTTGGGGAAGGCACAGTGGAACTCTTAATGAAAGCACCAATGTCGGTGTCAAAACCGGCGGATCTCGGATAGGGGGTCTTGAACTATGCGTCTAAGGTCGATGGTAACAGGAGACAGGGGACACGATGTTTACCCAGGTTCGGGCCCTCTCTATGAAGGTAATACCCTACTTCCTACTTGATTGATCTTGATGAATATGAGTATTACAAGAGTTGATCTACCACGAGATCGTAATGGCTAAACCCTAGAAGTCTAGCCCGTATGACTCTGGTAATGAGTCTCTCCCTATCCGGACTAAGCTCTCCGGTTCATATAGACACCGTAGAGATCTAGGGTTACACAAGGTCGGTTACAAGGAATGGAATCTACATATTTGGTCGCCAAGCTTGCCTTCCACGCCAAGGTGAGTCCTATCCGGACACGGGTACTGTCTTCGGTCTTCGCATCTTCACAGCCCATCAGTCCGGCCCATGGCTAATAGGCCGGACGCGCGAGGACCCCTTAGTCCAGGACTCCCTCATATGGCCCGACCATAATGGGCCATTAATAGGACGTATTTGATGACGCTATGAAATCAACCCAACGGGTTAACAGGCCACAATCGGGCCGACTCTAACCAAGGGCTGAATTTGGCCCACAAGCGAAATAGGCTAGTAACGGACCGTGAGTAACCGAATTCTAGAAATGTGCCCAAGAATAAACGGGCCCTTAGAAGGCCGAAAGGTAACACGTGTTGGAGAAGGCCTATAGAATAATCGGTCGTTAATGGGTATAAAGTGATACACTATTTATTATGGGCTAGTTTCACCTCGGGCCTTTAATGGGCCCAGAGTTACAAAGTGCCTCGTATGGGCCGAAAGACGCCATGGGCCATACATGGGCCGGAAGTTACAACGGGCTGGAATCATATTCGATGGCCCAGATGACACTACAGGGCCCAATTCGGATAGGCCATAACAGACCATGAGTTAGCGGGCTGTAAATGGGCTATATGCGAACAAGCCATTAATAGGCTTTCCGTGGGCCGGCCCGCTACCTTTGGACCAAGTCAAACGGGCCAACCTTTTCATCGGAATGGGCCTCTGTTGGGTCGTGCCACGTGTCGACGCATCATAGGCGCCTCCGGTCCAATGAGTGGATTACATCTGTCCCAACTGTGAGCCGACACATGGTTCCTCTGGCCGTTAACGTGTTATCGGGTCCAAACTGGAACCAGATATGGTGGATGCCACGTGTCGGTTACCCTTGACGAAAGCACTTCTATGACACGTGATTTATCGTCATGGAAGTGGGCACTTCCGTGATGATAATTTTGGTAATGTCATGGAACACTTCTACAAAAGCACATGTATGACTATCTTGATTCTGTCATAAAATCATCATGGATGTACATGCATGACAGAAAATGTGACCTACTATGACAAACACGTATCATCACGTAAGTGTATTTTTAGTAGTGAAGTGTGTAACACAATCCTATTTATATAAATGCATTGTGGGTGGATAAATAGATTAGATATAAGTTATTAGTCTACATAGAGATCACGAGATGACGATACAATTTCCAGAGGCAATGGTGGCTGGACCGATCATGATGGGTGGTCAAAGATACTACCTGATAGCCTTGGTGGGCTTGTCGTTGCTGTACAATGAGATTTGCTACATAGAAGGAGCACTAGTAGTCATGCCTAGTTGTGTCGCGGGAAACCACGGCCACCTATGGGACCAGGAGGCCCCTTGCTGGTTCGGCAGGGGGGTGACGCATTGCACAAAGAGCAGAGGGGCGTGGGGCAGCACGACAGAGATCACACAATAAATTTACCCAGGTTCGGGCAGCCGTGAGGCGTAAAACCCTACTCCTGCTTTGGTGGATTGTTGGTGGAAAAGGTGGTGGTGAGCATAGTACACTTGCCCGGCAAGGGTTGCCCTGGGGCAGCAGCCACTACGTGTGTATTGGGGTGTGAGTTATCCAACCTTCTCACCCTTTCTATGGTTGCCATGGGCCTCCTTTTATAGATCAAGGGGTCACCACAGTGGCAAAGTAGTCATTATGCACTGATATGAGAGCAAATAGTGCTATCATACCTAACTCTGCGGGCTGGCAGGGCGCATTAAATGCACCGCTTAGTGTCACATCACTGGTTTCCCGGCAAGGCCTGCCAGGTTATCTTGCCAGCTCCGCGCCTGTTCTCTTGACACGTCGCAGGACGGGTGTCGTTTGTGGGTTTCTCCTATAGGAAATGCATGCCATGTGGCGAATGGCTGCCACTTAATCACCTTGCGGATTGACACCGCATTGATCGATGACGTGGGTCATGCTTGAGTGGTTGGTGATGTTTTTTTGCCTCCGTGAGCACCGGCAGGCCCTGCCGGGGCGCTTCGGTCGCTTGCTTCTGGGGGTGGCCTCGCCCCTTGCCGGGGTCGCCCGCTCGGCAAAGGAGGCGTTCTCTTGGCGATATCCTACTTCTCTGGTTTGGTATTGGTCCCTCTGATCTGCACGCTGGTCCTTCGAATCTCTTGATCTCTTGTATCTTGACTTGGGTTGGTGCTTCAACCTTGTTCCCGTGCCTGTGCACAGTCTGGGCAATAGACCCAGGGTTTGTTGCACCGACAGAAGCCCCCGGGCCTGCCCCGAACGCTGTGCCGAGCATCGTCGGGGTAGGGCCTAATAAGTGCATACCCATGGTTGCTGAAGAGGCTAGTCTCTTGAAGTCTTCCTTGCTTCTTCATTAGCCTTGATTCCGGGCCGGTTTCTGGTTTCTTTGCACACCGTGTAAATCCAATCATGGTGGGGCCGCTCTAGTAATGGCCCGTGAATGACTTTTAACGCACGGGGTAGAAATGGCCAGTTCACTCTTCCCACCACACCCTTATCCCTGGCCACGTATGTTGCATGCATCACGCGGGGTAGGTACCGGAGGCGCGTGGCACGGGAGAGCATCATGGTGAGGGCCCGGTCGTCTTGAATTGGCGGAGGAGGACGGTGGCCGCCCGTTGATGGAGCAGCTGCCCTTCCCCGCCCCGCCTATAAAAGCAGGGTATGAGGGAGGGCGGAGTCGTCCAACCTCACACTCTTCTTCCTCTGTCTTTCGCTTCTGCTGGTCATGCTGAAGGGGAGAGCCTGGGGCCAGCTCCCTAGACTCATTTAAAAGCCTCCCTTAGATCTGAAAAGGGGACTCAGGCGGCGCGGCGACAATGCCGGGAGTGGCAACCTCAGCGTGTTTGTCACCGGGCCGACCGTGGCCTTGACTTCAGTGAGAGGGGATGTGATTGACACCATGCCGCGGATCGAGGTGGGCACGGCGTGTGGTAGTCGATCGCTCCCCATTCTTCTTCCTCTCGCGGCGTCTGGGAGGAGCCATAGGAGAGATGTGTCGCCAATAGGGGCGAATCTGGCTCCTCATGGGCGTGGTTCTCTTGTCGTACAGTAAGGCTCCCTACTTTCTCACACGTCTCCGAGACGTGCGGTGGCTTCTAACATCAGAGCTCCCGGGGACGACCATGCTCTCTGTGGGAGGATTTAGAGAGCATGATGCCCGGCGAGGCGGTCGTGCCGAGGTCTTCGGGTGGTAGTGATGCGGACGGCAGCGGCAACACATGACGCGTCAAGAACGGGGGCGACTGTTCTGACGAGTCGTGTTTGCCTTCCGTCTGGTCCTCCGGCAATGTCAGCATCCACGTCCGCCCTCCGGTTTCTTCCTCCTTGCTGGGGAGCGGCGCCGTCCTGATCCTGGGGAGGCGCCGAATCCCAGTTGTGCCCGCCTCCGGCCTCTTCGCCCTCTTCCTGAAGGAGATGGACAGGGGTAAAGGCATTACATGGCACTTATCTTTTTTCAATCTTAAATCTATAGGCAATTGCCAAATTTTAATTCAAATAATATAATCTCTCGTGTCCGTCTTTGTGTTCTGCAATGCTTGTACTTGTATCAGCATATGAATGAAAAAGATGAACCTTGCCGGGAACTTGTGCATGTGTATGTCCATGCAGAGGTGGGATGCCTCTTTAATGTAAATAAACAAGTTTTCCCCGGCGGGCTATCCTACCGGTACCCCTTTTGTCTGCCGGAGAGCTGCATCTGCCGGGGAACAGACAGAGGGACCAGCCCCCCCCGCCAACTTCTTTTTCCCAAAGGCTACTGCGACCATTCTAACCGAAGAAACGTTCGAGTCATGGATGGGAGGACCTAAGTCCCAAAAGAGTGGTGCAACCTCTTGAGCACTGCGTTGGATTTCCCCGTAGAGGAGAGGATGATGCAGCAAAGTAGCGTAAGTATTTCCCTCAGTTTTGAGAACCAAGGTATCGATCCAGTATGAGGCCACGCACAAGTCCCTCGTACCAACACAAAACGATAGCTCCTCGTAACCAACGCGATTAGGGGTTGTCAATCCCTTCACGGTCACTTACGAGAGTGAGATCTAATAGAGATGATAAATAATATTTTTGGTATTTTTGACATAGAGATGCAAAGTAAAAAAGTAAAAGGCAAAGTAAGAACAAAGCAAATATAAAAGTGATGGAGATTGATATGATGAGAATAGACCCGGGGGCCATAGGTTTCACTAGTGGCTTCTCTCAAGAGCATAAGTATTCTACGGTGGGTGAACAAATTATTGTTGAGCAATTGACAGAATTGAGCATAGTAATGAGTATATCTAGGTATGATCATGTATATAGGCATCACATCCGAGACAAGTAGACCGAAACGATTCTGCATCTACTACTACTACTCCACTCATCGACCGCTATCCATCATGCATCTAAAGTATTAAGTTAAAAACAGAGTAAAGCCTTAAGCAAGATGACATGATGTAGAGGAATAAATTCATGCAATATGATAAATACCCCATCTTGTTATCCTCGATGGCAACAATACAATATGTGCCTTGCAACCCTTTATGTCACTAGGTAAGGACACCGCAAGATTGAACCCAAAGCTAAACACTTCTTCCATTGCAAGAACTACCAATCTAGTTGGCCAAACCAAACGGATAATTCGAAGAAACTTGCAAAGATAACCAATCATACATAAAAGAATTCAGAGAAGATTCAAATATTATTCATAGATAAGCTGGATCATAAACCCACAATTCATCGGTCTCAACAAACACACCACAAAAAGAAGATTACATCGAATAGATCTCCACAAGAGAGGGGGAGAACATTGTATTGAGATCCAAAAAGAGAGAAGAAGCCATCTAGCTACTAGCTATGGACCCGAAGGTCTGAAGTAAACTACTCACACTTCACCGGAGGGGCTATGGTGTTGATGTAGAAGCCCTCCATGGTGGATGCCCCCTCCGGCGGAGCTCCGGAACAGGCCCCAAGATGGGATCTCATGGATACAGGAAGTTGCGGCGGTGGAATTAGGTTTTTGGCTCTGTTACGATCGTTTGAAGTGCGAGGTATATATAGGAGGAAGGAGTATGTCGGTGGAGCAATAGGGGCCCACGAGGCGGGGCGCGCCTAGGGGAGGCGCGCCCTCCACCCTCGTGACCGCCTCTGTTACTTCTTGGAGTAGGGTCCAAGTCTCCTGGATCACGTTCGGTGAGAAAATCACATTCCCGAAGGTTTCATTCCGTTTGGACTACGTTTGATATTCTGTTTCTTCGAAACACTGAAATAGGCAAAAAAACAGCAATTCTGGGCTGGTCCTCCGGTTAATAGGTTAGTCCCAAAAATAATATAGAAGTGGAAAATAAAGCCCAATATAGTCCAAAATAGTAGATAAAGTAGCATGGAGCAATCAAAAATTATTATATACGTTGGAGACGTATCAGGCATCCCCAAGCTTAATTCCTGCTCGTCCTCGAGTAGGTAAATGATAAAAAGAGAATTTTTGATGCGGAGTGATACTTTGGCATAATTTCAATGTAAATCTTCTTAATTGTTGTATGAATATTCAGATCGGAAAGATTCAAGAAAAAAGTTCATATTGACATAAAAATAATAATACTTTAAGCATACTAACTAAGCAATTATGTCTTCTCAAAATAACATGGCCAAAGAAAGTTATCCCTACAAAATCATATAGTGCGGCTATGCTCCATCTTCCCCACACAAAATATTTAAATCATGCACAACCCGATGACAAGCCAAGCAATTGTTTCATACTTTAACATTTTCAAAACTTTTTCAATCTTCACGCAATACATGAGCGTGAGCCATGGATATAGCACTATATGTGGAATAGAATGGTGGTTGTGGATAAGACAAAAGGAGAAGATAGTCTCACATCAACTAGGCGTATCACCGGGCTATGGATATGCCCATCAATAGATATCAATGTGAGTGAGTAGGGATTGCCATGCAACAGATGCACTAGAGCTATAAGTATATGAAAGCTCAACAAAAGAAACTAAGTGGGTGTGCATCCAACTCGCTTGCTCACGAAGACCTAGGGCAATTTGAGGAAGCCCATCATTGGAATATACAAGCCAAGTTATATAATGAAAAATTCCCACTAGTATATGAAAGTGACAAAATGAGAGACTCTCTATCATGAAGATCTTGGTGCTACTTTGAAGCACAAGTGTGGTAAAAGGATAGTAACATTGTCCCTTCTCTCTTTTTCTCTCATTTTTTTATTTGGGCCTTTTTTCTTTTTTTTTGGCCTTTTTTTCTTTTTTTTTTTTTTCGTCCGGAGTCTCATCCCGGCTTGTGGGGGAATCATAGTCTCCATCATCCTTTCCTCACTTGGGACAGTGCTCTAATAATGATGATCATCACACTTTTATTTTTCTTACAACTCAACAATTACAACTCGATTCTTAGAAAAAAGTATGACTCTATATGAATGCCTTCATGTGTAAGGGATATGCAATGAAACATGAGTGACATGTATGAAATAATTATGAAAGGTGGCTTTGCCACAAATACGATGTCAACTACATGTTCATGCTAGCAATATGACAATGATGGAGCGTGTCATAATAAACGAAACGGTGGAAAGTTGCATGGCAATATATCTCGGAATGGCTATGGAAATGCCATGATAGGTAGGTATGGTGGCTGTTTTGAGGAAGATATAAGGTGGGTGTATGATACCGGAGAAAAGTGCGTGGTATTAGAGAGGCTAGCAATGGTGGAAGGATGGGAAAAAGTGCGTATAATCCATGGACTCAACATTAGTCATAAAGAACTCATATACTTATTGCAAAAATCTAGAAGCTATCAAAGCAAAGTATTACACGCATGCTCCTAGGGGGATAGATTTATAGGAAAAGAGCATCGCTCATCCCCGACCGCCACTCATAAGGAATACAATCAATAAATAAATCTGGTCCGAGTTCATCACATAACGGTTCACCATACGTGCATGCTACGGGAATCACAAAATTCAACACAAGTATTCTTTAAATTCACAACTACTCAACTAGCATGACTCTAATATCACCATCTTCATATCTCAAAACAATTATCAAGCATCAAACTTTTCTTAGTATTCAACGCACTCAAAAGAAAGTTTCACATATCTTGAATACCAAGTATATTAACATTAAGCAAATTACCATGCTATCAACGACTCTCAAAATAATCTAAGTGAAGCATGAGAGATGAATAGTTTCTTTAAAACAAATCCACCACCGTGCTCTAAAAGATCTAAGTGAAGCACTAGAGCAAGAATTATCACGCTCAAAAGATATAAGTGAAGCACTATGAGCAAAACTATCAAGCTCAAAAGATATAAGTGAAGCACATAGAGTATTCTATCAAATTCCAATTCATGTATGGCTCTCTCAAAAGGTGTGTACAGCAAGTATGATTGTGGTAAACTAACAAGCAAAGACGCAAATAATACAAGATTCTCCAAGCAAAACACATATCATGTGGTGAATAAAAATATAGCTCCAAGTAAATTACCGATAGAAGTAGACGAAAGAGGGGATGCCTTCTGGGGCATCCCCAAGCTTTGACTTTTTGGTGTCCTTGGACTATCTTGGGGTGCCATGGGCATCCCCAAGCTTAGGCTCTTGCCACTCCTTGTTCCATAATCCATCAAAAGAATTCACCAAAAACTTGAAAACTTCACAACACAAAACTCAATAGAAATCTCATGAGCTCCGTTAGAGAAAGAAAACAAAATACTACTTTAAGGTACTGTAATGAACTCATTCTTCATTTATATTGGTGTTAAATCTACTGTATTCCAACTTCTCTATGGATTATAAACTATTTTATTAGCCATAGATTCATCAAAATAAGCAAACAACACACGAAAAACAGAATCTGTCAAAAACAGAACAGTCTGTAGTAATCTGGAACTAACGCAAACTTATTGAACTCCAAAAACTCTACCAAAATTAGACGACCTAGAAAATTTGTTTATTGATCAGCAGAAATTGGAATCAGTATTTTATCACGTTCTGGTGATTTTTAATAATTCGGGCAATGAACGCAAAGTTTCTGGAAATTACAGCAAGATCAAATAACTATCATCCAAGAAGATCCAATAGGTCTAGCTTGGCACAAACACTAATTAAAACATAAAACCACATCTAAACATAGGCTAGATGGATTATTTATTCCTAAACATAAGCAAAAACAAAAAAAACTAAAAATAAAATAGGGTTGCCTCCCAACAAGCGCTATCGTTTAACGCCCCTAGCTAGGCATAAAAGCAAGGATAGATCTAGGTATTGCCATATTTGGTAGGCAATCCATAAGTGGCTCTCATGATAGATTCATATGGTAATTTTATTTTATTTCTAGGAAAGTGTTCCATGCCTTTCTTTAATGGAAATTGGAATCTAATATTCCCTTCCTTCATATCAATAATTGCACCAATCGTTCTAAGGAAAGGTCTACCAAGAATAATAGGACATGAAGGATTGCAATCTATATCTAGAACGATAAAAACTACGGGCACATAATTCCTATTTGCAACAATAAGAACATCATTAATTATTCCCACAGGCTTTTTAATAGTGTAATCCGCAAGATGCAAGTTTAGAGAGCAATCATCAAAGTCACGAAAATCTAGCAAATCACACAAAGTTTTGAGAATAGTGGAGACACTATCACCCAAATCACACAAAGCATGAAACTCATAATCTTTAATTTTAATTTTAATAGTAGTTTCCCACTCATCATAGAGCTTTCTAGGGATAGAGACTTTCAACTCAAGTTTTTCTTCATAAGATTGCATCAAGGCATCAACAATGTGTTCGGTAAAGGCCTTATTTTTACTATAAGCATGAGGAGAATTTAGCACGGATTGCAACAAGGAAATACAATCAATTAAAGAGCAATTTTAATAATTAAATTCCTTGAGATCCAAAATAGTGGGTTTAGCAACATCTAGGTTTTTATTTCTTTCAATCCCACATTTATCAATTTCATCATCAAGATCTAAAAACTCCGAATTCTTAGAACGCCTTCTAGGTAAAGGAAGATCATATTCAGTTTCATCAAGATTCATATTGCAAAACAAAGATTTAATGAGGGACACATCAATAAATTTTAGATCTTCATCTTGATTTTCATAGGAATTAGAAGAACACGCTTTAATAAAGGCATCTTTGGGAGCACGCATCCTAGCGGTTCTTTCTTTGCACTCATCAATGGAAATTCTCATAGCTTTGAGAGACTCATTGATATCATGCTTAGGAGTAATAGATCTAAGATTTAAAGAATCAACATCAAGAGAAATTCTATCAACGTTCCCAGCCAAATCATCAACTTTAAGCAATTTCTCTTCAAGCAAAGCATTAAAATTCTCTTGTGAATACATAAACTCTTTAACACTACTCTCAAATTCAGAGGGAATCTTATTAAAATTTCCATAGGAGTTGTTGTAGGAATTTCCATAATTATTAGAAGGATTACTAGGATAGGGCCTTGGATTAAAATTCCCTCTATACGCGTTGTTACCAAAATTATTCCTACCAACAAAATTCACATCCATAGATTCATTATTATTCTCAATCAAAGTAGACAAAGGCATATCATTAGGATCAGAAGAAACACTCTTAGTAGCAAATAATTTCATAAGTTCATCCATCTTTCCACTCAAAACATTAATTTCTTCTACCGCATGCACTTCTTTATGAGTAGATCTTTCGGTATGCCATTGAGAATAATTAACCATAATATTATCTAGAAGTTTAGTAGCATCTCCTAGAGTGATTTCCATAAAAGTGCCTCCCGCGGCCGAATCAAAAAGATTTCTAGAAGCAAAATTCAATCCGGCATAATTTTTTTGTATAATCATCCACAAGTTCAAACCATGAGTAGGACAATTACGTATCATTAATTTCATTCTCTCCCAAGCTTGTGCAACATGTTCATGATCAAGTTGCTTAAAATTCATAATATCGTTCCTAAGAGAGATAATTTTAGCGGGAGGAAAATACTTAGAGATAAAAGCATCTTTGCACTTGTTCCAAGAATCAATACTATTTTTAGGCAAAGATGAAAACCACGCTTTAGCACGATCTCTAAGTGAAAAAGGAAATAGCTTCAATTTAATGACATAATTATAGACATCTTTTTTCTTTTGCATATCACATAAATCAACGAAGCTATTCAGATGATTAGCGGCATCTTCACTAGGAAGGCCGGCGAATTGATCTTTCATAACAAGATTCAACAAAGCAGTATTGATTTCACAAGATTCAGTATTAGCAAGAGGAGCAATCAGAGTGCTAAGGAAATCATTATTATTGGTATTGGTGAAGTCACACAATTTGGTAGCATCTTGAGCCATCGCGACAAACAAGCAATCCAACACACGAGCAAACAAAAGGCAACGGGAAAAAGAGGAGGAGATTGGGAAAGAGAGGGCGAATAAAACGGCAAGGGTGAAGTTGGGGAGAGGAAAACGAGAGGCAAATGGCAAATAATGTAATGCGGGAGATAGGGATTGTGATGGGTACTTGGTATGGTGCTTGACTTGCTCTTGCGTGAGCATCCCCGGCAACGGCGCCAGAAATCCTTCTTGCTACCTCTTGAGCACGGCGTTGGTTTTCCCTTGAAGAGGAAAGCATGATGCAGCAAAGTAGCGTAAGTATTTCCCTCAGTTTTTGAGAACCAAGGTATCGATCCAGTAGGAGGCCACGCACAAGTCCCTAGTACCTAGACAAAACGATAGCTCCTCGCAACCAACGCGATTAGGGGTTGTCAATCCCTTCACGGTCACTTACGAGAGTGAGATCTAATATAGATGGTAAATAATATTTTTGGTATTTTTGATCTAGAGATGTAAAGTAAAAAGTAAAAGGCAAAGTAAGAACAAAGCAAGTATAAAAGTGATGGAGATTGATATGATGAGAATAGATCCGAGGGCCATAGGTTTCACTAGTGGCTTCTCTCAAGAGCATAAGTATTCTACGGTGGGTGAACAAATTACTGTTGAGCAATTGACAAAATTGAGCATAGTTATGAGTATATCTAGGTATGATCATGTATATAGGCATCACATCTGAGACAAGTAGACCGAAACGATTCTGCATCTACTACTATTACTCCACTCATCGACCGTTATCCCAAGCATGCATCTAGAGTATTAAGTTAAAAGCAGAGTAACGCCTGTAAGCAAGATGACATGATGTAGAGGAATAAATTCATGCAATATGATAAATACCCCATCTTGTTATCCTCGATGGCAACAATAAAATACGTGCCTTGCAACCCTTTCTGTCACTGGGTAAGGACACCGCAAGATTGACCCCAAACCTAAACACCTCTCCCATTGCAAGAACTACCAATCTAGTTGGCCAAACCGAACGGATAATTCGAAGAGACTTGCAAAGATAACCAATCATACATAAAAGAATTCAGAGAAGATTCAAATAGTATTCATAGATAACCTGGATCATAAACCCACAATTCATCGGTCTCAACAAACACACCGCGAAAAGAAGATTGCATCGAATAGATCTCCACGAGAGAAGGGGAGAACATTGTATTGAGATCTAAAAAGAGAGAAGAAGCCATCTAGCTACTAGCTATGGACCCGAAGGTCTGAAGTAAACTACTCACACTTCATTGAAGGGGCTATGGTGTTGATGTAGAAGCCATCCATGGTGGATGGCCCCTCCGGCGGAGCTCCGGAACAGGCCCCATGATGGAATCTCGTGGATACAGGAAGTTGCGGCGGTGGAATTAGGTTTTTGGCTCTTTTTCTGATCGTTTGGGGGTACGTATGTATATATAGGAGGAAGGAGTACGTCGGTGGAGCAACAGGGGGCCCACGAGGCAGGGGGCGCGCCCTAGGGGCGCCCCACCCTCGTGATCGCTCCTCTGTTACTTCTTGGAGTAGGGTCCAAGTCTCCTGGATCACGTTCGGTGAGAAAATCACGTTCCCGAAGGTTTCATTCCGTTTGGACTACGTTTGATATTCCGTTTCTTCGAAACGCTGAAATAGGCAAAAAAACAGCAATTCTGGGCTGGGCCTCCGGTTAATAGGTTAGTCCCAAAAATAATATAAAAGTGGAAAGTAAAGCCCAATATAGTCCAGTAGTTAAAGTAGCATGGAGCAATCGAAAATTATAGATACGTTGGAGACGTATCAAGTGGCGGGGCTTTCTCATGCTTAAGTTATAGCCTTGCAGAACACAAATGCACAGGAGGTAAAACTTATCTGTTTGGCTTGCCGGTGATCGCTGTGCCGGGCAATCTTCTCAACTCCTTGTCGAAGCCAAGTTCACGACAAGAACCTGCAGCTTCATGCAGATGAGAATGAATGCAAGATGCGATACTATCTATATGCACATGCAAATGCTCATGAAATGCTTACGTAGTGATCTTGGTGTGCTCATGAATGCATGCAATCTTAGTTGGGGGCCCCCCAACAACGCTTCTTTATTTTCTCTTGCACGGGGTCATTGCCCCGGCTTTGTAGAAGGGCTTACATGCAGCTGGGGCAAGGCCTGTACAAAAGGGTGGCTGCTGGGCAGGGCCCGACAGTCGCGCCTTATGGGTAGAACTTGCGAAGATGGTCAATATTCCATGACTTTTTCCACTGAGTGCCATCTCCAGTCTCCAGACGGACTGTGCCAGGTCTGGTGACTCGTACTACCCGGCAAGGGTGTTCCCACTTTGGTGACAACTTGTGTGTACCCTTGACGGACTAAACGCGCTTAAGGACAAGGTCACCTTCCTCAAAACATCGGGCGTGAACCCTGCGGCTATGATAGTGACGCAGGGCTTGCTGATAGCGTGCAGCACGCGTAGCAGCCCGGAGACGGTTCTCCTCGAGTAGCACAGCATCGTCATGCCGGTGCTGATCTTGCGCTACTTCATCGTAGGCAAGCACTCGAGGTAACCCGTAAAGGAGTTCCGTGGGGATAACTGCTTCCACCCCGTAGACCAGGGAGAAGTGAGTCTGCCCGGTAGCTCGGTTTGGTGTCGTTCTGAGGGACCAGAGAACTACCAACAACTCCTCGATCCACCGCCTACCGTGCTTCTACAGCGTATGAAATGTTCTCGTCTTGAGTCCACGCAACACTTCAGTGTTCGCCCTCTAAGCTTGTCCATTGCTCCGGGGGTGTGCCACAGAGGCGAATGAGATCTTGCATCCGAGGGCATGAACATATTGCATGAAGGCGTGGCTCGTGAGCTGGGTGCCGTTTCAGTGATGATCCTTACCGGAACACCAAAACGACACACCAATTCTTTCAAGAACTTTATAGCTAACTGAGCAGTCACCTTTCTCACGGCAGTCACTTCCGCCCACTTTGTAAACTTGTCGATGGCAATGAACAAGAATTCAAAGCCCCCGATTGCTCGGGGGAAGGGGCCGAGGATATCGAGCCCCCAGACCGAAAATGGCCATGATAGAGGGATTGTTAGAAGAGCTTGGGCAGGCAGGTGTGTTTTCTTGGAATGGAACTAGCAGGCTTCACATGTCGTGACTAGCTCGACTGCATCTTGGAGGGCTGTGGGCCAATAGAATCCTTGCCGGAATGCTTTCCAACCTAATGCCCTTGATCCAATGTGGGAGCCGCACATTCCTCTGTGAATCTCAGCAAGTAGTTCCTTTCCTTCTTCCCGGTAGACACACTTCAATTTCACACCGTTGAGCCTCCTTCTGTACAGAGTGTCATCGACAAACTGATACATACTGGCCCTCTGGGCTACTTTTTCAGCTTCATCTTGGTCACCGGAAAGCTCTCTGGTTTGGAGAAAGTGGACAATGTGCCTTGCCCAAGTTGGATCATGGGGCTCGACAACGAGGACTAGCGGCACCTCCTCTGCGGCGGGACCACCAGCCTCATTCGCAGGGTTCATGGACCCGGCTGGAGGGGATGGTCTGGCAGGGAATCTGCCGAGAGCAGACGGCTCTACCGAGAGAGGCTTTCCGCTGTCCAACCTTCTCGTCTTCTGGGCCATTGTTGCCGGGGATACGGAGGGCTGAGTGAGATGGAGAACAAAAGTTCCTGGTTCGACAGGAAGCTTCTGTGCAACATACTTTGACAGATGATAAACAATGTTGTTTTCCGCACGGGGTATGTGCTCTGTTTGCAATCCATCAAAGTGCTCCTCTAATCTCCTCGCTTCCTTGACGTATGCCTCCATCAATGGACTTTGGTAATCCTTGTTGACTTGTCTCACCACAAGCTATGAATCTCCTCGAATGATCAACTTCTTGATTCCCAATTCAACTGCAATTCTGAGCTCGGCAAGCAGTCCTTCATACTCAGCTGTATTGTTGGTTGCCTCTTCCCGAGCGGAATGCATTTGGACGACGTACTTCAAGTGCTCCCTGGAGGGGGCGACAAGAAGCACGCCAGCTCCTGCACCTTGTAGGGAAAAGGCACCATCAAAATACATAATCCATTCTTGGGGTGATTCCTTGCCGGGGATAGTTGTGTTCACATTTCCTCATCGTGGGTTACGCCCATTCTGCAATAAACTCTGCCAACGCCCTGCTCTGAATAGTTGATGTGCTCTCAAACATCAAATCAAAGTTGGATAACTCCAAGGCCCACTCCACTATTCTGCCGGTAGCCTCTGGGTTTCAGAGTATCCTTTGCAACGGGAAACGAGTAACAACCATGATCTCATGGGCTTGGAATTAGTGACGAAGTTTCCTTGAGGCCATAACGAGGCCAAAGATCAACTTCTGCACACCAGAGTACCTTGATCTAGCCCCCATTAACAGGGAGCTGAAGAAGTACACTCGGCGCTGCACCACTTTCTTCCTTGACGCGTCCTTGGGGTTGCTCTCATTGTCGTGCCCACTGCTGTCCTGATCCTTCTTTGACTCTGCCGGTCTTTGCTCACTTTCTGCCTCATCCACTTCTCTCTGTGCTACCAAGGCCGCACTGACCACCTGGTTGGTTGCCGCCAAGTATAGTAGCAACGGCTCCTTTGGTTTGGGAGCAACCAAGGTAGGCATAGAGGACAAGTAGTCCTTCAACTCTTGCAAAGCTGCATCTGCTTCTGGGGTCCACTTCATAGGGCCGGCCTTCTTCAAGATCTTGAAGAACCGCAAGGCGCGCTCGGCATACTTGGAAATGAATCTGCTAAGCGCGGCAACACATCATGTCCGGCGCCTCACATCCTTAACTATCCTTGGCGCTTGGATCTGCTCAATGACTTTGATCTTGTCGGGGTTGGCTTCGATCCCGCGATGGGGTACGAAGAACCCAAGTAGCTTGCCAGAGGGAACACCAAATACACACTTCTCCGGGTTGAGCTTCAGATTGATCTTGTGCAGATTATCAAACGTTTCCTCCAAATCTTGAATAAGGGTGGCCTTATCCTTGGTCTTGACCATAATATCATCCATATAGGCCTCTACGTTTCTGTGTAGTTGTGGCACAAAACCAATCTGGATCGCCCTTGCAAAAGTGGACCTGCCACTCTTTAATCCGAATGGTATGCGGACAAAGCAGTATGTACCACATGGAGTGATGAACGACGTCTTCTCTTCATCTTCCTTGGACATGAAGATTTGGTGATATCCGGAGTATGCATCCAGAAAGGAGAGCAAATCACAACCTGAAGTGGAATCCACAATCTGATCGATACGCGGCAAGGGAAATGGGTCCTTCGGGCAAGTCTTGTTGAGATCTGTGAAATCTATGCAAAGCATCCATTTCCCATTAGCCTTCCGGACTACCACTGGATTCGCCAACCACGTGGGGTGCAATACTCCCCTTACCAAACCAGCTGCCTCAAGTTTCTTGATCTCTTCTGCAATGAACTGCTGCCTCTCCAGGGCTTGCTTCCAGACTTTCTGCTTGACAGGTCGGGCATGTGGGCAGATAGCAAGGTGGTGCGCGATTACCTCCCTAGGAACATCGGGGATATCAGATGGTTGCCAGGCAAACACATCAATATTCGCCCGCAGGAAGGCAACGAGCGCGCTTTCCTATTTGTTATCGAGGGTGGCACTGATAGTGAAAGTACCATCAACGCCAGCCAACCCTGTCGGGACCTTCTTGAGTTGGGGTGCAGTAACCTTGGATCTCTTGCTGTTAGAACACTCCGGCACGTCGTCAATGGGTGTTGTGCACTTGGTGGGGGCACGCTTCCCGGACTCTTTTCCAGAGGCCTTACAGACTCTCTTCTTTCCTTTGCTTTCCTTGGCGGGAATTGCTGATGCTGCTGCCTCTGCCGCGGCAGTGTCCCGGTACATCTTGTCCACACAAATAATTGCATCCTTCTCATCTAATGGGATGGTGATGACTCCAAGTGGCCCAGGCATCTTCAAGGTGTTGTAGACATAGTGGGATGCTGCCATGAACTTAGCCAGGGTCGGGCGTCCAAGAATCCCATTGTACGGCAGGGGGAGATCAACCACATCAAACACAATCCTCTAAGTCCGGTAGTTCAATTCTCCCCCAAACGTTACCGGCAACGTAATCTTTCCCTTAGGACGGCTTCTGACAGGATTAACTCTGAAGCGTGTCGGTAACCTCTAGCTCATCTTCTCTTATCTGAAGCTTGCTGATGACTGCCGGGGAAATCAGATTCAACCCGGCCCCGCCGTCCACCAACATCTTTGTGACCTTGAGGTTGCGAATTGTCCGGGAGACCAACAACGGAAAACATCCTAATGCAGTGGTATGGCTAGGATGGTCCTCCTCGTCAAAGATGATGGGCGCATGGGACCATTTGAGAGGCTTCCGGACCTCTGGTGCTGGTTCCACGGCATTGACTTCTCGTGCCCACTGGTTGAGTTGATGGTGAGAATGTAGGATCGGAAGTATGTCTAGAGGGGGGGTGATTAGACTAGTTGACCAAATAAAAATCTAGCCTTTTTCCCAATTTTAGTTCTTGGCAGATTTTAGCAACTTAGCACAAGTCAAGCAATCAACCTACACATGCAATTCTAAGAGTATAACAACGTAATGTAAAACAATTGCATATGAAGGTAAAGGGATGAGTTTGAGGGAGCAAACACAATGTTGACACGGAGATTTTTTTTAGTCGTGGTTCCAATGGGTGGTGCAATCGTACATCCACGTTGATGGAGACTTCAACCCACGAAGCGTAACGGTTAATCGAGTCCACGGAAGGCTCCACCCATGAAGGGTCCACGAAGAAGCAACCTTGTCTATCCCACCATGGCCATAGCCCACGAAGGACTTGCCTCACTAGGGTACATCTTCACGAAGTAGGTGATCTCCTTGCCCTTACAAACTCCTTGGTTCAACTCCACAATCTTGTCGGAGGCTCCCAAGTGACACCTAGCCAATCTAGGAGACACCACTCTCCAAGAAGTAACAACTGGTGTGTTGATGATGAACTCCTTGCTCTTGTGCTTCAAATGCTAGTCTCCCCAAGACTCAACTCTCTCTCATAGGATTGGATTTGGTAGAAAGAAGATTTGAGTGGAAAGCAACTTGGGGAAGGCTAGAGATCAAGATTTATGTGGTTGGAATGGAATATCTTGACCTCAACACAAGTGTAGGTGGTTCTCTCTCAGAAAATATGTATTGGAAGTGTAGGCATGTTCTGATGGCTCTCTCCACAAATGAAGATTGGGTGGAGGGGTATATATAACCTCCACAAAAAATCTAACCGTTACACACAAATCACCAAACTCGGTGGGACCGAATCATTAAACTCGGTCAGACCGATTTAGTTCAAAATATGAAAGTTAGGATTCTCGCTGGGACCGACATGTCAACTCGGTGTGATCGATGTCATTAGGGTTAGGGCATAACGTAATCTCGGTGAGACCGATTACACAAACTCGGTGGGACCGATTTTGTTAATAGCCAAACAGAGAGTTGGTCAGGCAAACTCGGTGGGACCGATTTGCTCATCTCGGTTGGACCAAAACGTTACGAAAAGGAAACGGAGAGTTTGCATTGCAATCTCGGTGGGTCCGATCGCTCATCTCGGTTTGACCGAAACGTTACGAAGGGAAACAGAGAGTTTGCAACCCCATCTCGGTGAGACCGAGATCCCTATCAGCGAGACCAAATTGATTAGGGTTTCTGGCAGTGGCTATGTCAATTGAACTCGGTGGCTCCGGATGGAAAGAATCGGTGGGGCCGAGTTGGACTTTTTCGTTTAGGACATATGTGGATATGAGAAAGTAGTGGAGGGTTTTGGAGCATATCACTAAGCATTTTGAGCAAGATCCTCATTAAGCAACACCTCATCCCTTCTTAATAGTATTGGCTTTTCCTATAGACTCAATGTGATCTTGGATCACTAAAATAAAAATGTAGAGTCTTGTGCTTTGAGCTTGAGCCAATCTTTTGTCCTTAGCATTTTGAAGGGTCCACTTTCTAATCCATGCCATGCCAAACATTGAGCTTTCCTGAAATATTTATCTTGGAATAGCATTAGCTCAATGAGCTATATGTCGTTAGGAATTACCAAAACCACCCAGGATAGTTGCACTTTCAATCTCCCCTTTTGGTAATTGATGACAACATATAGATCAAAGCTTCGACAAATGATAAATAAGATTGAAAAACATTGTCGCTTTGAGAAGTATGTGATAAGCAAGAGCTCCCTGTCGGTGTCAAAACCGGCGGATCTCGGGTAGGGGGTCCCGAACTGTGCGTCTAAGGCGGATGGTAACAGGAGGCAAGGGACACAATGTTTACCCAGGTTCAGGCCCTCTCTATGGAGGTAATACCCTACTTCCCGCTTGATTGATCTTGATGAATATGAGTATTACAAGAGTTGATCTACCACGAGATCGTAGAGGCTAAACCCTAGAAGCTAGCCTATGGTATGATTGTTGTTGTCCTACGGACTAAACCCTCCGGTTTATATAGACACCAGAGGGGGCTAGGGTTACACAGAGTCGGTTACAACAGAAGGAGATCTAGATATCCGTATCGCCAGGCTTGCCTTCCACGCCAACAGATTCCCATCCGGACACAAGACGAAGTCTTCAATCTTTTATCTTCATAGTCCAACAGTCCGGCCAAAGGATATAGTTCGGCTGTCCGGATACCCCATAATCCAGGACTTCCTCATTAGCCCCTAAACCAGGCTTCAATGACGGTGAGTCCAGCGCGCATATTGTTTTCGGCATTGCAAGGCGGGTTCCTCCTCTGAATACTCCATAGAAGATCTTGGACACAAGGATAGTGTCCGGCTCTGCAAAAAAAGTTCCACATACCACCGTAGAGAGAATAATGTTTCCACAAATCTAATCTGCTGACGTATTATAGCATCACATCACACCATGGCCCGGTCATTATTTGAACCGTTTTTCGCAACCAGCCACCGCACATATCGCGAGGCATTTTCCTACGCACGTCTTGTCGAAGCAGAGATCATGTCCCCTTATCACGGGATTCTCATCAATACGGACGTTGGTAACCCGACCGCGCCATCAATTACGGCGCTTGGGGATCAAGCGAGTTTTACTAGGCAAGTGGGGGTGCATAGTTTCGTCCGCCTTTATAAAGGGATAAGGACCTCACCTCTTTCACCCACACCTTCGTCTCTCTCGCATATCCATTCTTGCACACTCGAGCTCCAACGCCCAAGCTTGCACCTTTTCTCCTCAAACCGCGCCAATCATGTCCGGAGCGGGAGGCAAGTGGATGAAATCCTCCGTCACGGAGGAGGACATCGAGAAGCTACGGGGAGCCGAATACTTGGCCGCGGATATCGCGCACCGGCTGCCCGACGTGGGCAGATCGTTCCTACCCCGGAACCTTACGAGAGGGTAGTCTTCCTCACCCACTTCGTCCGCGGACTAGGATTTCGTCTCCACCCATTCGTCCGCGGCCTCATGTTCTACTACGGGCTATACTTCCATGACCTGGCCCCGAACTTCATCCTCAACATCTCGGCGTTTATCGTCGTGTGCGAGGCCTTCCTCCGCATCCAGCCCCACTTTGGCCTGTGGTTGAAGACCTTCAATGTCAAGCCGAAGGTTGTAGGCGGCCAGCAAGCGGAATGCGGCGGTGCCATGGTGGGCAAAATGCCCAATGTCACATGGCTCGAGGGCTCCTATGTGGATACCATAAAGGGGTGGCAATCGGGGTGGTTCTACATCACCAAGCCACGCGACACCAACTGGGTGGCGGCCCCCGAGTTCCGATCCGGAATCCCCACACGGCTCACCTCCTGGAAAGAGAAGGGCCTGTCCTGGGGTAACCCGGTAGAGCTGACCGGACTCGAGACCTGCATCAGGAACATGATGAGCAAGAAAATCAAGCTTGTCAACGTGGTCCGGGTCATGCTCTTCCGCCGGATCCTCCCGTGTCAACAACGAGTATTCAATATGTGGGAGTTCGACCCGGCCGAGCACCAGACGCTGCAGGAGCTTTTCGGCACGACGCATAAGGACGTCTAGAAGGTGCTGTTTAAAGGCGCCGAGGTACCTCCTCCCCTTACCGAGGACCGTGGACTCAGCGCAAAGCGCCACGCCAATCCGTAGGTTTTACACATCATAAGATGTTTAGTTTCCTCAGTTTGATCATATGTAGGGTCTAAGCCCTCATGCCTTTGACAGGACTGGGTGGAGACGGCCGAGCAGATTGACTGCCCCGCACCCCTGCCCGAAGATCCAGTAGACGCTCTCCTAACAGAGATGCTGACTCCGGCACCTTACGAGGTTCCCGCGAAGACGGCCAAGAAGAAGGCCATGGGGACCCGACAGGGTCTCCGGCGCAAGGTTGTGTTGGACTCATCATCCAAACACTCCGAGGCGCAATCCTCCCACGACGACGAGGAGGAAGAGGAAAGTTCTCCCCCAACCGGGGGAGAGAAGAAAAGGAAGGCCGCCCCAACCGGGGAGGCCGAAGGGTCCAAGAAAGGAAGGACCCTCCTTCCGGACTGCTCCACGACCGCCGCCCAAAGCGACGATGAGTGGTTGCCCTCGGACAAGCCCCTGGCGATGTCGTAAGTATCCGGATACCATAATAATTCTTGATATATTTTATCGCACTGCTTCTCATCATGCCGAAAATGATTACGCAGTCTGTCCAGAGCCCATATCGACGTATCTTCGTCGGATGGCTCTTTGGACCCGTCGGATATGAATAGTGATTCACTTCCGACCGCCTCCACCCCTCGCCCTACGGGCGACGCCGAGGTGTTGTCCCAAAGGGCACCGAGCCGGGGGGAGGTAGTCCTGGAGGCGCCTCAAGGCGACACTCCGGACCCTGGGCGCAAAGGGAGCAAAACTCCCATGGGCTCTGAGTTCGGCCTCCAGTCGAACACTGCGCCGGAACCTCCAGTGGTTCCGGACTCTGTCAGGCGATCCCCTATGAAGAGGGGCAAGCCGCCCGTGCCGGTGACCTCTGTCCATCCAGAGGCACCGGACAACTTGCTGGAAGCGCTCCAAGGCGCTTCCATCGACGAAGAGCACCGCACTATCATGAGTGCGGTGATGGAGAAAGTTCAGTCCGCCAAAAGCGGACTAACTGAAGCTTGCACCAGCCTCCTAAAAGGCTTTGAGGTAAGTAATTAAATTATAAGGAAATATCACGGCACAGACAGTAGCCCCTGATGCTCTATTTGGCGTTCGCGAAGAAAAGCCGAATAGAGGATCGAATAATAATCGCAGGAGTCTAATTATAGTATCTCTATGTGAATCTGTAGGCTTCCCTGCTGGCCGCCAAGACATATCATGGAGGTCGCCGCACTACAGCAGGACCTGGAGCGATCCAAGGAAGAGCTCGGCCTTGCCAAGAGGCAGCTCGAGGAGAACAAAGGTAAGCAATACCTTGTCAATATGAAAAAAAAAGATTTGGTTGCAGGATAATAGGATCATCATGAATTTTGCCAGGGGCCACGACCGAAGTGGCGACCCTCAAGAAGGCGTTGTCCGAGGCCGAAAACGAAGTGGCCAAGGAGCGCACTGAGCGAGAAACACACGAAGCCCGGTTAGGCGAGGTGCAGCAAGAGCTCCAGGTGCTCATCGAGAAGCATGAGTCCCTGGAGCTTGACTCGAGGACGGGAGAGTCCGAGCTTGCCCAGGCCCTCGAAAGTGCAAAAAATTCCAAGGCCGAAGACCATAAGGCCCTCCAGGAAGTTGAGGCGGTGAAGAAGATAGCTACGGGTATGGCATTCATTATGCAAAGTAGGTATGTGAAAGAAATTTTCCTTTTACTTACCCGAGTTCGGAGCTCTCTAGGAGTGTTCGCAGATTTGCCCCACAGTGTGTCTGACGCCGCGGAGTTCTATCGGGCCGAGGAGGAAAGCTCGACGGAGAAGTTGTTCTATTCTCAGTATACTGGGACCAAACACCCGATGCCCGTGAGCGACCAGCCGAAGCAACTGGTTGAGCTCCACAAGGCGGCCGAACAGGCCATGAGGGGCCTTATAGTCTGGATGTGGTCTGGCGGCTCCCTTCCCAACAGCTACTTCGGCATGGTGAGGCAGCTCGTAGATGCCTGCCCACGGCTGGAAGTCGTCAAGCGGTCCGTCTGCATCAAAGGTGCACGCAGGGCTCTTGCGCGTGCAAAGGTGCACTGGGCGAAGATGGACGCCAAAAAGCTGGTGAAGGAGGGGCCGCCGCAGGGCAAGGAGCATCGCCACCCCGAAATGTATTATGAAAGTGTCCTGAAGGGTGTCCGTCTCGTGCGGGGCATTTAATGTACCAAAGATGTAATCTTTGAATGAACTTGCTCATGTGATCCTTGTGTTCATGAAAACTAGTTCATGTTCGTTATGCAACGCTTTTGTATTTAAAATATTACCTTCGCGGCCATTTATAAATTACGAGAGTTGCTAGTCGCCGCCTTCTCGCCCCATGCAACTAGTGCCGGTGTTCGGGATGAATCTGAGCACTCTTTTCCCATTCTTGGGTCCTTCGAGGAGGTGTTCAAAGTTACGAACCGTGCAATCGGACTATAATGCTTTATCGCTCTCACTTAGCCATAGAAGTCTACAATTTTAAATTTTAGCGAAGCCCCTAGTCTTCGGAAAGCCGAATTTGGGGCGCTATACACGCCTAAGCTGGACAAGGCCGGCTCCTCGCCTGAAGCTGAAAAAGTCTTTAGGGACTTGAGACCTCTCGAACAGTGACCAGCTCTCGCCTCATCATGACAGTCAGTTTTAGCTTTCTCTATTGAGGTGCTCGGCCGGAAGAACCGGGGCACAATCGATGTAGTTCTCCCAATGCTACCTTAGCCGTTATAGCAAAATGTAAGGTACCAAAACATGGGAGCCGGGCAAACCAACTATTGACCCAAGACATGATTCGGAGCTGATGCATATAATGCTATAAGTTCAGGTGCCGACCTTTATCGAAAGTGTTCAGACTTCTCACGCCCGAATTATGGGGTATACGGAAGCCCCTGGCGTATTTGCCGTACCACAGTGTACGGGTGTTGATTGTCATAGATAAGCATATATATGACATAATATAGAATGCAATAATAGACTAGTACTATGCATTGTTTATTTAAGAGATGCGTTAAAGTATAATGATACAAATGGTGCGGTAAGCAAACAATAGGACTATTTGACATGTCCCATCCAAGGGCAAGATGCGGACTGGTATCTTAAAACAGGTATTTAGCTCGTTATCAGAGACCACCTGGGGATTCCGTTTGTACGGCGTAGCTTCCTGCCTCCTTGGGTGTTGTATCATGTGTCCGGCTACCAGATCACGGACAAGGCTTCCAGAGAGTAGAGTCCTGAAAGATAGAGAGAGAGTGATGAAGGTAGTAAGCCCCTAGTGCGGTTAAACCGCATTGTGGGATGCGCCGTGATCATGCCCTCGCCTATACCCATGGTATTTTCAATGCGTAATTATGCACGCGTGGGACGGACTTTGCCGTTGTACTAAGACTAGGGCGGGGGCCAAATTGCTAGGCGAGCTCTGAGCATGCCAGGCGTTCTTGTTGCAGGTTACTCCAGCCGCGCTTGACGGTGTGCGGGGGCTTGATCGCCGAACTGGTCGATTGCCTCAAAAGGCTGCTTTGTGCTTCTGCTGCGAGGGCCGCAGTGTGCTCCTCCGTGCGGAGTGAGCGTTCTGTGTTTCCATTGACTGTGATGACCCCCCTAGGTCCTGGCATCTTGAGCTTGAGGTATGCGTAATGCGGTACCGCATTGAATCTTGCAAATGCAGTGCGCCCGAGTAGTGTGTGATAGCCGCTGCGGAACGGGACGATATCGAAGATTAACTCCTCGCTTCGGAAGTTATCCGGAGATCTGAAGACCACTTCTAGTGTGATTGAGCCCGTGCAATGGGCCTCTACACCTGGAATAATGCCTTTAAAGTTCATTTTGGTGGGTTTGATCCTCGAGGGGTCTATACCCATTTTGCGCACTGTATCCTGGTAAAGCAGGTTCAGGCTGCTGCCGCCGTGCATAAGGACTCGAGTCAGGTGATATCCGTCAATGATTGGGTCTAGGACCAATGTGGCAGATCCGCCGTGACGGATACTCGTGGGGTGATTGTAGGACCTTGAAGTATGTCTAGAGGGGGGGGGTGATTAGACTACTTGACCAATAAAAACTTAACCTTTTCCCAATTTTAGAGTTTGGCAGATTTTAGCTATTTTAGGACAAGTCAAGCAATCATCACACAATTCAAGCAAGCATGCAAACAGTGTATAGGCAGCGGAAATTAAAGCATGCAACTTGCAAGAAAGTAAATGGAAGGGTTTGGAGGATTCAAACGCAATTGGAGACACGGATGTTTTTGGCGTGGTTCCGATAGGTGGTGCTATGATACATCCACGTTGATGGAGACTTCAACCCACGAAGGGTAACGGCTGCCTTGAGTCCACGGAGGGCTCCACCCACTAAGGGTCCACGAAGAAGCAACCTTGTCTATCCCACCATGGCCGCCGCCCACGAAGGACTTGCCTCACTAGCGGTAGATCTTCACGAAGTAGGCGATCTCCTTGCCCTTACAAACTCCTTGGTTCAACTCCACAATCTTGTCGGAGGCTCCCAAGTGACACCTAGCCAATCTAGGAGACACCACTCTCCAAGAAGTAACAAATGGTGCGTTGATGATGAACTCCTTGCTCTTGTGCTTCAAATGACAGTCTCCCCAACACTCAACTCTCTCTCATAGGTTTTGGATCTGGTGGAAAGAGGGTTAGAGTGGAAAGCAACTTGGGGAAGGCTAGAGATCAAGATTCATATGGTAGGAACGGAATATCTTGCCCTCAACACATGAGTAGGTGGTTCTCTCTCAGAAATGGTAAGTTGGAAGTGTAGGTTCGTTCTGATGGCTCTCTCCACGAATGAAGAGGAGGTGGAGGGGTATATATAGCCTCCACACAAAATCTAACTGCTATACACACAATTTACCAAACTCGATGGGACCGAATCGTTAAACTCGGTCGGACCGATTTAGTAAACCTAGTGACCGTTAGTGATTTTCGGTGTGACTGACATGCATCTCGGTGAGGCCGATTCGGTTAGGGTTAGGGCATAACGTAATCTCGGTGAGACCGATTACACAAACTCGGTGAGACCGATTTGGTAATAAGCTTTCCGGAGAGTTGGTCGTAAACTCGGTGGGACCGGTTTGCTCTTTTCGGTGAGACCGAAATGTTACAAAAAGGAAACAGAGAGTTTACATTGCAATCTCGGTGGGACCGATCGCTCACTTCGGTTAGACCGAAACGTTACGAAGGGAAACAGAGAGATTGCGACCACATCTCGGTGAGACCGAGATCCCTATCGGTAAGACCGATTTGCTTAGGGTTTGTGGCAGTGGCTATGACTTTTGGAATCGGTGGCGCCGGATAGAAAGAATCGGTGTGACCGATTTTGGCTTTAGGTTTAGGTCATTTGTGGATGTGGTAAAGTAGTTGAGGGTTTTGGAGCATATCACTAAGCACATGAAGCAAGAGGCTCATTAAGCAACACCTCATCCCTTCTTGATAGTATTGGCTTTTCCTATAGACTCAATGTGATCTTGGATCACTAAAATGTAAAATGAAGAGTCTTGAGCTTTTGAGATTGAGCCAATACTTTGTCCTTAGTATTTTGAGGGATCCACTTTCATCATCATGCCATGCCATTCATTGAGCTTTCACAAACAATAGTCTTGGAATAGCATTAGCTCAATGAGCTATATGTTGTTATGAATTACCAAAACCACCTAGGGATAGTTGCACTTTCAATCTCCCCTTTTGGTAATTGATGACAACATATAGATCAAAGCTTCGACAAATGATAATAAAATTTAAATAACATCGTCGCTTTGAGAAGTATGTGATAAGCAAGAGCTCCCCCAAAATTTGTGCATAGTTTTAGATATCCTTTGGACTGCAAATGCACAATGAATTAGGCTCATGGGTTACTCTTCCATGTCACATACATCTTGGTGGAGCGCTCAAAATAATAAACAATGAACACATGCACTCATCACCAAGCATAGTGAGTGATCACATAAGATAGATAGGATAATATCAAGCATGCATAAGTGTAGCTTATGATCAAACACATGATCATCAATGTCTCACAAGCATAGTATCTCAACCAAAAGCAAACAAAGATTGAAAAACCACCAAATAAAGCAAGAGAGAACAAAAGCAACACTCTCTCTCTTGAAGCCTATGATCTATACATTTTTCTCCCCCTTCGGCAACAAGTTACCAAAAAGTTCATAAGATGCAAAGTGATATATCGACTCTCATGCTTGATCTTCCGGTGGTGGTGTAGAGATGGCTCCTTGGATGAAGGCTTCAGTTGAAGTGGATGGAGCTGGAGGAGTTGGTGCCGGAGTTGGTTGCACTGAACTGTAGGGGCGTGACTGGTGCCAAGTTGTTGCTCTAGTGTCTCACATCGCACTGCAATCGACCTCTGGGCTCTGGGCACTCTGGCAAACACATTGGTGGTAGTCTTGCCCTTCCTCTCCTGCATGTCATCCTCAGCTGCTCCACAAGGACTGAATCTCGCATTACCTTGACATCTAGATCATAGAATTTTTGTTCCATGATTCTTTCCAGTGCTCTCCTGGTTTTTGAGTTAGGGTGGCCAACCCTTCTCAATCCTCGAGATGATGCTATCAAGTAACCAAGCTGCTCTGTTTGGTTTTCAAGAAATATTCAGATGCCTCCTCTTGAGTTGGCATCTTGGCAGCCTTCTCCTCTTTGCCTTCTCCTTCTTCTCCTGAGCTTGAACTGATTGTGGATCATCTTCATTCATGATAACCTCATTGTCCTCAAAGTCTGGATAAAGTGGAAAGTGTTCCTTATCCAACTGATATTTTCCTGTCCCCATCTTTGAGTTTATCAATTCTTGAATCTGAGGTGCATATCCACAGCTCCTCTTCTGATCTGCTGCAGTCCTCTTGATTGTTTCAATGATCAGGCTCATGACTTTGAACTTCTGTGGCACATCAAACACATGCAACATGTTGATGGCATGCCCTCTGATCATGTTATGGTCACCAGACTTGGGCAACAAAGTGTGCCTCAGAATCCAATTTATGGTTGGCAACCCTGACAGCAGAAAGTGAACTGGTCCAAACTTGTGAGTCTCTAATGCCTTGTCTGGAATTTCCTTGTACATGTGAGCCATTGAATTGTGACCCAACTTCTTCTTTGCATAAATGTCTAGGTCATCCTCATTCTCCTTGGGGGCATTGATCAGACTTGCCCATTCTTCAATAGTGGATTGGTACCTTGTACCTTCAGATATCCAAACTATTCTTCCATCTGGGTAAAAGTGTGCTGTGGAGTAGAACTGCATGATAAGCTCATCATTCCAGTTGGTACCAAGAACAAGGCCCCAGTGCCCAAAATCTGCAACTCCACAAGAAACAAAGCTGTCTTGCACTCCAGGATAGTGCTGTTCATTTTCCTTGATGAATTTCCAGTCAACCCACCTCATGTCACAGACTATGGGCTTCTTGTCCAACAGAATTGTTTCATAGAAGTCCTATTGTTCCTTTGTGTGGAACCTGTAGTCAACAGCAGTTCTTCTTCTTGAAGCATATGGATCTTCCATTCTCCACACTCTCAGTCCTGAATCCTTCCTTATTCTCATGTCCTCAGCCACAGGATGGGCATCATTGTGGTATGGTATCTTGGGCTTGAGCTTTCTTAGAACCTGTCCTTCTTCTTCTGAATCTTCAGCAACATTGGGCACTGGGGCCTTGTTCTTCTCAGCAGCCGGAATACTCCTAGTATTCCTTTTTGGAACTTGCTTGGCCTTGGAGGCAGCTTTGGGTGTTTCCTTGGGCTTGGATGTTGCAGCCCCTAATCTGATTGCATCTCCCATAAGCTTAGATGCCTTTGGAGCTGGTGCAGCAAGCTCTTCCTCTTCCATCATTGAAGGTTGCCCAACAATTGTGGCCATGGTCTTCTTGACCCTTTCCTTCCTCTTCTTTCCTTCAAAGAAATGGCTCTTTGGGATCAGGCCTTTTAGGCAGTTGAGTTGATGCTCTGGCCTTGGACATTGGTTGTCTTCCTGTAGGCCTTTTGGTCTTCATGCTCGGCTTTGTATTCTTTCTTTGAGCCATATTCCTTCTTGAGCACCTCTTTCTTGGAAGTAGCCTCATCTTCCTCAGCTTTGTAATATTCATCCTCTGAATCTGAAGTTCTTTTCCTCCTTTGCCTAGTTGCAGCCTTAGGCAAATTGCTAGGAGTACTTCGCTCCCTTCATCCGGGTTAAGGGACTAGTGCCTCACTCAAGTCCATCTGCTCTTCCTCGAATTGCTCGTTGTCACTTTGATCGGACATACCGCAAAAGTCGATCACGACTCGTGAAGAGTTATAGATGAGATAGAAAAGATGAGCATCACAAAATGCAGAGGTTTTTGCAAAAGAATGACTCAAAAGTTCATTCTTATTTTTCCACAGAAAGCATTTCGGATCCACCGATTTTCAAACTCGGTGATACCAAGCAGTTTTGGAACCTAAATCGATGATCTCGGTTGGACCGAGTTTCAGTTCGGTGGTACCGAGACTACTAGGGTTTCACAGAATCCTCAAATCGGTTGCACCGATTAGTAATTCTCGGTCAGACCGAGAGTCACTAGTGCAATGGCATAAGCCAAATCGGTGAGACCGAGTTTTTCAACTCGGTGGGTCCGAGATGGTTTTGGCGGAAACCTAACCCTAAAAATTTGAATCACATCTAATCTATGAACTAATTTGGCTGGATAGAAGAGTTTCAATCGTGGCAAGAATCAATATGAAAACAATGTGCCAGGAATCAGACGTGGATAGCACAATGATTAAGTCCATACCCTAACTTGGCGGTGGACTTGCTACGGCGGCAACAGCGGGGACGAAATCCGTTGACGGCGGCGGAGACCAGCGACAGGAGGCTGCTGGAGACGAGGAGACGATCCAGAGACCACGATGGCAGAGCGAGCTGTTGCGCGGGCGAAGGGTTTCGGAGAAATTTCCAAAATTTTGCCCATGGCTATATATATAGCTCGACCCTGTCGGTGTGACCGAGTGGAACAACTCGGTGGCACCAAGATGCATAACTGTGTTCAGTTACAGCAAATCGGTGAGACCGAAAAGTTCAAATCGGTTGCACCGAGATTGAAAACTCAGATCAACTTGATGATCTCGGTAGGACCGAAATGGAAGGATCGGTCAGACCGAGAATCACTAAGAGGTTTTGGAAGTTTAAGTCTATGACTTAATCGGGGACTCCAAGTGCTCCTCACACAGAGTGGTTCGAATCTGACTTGATCAAATTTTGTGATGTAGCATGAATAGAGTTTGAGACGAGAAAAGCATAGATAACTAAAGAAGGTTCTTAGGCATTCTCGTCCATCCACTTGGCACAAAGAAAAGAATCCAAACAAACAAAACAACAAGTGGATGTCCTTGAATGAGTAAAATATGCACCACATGCTCACACAATAAGATGGCAATTGAAATATGTGGCGAAGCATGCACAACCAATTTTAGCATCTATCAAGCAATTGGAGATGACTAGGTCATCTATTTATGAGTATATTGACTTAGGAGTCAAATGAGAACATTCGATCATAGGTCATACTCATCGTTTAAGCTCATGTGGGGTTACCACTTTTACATAATGCATTAATGTGTTCACACCATTAGAGTTGCTTTGACTCAATTCTTAGAGTTAAGCTCCCCCTAGATGTGAGATCCCCCCTTAGAGGGATAAACTAACCTTGGGTTTTGTCGATGATGAATCCATGTAGGTGTTGAAGATGTAGATGCTCAATGTTGATGTAGATCATTTGGAGCAATCCTTTGGAGTGAGTTGCACTTTCAACTTGCCTACATGGGTTAGTCCCACAAGGAACAAACAAGAATATCCATAGAAATAGAGTGATGCACACACAAGATGATGTCCATGAAAACATTAGGTTACCTTGTCCCTTGCCTTACCAACATGAGGGTTTGTGACTCCTTGAACTAGTGCAAGATGTGAAAGTTGATTGCACTTGTTCTTGCCAAAATAATATGAGTGAAGAATGTTGGCGGAGTCACCTTCAAGAACTCTCTAGTTCTTCTTCTTCGGGATCCACATCATCTTGATGGGAATCCTTGGAGTTGTAGTTGTACTTGATGAAGTAGAACTTGACGTAGTCTTGGGGACCCACTTGAACGAGGCTTTAGGTGCTTCTTCAAATGCATCAATCTCTTCTTGAAGCTTGTCCTTGCCTTTGTTCTTGTGGTCTTGTGGTGGAAGATCATCTTGAGCTTGTGTCCCCTTGAAGGAAGCAGGATCATACTTCTCTTGTTGAGGAACAAACTTTGTCTTGGGGTATTGATCTTCTTCCCACTCAACTCCATTGGCGTTGAACTTTCGTTCAAAACCAACACCTTGATTCTTCCGATGCCTTCCTTGCTTATGCATAATTTCCTCGAATTGCTTACTCCCCGCAAGGCTCTTGTAAACACCTTTCTCTATAATTCCCTTAAATAAACTATTTTCTTGTTCAAGTGTAACTTGGCTAAGAGAATCATTAGTGGAATCAAGAGAACTACTAGAAGCAACAACATTGGATTTGACATTATTATTGTTACTACTAGAGGAAGTATCTTTCTTGTACTTGCTACAAGACCTGACTTGATTCATGTAAGTAGATAATAGTAAACGATTGGCAATGTAAGAAGAACTTTTCTTGCAGAGATCATCATTGATTGCCTTTAAGAACTCATGCTCTTGCTCAAGATTGAGCTTTTCAAAGCGTAACTTCTCATGAGCCCATAAAAGTTCTCGATGATCTTCGAAGATAGTTTCATGAGCCAACTTAAGAGTGTTTAGTTCTTTAGTTAGAAGCTCAATTTTCTCCTTATCATTGTCATTCGCTTGATTAGCATGATTAATTGACGTTTCATCATAGTATTCATCACTAGAGTTGTCAACAAGTAAATCATCATCCACAAGCAAGTCATCTTCATCACTATTAAAATCAACATACTGGATGTGTTACCTTTGGACCTTTGGCCATGAAGCATCTTCCAACACCTTCATTTGGTGAGTTAAATATGTCGTAGGAGTTGGTTGACACAAGTGCTAGACCGGCAACACCTTCATCTTGAGTATATTCGGAGTCGGAGTGATAGCTTCTCTCGGAGTGATTGTCGGAGTCGGAGCCGGAAACCCATTCACCAACATGAGCTTGATGTCTTCGTTTTGTGTAGCTCCTTGTCCTTTCTTTCCGAATCCTTACTTCTCCGTGAGGGTCTTCGCTCAGAACGATCATCTCTACTCCTCCTCTCTTGGTGGTGATTCTTCTCTTTTGCTCCTTCTTCTTGGAGAATCTTCTCTTCTTTGTAGGGTGCCATACACTCATTGGAGTAGTGTCCGGGTCTCCCACAATTGTAGCAATTGCGTTCTCGACTAGAAGATCTCTTGTCATTGTAAGACCTTGACTTGGAGCTTCTTTCTTTGCTTCTACTTTTGTAGAATTTGTTGAAGTTCTTCACCATTAAGATCAATTCTTCATTGAAGGTTGGTTTCTCACTTGATGATGTGGGGGCTTCACTTGAGGCTTTGTAAGCACCACTTGACTTGTTGTGAAGTTCCTCCTTATCCTTGAGTGACATCTCATGAGCAACAATCCTTCCAATAACTTCCGTTGGCTTGAGATCTTTGTAGTTTGGCATCATTTGGATCAATGTGCACACGATATCATATTTTCCATCCAATGCTCTTAGGATTTTCTTGATGATGAATTTGTCGGTTATCTCTTCACTCCCTAAGCCGGCAATCTCATTTGTGATAAGAGCAAGCCTAGAGTACATTTCAGCGACACCTTCACCATCCTTCATTTTGAAGTTGTCAAGCTGACTTTGGAGCACATCCACCTTGGATTCCTTGATGACTCTGTTCCTTCATGCATATCAATCAAAGTATCCCAAATTTCCTTTGCATTCTCAAGACGGCTGATTTTGTTGAATTCTTCGGGGCACAATCCGTTGAAGATGATGTCACATGCTTGAGCGTTGTATTGCAACATCTTCAATTCTTCCGCATTAGCTTCACGGTTCAGTTCTCTCCCATCGAAGAATTCAACTTGCAAGCCAATACAAATAATTGCCCAAACGGCGGGGTTATGTCCAAGAATATGAATTTTCATCTTATGCTTCCAAATAGCAAAATTAGTACCATCAAAGTAAGGACCTCTACGGTGATAATTTCCCTCGCTAGACGCCATACTCTCCTAGGTTGTGAAACCAAGGCTATGACCACCAAAAGCTATGGAAATCAAAGACAATGGAGACCAAAGCTCTGATACCACTTGTAGGACCTTGAAGTATGTCTAGAGGGGGGGTGATTAGACTACTTGACCAATAAAAACTTAACCTTTTCCCAATTTTAGAGTTTGGCAGATTTTAGCTATTTTAGGACAATCAAGCAATCATCACACAATTCAAGCAAGCATGCAAAGAGTGTATAGGCAGCGGAAATTAAAGCATGCAACTTGCAAAAAGTAAAGGGAAGGGTTTGGAGGATTCAAACGCAATTGGAGACACAGATGTTTTTGGCATGGTTCCGATAGGTGGTGCTATCGTACATCCACGTCGATGGAGACTTCAACCCACGAAGGGTAACGGCTGGCGAGTCCACAGAGGGCTCCACCCACGAAGGGTCCACGAAGAAGCAGCCTTGTCTATCCTACCATGGCCGTCGCCCACGAAGGACTTGCCTCACTAGCAGTAGATCTTCACGAAGTAGGCGATCTCCTTGCCCTTACAAACTCCTTGGTTCAACTCCACAATCTTGTCGGAGGCTCCCAAGTGACACCTAGCCAATCTAGGAGACACCACTCTCCAAGAAGTAACAAATGGTGCGTTGATGATGAACTCCTTGCTCTTGTGCTTCAAATGATAGTCTCCCCAACACTCAACTCTCTCTCATAGGTTTTGGATCTGGTGGAAAGAGGGTTAGAGTGGAAAGCAACTTGGGGAAGGCTAGAGATCAAGATTCATATGGTAGGAATGGAATATCTTGGCCTCAACACATGAGTAGGTGGTTCTCTCTCAGAACTGGTAAGTTGGAAGTGTAGGTTTGTTTCTCGATGGCTCTCTCCACGAATGAAGAGGAGGTGGAGGGGTATATATAGCCTCCACACAAAATCTAACTGCTATACACAATTTACCAAACTCGGTGGGACCGAATAGTTAAACTCAATCGGACCGATTTAGTAAACCTAGTGACCGTTAGTGATTTTCGGTGGATCGACATGCATCTCGGTGAGGCCGATTCGGTTAGGGTTAGGGCATAACGTAATCTCGGTGAGACTGATTACACAAACTCGGTGAGACCGATTTGGTAATAAGCTTTCCAGAGAGTTGGTCAGGTAAACTCGGTGGGACAGATTTGCACTTTTCGGTGAGACAAAAATGTTACAAAAAGGAAACAGAGAGTTTACATTGCAATCTCGGTGGGACCGATCGCTCACTTCAGTTAGACCGAAATGTTACGAAGGGAAACAGAGAGATTGCGACCCCATCTCGGTGAGACCGAGATCCCTATCGGTAAGACCGATTTGCTTAGGGTTTGTGGCAGTGGCTATGACTTTTGGAATCGGTGGCGCTGGATAGAAAGAATCGGTGTGACCGATTTTGGCTTTAGGTTTAGGTTATTTGTGGATGTGGGAAAGTAGTTGAGGGTTTTGGAGCATATCACTAAGCACATGAAGCAAGAGGCTCATTAAGAAACACCTCATCCCTTCTTGATAGTATTGGCTTTTCCTATAGACTCAATGTGATCTTGGATCACTAAAATGTAAAATGAAGAGTCTTGAGCTTTTGAGCTTGAGACAATCCTTTGTCCTTAGTATTTTGAGGGATCCACTTTCATCATCCATGCCATGCCATTCATTGAGCTTTCCTGAAACAATAGTCTTGGAATAGCATTAGCTCAATGAGCTATATGTTGTTATGAATTACCAAAACCACCTAGGGATAGTTGCACTTTCAGTGGTCCCTATGATCAAATGTGATCGGACAAGAGGACCATGGGTTGAACTTTGGGGCGACGGGATGCATCGCGTATACGTCCCTTAGTGCACGCTTCCGTTCCCTTTTGGGGATGTGGGTTGCGTATATCATGTTTACCGTCCTCACTTGTGGGGGGAACCTCTTCTGTCCTCCCGTGTTCGGCGGCCGGGGCTCCTGCTCGTCATCGCTATGCAGCCCCTTGTCCTTGTCTACAACATTTATCTTGCCGGCCTTCTTGAACACCCAACATTCTCTGTTGGTGTGATTGGCTGGCTTATCGGGGGTGTCGTGTATTTGACACGAGCGATCGAGTATGCGGTCCAAACTGGACGGGCCCGGAGTACTTCTTTTGAATGGTTTTTTCCGCTGACCGGATTTAGAGCCTCTGAATCCGGCATTGACTGTCGTGCCCTCGGCATTGTCACCGTTGTTGCGGCGCTTGTGTTTGCTGCGACGTGACCTGTTGTTGCTGTCCTTGGTATCCGAAGTGCCAAGGTTCCTTGATATGTTATTGCTACGAGCCAGCCAGCTATCCTCTCCCACGCAAAAGCGGGTCATGAGTGTCGTGAGGGCTGCCATTGATTTCGGCTTTTCCTGACCGAGGTGCCGGGCGAGCCACTCGTCACGGATGTTGTGCTTGAATGCCGCTAGGGCTTATGCATCCGGACAGTCGACAATTTGGATTTTCTTTGTTAGGAACCATGTCCAGAATTGCCTGGCCGATTCCCCTGGCTGCTGAATTATGTGGCTTAGGTCACCGGCGTCTGGTGGTCGCACATAAGTGCCCTCGAAATTGTCGAGAAATGTGTCTTCCAGATCCTCCCAACAGCCGATGGTGTCTGCTGGCAGGCTATTCAGCCTATGCTGAGCTGGTCCTTTGAGTTTTAACGGGAGGTACTTGATGGCATGTAGATCATCACCGCGGGCCATGTGGATGTGGAGGAGGAAGTCCTCGATCCATACTGCGGGATCTGTTGTACCATCATATGATTCGATGTTTACAGTTTTGAAACCTTTTGGGAATTCATGCTCCATTACTTCATTGGTGAAGCATAGGGGGTGTGCCGCGCCTCTGTGCTGGGCTATGTCGCGACGCAACTCGTATGAGTCCTGCCTACTGTATTCGGCCCGTCCGAAATTGCTTTTACTGTATCCGGCGAGGCGGTCACCGTCCCTTGTACGGGCCCGTGATCCATAGATCGATCTACCAAGTCTTCCCCTGTCTTCCAATACGTCTTGCAGGTCTCGCGTGTTTCCCGTTGCCTTGGTATGTTTGTTTGAATGGCGGCGGGGTGCAGGCTGATTTTCAGGCCGTACTACCTCTCTATCTCGGCCACGGGGTGGCCGATCAGCCTCATCGAACGCGGGGTGGCCTCTGGAAGGGTGTTCGAGTTCGTACTCCTCAGCCGCGAGGACTTCAGTCCATCTATCTGCTAGCAGATCCTGATCAGCTCGAAGCTGTTGCTGCTTTTTCTTCAAGCTGTTTGTTGTGGCAATAAGCGGGCGCTTGAGGCGCTCCTACTCGACGGGATCCTCAGGCACGATGAATTCTTTATCGTCGAGGCTCACTTCATCTTCGGAGGGAGGCATATAATTGTCGTCCTCCGTTTCTCCCTCTGCCGCTCTCTTAGGAGGGCTGGCTTGTTCATCCTCCGGCTCTTGATCGTTCTGGAGGGGATTGTCATCATCTTCGGCACTGTCCGGAGTGCTGTTATCTCCTGTGCCGGTATCACCGTTTTTGCTGTGGCGAGACTTAGAGCGGCGCCGCTGACATCCACGCCGGGGTTGCTTCTTGGAGGGGTCATCCTCCATTGTCTTGTTGCTATTGCCTTCTTTGGGTGTGTCCACCATGTATATATCATATGATGAGGTGGCGGTCTAGTGCCCTGTGGGCAGTGGCTCCTGTTCGCCTCCGGCATCGGTGTCCATACCATCGATGTCTTCGGAGTCGAAGTCGAGCATGTCGGTTAAATCGTCGACAGTGGCTACTAAGTGGGTGGTGGGTGGGGATTGAATTTCTTCGTCGTCCGCATCCCACTCTAGCCGGACATAGTTCGGCCAAGGTTCTCCGGACAGGGAGAGAGATTTCAATGAGTTTAGTATGTCGCCGAAGGGCGAGTGCTGAAAAATATCTGCGGAGGTGAACTCCATGATCGGTATGGGCACGGGTGGTACGGAGTCCGTTGCCGATGACAAGTCCAACAGTTCGACGACACGGCTCTCGTGAGGGGTAAGGTCAGTATTCGGCTCTATCGCCACTGAGGGCGTGGCCTCCGTGATGGAGTCTATCCTCCCGTCCTCGGATGGCGCGATCTGCTCCGGACTAGAGGCCGGAGCAGTTGCTGGCGTGATCTCCCGAAGAGCGGCCGATGGCAGAGCTATATCGTGCTCGTCGTTATCGTGCGGCACACCTGGCATGGGCCCGATCCCGTCGAAGATCAAGTCTCCGCGGACATTGGTGGTGTAACTCAAGTTTCCAAACCTGACCTGATGTCCAAGGGGGTAGCTTTCGATCTGCTCTAGATGGCCAAACGAGTTGGCCCGTAGTGCGAAGCCGCCGAACACGAAGATCTATCCGGGGAGGAAAACCTCACCCTGGACCGCATCATTGTCGATGATCGAAGGGGCCATCAAACCTTGCAGCGACGACACAGTGGAACTCTAAATGAAAGCACCAATGTCGGTGTCAAAACCGGCGGATCTCGGGTAGGGGATCCCGAACTGTGCGTCTAAGGCGGATGGTAACAGGAGGTAAGGGACACAATGTTTAACCAGGTTCGGGCCCTCTCTATGGAGGTAATACTCTACTTCCTGCTTGATTGATCTTGATGAATATGAGTATTACAAGAGTTGATCTACCATAAAATCGTAGAGGCTAAACCGTAGAAGCTAGCCTATGGTATGATTGTTGTTACTAAACCCTCCGGTTTATATAGACACCGGAGGGGGCTAGGGTTACACAGAGTTGGTTACAACATAAGGAGATCTACATATCCGTATCGCCAGGCTTGCCTTCCACGCCAAGAGAGTCCCATCCGGACACGAGACGAAGTCTTCAATCTTTTATCTTCATAGTCCAACAGTCCGGCCAAAGGATATAGTCCGGCTGTCTGGATACCCCCTAATCCATGACTCCCTCACTCGCCCTAAATTTGTGCATTATTTAAGATTTTCTTTTGAATGCAAATGCACAATAGATTACGATCATGGGTTACTCGTCCATGTTACATACATCTTGGTGGAGCGCTCAAAATGATAGAGATTAAAAGCATGCACTCATCACCAAGCAAAGTGAATGATCATAATAGGATATGAAAGATAGCATTATCCAACAAGGATTAAGGGTAGCATATGATCAAACACTTGACCAAATAAGTATCTCACAAGGACACAAAGTAGTATCACACAAGCACGCAGTAAAGTTTCAAACCAACCAAAAAGAGTGCAAAGAGAGATAAAAACCAACACTCTCTCTCCCTCTCGAAGCCTATGATCTATACATTTTTCTCCCCCTTTGGCAACAAGTTACCAAAATTTTTGAAAATGCATAGTGCTAAATGACTCTCAGGCTTGATCTTACGGAGGTGGTGTTGAGAGAACACCAAGGACGAAAGCTTCTGATGAAGTTGCTGGAGCTGGTAGAGTTGCTGCTGGAGTTGGAACTGCAGCTGTAGCTGCTGGTGCCGTCTTTGTAGCTCTAGTGTTCCGCCATTGGCACCGCAGCAGATCTCCGCCCTCCGGGCACTCTAGCTAATGCATCTGTGGTAGACTTGCCCTTCTTCTCCTCTGCTTCCTCCTGAAGTTGCTCAAGCTGCAGTTTGGATCTCTGTGATCTTGACATCAAGGTCATAGAATTTTGTCTCAACAATCCTTTCCAAGCTCTCCGGTTCTTGGTCGTGGTGGCCAGCCCTGCTCAATCCTCGAGTGGATTGGATCAGATATCCAAGCTGGTCTTGCTTGCTCTTCAAGAAGACCTGAGACGCCTCTTCCACAGTTGGCATCTTTGCAGCCTTCTCAGCTTTAGCCTTGGCTTTCTTGTCTTGTGCTTGCACAGATGATGGTTCATTCTCAGTCATGACAACTGTGTTGTCCTCAAATTCAGGATAGATGGGTAGATGCTCCTTGTCCAAGATGTACTTGCCTTTTCCCAAAGTTGATGAGCTTCTGGATGTGTGGGGCATATCCACAACTTCTCTTCTGATCAGCTGCAGTCCTCTTGATTGTTTCCACAATCAGGCTCATAACCTTGAACTTTTGTGGGACATCAAATATGTGCAGCAAGTTGATAGCATGTCCTCTGATCATCTTGTGATCACCTGACTTGGGTAGATGTGTGTGCCTCAGAATCCAATTGATTGTTGGTAGACCAGACAACAAATAGTGTACAGATCCAAACTTATGTGTGTCCAAAGCATCATCAGGGATCTCTTTGTACATATTGGTCATAGAGTTGTGGTCTTTCTTCTTCTTGGCATAGACATCCAAGTCATCCTCATGTTCCTCAGGAGCATTTATGAGTTTTGCCCATTCTTCAACTGTAGACTGGTACCTAGTACCCTCAGACATCCACACAATCCTTCCATCTGGATAGAAGTGTGCAGTGGAGTAAAATTGCATAATGAGCTCATCATTCCACTTGGTGAACTTTTGAACCACAAACTCATCAACTCCACATGCCTTGAAGCTATGATATACACCTGGGAAGTGATCCTCATTTTCCTTAATGAATTTCCAATCAACCCATCTCATGTCACACACTATGGGCTTCTTGTCAAGTAAAACAGTCTCATAGAAGTCCTGATGTTCCTTAGTGTGGAATATGTAGTCCACAGCAGTCCTTCTCCTGGTGGCATATGGATCAGACTCTCTCCATAGCCTCAATCCTGAATCCTTCCTGATTTTCATATTCTCTGCAACTGGGTGTGCATCATTGTGATCAGGGATCTTGGGCTTCAGCTTCCTCAAAACAACAGAATCATCTTCCTCTTCTTCTTCAGCAGCTTGAGGCACTGGGGCAGCAGTCTTAGGAGCAGTTTTGGGCTTAGATGGAGCGGCCCCTGCCTTAATTGCATCTCCCATAAGCTTTTGAGCTTTGGGTGCTAGTGCTGCATCCTCTTCCTCTTCGTCTTCTTCAGAATCTCTCATCATTGAAGGTTTACCAATAACTCTGGCAATGGTCTTCTTGAACCTTTCTTTCCTCTTCTTACCATCTCCCGTTTCCTTGGGTTCAAGAGTGAACTCCATTGTTTCTCCTGTGGCAACTTTCCTTGGCTTAGACATGGGCTATCTTCTTGCTGGCATCTTAGTTTTTAGACCTGGCTTAGTTGCAGCAACTGAGCCATACTCTTTCTTCAGCACTTTCTTCTTTGAAGTGGCTTCATCTTCAACAGCCACATAATCTTCATCTTCAGAGTCAGAAGTCCTCTTCTTCCTTGTTCTGGTAGCAGCCTTTGGCAGATTGCTTGGAGTGCTCCTGCTGCTGTTGGTGTCAAAATCGGCGGATCTCGGGTAGGGGGTCCCGAACTGTGCGTCTAAGGCGGATGGTAACAGGAGGCGGGGGACACAATGTTTACCCAGGTTCGGGCCCTCTAGATGGAGGTAATACCCTACTTCCTGCTTGATTGATCTTGATGAATATGAGTATTACAAGAATTGATCTACCACGAGATCGTAGAGGCTGAACCCTAGAAGCTAGCCTATGGTATGATTGTTGTTGTCCTACGGACTAAACCCTCTGGTTTATATAGACACCAGAGGGGGCTAGGGTTACACAGAGTCGGTTACAACAGAAGGAGATCTACATATCCGTATCGCCAGGCTTGCCTTCCACGCCAACAGAGTCCCATCCGGACACAAGACGAAGTCTTCAATCTTTTATCTTCATAGTCCAACAGTCCGGCAAAGGATATAGTCTGGCTGTCCGGATACCCCCTAATCCAGGACTCCCTCAGTAGCCCCTGAACTAGGCTTCAATGACGATGAGTCCGGCGTGCAGATTGTCTTCGGCATTGCAAGGCAGGTTCCTCCTTCGAATACTCCATAGAAGATTTTGAACACAAGGATAGTGTCCAGCTCTGCAAAACAAATTCCACATACCACCATAGAGAGAATAATATTTCCACAAATCTAATCTGCTGACGCATTTTGCAGCATGACATCACACCACGGTCCGGTCATTATTCGAACTGTTTTTCACAACCAGCCATTGCACATATTGCGATGCGGTTTCCTCGGCATGTCTTGTCGAAGCAGAGATCGTGTCCCCTTATCACGGGATTCTCATCAACACGGGTATGGGTAACCCAACCGCGCCATCAATTATGGCGCTTGGGGAATAAGCGAGTTTACCAGGTAGGTGGGGAGGCGCATAGCTTCTTCCGCCCTTATAACGGGACAAGGATTCACCCTTTTCACCCACGCCTTGTTCCTCCTTGCTCATCCATTCTTGCAAGACTTTTCGAGCTCCAGCGCCCAAGTTCGCGTTCTTCTCCTCAAACCACTCCAAGCATGTCCAGAGCGGGAGGCAAGTGGATGGTCTCCTCCGTTATGGAGGAGAACATCACAAAGCTGCGGGGAGCCGGATATCTGGCCGCGGATATCGCGGACTGGCTACCAGATGCGGGGCAGATCATCTCTACTCCAGAACCCCATGAGAGGGTGGTTTTCCTTACCCACTTCATTCGCGGACTGGGATTTCCGCTCCACCCGTTTGTCCGCGGGCTCATGTTCTACTACAGGCTGGATTTTCATGATCTGGCCCCCAATTTCATCCTCAATATCTCGGTGTTTATCGTCGTGTGCGAGGCCTTCCTCCGCATCGAGCCCCACTTCGGCCTGTGGCTAAAGACCTTCAATGTTAAACCGAAGGTGATGGTCGGTCAGCAAGCGGAGTGTGGATGCGCCATGGTGGGCAAAATGCCCAACGTCACCTGGCTCGAGGGCTCCTATGTGGAGACCATAAAGGGGTGGCAATCGGGATGGTTCTACATCGCCGAGCCGCGCGACACCAACTAGGTGGCGGTCCCCAAATTTTGATCCGGAATCCCCATGCAGCTCACCTCGTGGAAAGAGAAGGGCCTGTCCTGGGGTTCCCCGGTAGAGCTGACCGGACTCCAGACATGCATCAAAAACATGATGAGCAACAAAATCAAGCTCGTCAACGTGGTCCAAGTCATGCTCTTCCGCCGGATCCTCCCGTGTCAAAGATGGGCACTCAATTTGTGGGAGTTCGACCCGGCTGAGCACTAGACGCTGCGAGAGCTCTTTGACACGACGCACAAGGACGTCTGGAAGGTGTTGTTCAAGGGCGCCGAGGTACCTCCTCCCCTTAGCGAGGACTGCGGACTCAGCGCAAAGCGCCCTGCTAATCCGGTAAGTCTTTTATATCTTATAAGATGTTCATTTCCCCAGTATAAGCACGCGCGGGATCTAAGCCTCCACGCCATTTAACAGATCGGGTAGCGACAATGAGCGGATCGATTGTCCGGCCTCCCGCCTCAAGATCCAGCAGATGCTCTCCTAACGGAGATGCTGGTTCCGGCACCTTATGAGGTGCCGGAGAAGAAGGCCAAGAAGAAGGCCACGGGGACCAGGAAGGGTCTCCGGCGCAAGGTTATATCAGACTTATCGTCCAAAAGCACCGAGGCGCACTCCTTCCACGAAAATGAGGGGGAGGAAGAGGAAAGTTCTCCCCCCCCCCTAGCTGGGGGAGACAAGAAAAGGAAGGCTGCCCCGTCCGGGGCGGCTGAAGGGTCCAAGAAGGGAAGAACCCTCCTTCCGGAAACCTCCACGACCGCCGCCTTCAGCAAAGAGGAGTGGTTGCCCAGGGACAAGCCCGTGGAGAAGTCGTAAGTATCTGGATACCATAATAGTTCTGGTATGTTTCGTTTTGTTGTTTCTCATCATGCCGAACATGAGTCTTTGGGCCAATCGGAGATGAACAACGATTCGCCCCCGCCCGCCTCCTCCCCCCGCCCTACGGACGACGTCGAGGTGTTGTCTCAAAGGGCACCGAACCAAGGGGAGGTAGTCCTGGAGGCGCCTCAAGGCGACATTCCGGATGTTGGGCGCAAGGGGTGCAAAACTCCCAAGGGCTCCAATGGCGGGGGTAGCATGTTTGGCCCCCAGCCGAATACTGTACCGGAACCTCCAGTCGTTCCGGACTCTGTCAGGCGACCCCTCACTAAGGGGGGCGAGCCGTCTATGCCGATGACCTCTGTCCAACCAGAGGCATCAGACAACTTGTTGGAAGCACTTCGCGGCGCTTCCATTGATGAAGAGCACCGCACTATCATGAGTGCGGTGGTTAAGAAGGTTCAGTCTGCCAAGAGCGGACTGACTGAAGCCTGTGTCAGCCTCCTAACAGGCTTTGAGGTAAGTAACCAGATTATAAGAGAATGTGACCGCATAGACAGTAGCCCCTGATGCTCTGTTTGGCGTTCATGAAGAAAGGCCGAATAGAGGATAAAATAACAACCGCAGGAGTCTAATCGAAATATGTCTATGTGCATATGCAGGCTTCACTGCTAGCCGCCAAGACGCATCGCTGGAGGTCACCAAGATCAAGGTGACCTTGAGCGGTCCAAGGAAGAGCTCAGCCTTGCCAAGAGGCAGCTCGAAGAGAACAAAGGTAAGTGATACCCCGTCTGTATATAATAAAAAATTTGGTTTTAGAATAATAGGATCGTCATGAATTTTGCTAGGGGCCACGACCGAAGTGGCGTCCCTGCAGAAGGCGCTATCTCATGTCGAAGACAAAGCGGCCAAGGAGCGCATCGAGCGAGAAAAGCAAGAAGCCCGAGTAGGCGAGGTGCAGCAAGCCTGTGCCCTCGTCAAGAAGCATGAGTCCTTGAGCGTGACTCTAAGACGCAAGGGTCCGAGCTTGCGAAGGCACTCGAAAGCGCACAACATGCCAAGGCCGAAGCCCAAAAGGCCCTCCAGGAAATTGAGGCGGTTAAGAAGATAGCGGCGGGTAAGGTATTCATTATGCAAAGCAAGCATGTGAAAGAAAATTTCCTTTAACTTACCCGAGTTCGGAGCTCTCCAGGAGCGTTCTTAGATCTACCCCGCAGTGTGTCAGATGCCGCGGAGTTCTACTGGGCCGAGGAGGGGAGCTCGACGGAGAAGTTGTTCTAGTCTCAGTATACTGGGACCAAACACCCCATGCCCTTGAGCGACCAGCTGAAGCAACTGGTCGAGCTCCACAAGGCGGCCGAACAGGCCATGAAGGGTCTTATAGTCCGGATGTGGCCTGACGATCCCCTGCCTGATAGCTACTTCGGCCTGGTGAGGCGGCTTATGAATGCCTGCCCATGGCTTGAAGTCATAAAGCGGTTCGTCTGCATCGAGGGTGTGCGCAGGGCTTTTGCCCGAGCAATGGTGCACTGGGCGAATCTGGACGCCAAGAAGCTGGTGAAGGAGGGGCCGCGAGAAGGCAAGGAGCATCGCCACCCCGAGATGTATTATAACAGTGTCCTGAAGGGTTCTCGTCTTGGGGCGGAGGAATGTGCTAAGGATGTAATATTCGAATGAATTTACTCATGTGATCCTGTAATATGAAACGAGTTCATTTGCGCTATGCAACGCTTGTGAATTTAAAATATTACCTTCTGTGCGGCCATTTATAAAATCTGAGGGTTGGCCAGTCGCCGGCTTCTGCCCCCATGTAACTAGTACTGAGGTGCTCGGGATAAACCTGAGCACTATTTATCCCAATTTTCGGTCCTTTGAGGGAGGTGTTCAGCACAATGAACCAGGCAATCAGACTATAAGGCTTTATCACTCTCACTTAGCCATAGAAGTCTACAATTTTAAATTTTGGCGAAGCCCCTAGTATTTGGAAGGCCGAATTTGGGGCGCTATATATGCCTAAGTCGGGCAAGGCCGACTCCTCGCCCGAAGCGGAAAAAGTCTTTAAGGACTTGAGACCTCTCGAACAGCGACCAGCTCTCGCCTTATCATCACAGTCAGTTTTCGGCTTTCTCTACTGAGGTGCTTGTCCGAAAGAACCGGGACACAATCGCAGTAGTTCTCCCAGCGCTACCTTAGCCGATATTGCGGAACGTAAGGTACCAAAACATGGGAGCCGGGCAAACCCAACTATTTACCCAAGACATGATTCGGAGCTGATGCATATAATGCTATAAGTTCGGGGTGCCGCACTGTCGAAAGTATTCAGACTTCTCACGTCGTATTATGGGGTATACTGAAGCCCCTGGCATACTTATCGTACCAGAATGTACGGGTGCAATTTGTCGTAAATAAACAGACAAGGAAAAAAGGGAAGGGTAATGCAATAATAGACTAATGCTATGCATTGTTATTAAATAATACGTCGAGGCGTACTGATACAAGTAGTGCAATAAGCAAAAAATAGGACTATTTGACATGTCCTATTCAAGGGCAAGCTGTGTATGGGTATTTAAAACAGGTATTTTGATAGTTATTAGAGACCACCTGGGGGTTCCCTTGTACATCTTAGCTTCTTGCCTCCTTGGTTTTTCCTTCTCGTAATGTGTCTAGCCATCAGACTGCCGAAAAGGGCTCCTAGAGAGTAAGGTCCTGAAAGAGAGAAAATGATAAAGGTATACAGCCCCTGAGGCGGTTGAGCCGCATTGTGGGACGTGCCCTGGTCGTTCCCCCGCCTATGCCCATGGTATTTTTATTGCGTAATTATGTATGCGCGGCACAGATTTCGTCGCTTGACTGGGACTAGGACGGGGGCCGAATTGCTAGGCGAGCTCTGAACGTGCTAGGCGATCCTGTTGCAGGTTACTCCGGACTCGCTTGAAGGTGTCCGGGGGCCTTATTGCCGAATTGACGGTCTGCCTTAAAAGGCTGCTTTGTGCCTCTGCTGCGAGGGTCGCAGTGTGCTCCTCCGTGCGGAGCGAGCGTTCTGTGTTTCCATTGACTGTTATAACCCTGCGAGGTCCTGGCATTTTGAGCTTGAGGTATTCATAATGCGGTACCACATTGAATCTGGCAAATGCGGTTCGACCAAGCAGTGCGTGATAGCCAATGCAAAACGGGATGATATCAAAGATTAACTCCTCGCTTCGGAAGTTGTCCGGAGATCTGAAGACCACTTCTAGTGTGATTGAGCCCGTGCAATGGGCCTCTACACCTGGGATGACACCTTTAAAGGTGGTTTTAGTGGGTTTGATCCTCGAGGGGTCTATACCCATTTTGCGCACTGTATCCTGATAGAGAAGGTCCATGCTACTTCCGTCGTCCATAAGGACTCGAGTGAGGTGAAATCTGTCGATGATGGGGTCAAGGACCAATGCGGCAGATCCACGATGACGGATACTAGTGGGGTGGTCCCTGTGATCGAAGGTGATCGGACATGAGGACCATGGGTTGAGCTTTGGGGCGACTGGCTCCATCGCATAGACGTCCCTTAGTGCACGCTTCCATTCCCTCTTGGGAATGTGGGTTGCGTATATCATGTTCACCGTTTTCACTTGTGGAGGGAACCTCTTCTGTCCTCCTATGTTCGGCGGCCGAGGCTCCTCCTCGTCGTTGCTATGCAACCCCATGTCCTTGTTTTCGGTGGTCAACTTACCGCCTGCTTGCACACCCAGCATTCTCTGTTGGTGTGATCGGCTGGCTTATCGGGGGTGCCGTGAAATTGACACGAGCGATCGAGTATGCGGTCCAAACTGGACGGGCCCGGATTACTTCTTTTGATCGGCTTTTTCCGTTGACCGGATTTAGAGCCACTGAATCCGGCATTGACTGCCATGTCTTCGGTGTTGTCGCCATTCTTGCGGCGCTTGTGTCTGTTACGACGTGGCCTGCCGTTAGTATCCTTTGTATCTAAAGTGACATGACTTCTTGATGTGTTGTTGCTGCGAGCCAGCAAGCTGTCTTCGCCCGTGCAAAAGCGGGTCATGAGCGTCATGAGGGCTGCCATAGATTTCGGCTTCTCCTGGCCGAGGTGCCGGGTGAGCCACTCGTCACGGGTGTTATGCTTAAATGAGGCTAAGGCCTCTGCATCCGGACAGTCAACAATTTGGTTTTTCTTAGTTAGGAACTGGGTCCAGAATTGCCTGGCCAATTCTCCTGGCTGCTGAGTTATATGGCTCAAGTCATCAGCATCCGGTGGTCGCACATAAGTGCCCTGGAAGTTGTCAAGGAATGCATCTTCCAAATCCTCCCAACTGCCAATGGAGTCTGCAAGCAAGCTATTCAGCAAATGTCGAGCTGGTCCTTTGAGTTTTAGTGGGAGGTACTTGACGGCATGTAGATCATCACCGTGAGCCATGTGGATGTGGAGGAGGAAATCCTCGATCCATACCACGGGATCTGTTGTACCATCATATGATTCAATGTTTACGGGTTTAAAACCCTCTGGGAATTCGTGATCCATTACTTCATCGGTGAAGCATAAGGGCTGTACGGCGCCTCTGTGCCGGGCTATATCACGTCGCAGTTCATACGAGTCTTCTCTGCTGTATTTGGCCCGGCCGGATTTGCTTTTAGTGTATTCGGCGTGACGATCATCGTGACGTGTTGGGGCGCGGCCCCGTGATCCATAGATCGATCTTGCATGTTTTGTTTTGCTTTCCAATACGTCTCGTAGGTCCCGCGGGTTACCCCGGGCCTTGGTATTTTTGTTTGAATGGCGGCGGGGTGCGGGCTAGACTTCGGGCTGAAATGCCTCTCTGTCTCGGCCACGAGGTGGGCGATCAGCCGCAACATACGCTGGTGATGTAGGTTTCAGTGCTTCCTCCTCGAGTTGAGGTAGCAACCTGCGCTTTGGGTAACTCCTGGTTGGGCGCTTGAGTTCGTATTCCTTGGCCGCCAGGACTTCTGTCCATCTATCCGCTAGCAGATCTTGATCACCTCGAAGCTGTTGTTGCTTTTTCTTCAGGCTGTTTGTTGTGGCTACAAGCCGGCGCTTGAAGCGCTCCTGTTCGACGGGATCCTCATGCACGATAAATTCTTCATCGCCGAGGCTCACTTCGTCTTCAGAGAGAGGCATGTAATTGTCATCCTCTGATTCTCCGTTTGCTGCCTGTTCCAGAGGGCTAGCTTGTTCATCCTCCCGCTCGAGGTCTGGTTGGAGGGGATTATCATCGTCTTCAGCACTATCCGGAGCGTTATTGTCTCTTGTGCCGGTATCACTGCTTTTGCTATGGCGAGACTTAGAGTGGCGCCGCTGACGTCGGTGCTTGGTTTACTTCTTGGAGGGATTATCCTCCGTCGTCGTATCGCCATCCCCTTCTTTGGGGGTGTCCACCATGTATATGTCATATGATGAGGTGGTAGTCCGGTATACCTGTGGGCGGTGGTTCTTGTTCGTCTCCTGCATCGTCGTCCATACCGTCGATGTCTTCGGAGCCGAAGTCGAGCATGTCGGTTAAATCGTCGACAGTGGCTACTAAGTGGGTGGTGGGTGGGGAGCGAATTTCTTCGTCGTCTGCATCCCATTCTAGCCGGACATAGTTCAGCCAAGGGTCTCCTGATAGGGAGAGAGACTTCAACGAGTTTAGTACGTCGCCAAAAGGCCAGTGCTGAAAGATATCCGCGGAGGTAAACTCCATGATCGGTGCCCAATCGGATTTGATGGGCACGGACGCAGGCGGCTCGGAGTCCGTGGCCGGGGTCGAATCCAATGGTTCGGCAACACGGGTCTCGTAGGAGGTGAAGTCAGTATTCGGCTCTATCGCCCTTGAATGTGCGGCCTCCATGGCGGGGTCCATCCACCCGTCCTTAGATGGCACAATTTGTTCCGGATTGAGGGCCGGAATGGTTGCAAGTGTGATGTTGTCACAGCCCTAGCTTAGTCCTTGCCTGACTCTGCATAAGCATCCATGCATCATATTTAAATTTTAAGAAACTTGAAGTGGGGATGACAGAACCCCCAGCACCCCCTTTAAACCAACTAGGGTTTACTAAAATCATTTTCAATGAACGCAAAATGCCCTTCTAAAATGTTCATCATCGTTGCCTTGGTCTAGAACCTCTGACAAAAATGGTGCACACTTTTCTAGGACAATAGAGAGTCACTGGATTAAATCATTAGTTAATTGCATTTGGGCATTTAAATGCTAGTAAATATTTTAAATGTCCAAATAATCCCAAACCAAAATGTTCCATGTTGGATATATTCTAAACATTGGGCATGCACAGTTTGGTGATTTTTGAAAGTGCCTAGATATTTTTAGTAATGCCACAAACTTACAGAACAAAGATAAATAGAAAACAGAAGAGAAGAGAGAGAGAAAGGAACTAACCTGGTGCCACCTAGCAGGCTCACCTGCCGGCCCAGCCCAGCCACCGCTCCAGCGAGCTGCTTGGCTCGGCCAGGCAGGCAGCCAGGTGCTCGACGCCAGCACCAACGCGCGCCACACAGCTGCCCGCCGCCCTGCTTCCTCCCCTCGCCGTTCTGCCGCCCTGGGTCGGTCACCCACTCCTCCCCCGAGCTCGCAGACACTCCCCTTCCTTCCAAGCTCCTCTCCCTCGCTCGCCCGCACCATGGTCGACGCTGCCGCGCCCGCGCCACCGTGATAACCGCGCCTGCCATCGTCCCCGTACCGCGCCATCGTGTCCGTTCTCTCCGCCGTTGTCGACTACGTCGAACAGGCCGAGCCCCGAGCGCTCGAACGCTCTGCACCGCCTCCACAGACCCCGTCTTCGCCGACCACCGCCGGAGATCCCCTTCGCCGTCACCATCGCAACAGGCCATCCCCGACCTCGCCGTCAGCTCCATCGCAACCACCGTGAGCCTGGCCACCTCTCTACCCTCTCTTTCTTCCCTCTTGAGCCCCGTAGCGACTGCATGTAGCTCACCCGCACGCGCCGCCGCGGAGCTCGTCGCCGACGATGCTCCAGCCACCCACCGGCCACACCACCGTGTCCAACATGCTCACCGCATCCCTAGGAGCCCAACACACCACCCACGTGCCTCGTCGTGCCCCGTAGCCTCGGGTTCATCTTCACCCGACTCGGCGACCGCCAAGGTCGTCCCCGGCGACGTTTCCGGCAATCCCGAGCCCAACCACCGCCACGAAACGCTGCGGCTTGCTCCCAGCTACGCGTAGATACTCTCCGCCGCCCATTTGGTCGCCGGAACGCGAAACTGCACTCCCACCGCCCTCGGCCTGGGGCTAAATGCCAGTGGTTTGACCCGTTGACCTTGACTGGGTGTGCCCAGGTTGACTCCCCCTGAGCCTATGACAAGTGGGGCCCGCTCTGCTAATTAACCTAGGGTTAGCGCTAACTAATATTAGTTAGTTAAACTAACTATCGACACCTTGAGGCCCACAGTCGGTTTGACCTGGACCAGCCCCGTTGACCACTGACGTCACCTTGACGCAATGCTGATGCAATAGCTAATTACTGGAATTTTTCTTATACAGGAAATTCCAGAAAATAACCAAAACTTCTAAAAATCATAGAAAATCAACCGTAGCTCCAAATCAAACAAATTATATATGAAAATGATCAGAAAAATGCAATATATCCATCTATACCATTTTCATGCATGTTAGAACAATTTAACCTTGCTGTTTAGGTGAAACAAGGTAATGCTCTAATATGACCTCTTAAAATGGGTTTGCATTTGAATCTTTGGTTCAAATGGACTCATCTCAAACTGTTCTAGCTTGCATTAGCCCAAAACACATTCATATTGCCATGTCATAGCATGCATCATATTGTGCATTGCATTGATCGTGTTTCTTCTTTGTTTGCGGTGTTGTTCCCCTCGGTAGAGCGTTGTACCGACGTTGTGATTGTTGACACCGATGAAGACTCAATGCTATCTTCGAAGTGCCGGGCAAGCAAAACCCCTTGTTCATTCGATACAATCCCACTCTCTCGCTCCTGCTCTTTTTACTTCATTAGGACAACAACGATTCATCTGTTACTTGCTGCGGTGCGAACCCCTTTATCCTCTCGTGATGACCTATCATTCCACAAGAAATAGATGAAACCCACTAGCATGAGTAGGAGTTGTTTGAGCCCTGTTGTGCCTACTCATTCATGCTTGTTTGTCATGCCTGCTCTGCTTAGAGTTGAGTCAGTCCGATTCATCGAGGATGAATCGGATGTGTGAACATGTCCTACTGTGTGTGAGCTAAGTGTGTGAACACGATTTGGTAAAGGTAGCGGTGAGAGGCCATGTAGGAGTACATGGTGGGTTGTCTCATTGAAGCCGCCCTCGTGAACCGAGTTCTGTGTTTGTGATCCATGAACAGTAACTACCACACATTGGGTTCCGGTAACTCGACCCCTCTCGGCTTATTAATCGCCCCGATCTCTGTCCAGGAGTTGCAATTAGTTTCTGGTGTTTGTAGGATATGTGTTGGGGGCCGTGTGTAGCACTGACCCTAGGGGTGGGCTATGTTGCGGTAGAGACACGAGGCACGATGTACCGGGACGCCCGTTTGGTGCCTCAGGAACCCTGCTCTCATCGTTTGGGGCCATGAGCGACACCCCGGCCTGATCTCCTCGCGGATGGAACCCGAATAGGCAATATACCTGGACTAGAGGCTTGTGTGGTTATTCAGGTCGTGGCCGACTCCCTCGCCAGGCTTCCGCTTGAAGGTTGCCGAGATACACGACGTGTACATGGTGGTAAGTGGCGAGAGCGTGTGTGAAGAAGTACACCCCTGCAGGGTTAACAACATCTATTCGAATAGCCGTGTCCGCGGTAAAGGACTTCTGGGTTGCCTGTACAGTTCATAGACAAGTGAAAATGGATATTCTAAAACTCGCAAGATAAGCGTGAGTGCTATGGATGGCCTTCTCGTAGGGAGGCAGGGAGGCGGATCCATAGTGGTGTATTGATATGGTGAATATGTGGACTCGTGTGCGCCACCTCAAAAGAGTTACTTGAAGTCGTAGTTTAGGATAGCCACCGAGTCAAAGCTGGCTTGCTGCAGTTAAACTCCACCACTCCCTTTGTTGATACCAATGCATATGTAGTTAGTTCTGATGTAAGTCTTGTTGGGTACATTTGTACTCACGTTTGCTTAATTTATGTTTTTGTAGAGAGACTTCAGTCTCTCTAGTAGTTCCGCGTGGACTTCGATGTTTAGCTTGTTACCTCAGCTACGATCTTGTGCCCTCGGCAGGATCTGGTAGATATTCAGGCTTCTCAGCCTTTTTCATTTGTAGATGTCTGTACTCAGACATGTTAAGCTTCCGCTTGTGCTTTGACTTGTATGCTCTGAGTGTTGGGTCATGAGACCCATGTTTGTAATATCTCGCTCCTCGGAGCCTAATTAATAAATACTTGAGTCATAGAGTTATGTTGTGATGCCATGTTGTATTTACACATATCGAGCATATTGTGTGTATGATTGACATGCTTGGTATGTGTGGGATCCGAAAACCTAGTTGTTTATCCTTGGTAGCCTCTCTTATGGGGAAATGTAGTCTTGTGCTTCCATGAGCCATAGTAGTCCGCTACAGCCCGGTTCACCGAAGTCCTGCTAGCCCAGCACTACTGCTCCGGAACACTTGATTGGCCGGCATGTGGTTCACCTCGTTCCTGTGTCTGTCCCTTCAGGGAAATGTTACGCGGTGACATCCGGTGTCCTGCCTAGCCTGCTACAGCCCGGGTTCCCGGAGTCCTGTTAGCCCGATTACAGCCCGATTCACACGCCGAGCTGGCGACATGCTCGAAGTTGATTCATGTATGCCTGTCCCCATGGGTTAGTGCCACTTTGGGTTCACGACTAGCCATGTCGGCCCGGTTCTCTGTCATATGGATGCTAGCGACACTATCATATACGTGAGCCAAAAGGCGCAAACGGTCCCGGGCCATGGTAAGGCGAACCCGTGGGAATACCGTGCGTGAGGCCGCAAAGTGATATGAGGTGTTACCGGCTAGATTGATGTGACCTGGAATCAGGGTCCTGACAGATGTCACGAACACTGTCCGACGGCAGAGCTATATCATGCTCGTTGTGATTGTGCGGCGCACCTGACATGGGCTCGAATCCGTCGAAGATCAAGTCTCCGCAGATGTCGGCAGTATAATTCAAGTTTCCAAATCTGACCTGATGGCAAGGGCGTAGCTTTCGATCTGCTCGAGATGGCGAAGCGAATTGGCCCGCAGTACGAAGCCGCCGAATACGAAGATCTGTCCGGGGAGGAAAACCTCACCCTGGATTGCATCGTTGCCGATGATCGAAGGAGCCATCAAGCCTTACGGTGACGACAGTGGAACTCTCAATGAAAGCACCAATGTCGGTGTCAAAACCGGCGGATCTCGGTAGGGGGTCCCGAACTATGCGTCTAAGGCGGATGGTAACAGGAGGCGGGGACACAATGTTTACCCTGGTTCGGGCCCTCTCGATGGAGGTAATACCCTACTTCCTCGCTTGATTGATCTTGATGATATGAGTATTACAAGAGTTGATCTACCACGAGATCGTAGAGGCTAAACCCTAGAAGCTAGCCTATGGTATGATTGTTGTTGTCCTACGGACTAAAACCCTCCGGTTTATATAGACACCGGAGGGGGCTAGGGTTACAGGGTGTCGGTTACAAGGGAGGAGATCTACATATCTGTATTGCCAAGCTTGCCTTCCACACCAAGGAGAGTCCCATCCGGACACGGGTCGAAGTCTTGAGTCTTGTATCTTCATAGTCCAACAGTCTGGTCAAAGGATATAGTCCGGCTGTCCGAGGACCCCCTAATCCAGGAGTCCCTCAGCTGCCTTCATCATAGCCGCTAGAGGGACTAGTGCCCTCACTTAATTGAACCTGTTCCTCTGACTTGTTCTGGCTGTCACTTTGGTCAGACATCTTGCAAGTACAGTGTTAGCTGACCCTGTGAATAGGTTATAGATGAGGTAGAGTAGATGAGCATCACAAAGTACTGGAGTTTTTGCAAAACAGATGACTTAAAAATTTAGTTTTAGTTCTTCACAGAAAGCATTTCGGATCTACCGATTTGTAAACTCGGTGATACCGAAGCAGCTTTTGGAACCTGAACTAGTGAACTCGGCCAGACCGCGTCACAGTTCGGTGGTACCGAGACTGCTAGGGTTTCGCAGAGAATTGAATTCGATCACGCCGATTTGAAATTTTCGGTCAGACCAAAAATGCGTGTGCTCTGGCCTAAGCCAACATCGGTGAGACCGATTTCTACAACTCGGTCGGTCCAAGATGAATTCGGCGGAGACCTAACCCTAAATTTTCAAATAAAAAATAATCTATGGGACGTTTTCGCTGGACATGATGATCTTAATTATGGCAAGAAACATGGCAAAGCAATGTGCTAAGAACCGGAGTTAAAGATTAGCACAATGATCAAGTCTGTACGCTAGTGCGGTGACGAACTTGCTATGACGGCAACGGCGGAGAAGATTTCTGTTGACGGCGGCGGAGACCAGCATCGGGAGGTCGCTGGCGATGAGAGGACGATCCGGAGACCAGAGGAGGCAGAGTAGGTTACGCGCGGGAGAAGGGGTGCGGAGAAAGTTCCAAATTTTGACCCAGCGGTATATATAACCTGACCCTGTTGGTGTGACCGACTGGAACGACTCGGTGGCACCGAGATGCAAAACTACAAGCAGTTACTGCAACTCGGTGTGACCGAAAAATTCTAATCGGTTGCACCGAGATTGAAAACCCTAGATCAACTTGGTGACTCGGTAGGACCTAAAAGGATGAATCGGTCAGACCGAGATGCACAAAGAGGTTTTGAAGATTTAAGTCTATGATGAATCGGGATCTCCGAGTGCTCCTCACTCAGAGTGGTTTGAATCTGACTTGATCAAACTTTGTGATGTAGCATGAATAGAGTTTGAGACGAGAAAATCATATATAGCTAGAGGGTGTTCTTAGGCATTCTTGTCCATCCATTTGGCAAAAGAGAAAGAGCCAAACAATCATAGCAACAAACGGATGTCCTCAAATGAGTAAAATATGCATCCAACATGCTCACACAATTAAAATGGCAAAAGAAATATGTGACAAAGCATGCACAAACACTCTAGCATCTATCAAGCAATTTGGCGATGACTAGGTCATCTATATATTAGTATATTGACTTAGGAGTCAAATGAGAACATTTGATCATAAGTCATACTCATCGTTTAAGCACGAGTGGGGTTACCAATTTTACATAAAACATTGTTGTGATCACAACATTAGAGTTGCTTTAGCTCATTGATTTGAGTAAAGCTCCCCTAGATGTGATTTCCCCCCTAAAGAGAACGAACTAACCTTGGGTTTTGTCGATGATGACTTCATGTAGGTGTTGAAGTTGTAGATGCTCAATGTTGATGTATATTATTTGGAGCAATCCTTTGTAGTGAGTTGCACTTTCAATACCTTGTCCCTTGTCTTACCAACAAGAGGGTTTGTGATTCCTTGAGCTAGTGCAAGATATGTAAGTTGTTTGCACTTGTCCTCGCCAAAATGATAGGAGTGAATTATGTTGGCGGAGTCGCCCTCAAGAACTCTCTAGTTCTTCTTCTTCTGGATCCACACCATCTTGATGAAGGAAATATGCCCTAGAGGCAATAATAAAGTTATTATTTATTTCCTTATATCATGATAAATGTTTATTATTCATGCTAGAATTGTATTAACCGGAAACATGATACATGTGTGAATACATAGACAAACAGAGTGTCACTAGTATGCCTCTACTTGACTAGCTTGTTGATCAAAGATGGTTATGTTTCCTAGCCATAGACATGAGTTGTCATTTGATTAATGGGGTCACATCATTAGGAGAATGATGTGATTGACTTGACCCATTCTGTTAGCTTAGCACCCGATCGTTTAGTATGTTGCTATTGCTTTCTTCATGACTTATACATGTTCCTGTAACTATGAGATTATGCAACTCCCATTTACCGGAGGAACACTTTGGGTGCTACCAAACGTCACAACGTAACTGGGTGATTATAAAGGAGTACTATAGGTGTCTCCAAAGGTACATGTTGGGTTGGCGTATTTCGAGATTAGGTTTTGTCACTCCGATTGTCGGAGAGGTATCTCTGGGCCCTCTCGGTAATGCACATCACTATAAGCCTTGCAAGCAATGTTGCTAATGAGTTAGTTACGGAATGATGCATTACGTAACGAGTAAAGAGACTTGCCAGTAACGAGATTGAACTAGGTATTGGATACCGATGATCGAATCTCGGGCAAGTAACATACCGATAACAAAGGGAACAACGTATGTTGTTATGCGGTTTGACCGATAAAGATCTTCGTAGAATATGTAGGAGCCAATATGAGCATCCAGGTTCCACTATTTGTTATTGACCGAGAATAGTTCTATGTCATGTCTACATAGTTCTCGAACCCGTAGGGTCCGCACGCTTAACGTTACGATGACAGTTTTATTATGAGTTTATAAGTTTTGATGTACCGAAGATTGTTCGGAGTCCCGGATGTGACCACGGACATGACGAGGAGTTTTGAAATGGTCGAGACATAAAGATTGAAATATTGGAGGCCTATATTTGGATATCGGAATGGTTCCGGGTGAAATCTGGATTTTACCGGAACACCGAGGGGTTACCGGAACCCTCCCGGGGGTTAATGGGACTTAGTGGGCCATGAGGGAGAAGAGGAGGGCCGACAGGGCAGGCCGCGCGCCCCCTCCCCCCCTAGTCCGAATAGGACAAGGAAGGGGCGCCTCTTCCTCTTTCCCCCTTTCCTTCTCCACCAAGGCAAGAGGGGGGAGTCCTACTCCCGGTGGGAGTAGGACTCCTCCAGGCGCACCCCTAGGGGGCCGGCCGCACCTCCCCCCTCCCTCCTTTATATACGGGGGCAGGGGGGCACCCTAGAACACACAAGTTGATCTTCGTGATCGTTCCTTAGCCGTGTGCGGTGCCCCCCTCCACCATATTCCACCTCGGTCATATCATCGTGGAGTTTAGGCGAAGCCCTGCGCCTGTAGAACATCATCATCGTCACCACGCCGTCGTGCTGACGGAACTCATCCCCGACACTTTGCTAGATCGGAGTCCGTGGATCGTCATCGAGCTGAACGTGTGCTGAACTCGGAGGTGTCGTAAGTTCGGTACTTGGATCGGTCGGATCGTGAAGACGTACGACTACATCAACCGCGTTGTTATAACGCCCGCCACGGTCTATGAGGGTACGTGGACAATACTCTCCCCTCTCGTTGCTATGCATCACCATGATCTTGCGTGTGCATAGGAATTTTTTTTAAATTACTACGTTCCCCAACAGTGGCATCCGAACCTAGGTTTTATGCGTTGATGTTATTTGTACGAGTAGAACACAAGTGAGTTGTGGGCGATACAAGTCATACTGCTTACCAGCATGTCATACTTTGGCTCAGCGATATTGTGAGATGAAGCGTCTCGGACCGACATTACACGTACGATTACGCGAGACTGGTTTCACCGATACGAGCACTCGTGCTTAAAGGTGACTGGCGGGTGTCTGTCTCTCTCACTTTAGCTGAATCGAGTGTGGCTACGCCCGGTCCTTGCGAAGGTTAAAACATCACCAACTTGACAAACTGTCGTTGTGGTTTTGATGCGTAGGTAAGAACTGTTCTTGCTCAGCCCGTAGCAGCCACGTAAAATTTGCAATAACAAAGTAGAGGACGTCTAACTTGTTTTTGCAGGGCATGTTGTGATGTGATATGGTCAAGACGTGATGAGTTATAAGTTGTTGTATAAGATGATCATGTTTTGTTGACGTTATCGGCAACTGGCAGAAGCCTTATGGTTGTCCCTTTATGGCATAAGATGCAAGCGCCAAATAATTGCTTTACTTTATCGCTATGCGATAGCAATAGTTGCAAGAGCAATAATTGGCGAGACGACCATGTGACGACACATTGATATAGATCAAGATGATGGAGATCATGGTGTTCATGCCGGTGACAATAGAAATCATGACGATGCTTTGGAGATGGAGATCAAAGGCACAAGATGATGATGGCCATATCATGTCACATATTTTGATTGCATGTGATGTTTATCGTTTATACCTCTTAATTTGCTTAGTTCGGCGGTAGCTTTATAAGATGATCTCTCACTTAATTATCAAGGTATAAGTGTTCTCCCTGAGTATGCACCGTTGCGAAAGTTCTTCGTGCTGAGACACCACGTGATGATCGGGTGTGATAGGCTCTACGTTCAAATACAACGGGTGCAAAACAGTTGCACACTCGGAATACTCAGGTTAAACTTGACGAGCCTAGCATATAACAGATATGGCCTCAGAACACTGAGACCAAAAGGTCGAGCGTGAATCATATAGTAGATATGATCAACATAGTGATGTTCACCGTTGAAACTACTCCATCTCACGTGATGATCGGACATGGTTTAGTTGATATGGATCACGTGATCACTTAGAGGATTAGAGGGATGTCTATCTAAGTGGGAGTTCTTAAGTAATATGATTAATTGAACTTAAATTTATCATGAACTTAGTCCTAGTAGTATTAGCATATCTATGTTGTAGATCAATAGCTCGCGTTGTTGCTTCCCTATGTTTATTTTGATATGTTCCTAGATAAAAATTATGTTGAAAGATGTTAGTAGCAATGATGCGGATTGGATCCGTGATCTGAGGATTATCCTCATTGTTGCACAGAAGAATTATGTCCTTGATGCACCTCTAGGTGACAGACCTATTGCACGAGCAGATGCAGGCGTTATGAACGTTTGGCTAGCTCAATATGATGACTACTTGATAGTTTTGTGCACCATGCTTAACGGCTTAGAACCGGGACTACAAAAACGTTTTCGAAACGTCATGGAACATATAAGATGTTTCAAGAGATGAAATTAGTATGTCAGACTCATGCCCGTGCCAATAGGTATGAGACCTCTGACAAATACTTCGCCTAAAAGATGGAGGAGAATTGCTCAACTAGTGAGCAAGTACTTAGATTGTCTGAGTACTACAATCACTTGAATCAAGTGGAAGTTAATCTTCCAGATAAGATAGTGATTGGCAGAGTTCTCTAGTCACCATCACCAAGTTACTGGAACTTCGTGATGAACTATAAAGCAAGGGATGACGAAAATGATTCCCAAGCTCTTCGTGATGCTGAAATCGACGAAGGTAGAAATCAAGAAAAGAGCATCAAGTGTTGATGGTTGACAAGACCACTAGTTTCAAGAATAGGGCAAAAGGAAAGAAAGGAAACTTCAAGTAGAATGGCAAACAAGTTGTCACTCCCGTGAAGAAGACCAAAGCTGGACCAAAGCCTGAAACTGAGTGCTTACACTGCAAAGGAAATGGTCATCGAAGCGGAAATGCCCTGAATATTTGGTGGATAAGAAGGATGGCAAAGTGAACAAGGGTATATTTGATATACAGGTTATTGATGTGTGCCTTACTAGTGTTTATAGTAGCCCCTGAGTATTTGATACTTGTTCAGTTGCTAAAAATTAGTGACTCGAAACAGGAGTTACAGAATAAACAGAGGCTAGTTGAGGGTGATGTGATGATTTGTATTGGAAGTGGTTCCAAGATTGATATGATCATCATCGCACACTCCCTATACTTTCGGGATTAGTGTTAAACCTAAATAAATCTTATTTGGCGTTTGCGTTGAGCATGAATATGATTTGATCATGTTTATTGCGATATGGTTATTCATTTAAAGTCAAAGAATAATTGTTGTTCTATTTACATGAATAAAACCTTCGATGGTCATACACCCAATGAAAATAGTTTGTTGGATCTCGATCGTAGTAATACACATATTCATAATATTGATGCCAAAAGATGCAAAGTTGATAATGAGAGTGCAACATATTTGTGGCAATCGCCGTTTGGGTCATATCGGTGTAAAGCGCGTGAAGAAACTCCATAAAGATGGACTTTTAGAATCACCTGGTTATGAATCATTTGATGCTTGTGAACCGTGCCTTTTGGGCAAGATGACTAAAACTCCGTTCTCCGGAACAATGGAACGAGCTACTGACTTGTTGGAAATAATACATACCGATGTATGCGATCCAATGAGTGTTGATGCTCGTGGCAAGTATCATTATTTTCCGACCTTCACAGATGATTTGAGCAGATATGCGTATATCTACTTGATGAAACATAAGTCTAAAATAGTTGAAAAGTTCAAAGAATTTCAGAGTGAAGTGGAAAATCATCGTAACAAGAAAATAAAGTTTACGTGATCTGATCGTGGAGATGAATATTTGAGTTACTGAGTTTGGCCTTGATTAAAATAATGTGGAATAGTTTCACAAACTCATGCCACGGAACACCACAAAGCATAACGGTGTGTCCGAACGTCGTAACCGCACTTTATTGGATATTGTGTGACCTATGATGTCTCTTATCGGTTTACCACTATCGTTTTGGGGTTATGCATTAGAGACAGTTGCATTCACGTTAAATAGGGCACCATCAAAATCCGTTGAGACGACACCTCGTGAACTGTGGTTTGGCAAGAAACCAAAGTTGTCGTTTCTTAAAGTTTGGGGCTGCGATGCTTATGTGAAGAAACTTGAACCAGATAAGCTTGAACCCAAATCGGAGAAATGTGTCTTCATAGGATACCCAAAGGAGACTGTTGGGTACACCTTCTATCACAGATCTGAAGGCAAGATTTTCGTTGCTAAATTCGGATCCTTTCTAGAGAAAGAGTTTCTCTCGAAAGAAGTGAGTGGGAGGAAAGTAGAACTTGATGAGGTAATAGTACCTACTCCCTTATTGGAAAGTAGTTCATCACAGAAATCTGTTCCTGTGATTCCTATACCAATTAGTGAGGAAGCTAATGATGATGATCATGTAACTTCAAATCAAGTTACTACCGAACCTCGTAGGTCTTCCAAAGTACAGTCCACACCAGAGTGGTACGGTAATCCTGTTCTGGAAGTCATGTTACTAGACCATGATGAACCTACGAACTATGAGGAAGCGATGATGAGCCCATATTCCGCGAAATGGCTTGAGGCCATGAAATCTGAGATGGGATCCATGTATGAGAACAAAGTGTGGACTTTGGTGGAGTTGCCCGATGATCGGCAAGCCATATTGTATAAATGGATCTTCAAGAGGAAGACAGATGCTGATAGTAGTGTTACTATCTAGCTCGACTTGTCAGAAAAAGATTTTCGACAAGTTCAAGGTGTTGACTACAATGAGATTTTCTCAACTGTAGCAATGCTTAAGTCTGTCTGAATCATGTTAGCAAGTGCCACATTTTATGAAATCTGGCAAATGGATGTCAAAACTGCATTCCTTAATGGTTTTCTTAAAGAAGAGTTGTATATGATGCAACCAGAAGTTTTTGTCAATCCTAAAGGTGCTAATAAAATGTGCAAGCTCCAAATGATCCATCTATGGAATTTGGTGCAAGCATCTCGGAGTTGGAATATATGCTTGATGAGTTGATCAAAGCATATGGTTTTATCTGACTTTTGGAGAAGCTTTGTATTTACAAGAAAGTGAGTGGGAGCACTACAAGATTTACGATAAGTATATGTGAATGACATATTGTTGATCGGAAATAATGTAGAATTATTCTGCAAAGCATAAAAGAGTATTTGAAAGGATTTTTTCAAAGAAGGACCTCGGTGAAGCTACTTACATATTGAGCATAAAGATCTATAGAGATAGATCAAGACGCTTGATAATTTTTTTCAATGAGTACATACCTTGACAAGATTTTGAAGTAGTTCAAAATGGGACAGTCAAAGAAAGAGTTTCTTGCCTGTGTTACAAGGTGTGAAATTGAGTAAGACTCAAAGCCCGACCACGGCAGAAAATAGGAAGAGAATGAAAAATCATTCCCTATGCCTCAGTGATAGGTTCTATAAAATATGATATGCTGTGAACCAGACCTATTGTATACCTTGCTCTGAGTTTGGCAAAGGAATACAATTTTGATTTAATAGTAGATGACTGGACAGCGGTCAAGAATATCCTTAGTAAGGACTAAGGAAATATTTCTCGATTATGGAGGTGATAAAAGAGCCCGTCGTAAAGAGTTACAACAGTGCAAGCTTTTACACCGATCCAGATGACTATAAGTCTCAATCTGGATACATATTGAAAGTGGGAGCAATTAGCTAGAGTAGCTCCGTGCAGAGCATTGTAGACATAGAATATTTGCAAAATACATACGGATCTGAATGTAACAGACCCGTTGACTAAGCTTCTCTCACGAGCAAAACATGATCATACCTTAGTACTCTTTGGGTGCTAATCGCATAGCGATGTGAACTAGATTACTGACTCTAGTAAACCCTTTGGGTGTTGGTCACATGACGATGTGAACTATGGGTGTTAATCACGCATGATGTGAATATTAGTGTTGAATCACATGATGATGTGAACTAGATTATTGACTCTAGTGCAAGTGGGAGACTGAAGGAAATATGCCCTAGAGGCAATAATAAAGTTATTATTTATTTCCTTATATCATGATAAATGTTTATTATTCATGCTAGAATTGTATTAACCGGAAACATGATACATGTGTGAATACATAGACAAACAGAGTGTCACTAGTATGCCTCTACTTGACTAGCTTGTTGATCAAAGATGGTTATGTTTCCTAGCCATAGACATGAGTTGTCATTTGATTAATGGGGTCACATCATTAGGAGAATGATGTGATTGACTTGACCCATTCCGTTAGCTTAGCACCCGATCGTTTAGTATGTTGCTATTGCTTTCTTCATGACTTATACATGTTCCTGTACCTATGAGATTATGCAACTCCTGTTTATCGGAGGAACACTTTGGGTGCTACCAAACGTCACAACGTAACTGGGTGATTATAAAGGAGTACTACAGGTGTCTCCAAAGGTACATGTTGGGTTGGCGTATTTGAGATTAGGTTTTGTCACTCCGATTGTCGGAGAGGTATCTCTGGGCCCTCTCGGTAATGCACATCACTATAAGCCTTGCAAGCAATATAGCTAATGAGTTAGTTACGGAATGATGCATTACGTAACGAGTAAAGAGACTTGCCAGTAACGAGATTGAACTAGGTATTGGATACCGACGATCGAATCTCGGGCAAGTAACATACCGATGACAAAGGGAACAGCATATGTTGTTATGCGGTTTGACCGATAAAGATCTTCGTAGAATATGTAAGAGCCAATATGAGCATCCAGGTTCCGCTATTGGTTATTGACCGAGAATAGTTCTAGGTCATGTCTACATAGTTCTTGAACCCGTAGGGTCCCACGCTTAACGTTACGATGACAGTTTTATTATGAGTTTATAAGTTTTGATGTACCGAAGATTGTTCGGAGTCCCGGATGTGATCAGGGACATGACGAGGAGTTTTGAAATGGTCGAGACATAAAGATTGATATATTGGAATCCTATATTTGGATATCGGAATGGTTCCGGGTGAAATCGGGATTTTACCGGAACACCGAGGGGTTACCGGAACCCTCCCGGGGGTTAATGGGCCTTAGTGGGCCATGAGGGAGAAGAGGAGGGCCGGCCAGGGCAGGCCGCGCGCCCCCTCCCCCCTAGTCCGAATAGGACAAGGAAGGGGGGGAGGCGCCCCCTTTCCTCTTTCCCATCCCCCCTTTCCTTATCCACCAAGGCAAGAGGGGGGAGTCCTACTCCCGGTGGGAGTAGGACTCCTCCAGGCGCACCCCTAGGGGGCCGGCCGCACCTCCCCCTCCCTCCTTTACATACGGGGGCAGGGGGGCACCCTAGAACACACAAGTTGATCTTCGTGATCGTTCCTTAGCCGTGTGCAGTGCCCCCCTCCACCATATTCCACCTCGGTCATATCGTCGCGGAGTTTAGGCGAAGCCCTGTGCCGGTAGAACATCATCATCGTCACCACGCCGTCGTGCTGACGGAACTCATCCCCGACACTTTGCTGGATCGGAGTCCGGGGATCGTCATCGAGCTGAACGTGTGCTGAACTCGGAGGTGCCCTACGTTCGGTACTTGGATCGGTCGGATCGTGAAGACGTACGACTACATCAACCGCGTTGTCATAACGCTTCCGCTTACGGTCTACGAGGGTACGTGGACAATACTCTCCCCTCTCGTTGCTATGCATCACCATGATCTTGCGTGTGCGTTGGAATTTTTTTGAAATTACTACGTTCCCCAACACTTGATGTGAACCCTTGGAGTCGTAGTTGTACTTGATGAAGTGTAACATGATGTAGTCTTGGGAACCCACTTGACCAAGGCCTTAGGTGCTTCTTTAAATGCATCAATTTCCTCTTGAAGCTTATCCTTGCCTTTTTGCTTGTGGTCTTGTGGTGGAAGATCATCTTGAGCTTGTGTTACTTTGAAAGAAGTAGGATCATACTTCTCTTGTTGAGGAACAAACTTCTTCTTGGGGTATTGATCTTCTTCCCACTCAACTCCGTTGGCATCAAACTTCCGTTCAAAACCAACACCTTGATTCTTCCGGTGTCTTCCTTGCTTGCGCACAATTTCCTCAAATTGCTTACTTCCGACAAGACTCTTGTAAACAACTTTCTCTATGATTCCCTTCAATAAGCTATTTTCTTGCTCAAGTGTAACTTGGCTAAGAGAATCATTAGTGGAATCAAGAGAACTACTAGAAGCATCAACATTGGATTTAGCATGATTGTTGTTTACTACTAGATGAACAATCTTTCTTGTTCTTGTTGCTAGATTTAACTTGTGGCACGTATGTAGACAAGAGTAAATGCTTGGCAATGTAAGAAGAACTTTTCTTGTGAAGATCATCATTGATTGCCTTTAAAAACTCATGCTCTTGCTCAAGGTTGAGCTTTTTAAAGCGTAGCTTATCATGAGTCTTTAAAAGTTCTCGATGATTTTCCAAGGTAGTTTCATGAGCTAACTTAAGAGTGTTTAGTTCTTTCGTTAGACGCTCAATTCCTTCTTATCATCGTCATTCGTTTTATCTTGATTAGCATGTTTAATTGACGTTTCATCATAGTTTTCATCACTAGAGTTGTCAACAAGTAAATCATTATCACCTAGCAAATCATCATACTCGGGATGTGTTACCTTTGGACCTTTGGCCATGAAGCATCTTCCAATTCCTTCATTTGGTGAGTCAAGTATGTCATAGGAGTTGGTTGACACAAGTGCTAGACCGGCAACACCTTCATCTTGAGTATATTCGGAGTCGGAGTGATAACATATTTCAGAGTGATTGTCGGAGTCGGAGCCGGATACCCATTCACCAACATGAGCTTGATGTCTTCTTTTTGTGTAGCTCCTTGATGACTTTTACTTTCTTTCCGAATCCTTGCTTCTCCGAGAGGCTCTTCGTTCATAACGATCATCTCTACTCCTCCTTTCTCTTGGTGGTGATTCTTCTCTTCTACTTCTTCTTGTGGAAGAATCTTCTCTTCTTTTGTAGGGGACGTACACTCATTGTAGTAGTGTTTGGGTCTTCCACAATTGTAGCAATTACGCTCACGACTAGAAGATCTTTTGTCATTGTAGGACCTTGACTTGGAACTTCTTTCTTTGCTTCTACTTTTGTAGAACTTGTTGAAGTTCTTCACCATTAAGCTCAATTCCTCATTGAAGGTTTGTTTCTCACTTGAAGATGTGGGAGTATCACATGAGGCTTTGTAAGCACCACTTGACTTGTTGTGAAGCTCTTCCTTATCCTTGAGTGACAGCTCATGAGCAACAATTCTTCCAATGACTTCCGTTGGCTTGAGATCTTTGTAATTGGGCATCATTTGGATCAATGTGCACACGGTATCATACTTTCCATCCAAGGCTCTTAGGATCTTTTTTATGATGAATTTGTCAGTCATCTCTTCACTTCCTAAGCCGGAAATCTCATTTGTGATGAGAGCAAGCCTAGAGTACATTTCAACGATACATTCACCATCCTTCATTTTGAACTTGTCAAGTTGACTTTGAAGCACATCCCATTTGGATTCCTTAACGAAGTCGGTACCTTCGTGCATATCAATCAAAGTATCCCAAATTTCCTTTGCATTCTCAAGACGGCTGATTTTGTTGAATTCTTCGGGGCACAATCCGTTGAAGAGAATATCACAAGCTTGATCATTGTATTGTAGCATCTTCAAATCTTCCGCGGTAGCTTCAAGGTTCGGTTCTCTCCCATCAAAGAATTCACCTTGCAAGCCAATACACAAAATATCCCAAACCGCGGGGTTATGTCCAAGGATATGCATTTTAAATTTCATCTTATGCTTCCAACTAGCAAAATTAGTGCCATCAAAGTAAGGACCTCTACGGTAGTAATTTCCCTCGCTAGACGCCATACTCTCTTAGGTTGTGAAACCAAGACTATGACCACCAAAAGCTGTGGAGATCAAAGCAAATGGAGACCAAAGCTCTGGTACCACTTGTAGGATCGGAAGTATGTCTAGAGGGGGGTGATTAGACTACTTGACCAAATAAAAATCTAGCCTTTTCCCAATTTTTGTTCTTGGCCGATTTTAGCAATTTAGCACAAGTCAAGCAATCAACCTACACATGCAATTCTAACAGTATAGCAGCGGAATGTAAAACAATTGCATATGAAGGTAAAGGGATGAGTTTGAGGGAGCAAATGCAATGTTGACACGGATATTTTTTATCCGTGGTTCCGATAGGTGGTTCTATCGTACATCCACGTTGATGGAGACTTCAACCCATGAAGGGTAACGGTTGCGCGAGTCCACGGAGGGCTCCACCCATGAAGGGTCCATGAAGAAGCAACCTTGTCTATCCCACCATGGCCGTCGCCCACAAAGGACTTGCCTCACTAGGGTAGATCTTCACGAAGTAGGCGATCTCCTTGCCCTTACAAACTCCTTGGTTCAACTCCACAATCTTGTCGGAGGCTCCCAAGTGACACCTAGCCAATCTAGGAGGCACCACTCTCCAAGAAGTAACAAATGGTGTGTTGATGATGAACTCCTTGCTCTTGTACTTCAAATGATAGTCTCCCCAAGACTCAACTCTCTCTCATAGGATTGGATTTGGTAGAAAGAAGATTTGAGTGGAAAGCAACTTGGGGAAGGCTAGAGATCAAGATTTATGTGGTTGGAATGGAATATCTTGACCTCAACACAAGTGTAGGTGGTTCTCTCTCAGAAAATATTTATTGGAAGTGTAGGCATGTTCTGATGGCTCTCTCCATGAATGAAGAGTGGGTGGAGGGGTATATATATCCTCCACACAAAATCTAACCGTTACACACAAATCACCAAACTCGGTGGGACCGAATCATTAAACTCGGTTGGACCGATTTAGTTCAAAATATGAATGTTAGGATTCTCGGTGGGACCGACATGTCAACTCGGTGGGACCGATGTCATTAAGGTTAGGGCATAACGTAATCTTGGTGAGACCGATTACACAAACTCGGTGAGACCGATTTTGGTAATAGCCAAACAGAGAGTTGGTCAGGCAAACTCGGTGGGACCGATTCACTCATCTCAGTTGGACCGAAACGTTATGAAAAGGAAACAGAGAGTTTGCATTGCAATCTCGGTGGGACCAATCGCTCATCTCGGCTTGACCGAAATGTTACGAAGGGAAACACAGAGTTTGCAATCCCATCTCGGTGAGACCGAGATCCCTATCGGTGAGACCGAATTGATTAGGGTTTCTGGCAGTGGCTATGTCAACTGAACTCGGTGGCTCCGGATGGAAAGAATCGGTGGGGCCGAGTTGGACTTTTTGGTTTAGGACATATGTGGATATGAGAAAGTAGTTGAGGGTTTTGGAGCATATCACTAAGCATTTTGAGCAAGATCCTCATTAAGCAACACCTCATCCCTTCTTAATAGTATTGGCTTTTCCTATAGACTCAATGTAATCTTGGATCACTAAAATAAAAAATGTAGAGTCTTGTGCTTTGAGCTTGAGCCAATCTTTTGTCCTTAGCATTTTGAAGGGTCCACTTTCTAATCCATGCCATGCCAAACATTGAGCTTCCTGAAATATTTATCTTGGAATAGCATTAGCTCAGTGAGATATATGTTGTTAGGAATTACCAAAACCACCCAGGGATAGTTTCACTTTCAGAGAAGTGTGCAAAGATGCACCTCCGTCAATGCAAAGGGCGTCCATGGCCTTATCAAGCTCTTGCTCACTGGTTTCCTCTTCATCCCCTCCATCTCTCATCATCACATGTTTCCTTCTCTCGACCTCTAGCAGGCTTTCCATGGTTCCGAAAGGGTTTGCCGGGGTGATTTACTTCACCACCTCGACCCTTACCGCCAGTAACATTCTGACCTTTTTCCTTGTCGCGCTTCTCATATTATGCTTTCTTCTTCTTGACAAGCTGCTCAACTTGATAACACTCTTGAAGTTCGTGGCCCTTGGTCCGATGAATCTTGCAGTACGGCCCATCACCTTTCCCAGCTTACTCGGCAGCAGCAGCTTCCCGGCAGTCAGTGCACACGGTAGCTTCCTTGCCGGGGGCCTCAGCTTTGGCCTTCTTGCCGGTACTAGGCGTACCAGATCCTTCAACAGTCATCAACGCCTTATCTCTCCCCTTCTTACTTTGCTTCTTGCTCTTTTCTGACTGGTTGATTCATCCTCATCCTCTGAATCAACATTGGTGCAATCTTCCTCTCCAGGCAACCTCCTTCCCTCCTCCATCCAAGCACATTTATCCACTAATGTGTAAAGCTCATTCATAGTCTTGGGCAACCGCACGTTCATCTTGGAACAAATACGACAATTGCGCACATTGGACTGGAAGGCAGCTATTACGGCTGCCGGATAGATATTTGGGATATTTCTATGAACTTTGCTAAATCTCTACAAAAACTTACAGAGCATTTCTCCTTCCTTCTCCTGGAGAAGCTGCAAATCGCTGGGCCTGCCGGGTTCTTGATGACCGCCAGTGTAGGCGCCAATGAACTTATGGCACAGGTCGGCCGACAACGAAATGAAGTTCTCAAGTAGGTGCATCAGCCAAGACCTCATATTGGATTTGATGGCCAAAGGGAAGTAGCTGGCGAACACCTTCTCATCTCTTCCCCCGGCAGCCTGAACATCGATGGTGTAGATGCTCAGGAACTCTGCCGGGTTCAGCCTCCCGTCGTACTTCCCAGGTATCTCTTTCTTGAACATGCGAACGGATGGCCAATGGACTTGCCACATCTCTTGTGTAAAGGCAGGGCAGCCAACCTCGAAAGGTAGGCACCCGCCAACACTGAGCGCAGGCTCGTCGACGTTGAGGCCGTCGCACCCGTCGGTCCGGTGGAGGTTGTCGCGGCTGTCGGTGTCAAAACCTGCGGATCTCGGGTAGGGGGTCCCGAACTGTGCGTCTAGGCGGATGGTAACAGGAGACAAGGGACACGATGTTTTTACCCAGGTTCGGGCCCTCTCAATGGAGGTAAAACCCTACTCCTGCTTGATTAATATTGATGATAGGGGTAGTACAAGAGTAGATCTACCACGAGATCAGAGAGGCTAAACCCTAGAAGCTAGCCTATGGTATGATAGTTGTTCGTCCTACGGACTAAAACCCTCCAGTTTATATAGACACCGGAGAGGGTTAGGGTTACATAGAGTCGGTTACAAATGGGAGGAGATCTACATATTCGTATCACCAAGCTTGCCTTCCACGCCAAGGAAAGTCCCATCCGGACACGGGACGAAGTCTTCAATCTTGTATCTTCATAGTCCAGGAGTCCGGTCGAAGGTTATAATCCGGCTATCCGAACACCCCCTAATCCAGGACTCCCTCAGTAGCCCCTGAACCAGGCTTCAATGACGACGAGTCCGACGCGCAAATTGTTTTCGGCATTGCAAGGCGGGTTCCTCCTCCGAATACTTCATAGAAGATTTTGAACACAAGGATAGTGCCCGGCTCTGCAAAATAAGTTCCACATACCATCGTAGAGAGAATAATATTTGCACAAATCCAATCTACTGACGTATTCTGCAGCGTGACATCACACCACTGCCAAGCCTTTATTCGAATCGTTTTTACTGTCCCACCTCAGTGGGTTTAGCGAGGCGGTTTCCTTGGCACGTCTTGTCGAAGCAGAGATCGTGTCCCCTTATTCCGGGATTCTCATTAATACGGGCGTGGGTAACCCAATCGTGCCCGTTGGCATGTCTCCTCTATCGAAGGCGAGTCCCAAACGGTCACGTGGAGGGCTCTTGGTATTCAACCTATTTATAAAGAGACCAAGGCTCTACTCCTTTCTTTCAATCTCAATAGAATCCGCCCCTCGCCTCGAGTTCCAACACCCAAAGCTCCAGATTCAGCGCTTGGACCTTCGATGATGTCCGGCTCCGACCTTCAAGGCGGTGGATGCCTTCCTTCGTTACGGAAGAAGACGTGCTAAAGCTAAGAGATGCTGTGTATCTAACCGGGCGAAATCTGATAGGCTGCCTGCTCAAGGGCAGGTTATTCCCACTCCCAAGCCTGGTGAGAGCATGGTGTTCGCGTCTCACTTCCTTCGGGGGTTAGGCTTCCCGAAGGACCCCTTTGTGAGGGGGCTCATGTTTTATTATGGGCTGGAATTTCACGACTTGGCTCCGGAGTCCATCCTCCACATCTCATCGTTCATCGTCGTGTGCGAAGCCTTCCTCTGTATTACTCCTCATTTCGGATTGTGGCTTAAGATCCTCAAAGTAGAACCGAAGATGATCGAGGGGCAGCACACAAAGTGCGGAGGCGCTGTTATAAGCAAGAATGCTGACGCTCCATGGCCCGAGGGCTCTTTTCAAGAGGAGTTCAGCTTATGGCAACGAGAGTGGTTTTATATCACAGCTCCCAGGGGCACCAAGTGGGTGGCGCCACCGGCCTTTCGCTCGGGTCCCCCACCACAGCTAGCGTCATGGGTCAATAAAGGGTTTAACTGGGGGCCGTCCAAGGATGTGCCCTTGTTGCAGGGCCGCATTCGAGATCTCCTAGAGAGAGACATCAATCTGGTCGCAGTGACGCAGGTCATGTTGATTCGCCGCACCTTGCCCTGCAAACGTCGCCCCCTCCGCCTGTGGGAGTTTAATCCGGAGGGACCACGAGCTCTTCAACATTTTACGGGTGCGACGCCCATGGAGATGTACAAATTGTTCTTCGGATCACAAGCAATGTGTCTGGACTCGACCGAGGACGCAGGTCTGAGCTGCAATCGCCCGGATACTCAAGTAAGTAATCCTGTACCAGGACACGCCATCCGTATATTTATCATAAAATTGCCCTTAAAAGAGATGTCCCTTAAACAGGAGTGGATAGCGGAAGCAAAGCTAATCAGGTGTCTTGCCCCCCTCCCTGAGACCATGCTGGATCCCGTGTTAACCAGGATGCTGGAGGTTGCGCCTTTGGAAGAAGGGAAAGGGGGGAATAAGGAAGCTACTGCCTCCCCGAAGGAGACTGTCAGGGCGGGAGGAATCGAAAATTCCTCTGTCCAGGGGAAGAAGAGGACCACCTCTGAAGACCCGGAGACCATGGTCTCAAAGTGGGGGAAGAAATCTTCGTAGGAGGTTCCTGCGCCGGGGGATGCCTCGGCCGCACTGTGCCCACAAGGGGATCAGCCCTCCACCGGGCCGTAAGTAGAGAGGGGAGTTTTGAAATAAGAAACAGCCTTGTTCTATTTCTGAGGAAGATAACCGAAATTTTACCTTGTAGTTCGGATCTCAGCCCTTCTCAGCAGAGCTCATCTTCAGGGGATCTTCGTCCGGAGATGATGGAGAGCGGAACGCCTCCCCCTGCCGTACCGCCTTGCGAGGCGGGCGACCCTGAGGTGTCGTCACGGAGGGTTTCTCCGAATCCGGCAGGGCCGGAAAGCAGTCGTATGGCTCCCCAAAGCCCTCCGTGTCCGGCCTTCGAAAAAGGCCATCGGACGAGTCCGGCACCGTCCGGTGCACGGTCGGAGGAGCTGAAGGATCTGCTCGGGCGAGCGTCTATCTCAGAAGAACACCGTGCATTGATGGGCACGGTGATTGAAAGGATTTCATCCATAGAGAGCGGGTTGCACGAGGCCGTCAGGAGTTTATCGGCTGTGTTTTGAGGTACGATGAAATGATGTACCTCTAGACAGTTCCGCATATATAAGATGCGTCCTGTGTAGATAGTAGCCCCTGAGACTCGGTGCATTGTCAAAAATGATGGCGCGCCGAGGATCATAATCCCATGTATAACATGTCGCTGTTCCTATGTAGGTGGCGAAGTGTCCGGTGGCTAGCCGGACTGATGAATTTGCCGAGCTAAAGCGGTAACTTGACTTGGCAGATGCCGACATCGTGCTTGTTAACAAGCGGCTTGACGAGGCACAAGGTATGTAATTTCTCCGAAGACACCTGGTAAGGGGAGCTTGATGCCCGTACCTTACAACATGTGTGCTTGATGCATATGGTGCCGCTGCCAGGGAGAACCTTCGGGCGGAACTTGCCCGAGCCAAGGAGCAGGCCAGGAGAAGCGATGCGACTGCCTTAAAGGCGCCTGAAGAGCTGAAAGCCGAACAGGCTGCTAACTGCCGAAGCAAGAAGGAAATGCCCGAGATGGCTGTGAAGTTGAAGAATGCTGCTGACCGCTGCGAGCTTCTTGAAAAAGAAGATCGGGCGGAACAGAAGGACCTGAATAAGGCCTCTACCGAGGCCAAGGATGCTCGCTCTGCGATGAGAGCTATGAAGGAGGAGCTACGTCAGGCCGGAGATATCGCGGCTGGAAATCCCTTTATGCTGCGGATGAAGTTCGGGGATCCTAAATATGCTCCGTTGGACCGGTTGTGGAGTCTGGCGGACACTTACCAGACTTGGCGGCGAAAGTGCATGACGCGGCCGAACTCTTCTGAGATCAAAAGGATCAAGAGGTGGAAAAGCTTTTTTGGTCGCAGTTCCACAATCTAGAGCACCCACTTCCATTAATCGATCGTTTGGCCGCATGGGCGGAGCTGAATAGGTTATCCGGACTCGCCATGAAGTATGTCGTGAGTCATCTATGGCCGGAAAGGCCCGAGCCGAAGAGTTATTTTATCTTGGTGCAGCAATTCCTTGGTGCGGTGTCGCATATCAATGCAATGAAGAGGTCAGCGTGCATAGAGGGTGCGCGGAAGGCTCTTGCCCGTGTCAAGACATACTGGGCGGAGATAAAGGCCACCGATGTTGCATCCCAAGATTCGGATGGGAGCCGAGTACCTGCCGAGCACTATTTTCAGAAAGTTCTGCAGGGCGCTCGTTTAATAGAAACGAAGTGCTCGAAGGATATTATGTTCGAATAACATGTATTATTGTAAAACAATGTTTCGAGGGAATATAAAAGGTTTTTATACTTGTGCCTTCAAGAATTAAAATACCTCTTGTGCGGCCGTTAATGTATATGTATATATAACCTGAAAGATGGCAGTAGTCGGCTTCATTTACGCATATAATGCGGGGTGTTCGCATGAAAGTGCATTTTCACACTTGATCCAACGTCTTGGTCCTATAAAGGAGGTGATAGCACAGCGAACTAGGCAACCGGACTATAATGCTTTATCACTTTCACTTAGCCATAGGAGTTTGACGGTGGGGCTACTATATAGCCCACAGGGCACCGCGTTCACCCGAATTCGGGCGCGTGTGTGCCTGGCCGAAACAGCCCTTCGTTAATGCGGAGGAATCCTAAAGATTCCGGCGCGTCATCGAAAGTGGTTGACCAGTCTCACGCTATATCATGACGATCAGTTTCGGCTTTCTCTCTTTGAGGTGCTACTTTGGCAGAACCGGGGCACAATGGCGATAGTTCTCCGGTGCCGCCTTAGCCGATAGAGCGGAACGTAAGGCAGCAAAACACAGGAGCCGGGAAAACCCAACATTTGACCAAAGACATGATTCGGAGCTGATGCATATAAGGCCAAACTCGCGACGCCGAACACTCCGTAAGGTATTCGGTCTTTATGAAAACGGGCTGAAGAATGCCCTTAGTAATAAGCCCCTGGTGTCCAGGTACGCGCAAAATTCTAACGTGGCCACATGTCAGGACCCCGATTCCAAGTCACATCGATCTAGCCGGTAACACCTTATATCACTTTGCGGCCTCACGCATGGTATTCCCACGGGTGTCTCCTTACCATGGACCGGGACCATTTGCGCCTTTTGGCTCACGTATATGATAGTGTCGCTAGCATCCATATGACAGAGAACCCGGGCCGACATGGCTAGTCGTGAACCCAAAGCGGCACTAATCCATGGGGACATGCATACATGAATCAACTTCGAGCATGTCGGTCAGCAACGTGTGAATCCGGGCTGTAGCACTGGGCTAACAGGACTCCGGGAACCCGGGCTGTAGCAGGCTAGGCAGGACTCCGGATGTCACCGCGTGACATTTCCCCGTAGGGACAGAACCACAGAACGGCGAAGTGAAACACATGCCGGCCGGTCAAGTGTTCCGGAGGCAGTAGTGTTGGGCTAGCAGGACTCCGTGAACCAGGTGTAGCGGACTACTATGGCTCATGGAAGCACAAGACTACATTTCCCCATAAGAGAGGCTACCAAGGATAAACAACTAGGTTGTCGGATCCCACACATACCAATCATTTCAATCATACACACAATATGCTCGATATGTGTAAATACAACATGGCATCACAACATAACTCTACGACTCATGTATTTATTCATTAGGCTCCGAGGAGCGAGATATTACAAACATGGGTCTCATGACCCAACATTCAGAGCATACAAGTCAAAGCACATGCGGAAGCTTAACATGTCCGAAATGCAGACATCTACAAAGGAAAAAGGCTGAGAAGCCTGACTATCCACCAGATCCTGCCGAGGGCACTAGATCGTAGCTGAGGTATCAAGCTAAAGGTCGAAGTCCACGTGGAACTACTAGCGAGACGGACGTCTCTCTGCAAAAACATAAAATAGGCAAACGTGACTACAAATGTACCCAGCAAGACTTACATCAGAACTAACTACATATGCATCGGTATCAACAAAGGGGGTGGTGGAGTTTAACTGCAGCAAGCCAGCGTTGACTCGGTGGCTATCCTGAACTACGACTGCAAGTAACTCTTTTGAGGTGGCGCACACGAGTCCACATATTCACCATATCAATACACCACTATGGATCCGCTCCCGTCTCCCTACGAGAAGGCCATCCGTAGCACTCACGCTTATCTTGCGCATTTTAGAGTATCCACTTTAACTTGTCTATGAACTGATATAGGTAACCCAGAAGTCCTTTACCGTGGACACGCCTATTCGAATAGATCATTTATAACCCTGCAGGGGTGTACTTATTCACACACGCTCTCGCCACTTACCACCATGTACACGTCGTGTATCTCGGCAACCTTCAAGCGGAAGCCTGGCGAGGGAGTCGGCCACGGCCTACCTAAACACTCAAGTCTCTAGTCCAGGTTTATCGCCTATTCAGGTTCCATCCGCAGGTAGTCCAGCCGAGGTTTCCACATACGACCCCGAACGATGTGAGCAGGGTTCCCGAGACACCAAACGTGCGCACTGTACACCGTGCCACGGTGTATCTACCGCATCATAGCCCACCCCTAGGGTCAGCGCTACGCACGGCCTCCAACACATATACTACAAACACCAGAAACTAGTTGCAACTCCTGGGCAGAGAACAAGGGTGGTTAAGAAGCCGAGAGAGTCAACTAAGGATCCCAATGTGTGGTAGTAGCTGTTCATGGTTCACAAACACAGAACTCAGTTCCTGAAGACGGCTTCAAGGAGACAACCCACCATGTACTCCTACATGGCCTCTCACCGCTACCTTTACCAAATCGTGTTCTCACACTTAGCTCACACACAGTAGGACATGTTTACACACCTCTGATTCATCCCTAATGAATCAGACCTGACTCGACTCTAAGCAGTAGCAGGCATGACAAACAAGCATGAATGATTAGGCACATCAGGGCTCAAACAACTCCTACTCATGCTAGTGGGTTTCATCTATTTACTGTGGAAATGACAGGTCATGCAGAGGAAAAGGGTTCAGCTACCGCAAGTAAATGTAAGAATCGTTGTTGTCCTAATGCAATAAAAGAGAGCAGGAGCGAGAGAGTGGATTTGTTTCGGAATGAACAAGGGGGTTTTGCTTACCTGGCACTTCTGAAGATATTATAGCTCTTCATCGGTGTCATCGATCCCATCGTCGGTATCACGTCTATCGAGAGGGGACAAATACCGACAAGATAGAAGGAAACACAATCAATGCAATGCACAATTTGATGCATGATCATGACATGTCAACATGCTGTGTTTTGAGCTAATGCAACTAGCAACATGTTAAATGGAGTTGGGTTGAACCCTAGGTTCAAATTCAAACTCCATATGTGAGAGCTTAAATGCCATTTATATGATTTGGCCTAAACAGCAGCCATAAGTTGATATAACATGCATTTAAGTGGTACAGATGGGTAGATTGGATTTTTCTGATCATTTTTCATATATAAATTATTTCATTCTGAGCTACGGTTGATTTTCTATGATTTTTAGAAGTTTTGGCTATTTTCTGGAATTTCCTGTAAAAGAATAACTCCAGAAAAAGAGTTACCGCGTCAGCACTGCGTCACTGTGATGTCAGCAGGTCAACGGGGCGGTCCAGGTCAAACTGACCAGTGGGTCCCATGTGTCAGTAACTAAACTAAACTAACTAGGTTTAGTTAACACTAATCTAGGTTAGTTAGCAGGGCGTGGCCCGCATGTCAGTGAGAGAGAGGGGTCAAACCCCTGGGCAGACGGGGTCAAACCCTGCCGGTCAAAGGCAGTCAACCAGCCGGCGCTTAGCCGCTGGCGGCAGCAGACGCGGTGGAGCGGCGCGGGTTTCGCGCTCCGGCGACCAAATGGGCGGCGGAGGCCATCTACGGGGAGCTGGAGGTGCGCCGCTTCCATTGGTGGTGGTGGTTGGTCCGGAGGTGGCCGGAATCGTCGCCGGCGACGATGTTGGCGGCTGCCGAAGCTCGGGTGAGCTCGGGGTTGTCGCTACAACGAGTGTGGAGGCGCGGGGTTAGCACCTACGTGCTCTACGGGGTGCGGCGAGCAAGATGGACATGACGGCCAGGCCGTTGCGTGGCCGGAATCACGCCGGCGGCGAGCACAAGCGGCGGCGGGTGTGGGTGAGCAAGGTGCGGTGGCTACTGAGCACGAGAGCGAGAACGGTGAGGGGGAAGAGGATCAGTGGCTCACGGCGAGTGCAGGGAAACGAACGGCGAGCTCGAGGGAGAACCGGAGCGGTCGGGGCGGCGGAGGCGATCTCGTCGTCAGGAGGTTGGGGACGAGCTCGGTGAGGACGTTCGGGGGCTTCGGGCGGGGTGTGGCTCGGTGAGGGGGTGGAGGACGAAGTGGCGGAGCTTCTGGGTGCGTCGGCGAGGCGTGGGGTGGCCGGTGGCCGTGGCTATGGCGAGCGGCGGCTGCGCCGGCTTCGGGTGGAGTGCGCGTGAGAGGATAGGGAGGGAATGAGCACGGGAGAGGAGTGAGAGGGCCTGGGGGGTGTGTGGCGTCTCCAGCCAGCTCCAGGCGGTCGGCGGCAAGCAGGAGGAGGCGTGGCGAGCTCGGCGGTGTCGCGGTGTCCCTCCTCTGCCTACTGGCAGAGGTAGGCGATGACTGGCACTAGGCCAGTGGGCTGGGCCGTGCTGGGCCAGGCCAGGTGGGCGCCAGGTAAAACCCTCTCTCTCTGCTTTCTGTTTATGTTTTTCTATTTCTCTGTAACTTCTGGGCTTTATTAAAAATACCAGAACGTTTTCAAAAATCCTGAAGATAATTTTGGGCTCTATTTGGATTATTCCTAACATCCCTCACTTAAGTTCAGAATTAATTGAGCACTGAAAATAATATATAGCATTTAAATGCCTAATTGCAAATAGCATATGATTTAATTCAGTGACCTTATGTGTCCTAGAAAATTGTGCACTATTTTTGTCAGAGGTTCTGGACCAAGGCAAAGATGATGAACATTTTAGAAGGGCATTTCAGGTTCATTGAAAAAGGTTTTAGTAAACCCTAATTGGTTTAAGGGGTTGCTGGGGGTTCTGTCATCCCCATTTCATATTTAAGAAAAATTTAAACATGATGCATGGAAGCTAATGCAAAGATAAGCAAGGCCTGACCTGGGGCTATGACAACTCACCCCCACTAAACAAAAATCTCGTCCCGAGATTCAAGCGTAGGGTAAGATGAAGGGGGAACGCAACTTACGCAATCTTCATGATCCAGGTTGCATCTCACAAGAACGTTGATTCGATCACCATCCTTGTCTCGACGTCTTGCTCTGAGAACTCTAGCTATCATGACAATGGGAGGAGAAGGAGATTCTAGAAGGATCGATCTTTCGAGGATCGAACAACTCAGGATTAACTCAGGGAATGAGACATAGCAACATTTCTCGAGCTGAGACATGAAACATACATCCAGAGGGATGGAGTGTAACAGATGATGAAGATTCACTACGTAGACACAATTCCACACTTAAGAAGGTGGTGAACAGTTGTCCACGTAGTGAGGAGTTGAGTTGCCATGATACCATAACGAGACATCTTAAGGAAGGTGACCCGCAGAAATATTCCCTTAAGTGGCAAAAAGAATTACTTTTGATATAGAGATCATTGAGACTCTTTATACCAGCCTAAGGCAATCCCAATCGATCATTTGAAGGAGTTCGAAAGAATGACATACTCGGACTAGAATGGATGATGTGGACTACCTTGTTGAAGACAACGCAATGGATGATTTTGCTTATCATCGGAAATGGATGGGACCCATGGTAGGACCACTTTTGAAGATGATCCTAAACAACAATTCTTGAGAGGGCAGCCCATGGGAATTGGCACAATGGCGGTGCAAGCTGGGAACAAAATGCAACTGTTGGGAATGTTCCAACCATCATATCTCACTGAGATTCAGATCCGATTGGTGATAGGATACTTGCACTCAAAGCATGTCCGAAAAGAAAGGTTGCAACACAAATCGACGAGATGACGTTGCGAGATTCTCGGGATACGAACTACGATAGTAAGGTCCAAAACATGAGCTGGTTCTGCTACACACATGTGAACATGTTGTCCCAGACAAGCATGATCACATGGTAGTCTTGCAATAAAACACTACCGAGTTCTGATTGGGAACCATCATTGAGATAACGAAGTCTTGTGCATATCTGTCCGGGCCCTCCAGGATTAGCGCATGAACTTCTTTTCTTTGAACAATTCAATCAGTGGCTTGGTGTGCTAGGAATTGCATATGGGATGAAGATGATCAGTCTATCAGACCATAGAATACTTTGCACGGGCATGACTAACTTGGGATGATTCCAGAGGAAGCAAAACAAACCTTTCCCAAATTCATGGCGGCCACTTACACCTAAAGCACATGAATTCGAGGAAGTCACTTCTTCCATCCAAGCATAGGCTTCATGAACGGAACACGAAGGCATTGCTTACAAAGTTTTCAACAGTAGGTTGATGTTCAACATGAATCATGGGGGAGACAAAAAGCTGCTGATGGGCTCAACGACAACTCATCAGAATTTCCATATCACTGGACTTCCGCCATCATGTGAACACGGTGATAGCATTGGTCAGACCAAAAGATGTAATGGTATATGCTCGAGGAATCAACCATGAGTAAGACAACATTACGAACATCATTGGTTTTGATTTGACTTGACAATAGCCCATACTCAAGTCAAAGTTTTGACAAGGCAATAGATCCAACAACTGATCACAGGGACCAATCGATGAAGATATCATCTTTCTTCAACACACACACACACACCAGGATATGCCTTGGAGATGAACTAAGTCAGGTAAGCTTTTATCTTCCAACTCTCCAAGTTGTTGTTTAGCTTAACCAACTAGCTTAGGGTATCCCTCACAGATTCTTCGAGAAAGGGTGGTTACAAGAAAGCCAACTTTATCACGAACTCAACATAGCGGTCAGGTGACAACCTGGTAATACTTCCGAGAAGATATTCGGAAAATCATGAACCACCAATATGCTACTAAGCTCGAGAATAATCCTGCTTTTCAGGGCAAGACGATATGATCAAAAGAGCGAGGGATTGGCACAATCCTAACTCATTGATCGAAGAGTGCACCGGAAATAAGGACTAGGTAGCACGATCAATCTTAGGATGATGATTTAATAACCAACACTCTAAGAATGAGAATATTGTATTATATTAACTACCAAGCAAGGGGGTTGCTAGGCGTATTGATTTCACACATCATGATTCACTTGTCGGCGTTCCGGTTACAATTTTCAGTTTGCATATAATCCACAACAATATCCAGTAACAACATATTTGAGCTGCGGTTTTAAGTTCTAACTAGAAATGCACACTAAAAAATGAATTGTACAGCTAACAAAAAAAACATAGCACACGACACATTTTATTGTATTGGTATAAATTCAGACTCGAGTTGTAGCATGGACAGAATCTATGCTAGGCTCCAGGTGACTCGTGACAATCAACATTTTGACGGACAAATTCATAAGGTGGAGACTGAAACTACTACTACATATATTTACAAGATTACATGGTGTACACTATCACTCTGTTACTATCGATATCGATATTAAGCTATGTGTTAGCAAAATATATCGTTGAGATAATGTATTGATAGTCTAGAGATATGTGAACACAGTCTAGAATCGAGTACTGAACACCTAATATTTTCTGCAATTTGGGCTTAGAATTTAGTTGTTTGGCTAGGAATACAACATAAAGAATTGCTAAGATGCTAGAGTATCTAAGAGAGAGTTTAAAGCACAAATATGATGGATCACACCTTTCCACCATATTCTTTCTATTGGAGAACTTTTGGTTATATGCTCGAGTTCCAATTTTAGAATGACGAATCGATGATTGTATAGTAGAAAACAATAGGACTATAAATTATTTATAGTTTAGTATTGATACGTCTCCAACGTATCGATAATTTTTTATTGTTCCATGCTATTATAGTATCAATCTTGGATGTTTTATATGCAATTATATATCTTTTTTTGGGACTAACCTATTAACCTAGTGACCAGTGTCTGTTTTTTCCTCATTTTTGGCTTTTCAGAAAATCATTATAAAACATAGTCTAGACGGAGAAAAAACTTTGGATCAAATTTTTTTGGACCAGAAGGGACCCACAAAGGTTCCACAGAAGACCTGGGGAGTCACGATGAAGCGACAAGACCAGGGGCATGCCCCGTGGGGGTGCCCTCTAGGCTTGTGGGCCCCTCGTGGCATCTCTTGACCGAATTCCACATCTATAAATTCCCAAATATTCCCAATACATCAGAGATCCACCCGAAATACTTGTTTCGCGCTGCAAGTTTTTGTTCTCCACGAACCCATCTAGAGGCCTTTCCCGGCACCCTGCCGGAGGGGGAATCGATCACGGAGGTCTTCTACATCATCCTTGCTGCCCTTCCAATGATGTGTGAGTTGTTTACCACAGACCTACAGGTCCATATCTTGTAGCTAGCTGGCTTCTTCTCTCTCTTTGATCTTCAATACAATGTTCTCCTCGATGTTCTTGCAGTTCTATTCTATGTAATCTTCTTTTGCGGTGTATTTGTTGGGATCCGATGAATTTTGGTTTTATATCACATTATTCATGAATATTAATTGAGTCTTCTCTGAATTATTTTATGCATGATTACTATAGCATTGTATTTCTCTCTAATCTATCCATTTAGCTTGGCCAACTAGATGATTTTTCTTGCAATGGGATATGTGATTTCTGATGGGTTCAATCCCCTGGTGCTCAACCCGAGTGACAGAAAGGGGCATGACACGTATTTGTATTATTTCCATTAAGGATAAAAATATGGGGTTTATTCATATTGATTGGGTGTACTTTGTCTACATCATGTCATCTCGCTTCAGGCGTTACTCTGTTTTCATTAACTTAATACCCTTGATGCATGCTGGATAGCGGTCGATGAGTGGAGTAATCATAGTAGATGCATGCAGGAGTCAGTCTACTTGTCTCGGATGTGATTCCTATAAACATGATCATTGCCTTGAATATCGTCATAACTATGCGCTTTTCTATCAATTGCCCAACAGTAATTTGTTTATCCGTATGCTTTTTGTTCGAGAGAGAAGCTTCTAGTGAAAACTATGGCCCCGGGTATACTTTTATCATATATATAATCCAAAAATACCTTGCTACACTTTATTTATTTATATTTTAATTTTCAATTTATTTATTCTTTTGCCTATCACTACGAGATTTGATCCTTGCAAATACCCGTTGAGGGGATTGAGAACCCCCTTATTTGCATTGAGTCAAGTATTTGCTTTTGTGTGTGCAGGTCCTGCTAACGAGGTTCTGTGTGGTTCTCCTACTAGATTGATAACCTTGGTTCTTAACTAAGGGAAGTACTTATCTCTATTGTACTGCTTCATCCTCTCCTCTTCGAGGAAATCCCAACGCAACTCACAAGTAGCAGGAATAATTTATGGCACCGTTACCGGGGAGACATCACCAAAACCTATCAAGCACCTTCGCATAATCTATCTTCTACTTGCTCTTACTTTTATTTGCCTTTGCTTCTCACTTTCATATTCCCCACTTCTAAAACATTTTTTTTACAAAAACACAAAAAATATATTTGCTCGCTTGCTCGCTTTGTTACAAGAAAACACCAAGTTGTGCGATTTTTACAATACTAATAAGATTTTATTAGCACTCCAATTGCTCCTCCCGCCACTAGTGCGGAGTCATGTGATATTAATATCTCTTTGCTAAATCTTGTTATGAAAGAACAATTTCTCGTATTCCTGATGAAGATGATGCACCCACTGGTATAGCAAGCTGCTATACAAACGGTTTTTAACCCCTTTCCGCGACGGCATTTTAAACCGTTTCCTAGTGAGTGTGGCCGATAGGGGGCGGGGGGGGGGGGTGTCCTTCCCACACGACCAAGAAACTATCGGGGATAGGGTGTAGGAATGCATACGTTTTCCAGATCAAAGCGTATGTGGTGCCCGCACCTATCCCAAACGCGATTCTGCACACAACTGTTTGGGATATCTCTAATATCCCAAATGCTTTTTTTACAATACACAGTAGGTAAAAACCCCACTGCAATTTTTTTCATTTATATAAACAAACAGCAAACAGGACAAAGTCTATAATACAAAAGGCTTGAGGTAAGCCAAAAAAAGAGAAAACTGAAAAAAGAAAAGGGCTAACCACCCAAAATTACAAAGCCAAATTATCCAGCCAGGAGCAATAAGCTCTGGCATAACTCTACTTAATCCTAAATATGAGCAAGTTGAGTTCCTCCAAGAAAGTGGCTTTCCACCTCTGGATGCTAGGAGGAATGGCTTGGAAAATGAGGTTATTCCTGGAAATCCATAAGGCCCAAGATGCAAGGATAATTATTTCCATGAAGAAAGGCACATGCAATTTCTGCCTGATGTCAGCAAAAGCTTCCAGAACTGAAACATTGGCTTGTCTTGAGGGACAGACCAGATCCCAGCATTCAGCAGCAAAGGGGCAGGTCCAAAAAAGGTGTTGTAATGTTTCCTCTTGCTGGCAGTTGTTCACAGCACAATTATAACTATGCAGGTGAAATGTTTTCCTCCTTAAAAATTCCTTGTGTTTAGCCTATCATGCAGGGGCCTCCAGAAGAACACTTTATGCTTGGGTTGACATGAACTATTCCATATCCAATTGAATTGTTGGGGAACAATTTTAATTCCCATCATAAATCTATAGGCTTTAGCCACATAAAAGTGCTCATTCCCCCAAATGTAACTCCAAGTATCAGTACAATCAAGGAAATCAGAAGCTCTTAATTGTATGCAAATGTCTTCCATAGATTCAAACTCATCAAATGCCTGCACAGTCAGTGGCAAATGAAATAGGTCCTCCAGATATTCAGTGTGAATGACTGAGTGTACAGCAATGTCCTTGCTTTTCACAAAAGAAAAGAGATGAGGGAACATATCCTATAAGCAAGCAGTGTGCCAGAGATCAGACCAGAAGAGAGCACTTCTTCCATCCCCAATATTACATTTTGCCAAGGATTTATAATTGTCAATGAGCTTAAGGTTGGCCTTCCACCAGAATGATCCAATCCAACTACTTCCTGGCAGTGAGCCATTGTTGTAATATGATTCCCAAATCAGATTTACCCAAGGACTGTCATGCCTGTTATAGAACTTATGAAGGTTCTTAAGCAGCAAAGCTTTGTTTTGCACAAAAATATCCTGCACTCCCAAGGCCCCTTGATCTTTTGGTCTATAGACAGTATTCCAAGCCACCATTGCAGGTCTATGGTCTTCAAGATCAGAGCCTCTCCATAAACAGTGCCTCAAATATTTGATTACCTGAGTTTTAATTGTGATAGGGACATCAAGGCAACCTATAAAATAGATCAGGAGTGAATTTAGGACTGATTTAACCAGCAGAAGTCTACCAGCCAGAGTCATAAAAGAAGACAACCCCACAAGCTTTTTTTTTGCAATCTTGTAACTAATGGGAGGCACTGCTCAACAGAAGGTTTGTAAAGGCCTGGAGGAGTCCCCTGGTATTGGAAAGGAAAATATTCCCTTTTACATTGAAAAGTGTTTATCAAAATCTCCACTTTCTCCTCAGGCACATTAATTGGGATAAGACTTGATTTACTGTAATTCACCTTAAGTCATGTAGCATCAGCAAAGGTGTTGAGTAGAGCTTTGAGACAGTGAATTTGCTTTGCATCTGCTTGCAGAAGAACTAGAGTATCATCTGCATATTGGACTATAGGAAAATCAGGGCAAGAATTCACTTGAAGGGGTGAGGAAAGCAAACCAAGTTGCATAGCCCTGTTGAATATTGATTGAAGCAAATCAGCTGCTAGGACAAAAAGGAGAGTAGACAGTGGGTCCCCTTGCCTAACTCCTCTAACACAGTAAAAAAAATTCCCAGGCACACCATTCAACATAATAGTAGATGAAGCAGAGGAGAACAACATTCTGATCCAAATGATCCATATGTCCCCAAAACCTTTAGCTTTCAAAATGTCCAACATTGCTTGGTGCTCAATGGTGTCAAAAGCCTTTTCAAAATCCAGATTTAGCACAATAGTCTCTTCTTTGGACTTGTGGCACTGATGAAGATACTCATAGGCCCATCCCAAGCAGTCATGGATGGCTCTTTCTTTAAGAAAACCATACTGATTAATATGCACCAGTTGGAGAATTACTTTCTACAATCTATTTGCCAACAGTTTGGTGATGAGTTTGAGATAGCAGTTGAGAAGAGAAATTGGCCTAAAGTCATTTGCTGTCAGGGGTGTGCCACTTTTGGGAATAAGAGTGATATAGGATGTATTTATGCTCTCCAGGGAAAGTTGTCCAGCATGAAAATCAGCAATTAACTTAAGCACATCCCCTTTTATAATATCCCAACATGATTTAAAGAATTCATTGTTGAAGCCACCAGGACCTGGAGATTTGTCCAATGGAAGCTCTTTCACCATAGCATTGACCTCTTCCTCTGTGAAAGGTAACTCCAAGTTTTAGAAAATTGAAGCATCTGGTTGCTGGCCATATAAAGATTCCAAATCAAAACGCATGGTGGTTTTTTGAGAAGTTCCCATTCTTTTCTTAAAAGCTTCCCATAAATTGGTAGCTTTTCCTGCATGGTCAGAAATATCCACTTAGCCATCATTTTGGAGAACAACAATGTGGTTATGCCTATAATTGATTGAGGCTTTGGTGTGAAAGAATTTGGTGTTTTCATCTCCAAACTTTACCCCCTTAATTTTCCCCCTCTGCTTCTAGTAAATCTTCTGATTTCTCAACAGTATTAGCAACTACTCTTTAAGAATTATCCTACAGTTCCATTCATGAGTGTCCAACTCTCTGAACTCTTAAAAAAAGTCCCAAAGGAATATCACCTCATTAATTTTAGCAATATGAGTTTTAAGGCAAGAAAGAGATCTAGCTCAGTGTTTTGAAGCTCTCCTGAGATTTTTGAATTTTGCATTCAAGCACCTGGCAGCATCCAAATTACCCACAGGAATATTCCAAGCATTAGCCACCACCTGTTTGAAATCTGAATGTTGCAACCAGTAATTTTCAAATCTGAATACTCTTGCTTTGGGGATAGCAGTACCAATTTTAATCACACAAGGCAAATGATCAGAGATAAGCTTAGCTAGTGGGAGCACAGTAGTATTGGGAAAGTGGTCATCCAAGAAGCAGAGGTAAAGAACCAATCAAGTTTAACCAAAAGAGGATCTTGTTGCATATTACTCCAACTAAATTGTCTTCCATGCAAAGGCAGTTCCACTAAACCTTGGTTACTAATAGCCTCATTGAACATTAGCATATCATTAACATCTCCACCAGGTCTGTTTCTGTCCAAAGGTGATCTAATAAAGTTGAAATCTCCCATAAGAATCTAGTCCACATCATCAGGCATATGGATATTTTGAAACCAATTAATGAACTCAATCTTGTCTTGTGGTTCACAGGGTCCATAAATATTAGTGAGAATCCAAGATTGGTTTGAGAACAGACTAGTAAATTGTATGGAAAGAGAGAATCTGTTTTGAGCAATAACCTCTCCAGTAAACACAGAACCATGCCAAGCAGTTAGCAATCCACCTGATGCCTCAATAGATGGAAGAAAAGCAAATTTGTTGAATTTATGGAACAAATTTTTTTTAAGTAAGCAAGGTCAAAGGTTTCTCTCTTAGTTTCTTGAAGACAAAGAATGTTACAATCACTCTCATCAAATTTCTGCCTTAGGGCCAACCATTTATTTTCAGAATTCATCCCTCTAATGTTCCAATTAAGAATGTTCCAACTTCTATTTGTGTTATTCATGGAAACTTGTGAATTTCACCAACCAATAATCAAGCACCAGCACTTGATCTGAATTTACTACTAACTGTTCAAACCACAGCCACATGAGCCACATCACCTCACATAAAGAACACATCATCCAACATAAGTGCATCATAGAGGTTCCATTTAGGTAGTACAACACCAAATAGTCACAGTCCACAACAGGATAACATTCCAGAATTACACCACTTATAAATATTCTCAAAAGATAACATGAGGAGCCAACAAGACTGCCCCTCCATCCAACACTAAGAAGTAGTTGTACTGTCATCAGGAAGACTTTGGAGCATTTCCCTCCCCTTTGGCCAAGGGCACCTTGACCAACTCTTCCTCCTACTTTCTTCTAGGCTTCTTGGCCAGCTTGTCCTCCAACTCCCCCTTAGCAACCTTACAGAAAGAGTCAGTGGGATTTTTAACAACTGGTTTTTGTATAGTGGGAGGGACAGCATTGCAGTGTAAGCATTTTGAATTTGAGCAAGAATTTCTCTTATACCCAACATTATATTTCTTAATTCTATCACTCCCCCTAACCTCAGTTTCAACCAGGGGAGTTTCGCCACTTCTCCTCTTTCTGAGGTTGCCAGGCCCAAAAGGTTGCAGTAGAGCCTGTGACTCAGCATCTTGCTGATTGGCAGCAATACCAACATTTTCTTTATCCTTGTCCAGTGTCTGCTGCTTGTCCATAATAGTGGCCTGACAAATAGGAGCATGAGAGGCAGGACATTTATCAGGTATGTGGAACAACAAAGCTTTATCCTTGACCTCAACCTCAGTAAAAAGTTCCCACATGGCAGATTTTAACATGTTTACTGTCCATTCAAACTTATCAGGTGTCATTAGGAGGTGAACCATAAAGTTGAACCAACTTACAGGAATGTTTGTGGAGAAAACAGTCCTATTTTCCACAGGTTCTTGGAAATGTTTCTTCCACAGCAGAAGACCTTCTTCTGACATAACAGGATCATTAGAACCAGATGTAGCTATTTGAATATATTTAAGACCAAGAAGAGAAGGGTTCCATTGAAATGCTCATTAATTTGTGTAACCCAATTACCTTGGAGCCCAGTTTGCAAATCTCCAATGTTGGCCACTGGCTCAAGGGATCCCCTTGTGATATTGATGTGAGCAGGACTGGAAGATGATGTACCTGTGTCCAAGGCTGCTGGCAGATCAGGTATTTTATCCTGGATAGAAGTCTCCCATGCAGTAGCAGGCTCAGATTGTCCTTGCAAAGAAGTATTTACTTGTGCACTCACTACAATAATTCCAGTCAATAAATTTTCTAGAACATTGATATTCTGAACTGCAAAAACTTCCTCTAGAGCAAGGACAACATCTACTACAATAGCACCATTTGGATGAGAAACATCATTTTGCACTGCAACATCATCATTTGGAGGAAAAGCAGCATGATGCACATGCACAATAGGCTCCTCATCATCAGATTGATAAGCTTGAATGATGTTCTGTAGACCATTGGCAATCACATTTGCAGGTGGAGGTGGCAAAACAGCAAGAGCTTGAGCCCCAATATGGAAATCTCCAAAGGCAACAGGTGGCACAATGTAAATTGAATTGTCCCCTTTAGAGAAAGACATGTTAGAGGATAAACTGCTATTACTGGCAGCAGGTAACAACTCCTCACCATCAACCCAGGCCATTTCCTCTTGCTGAACAACATCTAAAAGGTCATCAAGAGCAGCATTGTGATTATCTTGTTGTGGCATTTCCCAATTTCCATCTTGTTCCCAGTTATCCCAAGCATGAATGTCATCTTGGTTATTATTGAGAGCATCATTATGAAAACCAACAGCATCCTCAGCATTTTATGGCAGAGGGTGAGGATCAACATGGTTAGGGGGAATGGGATCCTCATCAGCTGGGCCTCCACCGAGGAGTTCACTAGCAAGAACTTCAACAGAAGAAGACCAGCCGTCCTCCTCAAACTCATCCCCTTCAGACCATCTCAAACTTGTGGGAATGATATCTAAACTCATAACTCTAGATTTGATCACAATAAGTCCCATGTGCTCATCCTCCCTATGCCAAGAGATCAAACGACCAAATTTACTGACAGCAGTAGCCAAATCTTCAGTGTTTCGAAAATAAAATGGAACCCCATTTAGCAGAAGCCACACAGTCCTATTGAAATGAGCTCTCCTATGATTTCTACCCTCATCATGCTTCACAAAAGAGATAAAAACATCTCCAAATTCATGAGGGCTGTCTAGAACCAGCTTGTCCCTATCTCCGACCCTAGTTAGGCGAACATAAGCTTCGCCTAATGGACACCTCTGAATATCCCTTAAACCCAACTGCTTATGAACAACAATGAACTCTTCAAGAACGTCTCTTACATTGGGGAAAGGTGCATCGGCCGGGAGAGGGTGAATGGAGGCAATCACCCAGTCCTCGTGACGACGAGGCCGATGTGGAAGCACCACCCGAGCAAACCCATTGTGCCCCGCAATCTGTTGAATATTGAAGCCATGGGGTACAAAGGGACGCGGGTCGATTGAAATGTTGTCCATCAGAGCAGACCCGCATGCACGCACTGCCGCAAGGGATCTTGATGTGACTGGAGCAGCGTTTCTGCATTGCAGAGAAGCAGAGGAAGATGGTGGAGAAGTTGAGGAGGCAAGTGATATTTGAGGCTGAAAATTAGGGAAAGATCCCAAACACAGCTCGCTAAAAGAGGAAACTATAGGAGGGTCGCAGGCCGGGCCAACAGACATGAACCAATCTTGGACCGCACCGGGGGCCCAGGCCTCTTATGGCGGGCTGGGGAAAGAATCAAACTGCAGAAACGGAAAAACCCCAGTCAACCTTTTTTCATTACAATCTTTGACAAAGTGGCCCCGTTGACCGCACGCGTAGCACTGGAAGTTTGAAATAGCCAAATTGCCACCCTCAGAAACCGTTGTGTGACCCTCACCTGAAGTGTTATGATCCGCCATGATCGCCTCATTAGTGCCCCGAGCCACATTATTACTAGACTCCGGAATATTAGCCAGGCGAGCAAAAACCGACTGCCGCCGATGATCACTGGAGACATTGCCGGCGACCGATCTTGGTCGTGAACCATTTGTAACCAAAGTCCAAGAAGCATCTTCTTCATGATAAAAAAGTTGTTCTTCACGAATCCAATTGGGACCCCCAACACCCCAGAGATTAAACACCAACTCAAAGTCTTTTTCAACCACACGACCTTGATTGTAAATCTCAAAACCCACAGCCTTAGAAGCTACCGAGAACTTGAAAGATCTATCCTTGAGATGAAGAACACGAAACCCTTGAGGGTACCCACCAAAACAGGATTGGAGAGTAATACTAACAGTGTGATAATCCAACCAAAAACGAGCACGACAGAAAGAAACAACCATAGTGAACTCCCTTTGGCGAAAACCAGGAGAAAACACCACGGGATGACCAAACTTTTGCCTCATAGACCGCTGGAAATCTTTACCTCGAGCAAAGTTGAGCATAGGTGGATCCATGGCTGCCCCCCTCCTCCTCCAAAGTGTGAAGTAGCTGCCATCATCGGAGTGACAAGTGACATGAGAGGAGGCCGCCGGGGCCGGAGTGGCCACCGGCGGTGGGATCCTAGGCATCTCCTAGGAGTCGCCTTGCTACTCATGTGTGTTGGCATCACCATCGCAGTCGGTACTCTGTGGTGCTACGTTTACGATGCGCGGCCCATCACAAACAGTTCACAATTATAGAAGGTGTATGATAAGCACAAAATCACACACATTCACTTTTGCTGAACCATATGCGATAACTAATTAAGAAGATTAGCTAATCATTGTACGAGTGTCAGATAGGCTTACGAAACGTTGGACCGTCGTAAGAGTGTCGTACATGATAATTATTGCACACGCTATTCTATGGTGCAACGTTTATGATGCGTACCACATCTGAAACAGTTCATGACTGTAAATCGTGTATGATAAGGTGATAACCCACAAGTATAGGGGATCAATTGTAGCCTCTTTTGATAAGTAAGAGTGTCGAACCCAACGAGGAGCTAAAGGTAGAACAAATATTCCCTCAAGTTCTATCGACCACCGATACAACTCTACACACGCTTACCGTTTGCTTTACCTAGAACAAGTATGAAACTAGAAGTACTTTGTAGGTGTTGTTGGATAGGTTTGTAAGAATATAAAGAGCACGTAAATAAAAACTAGGGGCTGTTTAGATAAATACACAATAAAGTAAATATAGCGAGTGTGGAAAAGTGGTGGTAGGAGTTGCGAAATTGTCCCTAAGCAATTGTCTACTTTACTAGACTGATAGCAAGTTTTATGTGGGAGAGGCCACTATTAGCATGTCATCCCTGACTTGGAATTCTATGCACTTATGATTGGAACTATTAGCAAGCGTCCGCAACTACTAACATTCATTAAGTTAAACCCAACCAGATCATTAAGATATATTGGTCCCCCTTCAATCCCGTATGCATCAATTTCTATGCTAGGTTGAAGCTTCTGTCACTCTTGCCCTCCAATACATAGTCCTACCAACATACAACTAACCCTATGGTGTGATCCACGCGCGCGCTCATATGATGGGCACCAAAGGACAGCAACATAACCACAAATAAATTAAATCAATCATAGAAATTCATCAACCACCGATAGGACAACGAAAGGATAGCAACTCAGACATCATAGGATGGCAACACATCATTGGATAATAATATGAAGCATAAAGCACCATGCTCAAGTAGAGGGTACAGTGAGTTGCGGGAGAGTGGACCGTTGTAGATAGAGGGGGGAAGGTGATGGAGATGTTGGTGAAGATGATGGAGGTGTTGGTGTAGATCACGGTGATGATGATGGCCCTGGCGTTCAGCGCCACACAAGCGAGGGAGAGAGCCCCCCTCCTTCTTCTTCTTCCTTGACCTTATCCCTGGATGGGAGAAGGGTTTCCCCTCTGGTCCATGGTCTCCATGGCGTGGGAGGGGCGAGAGCCCCTCCGAGACTGGATCTGTCTCTCTGCCTCTCTCTGTTTCTGCGTTCTGGTATTCTGCTCTTTCACTGTTTCTTATATATCCGGAGACCCGTAACTCCGATTGGACTGAAACCTTCACCGATATTTTTTTTCCTGAAAATTAGCTTTTTTGCGGCAAAAGAATAGCAGCAACCGCCTTACAGGGGACCCACGAGGGGGGCAGGCGCGCCCCCTGCCTCGTGCCCCCCTCGGGCACCGTCTCGCGTTGATTCTTCTTCCCATATTCTCCAAATATTCCAAAAATATTCTCCGCCCGTTTTTATCCCGTTTGGATTCCGTTTGATATGGGGTTTCTGCGAAACATAAAACATGCAACAAACAGGAACTGGGCATCAAGCAATCGGATCAATATGTTAGTCCCAAAAATAGTATAAAAAGTTGCCAAAAAGTATATGAAAGTTGTATAATATTGGCATGGAACATTAAAAATTATAGATACGACGAAGACGTATCAGCATCCCCAAGCTTAATTCCTGCTCGTCCTCGAGTAGGTAAATGATTAAAAAGATAATTTTTGATGTGGAATGCTACCTAGCATAATCTTGATCATGTATCTAATCATGGCATGAATATTAAGACACGAGTGATTCAAAGCAATAGTCTATCATTTGACATAAAAACAATAATACTTCAAGCATACCAACCAAGCAATTATGTCTTATCGAAATAACATAGCCAAAGAAAGCTCATCCCTACAAAATCATATAGTCTGGCTATGCTCCATCTTCACCACACAAAGCATTCAAATCATGCACAACCCCGATGACAAGCCAAGCAATTGGTTCAAACTTTTTAACGCGCTTCAGCCTTTTCAACCCTCACACAATACATGAGCGCATGCCATGGACATAGCACTATAGGTGGAATCGCATATGATGATGGAGGTTGTGTGGAGAAGACAAAAAGGAGAAAGTCTCACATCGACGCGGCTAATCAATGGGCTATGGAGATTCCCATAAATTGATGTCAATGTGAGGAGTAGGGATTGACATGCAACGGATGCACTAAGAGCTAGAAGTGTATGAAAGCTCAAACTGGAAACTAAGTGGGTGTCCATCCAACTTGCTTGCTCATGAAGACCGCGGGCATTTGAGGAAGCCCATCATCGGAATATACAAGCCAAGTTCTATAATGAAAATTCCCACTAGTATATGTAAGTGATAACTCAAGAGACTCTCTATATGAAGAACATGGTGCTACTCTGAAGCACAAGTGTGGCAAAAGGATAGTAACATTGCCCCTTCTCACTTTTCTCTCATTTATTTTTGGTGGGCTTCTTTGGCCTCTTTTTTTATTTGGGCTTCTTTGGCCGTTTTTATTTTGATAACCTCACATGGGACAATGTTCTAATAATGATGATCATCACACTTTTATTTACTTACAACTCAATATCTATAACAAAGTATGACTCCATATGAATGCCTCCGGCGGTGTACCGGGATGTGCAATGATCTAGCATAGCAACGACATCAAAAATGGACAAGCCATGAAAACATCATGCTAGCTATCTTACGATCATACAAAGCAATATGACAATAAATGCTCAAGTCATGTATATGATGATGATGGAAGTTGCATGGCAATATATCTCGTAATGGCTATGGAAATGCCATGATAGGTAGGTATGGTGGCTGTTTTGAGGAAGATATAATGAGGCTTATGTGTGATAGAGCGTATCGCATCACGGGGTTTGGATGCACCGGCGAAGTTTGCACCAACTCTCGAGGTGAGAAAGGGCAATGCACGGTACCGAAGAGGTTAGCAAATTGCGAAAAGGTGAGAGTGCGTATAATCCATGGACTCACATTACTCATAAAGAACTCATATACTTATTGCAAAAGTTTATTAGCCCTCGAAGCAAAGTACTACTACGCATGCCCCTAGGGGGATAGATTGGTAGGAAAAGACCATCGCTCGTCCCCGACCGCCACTCATAAGGAAAGCAATGAAAAGAACACCTCATGCTCCGACTTCGTTACATAACGGTTCACCATACGTGCATGCTACGAGAATTGCAAACCTCAAGACAAGTATTCCTCAATTTCACAATTACTCAACTAGCACGACTCTAATATCACTACCTTTATATCGCAAAACTATTGCAAGGAATCAAACATATCATATTCAGTGATGTACAAGTTTTATGTAGGATTTTATGACTAACCATGTGAATGACCAATTCCTGTCATCTCTCTAAATAGATATAAGTGAAGCAAGAGAGTTTAACTGTTTCTACAAAAGATATGCCAACACTCTAACAAATATAAGTGAAGCAAAAGAGCATTCTACAAATGGCTGTTTTCTATGTAAAGAGAAACAGGTAATCCAAACTTCAAATGATATAAGTGAAGCACATGAAGCATTCTCTAAAGCCATACTCAAAGAATATAAGTGAAGTGCATAGAGCATTCTATAAATCAACCAAGGACTATCTCATACCAGCATGGTGCATAAAAGAAAAGTGAAAACTAAATGCAAAAGATGCTCCAAGATTTGCACATATCGCATGAATGAAACGAATCCAAAAACATACTGATACTTGTTGAAGAAAGAGGGGATGCCTTCCGGGGCATCCCCAAGCTTAGACGCTTGAGTCTCCTTGAATATTTACTTGGGGTGCCTCGGGCATCCCCAAGCTTGAGCTCTTGCCTCCCTTCCTTCTCCTCACATCGATACCTTCTCGATCATCGAACACTTCATCCACACAAAACTTCAACAGAAAACTCGCTAAGATCCGTTAGTATAATAAAGAAAATAACTACTCTAAGTATTGTTGCAAACCAATTCATATTTTGTTTTTGCATTGTATCTACTGTAATATAACTTTTCCATGGCTTAATTTACTGATAGAAATTGATAGTTTCATCAACACAAGCAAACTATGCATCAAAAACAGAATCTGTCTAAAACAGAACAGTCTGTAACAATCTGAACATTCACCATAATTATGATACTTGAAAATTTCTGCCAAAATTAGGAAAAATAAAAATTTATATAGAAAGACAGTGCAAAAAATTTCAGACCCGTTTGACGTTCCAGTAAATAATTAAAAATCTCGCACAACAGCCAAAGTTTCTGTCCTGCACCGTACAAACCAACAAGCATTGTGAACATCCTAAAGGCAAACCTTGGCACATTATTTTTATAATAAAATGGAATTGTACAAGGGTATTATTATTTTTGTTGAAAAGTTTCTGTAATTAAGATTCACAAAGTTTCTGTGGGCATGAACAAGGTTCAAGGACGTCCTCCACTTTCACAATGCTCGTCTATCTCACTTTCACTTTCCTTTTTGAGAAGTTTTTGGGTTCCCCGCTTTATTTTTTTGTTTTTAAACTATATATTAAAGCACTCAACAGAAATAAATGACTCCCTAAAACTTCCGGCTTGTCTCCCTGACAGCGCTTTCTTTAAAGCCATTAAGCTAGGCATATAGTGCTCAAGTAATGGATCCACCCGGATCCCAAGGTATATCAAAGCCAATTTTAATTAACAATGATTTGTGATTTAGTAGTGAGCACAAGGAAACATGTATCAAGCAATGACGAAGTCTAACTCTCTTCCTATGCATCGGCATGTCATAAAAGAACAATTCATGCACACATAGTAAAGGCCAATGCATAGTATAAACAGTTTCTTGCAATTTTATCATGTTGAAAACATAGAGAGGTGGAGATATAGTTCCTCTCTCATAATAATTGCAAGTTGGAGCAGCAAGCACATGCATATTATATCTATCAAAATTATCATGTGCAACGGTAAAAGGCAAGCCATCAATATAATCCTTAATAAGTGCAAACTTCTCCGATATAGTGTAGTCGGGAGAATTCAAAAAGATAATAGGACTATCATGCGTGGGTGCAATAGCAAAAGTTCATGTTTAACATAAGAAACTATAGCAAGTTCATCTCCATAAGCATAAGTCATATTGGCATCTTGGCCGCAAGCATAGCAAGCATCATCAAAAAGGGATATTTCAAAAGAATCAACATGATCATAACAATCATCATAGCAATCATCCTTCAGTAAGCACGAAGTGAAATTAAACAATGTATGAGTTGAAGAGTTACTCTCATTATAAGGTGGGCACAGGTAGCTAATCCGCTCTTCCTCCTTTTGTTCTTCGCTCTCCTCCTCATCTTTTTCATCTTCACAGTTTCATCAATTTCTTCTTCCATAGACTCCTGCAAAATATTAATCTCTTCTTGGACAGCGGAGACTTTCTCAATAAATGCATCAATATCGGCATTGTATTCATAAATCTCGTAGCAATATTTAAGGATAGCTAAATTTTCAGGTCTATAAACAACATCATAAAGATTTTCAAACTCTTTGAACATAGTTTCAATTTCATAAGCACCCAAAAAAGCAACAAATTCCTCTATTTGTTACGCATAATAGTAATCATATATACCATTAGCATAAGAAGCTAAGGTTTTATTGTCATTAAATTTGCATGAAAAGGGAAGGTGTGGAGCCTTCATCCTAGAGCAACAAGTATAATCATATCTCAAGCATACTTGCCGAGCATACCACTTCAACATATAAATTTGATCCCATAATAGTTTCCCTTTTTGAGTCAAGCGATAATCCCTAAAGTATTCACGTTGGCCCAATGTGTCTCCCATTACATAATTTAATGGGGTTTTCTCAGGATTATCAAAGTAATACCTAATATCTTTCACATAACAAGAATCGAGGGTTTTAGGAGGTTCCCCATCTCCATGAGTAGCAAGTACACCTATTTTTTTGGTATTTCGTGTTCCATATCCATAACTAAAGATAGAGAACAACTTAGAACATCAAATAAAAATTACTTAGTGATAAAGCAAACAAGCACACACGAGAATATTCATCCCACGCTATTGCTCCCCGGCAACGGTGCCAGAAAAAGGTCTTGATAACCCACAAGTATAGGGGATCAATTGTAGCCTCTTTCGATAAGTAAGAGTGTCGAACCCAACGAGGAGCTAAAGATGGAACAAATATTCCCTCGAGTTCTATCGACCACCGATACAACTCTACGCACGCTTAACGTTTGCTTTACCTAGAACAAGTATGAAACTAGAAGTACTTTGTAGGTGTTGTTGGATAGGTTTGCAAGAATATAAAGAGCACGTAAATAAAAACTAGGGGCTGTTTAGATAAAGACACAATAAAGTAAATATAGCGAGTGTGGAAAAGTGGTGGTAAGAGTTGCAAAATTGTCCTTAAGCAATTGACTACTTTACTAGACCGATAACAAGTTTTATGTGGGAGAGGCCACTATTAGCATGTCATCCCTGACTTGGAATTCTATGCACTTATGATTGGAACTATTAGCAAGCGTCCGCAACTACTAACGTTCATTAAGGTAAAACCCAACCATATCATTAAGATATATTGGTCCCCCTTCAATCATGTATGCATCAATTTATATGCTAGGTTGAAGCTTCTGTCACTCTTGCGCTCCAATACATAGTCCTATCAACATACAACTAACCCTATGGTGTGATCCACGTGCACGCTCATATGATGGGCACTAAAGGACAACAACATAACCACAAGCAAATTAAATCAATCGTAGCAATTCATCAACCACCGATAGGACAACGAAAATCTACTCAGACATCATAGGATGGCAACACATCATTGGATAATAATATGAAGCATAAAGCACCATGTTCAAGTAGAGGGTACAGCGGGTTGCGGGAGAGTGGACCGCTGTAGATAGAGGGGGGAAGGTTATGGAGATGTTGGTGAATATGATGGAGGTGTTGGTGTAGATCGCGGTGATGATGATGGCCCTGGCGGCGTTCCGGCGCCACCGGAAGCGAGGGGGAGAGAGCCCCCCTCCTTCTTCTTCTTCCTTGACCTTTTCCCTAGATGGGAGAAGGGTTTCCCCTCTGGTCCATGGTCTCCATGGCGTGGGAGGGGCGAGAGCCCCTCCGAGATTGGATCTGTCTCTCTGTCTCTCTCTGTTTCTGCGTTCTGGTATTCTGCCCTTTCATCGTTACTTATATATCCGGAGATCCGTAACTCCGATTGGACTGAAACCTTCGCCGAGATTTTTTTTTTCAAAAATCAGCTCTCTTGCGGAAAAAGAATAGCGGCTACCGCCTTACGGGGGCCCATGAGGGGGGCAGGCGCGCTTAGGGGGGCAGGCGCGCCCCTGCCTCGTGCCCCCTCGGGTACCGTCTCGCGTTGATTCTTCTTCCCATATTCTCCAAATATTCCAAAAATATTCTCCGTCCGTTTTTATCCCGTTTGGATTCCGTTTGATATGGTGTTTCTGCGAAACATAAAACATGCAACAAACAGGAATTGGCACTGGGCACTGGGCACTGGATCAATATGTTAGTCCCAAAAATAGTATAAAAAGTTGCCAAAAAGTATATGAAAGTTGTATAATATTGGCATGGAACAATCAGAAATTATATATACGACGGAGACGTATCATAAGGCAACTATCACAAACATTTAGTTTGCTCGCACCATTTGTGATATTGTATAACATCACACACGCTTTGCAAATGGCAACTGTGTGCATGCTCGCACACGTTTCCTCTTTATGAACCGTGTCGGATTATGGTGTATATCACACACGTTTGTGTTTTACCGACTGTGTGCACCATAACGACCTGCAGAGCGTAATTTCACCCTAAATAAATTGCTGCTATTTAAAATTGTACCGAGTTTGAAATTGAAAGTATGCTATAGCTTTATTCATATCCATCAGGTTCAAACAACCAATGCATTATTCGATTCACATGTATATATGTTCAAGAATTACGTAAGCACCAAATAAAGAATGATGAACCAAAGTTGTATACTTGTACTATTAAAGACGGTAAAGAAAGAGGCAAAATACTTTCTGGTTGCTGAACAAGGTGAAGCGGAACACCCATATTGTGCCCTCCTCCATGCAGAAAGCACAGACGACTTCAGTCCAACCCCTTTTGATGGCCGACCGCCCATCCTTCACCGTCTTCATGAACACATCTAGATAATCACCGTGTTCTGGTAGAAATACTTTAACCTTTGCATGCCCACCAATCATGTAGTTTGACAGGTAATCTTGAGTAAACTTCTTTGGGAACCACTGCAAAGGAAAAAGATTTAGACATTGTCATCTAACACAACTCATTATGGGCAGTACAAAGAAGGCTCAGAGTTCTTACTTACCATCCTAAAGTTCGTTGTTGTCTTGGATGAAGTGTAAACAAATAGTTTATCTTCTGACCCATTTTACTAAGAATCTTTATCATTTCCTCACTTGATGCTGGTTCATGAATATCTCATTGCCACATACGCAGAAAGTGTCGAAGCGTGGATCTTTACCAATGACATATGTACCTAGAAGCACCAAGTTAATACTAGAAGCTAAACAACAATTGCACAATGATGTAGTACAACACTCCCTTCGTCCCATTATATAATATCTTATAACATCAAATACTCACATATTGGATGAATTAATATCTTGAATTATGGGCTGGAGGGAGTTCATTGCATTTTTACAAATTATCGGCCAATTAACTACAGTTAACTGTTGTTGTGTTGTTCTTGCTGTTGCTCTTCTACGTACATCTAGAATCATCAGAACATTAAGGTAACACTCTTCCTTATTTCTATGTAGCCTAGGATTGCATATTTAGACATTCAGCATAGTTCATGTTGCTATGTAGCCTTAGATATATTAGGTATGGCCCTACACTACTGCAGGATGCTGCTAATGCGACACTACGATCAGAGACCCTTTGACCAAACTGTGTGCGATGCATTAATCGCAAATGGTGATGTAAAAAACCATCAAAAAAGATGCAAAATGTTTGCGATGAATGATACATCAAACACGATTCAGATTTTAGTTGTGTGTGCGATGAGGGGCATACGGTTGATCTATACGAACTGTTTGCGATGACACAGAACAACAAAAACGGGCAGCCAGATCAGGGTTTGTGCGATATACGGCATACAATTCACTCTGATTAACCGTTTGCGATGATTGAGGTGAACACAAACGATTAGGCGTAACAAGATGTGTGTGATACCCAGCAAACAGGTCGGCAAACAGAATTGTGTGCGATCATTATAGACAGCCCATACAGTCTATAATGAACCGGATATAATCAAGGTCTGGGCGCGATGCCGGACTCATGGAAGATGAGCGGGATGATTCCGACGTTGACCTATCATTGGGTGCCAGACTGCTGGCCGAACTGTCGTCCTCGCTATCGCAAGAATGGCTGCAGAGTGTGTGCCAGTGTGTAGCGCGGCCTGCCGGCGATGATGAAGATGGTGGACACTTAAGCGGGGTATGCAGAGAAGAGGAACTGCCAATTGCTGCTGGGGGGATTGAAGCGAGGGTTGAAGGAAATATGCCCTAGAGGCAATAATAAAGTTATTATTTAATTCCTTATATCATGATAAATGTTTATTATTCATGCTAGAATTGTATTAACCAGAAACATAATACATGTGTGAATACCTAGACAAACAGATTGTCACTAGTATGCCTCTACTTGACTAGCTCGTCGATCAAAGATGGTTATGTTTCCTAACCATAGACATGAGTTGTCATTTGATTAATGGGATCACATCATTAGGAGAATGATGTGATTGACATGACCCATTCCGTTAGCTTAGCAGGCGATCATTTAGTATGTTGCTATTGCTTTCTTCATGACTTATACATGTTCCTATGACTATGAGATTATGCAACTCCGTTTACTGTGAGGAACACTTTGTGTGCTACCAAACGTCACAACGTAATCGGGTGATTATAAAGGAGCTCTACAGGTGTCTCCAAAGGTACATGTTGGGTTGGCGATTTTCGAGATTAGGATTTGTAACTCCGATTGTCGGAGAGGTATCTCTGGGCCCTCTCGGTAATACACATCACTTAAGCCTTGCAAGCATTGCAACTAATGAGTTAGTTGCGGGATGATGTATTACGGAACGAGTAAAGAGACTTGCCGGTAACGAGATTGAACTAGGTATTGAGATACTGACGATCGAATCTCGGGCAAGTAACATACCGATGACAAAGGGAACAACGTATGTTGTTATGCGGTCCGACCGATAAAGATCTTCAGAGAATATGTGGGAGCCAATATGAGCATCCAGATTCCGCTATTGGTTATTGACCGAAGACGTGTCTCGGTCATGTCTACATAGTTCTCGAACCCATAGGGTCCGCACGCTTAACGTTACGATGACAGTTATATTATGAGTTTATATGTTTTGATGTACCGAAGGTTGTTCGGAGTCCCGGATGTGATCACAGACATGACGAGGAGTCTCGAAATGGTCGAGACATAAAGATTGATATATTGGAAGCCTATGTTTGGATATCGGAAGTGTTTCGGGTGAAATCGGGATTTTACCGGAGTACCGGGAGGTTACCGGAAACCCCCGGGAACATAATGGGCCTTAGTGGGCCTAGGTAGAAGAGATGAGAGGCTGCTAGGGCTGGGCCGCGCGCCCCTCCCCCCCAGTCCGAATAGGACAAGGAGAGGGGGGCGGTGCCCCCCCTTCCTTCTTCTCCTCCACTCCTTCCCCCTCCCAAGTCCTAATCCAACTAGGAAAGGGGGGGAGTCCTACTCCCGGTGGGAGTAGGACTCCTCCCGGCGCGCCTCTCCCTTGGCCGGCCGCACCCCCCTTGCTCCTTTATATACGGGGGCAGGGGGCACCCCATAGACACAACATTGATCTGTTTGATCTTTTAGCCGTGTGCGGTGCCCCCCTCCACCATAGTCCACCTCGATAATACTGTAGCGGTGCTTAGGCGAAGCCCTGCGTCAATAGAACATCAACATCGTCACCAGGCTGTCGTGCTGATGAAACTCTCCCTCAACACTCGGCTGGATCGGAGTTCGAGGGACGTCATCAGGCTGAACGTGTGCTGAACTCGGAGGTGCCGTACGTTCGGTACTTGATCGGTCAGATCATGAAGACGTACGACTACATCAACCGCATTGTGCTAACGCTTCCACTTTCGGTCTACGAGGGTACGTGGACAACACTCTCCCCTCTTGTTGCTATGCATCACCATGGCCTTGAGTGTGCGTAGGAATTTTTTTGAAATTACTACGTTCCCCAACAGTGGAATCCGAGCCTGGTTTTATGCTAGATGTCATATGCACGAGTAGAACACAAGTGAGTTGTGGGCGATATAAGTCATATTGCTTAGCAGCACGTCATACTTTGGTTCGGCGGTATTGTGAGATGAAGCGGCCCGGACCGACATTACGCGTACGCTTACGCGAGACTGGTTTCACCGTTGCGAGCACTCGTTGCTTAAAGGTGACCGGCGGGTGTCCGTCTCTCTCACTTTAGTTGAACCGAGTGTGGCTACGCCCGGTCCTTGCGAAGGTTAAAACAACACCAACTTGACAAACTATCGTTGTGGTTTTGATGCGTAGGTAAGAACGGTTTTGCTAAGCCCGTAGCAGCCACGTAAAACTTGCAACAACAAAGTAGAGGACGTCTAACTTGTTTTTGCAGGGCATTTTGTGATGTGATATGGTCAAGACATGATGCTAAATTTTGTTGTATTAGATGATCATGTTTTGTAACCGAGTTCTCGGCAACTAGCAGGAGCCATATGGTTGTCGCTTTATTATATGCAATCGCCCGGTAATGCTTTACTTTATCACTAAGCGGTAGCGATAGTCGTAGAAGCATAAGATTGGCAAGACGACAACGATGCTACGATGGAGATCAAGGTGTCGCGCCGGTGAAAATGGTGATCATGACGGTGCTTCGGAAATGGAGATCACAAGCACAAGATGATGATGGCCATATCATATCACCTATATTGATTGCATGTGATGTTTATCTTTTATGCATATTATCTTGGTTTGATTGAGGGTAGCATTATAAGATGATCCCTCACTAAATTATCAAACTATAAGTGTTCTTGTCGGCGTTCTGGGAACGGGGGTACCCTAACTTGCCTGCCTGCGGCCTGCGGCGTGGCTCAAGGGATGGCCCAGCACGGCCCATCTTCATCGGCACAAGCTCAAGACCCTCGCGAGGTGCCAAGCCTCGCGGAGCGGACGACAGGAAGCTTCCTCAGGCACGGCCTCGTCAGGCTGGCTCGCGAGGAGGCGGAGAGATCAAGGCGGGGTACCTCACGGGGTGCCCATGACGCAAGCCATGATGACCGAGGGCGCCAGGAGGGCGCCAGCCCGCGCAGTGTCCTCATTTCCTCTTTGGTGCAAAGGAGGCAGGCGAGAGCTTCAAGCAAAGGCAACCATTTCGGTGCAACAAGACCAAGACCAACACAACGGTAGGAAGGAGGTCATCGTGGAGCCCAAGCCGGCGTCATCGTCCGAACCTTTGACAGGCGAGGACCAACTTTAGTCAGGATAAGTGTACTAGATGTTCCCCTTCAAAATGGCCAATTGTTGGTGCCCTTCCCGCTCAATATTTGGGAAGAGGCCCAGGGCCTCTACCTATAAATAGGACTAGCCACCCACAAGGTAGGGAGAGGATCGGAGGTCGAGGATCTTGAATCCAGAGAGAGAAGCGACTGAACCCCCCTAGCAGTTCATCGCAATGGCCAAGAACAGACCCTCGCGAGGTTGTTCTTCCTTGTATTGTTCATCATCAGCCCTTGAGGCAATCCACCACACCACACACTGGAGTAGGGTATTACACCACAATGGTGGCCCGAACCAGTATAAACCTTGTGTCCCTTGTGTTGCTCTTTGTGTAGTTTTAGATCCTTGCGAGGCGAGGAGGTGTAGGTAGGTACGAGGTGAGATCTCCGCGTGCACCCCAGAGTTCGAACCTAGAGGGTCTGCCGGAACCCGAAATACGACATTTGGCGCGCCAGGTAGGGGTGCACCGGAATTCGCCTTCTGCCGCCTCGCGCCCCGTCGTATCGTCATCGTCATGTCCAGCGACCCAACGAGCATCCCTGATCCCCGGGCGGCCTGGCCCGCCCACGCGGAGCCAGCTTTCTGGCCGACCTCAACCTCATGCCCAGTGCAGCCCGCAGTCCGCAGGGCGCTGCGGCCGCGGGCGACGCTGGTCAGTAACGACAGCTCTCACGCTGTGGCAGGCGCGGTCGGCGGCAAGGGCCTCGAACCACGCCGCGGCCACGGCGCCATACAGCCGACGGGAGCAGGCAAACTCAAGGGCCGCGCTCACGGTGGCCCGAGAGCTACTGCAATGCAGGCCGCTGGAGGGCGGCCGCGACGTGCTGCTGGAACGGGTGGCAGAGCTCCTGGGCTTCCCGCATCGGGGGCTCACCCCTTCTACACCCAACCGCCGCCTCAGGACCAGGGCGGGCCACGCGGAGGCCCCACGCACGCCCGCGCGGCTCCGAGCGGACTCCAAGGCCACTCCAACGCCAACCAAAGTTGCCAAGACTAGCGGCAGCGGCGCTGCCTCCGCACCCGGCCAGCAAAGGAGGACTCGCCACAGCCCACGGCCCCAGTGGGCCACCGCGCTACCACCCCCAGGTGGGCGCCTCAAGCAGGGCTGCGTGGCACAAGGGGCACTACGGTGAAGCATTCGGGATGGCGGCCCTGGAAGAGTACGTGCCCCACATGATGGATCAAGGGCACGCGCAGGAGGACGAACATGGCTCGCTCCTCGGCCCAAGCTGGGGGGACGAGGCACCCGAAGCTGAGCTCTTCCAGGAGCCCCGGGAAAGCCCCGTCGACCGCGCCGGAAGCAACGATTATCGGGTACCGCTAATTCCTCAGGAGCAGGCATACGCTAACCATGGATCGCAGGAGGTACAGGTCGTCGCAGCGGACGGCTGCCTTAATCCCGCAGTTTCCTACCCCTCAGGAGGAGGGCGCCGGGGGCTGCAGGAGAGGGGCCAAGATCCGGCATCACCACCGCGGCGTTTGGAGCAAGGCGTCCTCAGGAGGTAGGCCCTTCCGCTGTGGAGGTGCCTCAGTGGCCTACCCGGCAGGGGACCCGTGGTCGTCGAGGGAACTGGCGACCGCTCTACCCCATCGGTGGCGTCCTCGGTCTCGGCCGTCGTTGATGGCACTAGAGTGTGGCGCAAGGCGGGGCCTCGTCTGGGCGATATGAAGCAAGGCCGGTACTGTGAAGAAGGCCCAAGGCTCGTGAAGCTTCGCCGCCCGTGACACTCTCACGTAATAATGAGTGGGGCTGTACATGCCCGGAGTCTCGTGGAGCGCCGCCTCAGCCCCGGGCTCCTTCCCACGCCTGTGGCAGCACTTAGCTCTGCTACCGGTGAGAAGACGCCCAAGACTAGACTAGGTGCCGGACTGGCTTTTTCTCGCTTTTCTTGCTTTTCCCATTGGCTGTCGCTTTTTCCCCAGTTTGGATTTAAGTTGGATTTGAGCTTGTGATTTGCGTATGTTCGGGGAAGGGGTGTTTAGTCTCGTTCGAGCAATCTCTCGCGTTCTGGTTACCACTTTCCCTCAGCTGCCTCCTCGCGTGAGCCCCTCGCGACCGGGCCAGGCCTAGCATGCGTGCAGCCCGGACCGCCATCACCGCGCCCTCTCAGGAGGTTCTGATCACAGGTTCAATGGGCTCGTTCAGGGAGCACTCGGAACACCACAGCCCTCCGCAGGCTATCTCGGGGCCCACGCGGGTCGAAGGTAAACAAGCCAGCCAGCTCGTCGCAAGGCCAGCCACTTGGCGCAGCGCACGAAGTGATATCACATCTACTAATACGCTTAATCGCAAGTTTTTACACGAGGGGCTCCCCCTCCCAAAATGCTCTTACAACCTTCAGGGCCAAGCCCGAACTCTATCTGCGCAGGATAAGAAAGCAGGAGCAGCACGCGGTCAATCGGATAAATCCCCCAATGCATCCTGAAGGTCACCTCCTGAATCGTCCGCCGGGCGTCAGCTGGCCTCGCCATCGCCCTCCGCCGCCGCTGCCGCGCCGTGGCCGTTCACCACGCCGCCTTCATCGCCAGCCACGACCACGCCGTTGCCGTCGAGCGAAGGCCCCGACGAGGGCATCCACGTTGTCTTCCACCCAATGCGCCAGTCGTCCCGGACGGCCTGGGTACCGGGAAATGGCGACATCAAAGTCGGTTGGGATCCATGTCCTCAAGATGGCTGAAGACGCGAGAAAAGGCACGCCCGGCAGGCGCGACTCCTCTCCTCCACCAACCTGCTGGCTCGCCCGACCGCACCTCCAGCTGCGTCACCACATCAGTGAAGAACTGGAGGTTACCAGCATAGTTAACTGCATGAGGCTCGCCAACGGCCACCTTGCAGATGTTGCCCAAGGCCGTGTTAGCTCTTTCCCGGAGCGTGCGGAGCATAGGGCCATGCTCGTGCTCCAGAATCTGCCGCTGGCGTATCTCAGACTTGCTCGGCGCAAGAATGGCCTCGGCCGCATCCACCACCGACGTAGAAGAAGCACCTCGGCGCGGGAGGAAGTCAGCTCCTCCTGCGCCATGCCATGGGTGGCCCAAGAAGCGTCAGCCCGCCGCGTCACTTCATCCAGCTTGGCCCTCAAGGCGGCGGTCCTGCCTTCCGCTTCGGCCCTGATCAACCCCAGCCTCTCCTCAAACTCGCGCTCGAGGTTCAAGCGGGCCGCCGCCACCCGGCGATCAACCTCTTCCCGGACTTGGGCCGCCAAGCAGCGACATCCTCCGCCTGCGTCACCAAGCGCTCCCTCGTCTCCAGCTGCTCAAGATCGGCGGGCGCTCGGCAGCTTCGGCGTCGATGCCTCCTCACGCCTCTCGAGCTCTACCGGTCGACCAAGCCCCTTCATCGACGCAAGGGCCGTCTCACGCAGCTCCACCTACTGCTCCAGGGAATTGCTCCAGGCCTGGAGCTCCCGCGCCCGCTCCTCCGCCGCCTCACGCCGCCGGTAAGCCTCCCGGGCCTCCTCGACGGCCCCGGAACGGGCCTCCCGTGAAGCCGCCAGCGACACCTTGGATTTCTCATTGTCGAGGTCACGCTGGTGGCGCGCAAGGGCAACGGCCACCTTCAGCTTGCGCTTCCCTTCAGCTAGGCGCAGGCCCTCAGCTTCAAGGCGCGCGTCTTTGTCAGCGAGCTCTACACCAAGCTGGCTCACTGCTACCGCCTCCTGGAGAAACCCTTGGCGAAGGGGCACGGCGCTCCGGCGGCGCCGAGCACGTCTGCGTCGTCCTCCACCCCAGTGTGCGGGGCGCGATCAAGCCTCCCCTCTGGGCAGGGGGCTGGGGCTGGCGCCCCCGCGATGGCTGGGCACGCCTCGCCAGAAGCCCGGCCTAGAGCCGGCTCGTCCCCAAATGAAGAACGAAGGGCCGACCTCAGCCAATCGCCGTCCACGACCAGTCGAGGAGCCCAAGGCAGGCTGGCTGTACCTCGGGAAGGCTCGCAAAGGAGGGTCGCGAGGTGTGCAGAACCATGATGCACCACAGGATGGCTCACCTCTCCGACCGGCCTCACCACGAGGGCAGTGCTTGAGCTCGGAGCGCTTGGGGACGGTGGAGAGGGCGAGGCCTGGGGGGATGGCTCCTCAGCCATCTCCGTGAGCTCGGCAGGAAGGGCCCTGCAGAGCGAGGATCAGCCGAAGCAACGGGAAAATAAGGAACTAGGAAAGGAGAAAGTTTACTCATCAATGGCGAAATACTTCCTGCGCTCCAGCAGGCGGCAAGGGTAATCATCACCCAAGGCCTCCTTTCTCTTCCGGAGAGCCTCAAAGTAAACGTGGAAGCGGCCCAGGAGCTCGGCGCAGGGGTCAGCCTACGACGAGGAAGAAGCACCAAGGTGACCAGTGTCAGGGATGTCATCCTGGCGCACGCCGCCAGTCGCCTCACCAAGAAGGGTAGCCGGGGCCTCAGGGGCCTCTGCCACGGGAGCCGCGGGTCATGGCTCAACGCCTTCACCAGAGCAAAGGCGGGCCTCAGAGCTGCCACCTCGGGAGTGCCACTGGCGTCATCATCCGGCGGAGGCCCCCTCTGCCTCCGGTGGCTCTTGCCTCCCTGCTCCACCACTCGAGGAAGGACCGCCGTGGGCAACTGGAAGGGCAGTCACCACAACTGGGTTCTCACGAGGTCCCATGAGGCCTGCGGGGCGCAGCCCCCATTCGTCGAAGCTGGGCATCTGCTTCACGAAATCACCCCTGTTCGAGCAAAGGTACAGTAGAGCACCCCCTTGCCGGATGCTGCCAGGGGAAGGGTCCCCATTCAGGATCATGAGAAACTACCTCAAGACTTCAGCGCCAGTCCTCCTCCTAGAGCCTCATGCGGTCCTCACGCCACCAAGGCCCACATCCGGCGGGAATGGCGCTGGAGAGGGGCAATGCGGCATAGGAGGAACTCATTCACCACCTTGGGCGCCGTCACACCGAGCGCCCTCAAGTACGCGAAGCGATGCCAGACGAAGACGAGCCGGGGGCTCGTGAGCGTATCCTGGCCCCATCCCGAATTGGGGATAGCGGGAAATGTTGGCTCCGAAAGTAGGGGGTTAGGCACCCCGACATCCACATACAGCCACCGCTCGCGGAACCCAGGCACGGGAGGAGGAAGGCTGAAATCAATCCCTGAAGCCGCTGTTTCTGGTGCGGCAATGAAGCTCACGCACCCCGAGCATTGGGTGGGGTCGCTGTGGCGCAAAGAGAAGAAGTGGCGCAGCAAGGCAACTGAAGGAGGGATGCCCATCATCGCCTCGCAGATAAAGGCGAAAACAGCAAGAAGAGTAATGGATTCGGGACCCAAATGCATCATATGGATCTGGTAATCGAAAGCACGGCGTTGAAGAAATTGGAAAAGGGGGGAACCAGTCCCGCCCACAGGGCGTCAGCGAAGTACTGGACCTCGGTGACTATTTTGTCAATGGAGAAGTGAGACGTGGGCCAGACCGTCGTCCTCCTGCACTCGTTGAAGATAGTGGCGATGGCAGAACTGACCTTGTCCAAGCCTTCTCGGTTGAGTATGATCGACCGACAAGAGGGAGCCGCCGGCAACCGTGGAGCGGACGGAGGCACAGGATTTTTTCTTTCCCTTCTTCGCCGTGAGCCATGGCGACAGGAAGGGGGAGGATTCGAGATTGGATTGGAAGCGGAGACTGGAGCTCGAGAGTAGGAAGAGCAGGAGACGCTCGAGCGGCGAGAAGAGGGATGAATGTGTGCAACCATGGGTCCGCCTAGCTGGGTGCAAAATAAGGAGGCGTGGGGGAACAGGGACGCCCACGTCCAATCAACCGCCACGCGGCCCCCGAGGCCGCAGGCTTGCCGGGCTCATGGCGCCGCAGACTTGCCCCTTCACTTCTCTCGCTAAGCCAAGTCCAGCGCCGCTTTGGGCCCGGGCTACTGTCATGCGTTCGGGAACGGGGGTACCCAGACTTGCTCGCTGCAAGGCCTGCAGCGTGGCTCAAGGGGTGGCCCAAAGACGGCCCATCTTCACCGGAACAAGCTCAAGACCCTCGCGAGGGGCTGAGATTGCAGGCGGACGACAGGAAGCTTCCTCAGGCACAGCCTCGTCAGGCTGGCTCGCGAGGAGGCGGAGAGCAAGGCGGGGTACCTCACGAGGTGCCCATGACGCAAGCCATGACGACCGAGGGCGCTAGCCCACGCAGTGTCCTCATTTCCTCTTTGGTGCAAAGGAGGCAAGCGCAGGCGAGAGCATCCAGCAAAGGCAACCATTTCGGTGCAAAAAGACCAAGACCAACACAACGGCAGGAAGGAGGTCATCATGGAGCCCAAGTCGGCGTCATCGTCAGAACCTTTGATAGGCGAGGACCAACTTTAGTCAGGATAAGTGTACTAGATGTTCCCCTTCAAAATGGCCAATTGTTGGCGCCCTTCCCGCTCAATATTTGGGAAGAGGCCCAAGGCCTCTACCTATAAATAGGACTAGCCACCCACAAGGTAGGGAGAGGATCGGAGGTCGAGGATCTTGAATCCAGAGAGAGAGAGAAGCGACTGAACCCCCCTAGCAGTTCATCGCACCGGCCAAGAACAGACCCTCGCGAGGCTGTTCTTCCTTGTATTGCTCATCATCAGCCCCTGAAGCAATCCACCACACCACACACTGGAGTAGGGTATTGCACCACAATGGTGGCCCCAACCAGTATAAACCTTGTGTCCCTTGTGTTGCTCTTTGTGTAGTTTTAGATCCTTGCGAGGCGACGAGGTGTAGGTAGGTAGGAGGTGAGATCTCCGCGTGCACCCCAGAGTTTGAACCTAGAGGATCTGCCGGAACCTGAAATCCGACAGTTCTCCCTGAGTATGCACTGTTGCAAAAGTTCTTCGTGTTGAGACACCACGTGATGATCGAGTGTGATAGGCTCTACGTTCAAATACAACGGGTGCAAAACAGTTGCACACGCGGAATACTCAGGTTAAACTTTACGAGCCTAGCATATAACAGATATGGCCTCGGAACACGGAGACCGAAAGGTCGAGCGTGAATCATATAGTAGATATGATCAACATAGTGATGGTCACCATTGAAACTACTCCATCTCACGTGATGATAGGACAAGGTTTAGTTGATTTGGATCACGTGATCACTTAGAGGATTAGAGGGATATCTATCTAAGTGGGAGTTCTTAAGTAATATGATTAATTAAACTTAAATTTATCATGAACTTAGTACCTGATAGTTTCTTTCTTGTCTATGTTGATTGCAGATAGATGGCCCGTGCTGTTGTTCCGTTGAATTTTAATGCATTCCTTTAGAAAGCAAAGTTGAAAGATGATGGTAGCAATTACACGGATCGGTCTCAGAATTTGAGGATTATCCTCATTGCTGCACGTAAGAATTACGCCCCGGAAGCGCCATTGGTGCAAGGCCTGCTGCAGGAGCAACACCAGATGTTATGAACGTCTGGCAGAGCAAAGCTGATGACTACTCAATACTTCAGTGTGCCATGCTTTACAGCTTAGAACCGGGACTTCAACAACGTTTTGAACGTCATGGAGCATATGAGATGTTCCCGGAGTTGAAGTTAATATTTCAAGCAAATACCCGGATTGAGAGATATGAAGTCTCCAATAAGTTCTACAGCTGCAAGATGGAGGAGAATAGTTACAAGGAGCATATACTCAAGATGTCCGGGTATAATAATCACTTGATTCAACCGGGAGTTAATCTTCCGGATGATAAGCGCCATTGATGTAATTCTCCAATCATCGCCACCAAGCTACAAGAGCTTCGTGATGAACTATAACATGCAAGGGATGGATAAGACGATTCCCGAGCTCTTCGCAATGCTAAAGGCTGCGGAGGTAGAAATCAAGAAGGAGCATCAAGTGTTGATGGTCAATAAGACCACCAGTTTCAAGGAAAAGGGCAAAGGGAAGAAGAAGGGGAACTTCAAGAAGAACAGCAAGCAAGTTGCTGCTCAGGAGAAGAAACCCAAGTCTGGACTTAAGCCTGAGACTGGGTGCTTCTACTGCAAGTAGACTAGTCACTGGAAGCGGAACTGCCCCAAGTATTTGGCGGATAAGAAGGATGGCAAGGTCAACAAAGGTATATGTGATATACATGTTACTGATGTGTACCTTACTAATGCTCGCAGTAGCACCTGGGTATTTGATACTGGTTCTGTTGCTAATATTTGCAACTCGAAACAGGGGCTACGAATTAAGCGAAGATTGGCTAAGGACGAGGTGACGATGCACAGAGGAAATGGTTCCGAAGTCGATGTGATCGCAGTCGGCACGCTACCTCTACATCTACCTTCGGGATTAGTATTAGACCTAAATAATTGTTATTTGGTGCCAGCGTTGAGCATGAACATTTTATTTGGATCTTGTTTGATGCGAGACGGTTATTCGTTAAAATCAGAGAATAATGGTTGTTCTATTTATATGAGTAATATCTTTTATGGTCATGCACCCTTGAAGAGTGGTCTATTTTTATTGAATCTCGATAGTAGTGATACACATATTCATAATGTTGAAGCCAAAAGATGCAGAGTTGATAATGATAGTGCAACTTATTTGTGGCACCGCCGCTTAGGTCATATCGGTGTAAATCGCATGAAGAAACTCCACATCGATGGACTTTTGGAACCACTTGATTATGAATCACTTGGTACTTGCGTAACCGTGCCTCATGGGCAAGATGACTAAAATGCCGCTCTCTCGGAACTATGGAGAGAGCAACAGATTTGTTGGAAATCATACATACAGATGTATGTGGTCCGATGAATGTTGAGGCTCGTGGCGGATATCGTTATTTTCTCACCTTCACAGATGATTTAAGCAGATATGGGTATATCTACTTAATGAAACATAAGTCTGAAACTTTTGAAAAGTTCAAAGAATTTCAGAGTGAAGTTGAAAATCATCGTAACAAGAAAATAAAGTTTCTACAATCTGATCGTGGAGGAGAATATTTGAGTTACGAGTTTGGTCTACATTTGAAACAATGCGGAATAGTTTCGCAACTCACGCCACCCGGAACACCACAGCATAATGGTATGTTTGAACGTCGTAATCATACTTTACTTGATATGGTGCGATCTATGATGTCTCTTACTGATTTACCGCTATCATTTTGGGGTTATGCTTTAGAGACGGCTGCATTCACGTTAAATAGGACGCCATCAAAATCCGTTGAGACGACGCCTTATGAACTATGGTTTGGCAAGAAACCAAAGTTGTCGTTTCTTAAAGTTTGGGGTTGAGATGCTTATGTGAAAAAGCTTCAACCTGATAAGCTCGAACCCAAATCGGAGAAATGTGTCTTCATAGGATACCCAAAGGAGACTGTTGGGTACACCTTCTATCACAAATCCGAAGGCAAGACTTTTGTTGCTAAATTCGGAGTTTTCTAGAGAAGGAGTTTCTCTCGAAAGAAGTGAGTGGGAGGAAAGTAGAACTTGATGAGGTAACTGTATCTACTCCCTTATTGGAAAGTAGTTCATCGCAGAAACTGGTTTCTGCAACACCTAAACCAATTAGTGAGGAAGTTAATGATGATGATCATGAAACTTCAGATCAAGTTGTTACTGAACCTCGTAGGTCAACTAGAGTAAGATCCGCACTAGAGTGGTATGGTAATCCTGTTTTGGAAGTTATGTTACTAGACCATGACGAACCGACGAATTATGAAGAAGCGATGGTGAGCCCAGATTCCGCAAAATGGCTTGAGGCCGTGAAATCTGAGATGGGAACAAAGTGTGGACTTTGGTTGACTTGCCTGATGATCGGCAAGCAATTGAGAACAAATGGTCTTCAAGAAGAAGATTGACGCTGACGGTAATGTTACTGTCTACAAAGCTCGACTTGTTGCAAAAGGTTTTCGACAAGTTCAAGGGATTGACTACGATGAGACCTTCTCACCCGTAGCGATGTTTAAGTCTGTCCGAATCATGTTAGCAATTGCCGCATTTTATGATTATGAAATTTGGCAAATGGATGTCAAAACTGCATTCCTAAATGGATTTCTGGAAGAAGAGTTGTATATGATGCAACCGAAGGTTTTGTCGGTCCAAAGGGAGCTAACAAAGTGTGCAAGCTCCAGCTCCATTTATGGATCGGTGCAAGCCTCTCGGAGTTAGAATAAACGCTTTGATAGTGTGATCAAAGCATTTGGTTTTGTACAGACTTTTGGAGAAGCCTGTATTTACAAGAAAGTGAGTGGGAGCTCAGTAGCATTTACGATATTATATGTGGATGACATGTTGCTGATTGGAAATGATATAGAATTTCTGGATAGCATAAAGGGATACTTGAATAAGAGTTTTTCAATGAAAGACCTCGGTGAAGCTGCTTACATATTGGGCATCAAGATCTATAGAGATAGATCAAGACGCTTAATTGGACATCCACAAAGCACATACCTTGACAAAGTTTTGAAGAAGTTCAAAATGGATCAAGCAAAGAAAGGGTTCTTGCACGTGTTACAAGGTGTGAAGTTGAGTAAGACTCAATGCCCGACCAACGCAGAAGATAGAGAGAAGATGAAAGATGTTCCCTATGCTTCAGCCATAGGCTCTATCATGTATGCAATGTTGTGTACTAGACCTGATGTGTGCCTTGCTATAAGTCTAGCAGGGAGGTACCAAAGTAATCCAGGAGTGAATCATTGGACGGCGGTCAAGAACATCCTGAAATACCTGAAAAGGACTAAGGATATGTTTCTCGTTTATGGAGGTGACAAAGAGCTCATCGTAAATGGTTATATTGATGCAAGCTTTGACACTAATCTGGACGATTCTAAATCGCAAACTGGATACGTGTTTACATTGAACGGTGCAGCTGTCAGTTGGTGCGGTTCTAAACAAAGCGTCGTGGTGGGCGGAGTACATAGCTGCTTCAGAAGCAGCAAATGAAGGAGTCTGGATGAAGGAGTTCATATCCGATCTAGGTGTCATACCTAGTGCATCGGGTCCAATGAAAATCTTTTGTGACAATATCGTGCAATTGCCTTGGCGAAGGAATCCAGATTTCACAAGAGAACCAAGCACATCAACAGATGCTTCAATTCCATCCGGGATCTAGTCCGTGGGAGACATAGAAATTTGCAAGATACATACGGATCTGAATGTTGCAGACTCCATTGACTAAGCCTCTTCCACGGGCAAAACATGATCAGCACCAAGGCTCCATGGGTGCTAGAATAATTATCGTGTAATCTAGATTATTGACTCTAGTGCAAGTGGGAGACTCAAGGAAATATGCCCTAGAGGCAATAATAAAGTTATTATTTATTTCCTTATATCATGATAAATGTTTATTATTCATGCTAGAATTGTATTAACCGGAAACATAATACATGTGTGAATACATAGACAAACAGATTGTCACTAGTATGCCTCTACTTGACTAGCTCGTTGATCAAAGATGGTTATGTTTCCTAACCATAGACATGAGTTGTCATTTGATTAACGGGATCACATCATTAGGAGAACTAGCGGGGTGTCCCGCGCATTTGCGCGGCTAGAATTTCCATATAACGATCATTATGTCACTTTATTTTTAGATGGTCTCAAGTAAAACAAATGGAGTGTATCTTTTTATCTTAAAAAATATAACTATTTCAGTTTATATATGGTGTGAAAATTTGTTCATAAATTAATAGCCAATGAGAGAAATGCTTAATTGCCTCCTCAAAAACAAAGGAAGACTTGATTACCAACATTCCACATACCTTAGTCCGGTCATGTATTGTTTTATTCCGGTCTTGCACATGTTATTTGTACTGAGTTCTATTGTTTAATTTAGCGTATCTAAACATTTCATATTTCATAGGCTGAGATATTTTGCTTTTTTTTTGTTGCTGGGAAATACTCCCTCTATTCTAAAATATAGTGTGCCCCCGCTTTCCGAGGTCCAACTTTGACCATAAATTTAACCAATGAGACCGACTACGGCGGGAGAAAAAATTATATAATTGCAAACTTCTTTTGAATACAAATTCACTGGTATAATTTTTGCTCCCGCCAAGAAAGAGCACTCCATTTTGGAACGGAGGGAGTACATGTATAATTTGGAACTTCTCAGCCTACCACTTCAGATTATCACGTACTATGTCACCGTAACCAATTCATTGAAACAATGTAACGTAGGTGGGCTTCCACTCATCTCTATTTTATCGATGTTAAACTCTTTCCTATTATTCATAGGTATACATGTAATCCATATTTCTAATATTCCCATCTGAAGATCAAATCAAATGTTTAGAATTACATGTATTGCTTTGTAATGCATGATGCCCAATCAATCAATTTGCTAACTTTCTTTTGAATTTTGTATCCTTCCACATGATATTTTATGTTGAACCGTATAAATCCAATGACTATTTTCCATGTAAAACCTATCAAACATACTTTAGTTATTAATATGGACTCTATGTTGAGTCCATCCTTTTCTTATTACGGAATTCTTATATAAAATGATTATACCAAATAAGAATTGTTTATACATATTATTTCTGAAATTAGCTTGTAAGAAAATGTATTTCTCATTGCTAATTTCTTGTGTCAAATAGAGTTATTTATTAACCTTGCTTCTAAAGTTCAGTTTTTCATGAACACCGGCTTTGCTATTTCCTTGAATGTTTCACTTCAAAACTCGCTGTCACGTTATTGCCATACCTTTGGTCCAAGCAGAGGTCTTGCAGTGCCTTCTTTCATTCGAGCATCGTAGGGGCATGTATTGTATGTAAGTTGTCGACATTGTTATCAGTCTGTCCATGAGCTCATACATGTCTTTTGTTTGTCGAGCGTTGTTTTCGAGCTTTCATTTTACCAAGCTCCTTGTCGTGCCATTGATCATCCCGGGTCACCGCCATTGAACGTCACGACATCGTATTTTTACATGGTCATGGGTGCTTGGGTTTTTACATGCAGACTCGTGGGGTAATGAATATGAGCTTTTAATTAGATACTCTCCCTCCTTCAATACACGCCTCAAGTTTAGTATAGTTTTTTTGCAGGATAATTTTAGTATTACTTTGTACTAAGATTTTTTCTTAAAAAATTATACTATGATTATACTGAAATTGAGATACTTATTTTATGACGGAGGGAGTATAATATATAGATGGCACAATAACATGCATAAAAATTAGCGAAGGCGAGATATGACACGTATACATGTACGCTTTTCAAGAAAACTTTTACACCTAAAATTTATTTGAATTTTGACTTCCATCGCTTCCTCAAAAAATTCCATCGTAATCTACTGTGTCACGCCGATAGGACCCGCCATATCCTCTCAAGGTCACGTTAGTCCGTTATTTCCTCTTCTTTCCTTACAACATCAGGGTATATAGTCCGCTTTTCCTAGAGTGGTGTACTAAATCTCTGAAATTTTTATTGTTTGGACGCAGAGGAGGAGTTCGGATAGATTTTGCCCTCTTGACATACTCCTCGGACGCTACACCTTTTTTCCCGAATAGTACTCTTAATTAATTAGTAGGCTGCCCTATTTTCTTTACCCTGGGACTTGCAATACCAAAACAATTGGTACGTGTTTTGAAAAAAACTATTGGCACGTGACATATGACGTGTCAAATTATTCCCACGTCTCATATTTGTATACATCTATAAATCTAAACCGTTAATTTCCAATATTGACGGTTATGATAATTTAATCTGTGTGGATGAACGTAATGGCTTATTTGGCTTCTGTTATAAGTATATAATAGATAGATGATGTGATTGACATGACCCATTCCGTTAGCTTAGCACACGATCGTTTAGTATGTTGCTATTGCTTTCTTCATGACTTATACATGTTCCTATGACTATGAGATTATGCAACTCCCGTTTACCGGAGGAACACTTTGTGGGCTACCAAACGTCACAACGTAATTGGGTGATTATAAAGGAGGTCTACAGGTGTCTCCGAAGGTACGTGTTGGGTTGGCGTATTTCGAGATTAGGATTTGTCACTCCGATTGTCGGAGAGGTATCTCTGGGCCCTCTCGATAATACACATCACTTAAGCCTTGCAAGCATTGCAACTAATGAGTTAGTTGTGGGATGATGTATTACGGAACGAGTAAAGAGACTTGCCGGTAACGAGATCGAACTAGGTATTGACATACCGATGATCGAATCTCGGGCAAGTAACATACCGATGACAAAGGGAACAACGTATGTTGTTATGCGGTCTGACCGATAAAGATCTTTGTATAATATGTGGCAACCAATATGAGCATCAAGGTTCCGCTATTGGTTATTGACCAGAGACGTGTCTCGGTCATGTCTACATAGTTCTCGAACCCGTAGGGTCCGCTTAATGTTACAATGACAGTTATATTATGAGTTTATATGTTTTTATGTACAGAAGGTTGTTCGGAGTCCCGGATGTGATCACGGACATGAGGAGGAGTCTCTAAATGGTCGAGACATGAAGATTGATATATTGGAAGCCTATGTTTGGATATCGGAAGTGTTCCGGGTGAAATCGGGATTTTACCGGAGTACCGGGAGGTTACCGGAACCCCCCGGGAACTTAACGGGCCTTAGTGGGCCTAGGTAGAAGAGAGGAGAGGCGGCTAGGGCCGGGCCGCGCGCCCCTCCCCCCAGTCCGAATAGGACAAGGAGAGGAGGGCGGCGCCCCCTTCCTTCTTCTCCTCCACTCCTTCCCCTCCCAAGTCCTAATCCAACTAGGAAAGGGGGGAGTCCTACTCCCGGTGGGAGTAGGACTCCTCCCGGCGCGCCCTCTCCCTTGGCCGGCCGCACCCCCCTTGCTCCTTTATATACGGGGGCAGGGGGCACCCCATAGAAACAACATTGATTTGTTTGATCTTTTAGCCGTGTGTGGTGCCCCCCTCCACCATAGTCCACCTCGATACATCAGAAGCGGTGCTTAGCGAAGCCCTCGCGTCAAGAGAACATCAACATCGCCACCACGCCGTCAGGTCGATTTAAACTCTCCCTCAACACTCGGCTGGATCGGAGTTCGAGGGACGTCATCGGGCTGAACGTGTGCTGAACTTGGAGGTGCCGTACGTTCGGTACTTGATCGGTCGGATCGTGAAGATGTACGACTACATCAACCGCGTTGTGCTATCTCTTCCCGCTTTCGGTCTACGAGGGTACGTGGACAACACTCTCCCCTCTCGTTTCTATGCATCACCATGATCTTGCGTGTGTGTAGGAATTTTTTTGAGATTACTACGTTCCCCAACAAGGGTTGACGTATTATCTAACCGCTGATATAATCAACCGCAATTATTTGTACCCAGTCGCTCCAAATTCCCGGGGTTATGCAGGACTCCTATTGGCTATTTGGTTGGTTTCGTTTTTCAGGACAAAAACAAGGAACGAGTTTTGGCATTATGCACCGGTACTGGTACGAACGGAGTAGGACAGTTGGCAAGCAATACATTGAGCTCTTCTAATTGATAAAGCCAGTAATAATCAAACTAGAAAGGAAAAGAAAAAAGACAAAGAAAAATATCTGCACGAATCTTCGCGTAACATCAATGGCATAGGACCTTGATGTGCATTACTTAGAGCACATCTATATGTGCTTTAGCAATACTATCAAACAAAACCCCTAATCATGATTGCAAACAGCACGTAGAACATGGCTAATGCGACAACCACAACTACACATGCTAGTTCCTTCTTGTCTGTTGCTTTCATCCGTTGCCTGTGATTGATTCTTTCTTGCTTCATCGTACTGATTGTACATTCCAGATCAGCCAATTTCTTCTTCAGCTTTACGTTATCTTCTGCGAGCTTGGTGATAACACTCCGAGCCCTGCCATGCCATTCTTCATCTAGCCAGTTAACAAAGGGACAAGCCTCATATCCCTGCCAATGTTAAATAGTATTTAGGATGAGCGGTGGCATTAACTGAAGTAAAATGATGAACTTAATTAGCACTAACCTCTAAGGGGCAACTGAGAAAACCGCCTGCCAATGTCGAATCCCTCCGTCCATACACGCCGGCGGAGTGTGCCCGGGCATAACTCAGCTTTTGGTACTTCTCGGTGGCACAAAACTCAGAGTCGAACTCGTGTTGCGGTAGTCTGGAGTCATGCTCCGGATCCAGCGGCAGATTGCTTTCCTGGGGGGAGGGGGTCATTCAGGACGAATTCAGCAAGGAGCTATACTTTGGACATGCTAAAAAATATCAGGATAGATTGGAAACTGACAGGACAATTCGGATCCGTAGTACACCTGCCTTCTGATGACCTTAGGCAAGTGCTCCACGGCGCATCACCGCCGTGGTGGCGATATAAGCAGTGAGCTGCCGCACCAAACCATCGGCACCACTGCCTCGCATTCCCCGAATGTCAGTGCCATGCGAGGGAATTAGGAGGCTATGTAGGGATTTAGGGGAAATGGGGAAACTGTGGAGATAAACTAACGGTCGGGAACTACATATGGCACTATATATTGTATATGACACACTGTTTATACATGTCGTTTGTGTTAGGTATTACAGCGTCACACACGATTTCCGCACCAAACCGTGTGAGAAGACAACGTAGGTTAGACACAGTTGCCTTTACATAACCGTATGTGATGTACTACCCTGTCCATATAATTGAGTTACAATGAGATACCGTGTAAACAGCCGCTCCACGGATATCCGTAAAAAAACAGCCGCTCTGCATATAGAGATGGCAGCGGCGGCCTAGGCAGCGGCTACCAGAGAAGAGGTCAATCCTCGGTCGTTGGGCGGTGGCGACATCATAGGAGGTCAATCCTTGGTCTGCGGCGGGAGATAGGAAGAGCTGAACCATCGAGGTCGGCAGCAGCGTGATTCGAACACATCCATCGCGGTCGATGGCGGGATAGTGGAGGTCGAACTTCATGCGGCAACCGCACTAAGCTTTGCTCCTCGACCCTACTGTCTCGGCGTGCCGCCGCATAGTGTTTCTCTGTCTGCTGGGCGGAGGTTGCCGCGCGGCTAATTAATTAAGGTATTCTTTTCATGAGTGGCTTAATTAAGGTATTCAATCCCTAAGGGTAGTGTTGTACTAGTACTCTGCGTGTAAATTAACAAGCCATTAATTTTTGTCATTGCACGTCTGGATAACAACATGGAGCGCTCTCAGTAATTATGAAAATAAAACCTTGTGATTTATGCATGCATCTTTGGGCAGCAATTAATCCGTGTATTAACGTTGTTGTTTTATTTTTAATTACCATTCGTGTGGTGTAGATGGAACGATCTCGATGGATGAAGAATCGGAAAAGCGTAGATTTTATCAGTGGCGTGACAGAGTTCAAGAATTTGGCTGAAAGTATAAAGAGGAGAATTGGTGATGTGGATTACATCCTGTGTCCATGTACTGATTGTGCCAATATAGAGTCACATGAAGTTGCATATGTCCAGATGCACTTAGTCTCTAGGGGATTCATGGATCGATATACACGTTGGACCAGACACGATGAAGAGGAGGTCATGGATGAAGATACCCAGGGCAGCGAGAGGCAAAACCCTGATCAGTGTCACATGGATGTTGAATCTAACATCCGGGCAGAGGCGTCAAGCTACCAATGGAACACCGGAAAGCCGAAATGCCCACTGGAAAACCAAGACGTCGACGCAGATGACGCATTTATCTTGATATGCCAGATTTTGCTGCTATGATTGCAGATTTCAAGGGCCCAAAAAAGGATATGATTGGTTACAAGGATCTGCCAACCATTGATCCAGACTCCAAGAAAGAATTGTATCCAGGTTGCAAAAAGAAATATTCCAAGTTGAGTGCCACCCTGGCGCTTCTCAGATTTAAAGCAACAAACGGTCTATCAAACAAGGGCTTCACAGAGATGTTAGGTCTTTTCAAAGAAATTCTTCCGGAAGATAACGTGCTCCCCAGAAGCATGAATGAAGCAAAGAAAATTGTTTGTCCATTGGTACTTGAAGTACAGAAGATACACGCTTGTGTGAATGATTGTATATTGTACCATGGTGAGTACAAAGATTTGCGTGCATGTCCCACATGCAAGCATGCACGATACAAGCGCATGAGATCAAAGGACAAGTACAAATTGGCCGACGAGATCAAGACAGGAATCCCGTTCAAGGTTGTTTGGACCTTGCCTTTAATTCCAAGGTTGAGGCATTTGTTTGCAAACCCTAGAGAGGCAAAGAGGTTGTGGTGGCATCATGATGAGCGAATTGCGGATAAGTTTATGAGGCACCCAAAAGATGGGGCTCAGTGGGAATTAATCGACAACATGTTTGAAAAATTTGCCAAGGATCCTAGAAGTATAAGGCTCGGGGAGTGTACTAACAGGATGAATCCTTTTGGTAATATGAGCACCAATCACAGCACATGGCCGGTGCTTCTATGCATATATAACCTAGCTCCTTGGTTGTGTATGAAGAAAAAATACATTATGATGTCAATGATTATCCAAGGTCCGAAGCAACCTGGAAATGACATCGACATTTACTTTCAACTACTGGTAGAAGAACTGCTGACAATGTGGATAGATGCGCCAGCTGTAAAATGTTATGATGCTTACAAAAAGGAGATTTTCGATCTACATGCAATGCTGGTGCACACCATTCAAGATATGTCGGCATTAGGCAACACATCGGGGCAGAAAACAAAGGGAGATGTAGGGTGTGTCACATGCATGGATAGGACAGCTAGCAGAAGACTTCCCAACTCGCACAAAACCGTGTATTTGCGTCATCGTAGGTTCTTACGGAAAACTCACCTATACCGAAAGATGAAACCAAAATTTTATGGTACGGCAGAGGCAGGTGTGGACCCAAGATCCTATGAAGGGGAGGTGGTCCATAACATGGCTAAAAAAATTAATGTTGTGCTTGGCAAGAACCACCCTTTTATGGTGAAACAAACACCCAAGGGTCAAGTGTTTATGAAGAAATTGGTGTTCTGGAAATTACCTTACTGGGAGATTCTACATGTACATCACTTCATCGATGTCATGCATGTAGAGAAGAACGTATGTGAAAGCATCCTTGGTACTCTACTCAAGATTAAAGGTAAAAGAAAGGATGGTGACGGTTCACGGCTCGATATGCTTGCTGATCAATCAAAACGCAAGAGTGAAGCAGAAGATGATGACAAATTCATCAAAGCTCGCCAGAGTTACAATTTCAAGACAAAAGAAGCAACACGCTTCTTCACCTATTTGTTGTCGCTAAGACACCCTCTTCCCATCAGTGCAAACATCAGAAGTCTCGTGGATGTGAGCTCAGGTAAAATGAAGTTGGGACACATGAAGTCACATGATTTCCACATAATGTTGACAATAATCCTCCCTCTACCTACCTGCACCCCGCCGCCTCACTAGGATCTAAACTACGAAAGGAACAGCATAAGAGACACAAGGTTTATACTAGTTCGGGCCACAATTGTGGTGTAATACCCTACTCTTGTTTGTGGTGTGGTGGATTGCCTCTTGGGCTGATGGTGATGAACAATACAAGGAACAACAAATTTCATGAGGGTCTGTTTCTTGGCCGCTGATGAACTGCTAGGGAGAGTTCTACCGCCTTCTCTCTCTCTCTCTCGGATTCGGACCTTGGATCCTGTGATGCCTCTACCCTGTGGGAGGCTAGTCCTATTTATAGACAAAGGCCTGGGCCTCTTCCCAAATATTGAGCGGGAAGGGCGCCAACAATTGGCCATTTTGAAGGGGAACATCCGCACACTTATCCCGACTAAAGTTGGTCCTCGCCGTCAAAGGCTCGTGGTGACGCCTGGCTTGGGCTCCACAATGACTTCCTTCTGCCGTTGGGCTGGTCTTGGTCTTGTTGCAATCAAATGGACACCTTTGCTTGATGCTCTCGCCGCGCTTGCTCCCTTTGCACCAAAGAGGAAAGGAGGACATCGCTGGCTGGCGTCACCGGGCGCCTTGGTCGTCAAGGTTGCGCCATGGGCACCTCGTGAGGTACCCCGCCTTGATCTCTCCGCCTCCTCGCGAGCCAGCCTGATGAGGCCATGCCTGAGGAAGCTCCCTGTCGTCCGCCCCGCGAGGCTTGGCCCCTCGCAAGGGTCTTGAGCTTGTGTTGATGAAGTGGGTCGTGATGGGCCCCCCTTTGAGCCACGCCGCAGGCCGCAGGCAGGCAAGTCTGGGGACCCCTGCCTGTAACGCCGACAAGAGCCCCGGCCAAGGCGCGCCCGGGCTTGGCTGAGCAGAGAGGCTAAGGGCAAGTCTGGCGCGCGGGCCCTCACAGCCTGCGGCCTTGGGTGCCGCGTGGCGGTTGATTGGACGTGGGCGGCCCTGCTCCCCCACGACGCCTCGGCGACTTCATGAATTGACAAGTCCCCGCATGCAAAGCGGGTCATGATTACCTGCGATCGTGGAGGTCGGTGGTTGGCCTTCCCCGGCTATAAGTACGGGACGGCGCCTGCCCTTCTAGTCCATCTCCTCTTGCTTCTTCTTCTTCTCCATGGCTCCGCCGAAGAGGTTCTCGGCCGCGGAGAAGGGGAAGGCTCGCCAGGTGGAGCCTGACTCTCCCCCGCCCAAGCGCGGTCGAGGCCGTCCTCGCAAACACCCTGTGGCTCCCATGGTGGCTCCTCGTGGTCGTGGAGGTGATCTCCCGCGCGGTGGCGGGCGGCAGTCATTGGGGTGCTATGGCCGACCCCTAGGTTGCTGCTTCCACTCGGCAGAGGTGCTGCCGGAGTGGAAGTTGTAGAGCATCTTTATAATCACCCAGTGACGTTGTGATGTTTGATAGCACATAAGGCATTCCTCCGGTATCCGGGAGTTGCATAATCTCATAGTCGAAGGAATATGTATTTGACATGAAGAAAGCAATAGCAATAAAACTGAACGATCATTATGCTAAGCTAACGGATGGGTCTTGTCCATCACATCATTCTCCTAACGGTGTGATCCCGTTATCAAATGACAACTCATGTCCATAGTTGGGAAACCTTGACCATCTTTGATCAACGAGCTGGTCTAGTAGAGGCTCACTAGGGACATGTTCTTTGTTTATGTATTCACACATGTATTAAGGTTTACGATCAATACAATTCTAGCATGAATAATAAACCTTTATCATGAATAAGGAAATATAAAATAACAACTTTATTATTGACTCTAGGACATATTTCCTTCAGATTCCCCCTCTGGTAGAGTACCGAAAAATGCCTCAAAATGGGACCTCGCAAGAACAAATCTTGCAGCGGCGGAAAAAGTATTTTAGGTGGCTCTCTGTTGGTTTCCCGGTTTTAGAGAATTTATAGAGTTGGAATTAGGTCAAACAGAGGAACAAGGGGCCCACAAGGCACATGGGCGCGCCTACACCCCTGGGCACACCCATGTGGCTCGTGGCCCACTCCTTCACCTTCTGGCCTCCTCCTAAAGCTTCTAGGGTCTCTTATGTCCAGAAAAAATCGTCAAAAAGTTTCGTGGCATTTGGACTTCGTTTGGTACTGATTTCTGGAATCCCAAAAACAGGCAAAAACGGCAACTGGCACTTGGCCTAAGTTAATAGGTTTGTCCGAACATATGATATATAATGGCATATAAAACTTCAAAGATTGATACTATAATAGCACGGAACAATCAAAATTTATAGATATGTTGGAGACATATCAGATACTACACCGACCCATCAAGCACCACGTAGACCTACGACAAGAGCTCATGCACGTGCAATCGAAACCGAGGTGAACTCACTCCTCTATGAGATTGATATGGATATGGATGGAACTTGGATGCTGTCAGATTGTGGGTTCTAGCAAACCCTTGAGGTTCGAACACCGGGGTTCGCACGAAGATCTCTCTCTCCCTGGCTCGCTCATACAACGATCTCAGGGCCTAGCTCGTCGAACCCAAAGAACAAGAGACACGGGGGTTTATACTGGTTCGGGCCACCGTTGTGGTGTAATACCCTACCCTAGTGTGGTGTGGTGGATTACCTTTTAGGCTGGGGATGAACAAGTACAAGGGATGAACAGCCTCCTGAGGAGAGGTGTTCTTGAGCTCGGTGAGCTTGTGTGTGTGAGGTAGATCTGGATGATCCGTCCCCAGATGAGTTTCATCCTACGGTGGTGGCTAGTCCTATTTATAGTGGCCTTGGTCCTCTTCAAAAATATTAGGAGGGAAGGGATCCAACAATGACCAATTTTGAAGGGAGACAACTAGTACAAGTTATCCTGACAAAAAGTGGTCTTCGCCTGCCAAAGGCTCTGGTGGTGATGCCGTCATGGGCTTCGTGGTGACCTCCGTCCTACTGGTCTTGGTCTTGTTGCACCGATATGGAAACCTTTGCCTGATGTCTCAGGACTCCTTGCATGCGCCTGCCCCTTTAGCACCAAAGAGGCAACTGGTACTCTGCGCCCGCTGGCGCCCGCCTGGCTACGGTCATCATGGCTCATGTCACGCGAACCTCGCAAGGTGCCCCTTGCATAGATATCTCCGCTCCTCGGGAGCCAGCCTAGTGAGGTTGCCCCTGAGGAGGTCTTAGTGTCGTCCACCTCGGAAGGCTTGGCCCCTCGCGAGGGTCTTGAGTGGTTGTTGATGAAGATGGGCCGAACCAAGCCGCTGAATGAGCCACGCCCTAGGCCGCAGGCAGGCAAGTCTGGGTACCCCCATTCCCAGGACGCCGACAGTAGCTCCCGGGCCCAAGGCACGCTCGCCAAGGGGCAAGTGCGAAGCGCCGCGAGCCCCAATAGCCAGCGACCTTGATTAACGCGTGGCAATTGATGATACGTCTCCAACGTATCTATAATTTTTGATTGTTCCATGCTATTATATATTCTGTTTTGGATGTTTAATGGGCTTTATTATACACTTTTATATTATTTTTGGGACTAACCTATTAACCGTAGGCCCAGCCCAAATTGTTGTTTTTGCCTATTTCAGTGTTTCGAAGGAAAAGGATATCAAACGGAGTCCAAACGGAATGAAACCTTCGGGAACATGATTTTTGGAACAAACGTGATCCATGTGACTTGGAGTGGACGTCAAGCAATCAACGAGGAGGCCACAATGTAGGGAGGCGCGCCTGCCCCCTGGGCGCGCCCCCACCCTCGTGGGCCCCTCGTAGCTCTCCTGACCGACCTCCTTCCCTAGAAACATCATATAAGGAGGAAAAACCCTATTTCCACTGCCGCAACCTTCTGTACCCGTGAGATCCCATCTTGGGGCCTTTTTCCAAGCCCCACGGAGGGGGGCATTGATCACGGAGGGCTTCTACATCAACACCATAGCCTCTCCGAGGATGTGTGAGTAGTTTACCACAAACCTTCGGGTCCATAGTTATTAGCTAGATGGCTTCTTCTCTCTTCGATCTCAATACAAAGTTCTCCTCGATTCTCTTGGAGATCTATTGGATGTAACTCTTCTTTTTGCGGTGTGTTTGTCGAGATCCAATGAATTGTGGGTTTATGATCAAGATTATCTATGAACAATATTTGAATCTTCTCTGAATTCTTTTATGTATGATTGGTTATCTTTGCAAGTCTCTTCGAATTATCAGTTTGGTTTGGCCTACTAGATTGATCTTTCTTGCAATGGGAGAAGTGCTTAGCTTTGGGTTCAATCTTGCGGTGCTCGATCCCAGTCACTGTAGGGGAAACGACACGTAATGTATTGTTGCCATCGAGGATAAAAAGATGGGGTGTATATCATATTGCATCAGTTTATCCCTCTACATCATGTCATCTTGCTAAAAGCGTTCCTACGATCTTATGAACTTAATACTCTAGATGCATGCCGGATAGGGGTCGATGTGTGGAGTAATAGTAGTAGATGCAGGCAGGAGTCCGTCTACTTGTCACGGACGTGATGCCTATATACATGATCATACCTAGATATTCTCATAACAATGCTCAATTCTATCCATTGCTCGACAGTAATTCGTTTACCCACCGTAATACTTATGCTATCTTGAGAGAAGCCACTACTGAAACCTATGGCCCCCGGGTCTATTTACTATCATATTAATCTCCCGTCAACTAGCCATTTCTGTTGCCGTTTATTTTGCATTCTTTACTTTTACTCTTTATCATAAAAATACCAAAATATTATCTTATCATCTCTATCAGATCTCACTTTTGCAAGTGGCCGTGAAGGGATTGACAACCCCTTTATCGCGTTGGTTGCAAGGTTCTTATTTGTTTGTGTTGGTGCGTGGGACTCGAGCATGGTCTCCTACTGGATTGATACCTTGGTTCTCGAAAACTGAGGGAAATACTTACGCTACTTTACTGCATCACCCTTTCCTCTTCAAGGGGAAACCAACGCAGTGCTCAAGAGGTAGCAAGAAGGATTTCTGGCGCCGTTGCTCGGGAGTCTACGCACAAGTCAAGACATACCAAGTACCCATCACAAACTCTTATCCCTCGCATTACATTATTTGACATTTGCCTCTCGTTTTCCTCTCCCCCACTTCATCCTTGCCGTTTTATTCGCCCTCTTTTTTCCGTTCGCCTCTTTTTCGCTTGCCTCTTGTTAGCTTGTGTGTTGGATTGCTTGCTTGTCATGATGGCTCAAGACAATACTAAATTGTGTGACCTTACCAATACCAACAACAATGATTTTCTTAGCACTCCAATTGCTCCTCTTACCGAAGCTGAATCTTGTGAAATTAATGCTGCTTTGCTGAATCTTGTTATGAAAGATCAACTCACCGGCCTTCCTAGTGAAGATGCCGCTACCCATCTAAATAGCTTTGTTGATTTGTGTGATATGCAAAAGAAGAAAGATGTGGACAATGATATTATTAAATTGAAGCTATTTCCTTTTTCGCTTAGAGATAGTGCTAAAACTTGGTTTTTGTCTTTGCCCAAAAATAGTATTGATTCTTGGAATAAGTGCAAAGATGCTTTTATCTCTAAGTATTTTCCTCCCACTAAAATCATCTCCCTTAGAAACGATATTATGAATTTTAAGCAACTTGATCATGAACATGTTGCACAATCTTGGGAGAGGATGAAATTAATGATACGTAATTTCCCTACTCATGGTTTGAATTTATGGATGATTATACAGAATTTCTATGCCGGATTGAATTTTGCTTCTAGATATCTTTTAGATTCGGCCGCGGGAGGCACTTTTATGGAAATCACCTTAGGAGAAGCTACCAAACTCCTAGATAATATTATGTTTAATTATTCTCAATGGCACACCGAAAGATCTACTAGTAAAAAGGTTCATGCGATTGAAGAAATTAATGTTTTGAGTGGAAAGATGGATGAACTTATGAAATTGTTTGCTAATAAGAGTTTTTCTTTGGATCCTAATGATATGCATTTGTCTACCTTGATTGAGAATAATAATGATTCCATGGATGTGAATTTTGTTGGTAGGATAATTTTGGTAACAACGCATATAGAGGAAACTTTAATCCTAGGTCGTATCCTAGTAATTCCTCTAATAATTATGGTAATTCCTACAACAACTCTTATGGAAATTTTAATAAGATGCCCTCTGATTTTGAGACTAGTGTTAAAGAATTTATGATTTCTCAAAATAATTTTAATGCTTTGCTTGAAGAAAAATTGCCTAAGATTGATGAATTGGCTAGGAACGTGGATAGAATTTCTCTTGATGTTGATTATTTGAAACTTAGATCTATTCCACCTAAGCATGACATCAATGAGTCTCTCAAAGCCATGAGAATTTCCATTGATGAGTGCAAAGAAAGAACCGCTAGGATGCGTGCTAAGAAAGATTGCTTTGTAGAAGCGTGTTCTTCTAATTTTTATGAGAATAAAGATGAAGATCTAAAAGTTATTGATGTGTCCCCTATTAAATCTTTTTTTTGCAATATGAATTTTGATAATGATGGGACTGAAGATGAGTCAACTTTAGTTAGAAGGCGTGTCAAAAACTCGGAGTTTTTAGATATTGATGCAAAAATTGGTAAAAGTGGGATTGAAGAGGTTAAACCTTTAGATATCAACGAACCCACTATTTTGGATTTCAAGGAATTTAATTATGATAATTTCTCTTTAATAGATTGTATTTCCTTGTTGCAATCTATGCTAAATTCTCCTCATGCTTATAGTCAAAATAAATCTTTTACCAACATATCGTTGATGCTTTAATGCAATCTTATGAAGAAAAACTTGAGTTGGAAGTTTCTATCCCTAGAAAACTTTATGATGAGTGGGAACCTACAATTAAAATTAAAATTAAAGATCATTAATGCTATGCTTTGTGTGATTTGGATGCTAGTGTTTCCACGATTCCAAAAACTTTCTGCGATTTGCTAGGTTTCCGTGAATTTAATGATTGTTCTCTAAACTTGCATCTTGCAGATTCCACTATTAAGAAACCTATGGGAAGAATTAATGATGTTCTTATTGTTGCAAGTAGGAATTATGTTCCCGTAGATTTCATTGTTCTTGATATAGATTGCAATCCTTCATGTCCTATTATTCTTGGTAGACCTTTTCTTAGAACGATTGGTGCAATTATTGATATGAAGGAAGGAAATATTAGATTCCAATTCCCATTAAGGAAAGGCATGGAACACTTTCCTAGAAATAAAATTAAATTAGCTTATGAATCTATTATGAGAGCCACTTATGTATTGCCTACCAAAGATGGCAACACGTAGATCTATCCTTGTTTTTATGCCTAGCTAGGGGCATTAAACGATAGCGCTTGTTGGGAGGCAAGCCAATTTTATTTAAGTTTTTTTGCTTTTTGCTCCTGTTTAGGAATATATCTTTGATATAGCCTCTGTTAGATTTGTTTTTGTGTTATAATTAGTGTTTGTGCCAAGTAAAACCTATAGGATCTTCTTGGATGATAGTTATTTGATCTTGCTGGAAATTCTAGAAACTTTCTATTCACGAAAACAATTGTTAAAAATCACCAGAACGTGATAAAATACTGATTCCAATTGCAGTAGATCAATAAAAGATTTATCTAGATCTTCCTATTTTGGTAGAATTTTTTAGAGTGCCAGAAGTTTGCGTTAGTTACAGATTACTACAGACTATTCTGTCTTTGACAAATTCGGTTTTCTATGTGTTGTTTGCTTATTTTGATGAGTGTATGGTTAGTAAAGAGTTTATAAACCATAGAGAAGTTGGAATACAGTAGGTTTAACAGCAATATAAATAAAGAATGAGTTCAATACAGTACCTTGAAGTGGTGTTTTGTTTTCTTTCGCTAACGGAGCTCACGAGATTTTCTGTTAAGTTTTGTGTTGTGAAGTTTTCAAGTTTTGGGTAAGGATTTGATGGATTATGGAACAAGGAGTGGCAAGAGACTAAGATTGGGGATTACCAAGGCACCCCAAGGTAAAATACAAGGACAACCAAAAAGCCTAAGCTTGGGGATGCCCTGGAAGGCATCCCCTCTTTTGTCTTCGTCCATCGGTAACTTTACTTGGAGCTATATTTTTATTCACCACATGATATGTGTTTTGCTTGGAGCATCTTGTATGATTCAAGTGTTTAATTTTTAGTTTACCACAATCATCCTTGCTGTACACACCTTTTGAGAGAGACACAAATTATTGGAAATTATTAGAATACTCTATGTGCTTCACTTATATCTTTTGAGCTATATAGTTTTTGCTCTAGTGCTTCACTTATATCTTTTAGAGCACGGTGGTGGCTATGCTTTATAGAAATTATTGTGCTCTCATGCTTCACTTATATTATTATGAGAGTCCTACAAAACAGCATGGTAATTTTCTTAAATTATGAAATTAGTCCTAATATGATAAGCATCCAAGATTAGTAAAAACATTCTTATAAGTGTGTTGAATACTAAGAGAAGTTTGATGCTTGATGATTGTTTTGTGATATGAAGATGGTGATATTAGAGTCATGATAGTTGAGTATTTGTGAATTTGAGAAATAATTGTTCTAAAGTTTGTGATTCCCGTAGCATGCACGTATGGTGAACCGTTATGTGATGAAGTCGGAGCATGATTTATTTATTGATTGTCTTTGTTATGAGTGCCGGTCGGGGACGAGCGATGGTATTTTCCTACCAATCTATCCCCCTAGGAGCATTCACGTAGTACTTTGTTTCGATAACTAATAGATTTTTGCAACAAGTATGTGAGTTCTTTATGACTAATGTTGAGTCCATGGATTATACGCACTCTCACCCTTCCACCATTGCTAGCCTCTAATACCGCGCACCTTTCGCCGGTATCATACACCCACCATATACCTTCCTCAAAACAGCCACCATACCTACCTATTATGGCATTTCCATAGCGATTCCGAGATATATTGCCATGCAACTTACCACCGTTCCATTTATTATGACAAGCTTCATCATTGTCATATTGCTTTGCATGATCATGTAGTTGACATCGTATTTGTGGCAAGGCCACCTTTATAATTCTTTCATACATGTCACTCTTGATTCATTGCATATCCCGCACATCACGAGGCATTCACATAGAGTCATATTTTGTTCTAAGTATCGAGTTGTAATTCCTGAGTTCTAAGTAAATAAAAGTGTGATGATCATCATTATTAGAGCATTGTCCCACGTGAGGAAAGGATGATGAAGACTATGATTCCCCCATAAGTCGGGATGAGACTCCGGACAAAATAAATAAATAAAAGAGGCCAAAGAAGCCCAAACAAAAGAGGCCATAAAAAAGGGGAGAGAAGGCCCAAACAAAAAAAATGAGAGAAAAAGAGAGAAGGGACAATGTTACTATCCTTTTTCCACACTTGTGCTTCAAAGTAGCACCATGATCTTCATGATAGAGAGTCTCCTATGTTGTCACTTTCATATACTAGTTGGAATTTTATATTATAGAACTTGGCTTGTATATTCCAATGATGGGCTTCCTTAAAATTCCCTAGGTCTTCGTGAGCACGCGAGTTGGATGCACACCCACTTAGTTTCTTTTGTTGAGCTTTCATACACGTATAGCTCTAGTGCATCCGTTGCATGGCAATCCCTACTCACTCACGTCAATATCTATTAATGGGAATCTCCATAGCCCGTTGATACGCCTAGTTGATGTGAGACTATCTTCTCCTTTTTTGTCTTCTCCACAACCACCATTCTATTCCACATATAGTGCTATGTCCATGGCTCACGCTCATGTATCGCGTGAAGATTGAAAAATTTTGAGAGCATCAAAAGTATGAAACAATTGCTTGGCTTGTCATCCGGGTTGTGCATGATTAAATATTTGTGTGATGAAGATAGAGCATAGCCAGAATATATGATTTTGTAGGGATAACTTTCTTTGGCCATGTTATTTTGAGAAGACATGATTGCTTTGTTAGTACGCTTGAAGTATTATTATTTTCATGTCAATATTAAACTTTTATCTTGAATCTTTCGGATCTGAATATTCATGCCACAAATAAGAGAATTACATTTAAAATTATGCTAAGTAGCATTCCACATCAAAAATTTGTTTTATCATTTACCTACCGAGGACGAGCAGGAATTAAGCTTGGGCATGCTTGATACGTCTCCAACATATCTATAATTTTTCATTGTTCCATGCTATATTATATTCTGTTTTGGATGTTTAATGGGCTTTATTATACACTTTTATATTATTTTTGGTACTAACCTATTAACCAGAGGCCCAGCCTGAATTGCTGTTTTTTTGCCTATTTCAGTGTTTCGAAGGAAAAGGATATCAAACGGAGTCCAAACGGAATGAAACCTTCGGGAACGTTATTTTCAGAACAAACGTGATCCAGAGGACTTGGAGTGGACGTCAAGCAATCAACGAGGAGGCCATGAGGCAGCGAGGCGCGCCTGCCCCCCTGGGCGCGCCCCCACCCTCGTGGGCCCCTGTAGCTCTCCTAACTGACCTCCTTCCCCTATATATATTCATATACCCTGGAAACATCATATACGGAGCAAAAATCCTATTTCCACCGCCGCAACCTTCTGTACCCGTGAGATCCCATCTTGGGTCCTTTTCTGGTGCTCCGCCGGAGGGGGCATTGATCACGGAGGGCTTCTACATCAACACCATAGCCTCTTCGATGATGTGTGAGTAGTTTACCTCAGACCTTCGGGTCCATAGTTATTAGCTAGATGGCTTCTTCTCTCTCTTCGGATCTCAATACAAAGTTCTCCTTGATTCTCTTGGAGATCTATTCAATGTAACTCTTCTTTTTGCGGTGTGTTTGTCGAGATCCGATGAATTGTGGGTTTATGTTCAAGATTATCTATGAACAATATTTGAATCTTCTCTGAATTCTTTTATGTATGATTGGTTATCTTTGCTAGTCTCTTCGAATTATCAGTTTGGTTTGGCCTACTAGATTGATCTTTCTTGGAATGGGAGAAGTGCTTAGCTTTGGGTTCAATCTTGCGGTGCTCGATCCCAAAGGATGAGGGGAAACGACACGTATTGTATTGTTGCCATCGATGATAAAAAGATGGGGTTTATATATATTGCATGAGTTTATCCCTCTACATCATGTCATCTTGCTTAAAGCCTTACTCCGTTCTTATGAACTTAATACTCTAGATGCATGTTGGATAGGGGTCGATGTGTGGAGTAATAGTAGTAGATGCAGGCAGGAGTCGGTCTACTTGTCACGGACGTGATGCCTATATACATGATCATACCTAGATATTCTCATAACTATGCTCAATTCTATCAATTGCTCGACAGTAATTCGTTTACCCACCGTAATACTTATGCTATCTTGAGAGAAGCCACTAGTAAAACCTATGGCCCCCGGGTATATTTTCTATCATATTAATCTCCCGTCAACTAGCTATTTCTGTTGCCGTTTATTTTGCATTCTTTACTTTTACTCTTTATCATAAAAATACCAAAAATATTATCTTATCATCTCTATCAGATCTCACTTTTGCAAGTGGCCGTGAGGGGATTGACAACCCCTTTATCGCGTTGGTTGCAAGGTTCTTATTTGTTTGTGTAGGTGCATGGGACTCGAGCGTGGTCTCCTACTAGATTGATACCTTGGTTCTCAAAAACTGAGGGAAATACTTACGCTACTTTACTGCATCACCCTTTCCTCTTCAAGGGAAAACCAACACAGTGCTCAAAAGGTAGCAATTGATGGGACGTGGGCATCTCCGCTTCCCCACGCCACCTCGGCGACTGCCCCTGACTGACAAAAGGTTGGCGTGTGCTGCGGTGCCTTCACTGCCTCCCTTCATCTTGCTCTAGATCCCCTTTCTTGTTCCTTGCTCCCAAAGACTCATGATCTGCGCCAACTCCCCTTCGAGCCTGCAATCGATGGCGTTTGGCAAGGCAAAGGCCGCTCTTCCACCCGCCTGGTATGAGCCGGCTCTGAGCGCTATCAGCATTTTGGAGAAGAACTTCGCCGCCATGCTCCTGATGACGGCGGAGGGTAGCAACGAGAAGGGAAAGACCGCGCTCCGGGCTGCCCCCGCCGAGCCGGAGGCCTCAGGGAGCACCTTCTATCCCTTCTTTATGAGTAGCATCGTCACAGGGCTGGCTCCCCCCTTCTCCGATTTCTTCTACGCAGTCCTTAGCCACTATAAGCTGCATGCCCTTCATCTCCATCCCTACTCCGTCCTCCTCCTGTCGATCTTCGCCTTCTATTGTGAGGCATTCTTGGGGGTGATGTTGTCCGTGGCGCTACTTCACCACTTCTTCTTCCTCCGGAACAAGGGCGGCCATTGTTCGGGTTGTGCCAACTTCGTCGCAGCCAATGGGACCAACGCGATCTCGAAGGCCGGGAGGAAGGCCGAGAACTTCAGGAGCAAGTGGGTCCTCATGGACACCAAGTGCTCTCGCCCCCGGTTGGTGCTGCCGACTGAGATGCCCGCGCCTCACGACGGGTGGCTCAACGTGAAGCTCACCAACCCTCGGGGCGGAGCAGGTGCTGGAGAAGATGACTACCGACCTGAAGCCTGACGACCCGAAGACGGCGAAGCTAATGGGGGTCATGATCGTCAAGGAGTTCCTGGCGCAGCACGTAGCTCCACTTCAAGCGCGTTTGTGCCCCTTGTGGAAGCTCGGGGACGAGGAGGACGACCCCCGCCTGTTTCCAGGTGCCTTGTTGGACGAGGAGCTGGGCACAGCTCTCCGCCTCTTGGTCGGGGATGACCAGGGGTATCCGCTGGACACCCATGTTCCCCTGTACTGCCGCCCGGATGGGGCTAAGGTAGCCGCCTCCATGCCCACCTTCGACGGGCGCGGGATCGTGCTGCCAGCGCCCTCCGAGGCCCCGGGGGTGACGACTCCGGTGATGGTGTCCTCTGATGACTCCGACGAGGAGGAGGGGTTGGACTCGGAGGCGACCCAGGAGGGGGTTGGGGAGACTCCCAGCGCACGCAAGGCCAATCTCCTCCGCGCCTTGCCTGACGACAGCGACTCTGGAGACCACCCGGTGAGGGAGGTCCTGTCCTCTGCTGGGGTCTCCACGAGGTCCGGGGTCACCCCTTCGAAGAAGCCGCTAGCTGGGGTCCTGACGAGGAGCAGATCGGCGCTGATCTCACGGAGCGATGCCCCTGCTCCGACGGTTGAAGAAGTTTCGCTGTCGGCGTGGGTTGAAGTCTCCATCAACGTGGGTTGAAGTCTCCATCAACCGTTACCCTCGTGGGTTGAAGTCTCCATCAACGTGGATGTACGATAGCATCACCTATCGGAACCCTTCCAAAAATCTCCGTGTCTACATTGCGTTTGCTCCCTCCAAACTCCTCCCTTTACCTTCATGTGCAATGTTTTACATTCCACTGCTACACTCTTAGACTTGCATGTGTAGGTTGATTTCATGACTAGTGCTAAGTTGCTAAAATCTGCCAAGATTTAAAATTGGGAAAAGGCAAGATTTTTATTTGGTCAAGTAGTCTAATCACCCCCCCCCCTCTAGACATACTTTCGATCCTACAAGGTTCAACCAAAAGTAGCATGCATTCAAACATAAATATAGATAGTTTTTGCATAACCGAACATAAAACATAAATTTAAACTAAACTAACGTATGTTCGGTCGAAGTGGAGGTCGAGCTAATCCTTCCGCGTCAGGCACGGTGTGCTACGAGCCGGATCCGGGCCGGTGCCGTCTTCGGGGTCGTTGGGGAAGACACTCCTCCACTCATCAACGTTGATCTCCTTGTCCTCGCATCCCACCTTGATGCCCTCTGCGGCGCCATCCTCACCGCCTTCGATCTCATCATCGAAGGAGAGCACGATAACCTCGCCGCCCTCCACGCCGGCAAAGATCATCCGCTCTGCCTCCACAAGCTCCGGGTGCTGTCGGTGGAGCTCTTGCATTTAGCCTCGGCAGTGGCCTCGGCCTTGAGGCGGTACCTCGCCTCGCGGTCCTCCCGTGCCATAGACGAGCTCACCACCCTGGCTCCGGCGGGATGAGGGCGACCGGACGTGTGCTGAAGGGGAAATTGACCCTAGCCGTTGCGCCGTGGTAGCGGGCCTGCCGGTGGTCATACACCATGGCCGCGAGCTCGGCCGTGTGGAAGCTAACGAGCCATGGCGGGTGTGGGTCTCCTGATCTGTAATCTCGGCGACCCATGTCCCCCACCGCCGTTGCTGGACCCCAAGGTAGGACCTCATCGGCGGCCGGGCCGAAGGAGGACGGGGAAGTCCTCGAACCGGCGTAGGGGCGTGGCGGCGGACGGATCGAGCAACCGGCGATGACAGCTCGATAAAGAGCCCACGAAGGGCGACGGGGACACCTCGGCGGCCACCTCGCCGACGTCGGGTGAAGAGGCCACGATAAACCTCTTTTGGGCCATTGGCTCCTCGAGCTCCCCAGCACACAGGCAGAGGTTGAGGATGGAGGCGGGAGTGAGCTACCAATGGTTTCGAGCGCGGGAGGGGTGGTGTGAATTTGTGTGAGTGGAGGTTTTGGGGTGTGCATGTGTGGAAGGGGGGCCAAGGTGGTTTATGAGGAAATACCACGGCAACTAGAAATTTTTACTAGGCGGAAGTAAAATCCCGGGCTACTAAAAATTTGGATCATGGGTGAGTAGATAATTTTTTAGATTGCGAGGGATGCAGAGGCGGGAGTAAAATGTCGGGGCTACTGAAAATTTGGATCAAGGGCAAGCAGATATTTTTTAGATTGCAAGGGATGCAGAGGCGGGATTAACAAGCCGGGGCTACTGAAAATTTTGAATCAAGGGCGAGATATTTTTGAGATTGCGGGGGATGTAGGGGCGGGAGTAAAATGTCGGGGCTACTGAAAATTTGAATCAGGGATTGAAGCAGAGCAGGAGTAACAGACATCGCACACGGTCCACACATACTAATCATGTGCTATCAAACATAAAAACCTTCCAGGTGGTAGATATTTTCGAGATTGCGAGGAGTAGATATTTTCGAGAGCGGGAGGCAAGCCTCATGGAGCCCAATCTACTGTGCTGATGTGAGTGACAGGGGCACGGGCGCGGCACACTGGTAGTCTGAGTGAACCGTGTCTATTGCGTCCCCAATCGCAGACGCTTGCTGCATCCAACTCGTCTGTTGTTTATAAATTTGGCAAAAAGAATAACATGGGAAAGGGTCAGAACACGAACACACTTGCATGTGGACAAAATATATGTATGAAAAGGGTGGTTTGATGTTCAAATACCCAATGCACAACTTTGATATGGCACCTGTCGCACAAAGTGCACAGTATTGCTAGTCAACCACCCCCTATGAACCCCACTTCGTGTCGGCTATAAGGGAATCCTAGCTACGAACGCATGCCCCCAAATTGCTAGGTAGGAAATATCACCCTAGCGTAACACAAAACCTATAGGAGTCCATCATGGTCAAACTTCCCCTTTCACTTCAGTGCAAAGGTGGACCATGTGCTGACCCACAAATATGTGCTTTGTGGCGCGATATGGGTGGGACCACATGCGAACCACCTACGGGTGGCACTACTATATGTATGAAAAGGGTGTGGTGTGATATTTAACTACATTCACAACTTTGATGTGGCACATGTGCCTCGCAAATTTAACCAGACTTCCCCGACCCCACGGAGGTTGCAGGTAGTGTGAAGTAGCCCCCCCCCCCACACACACAGGTTGGGGGGAGGGAATCTTACCAAGACCTATTGTAACACAGACCAATTAGAATCCACTTGGTCGTATAACCTCTCTCGCTCGTTGTTGGTCAAAGTGATGGACGTCCACACGGCCCCGCAAAATGGGCTAGCTTTTGTCGTTGATAACCTCGCGAGGTAGTGCCTGAAGACAAAACCCATCTGTGCATGTGGCCCAAACATATGTATATGGAAGAGGTGAGTGGTGTTTGAATACCCCTACACATATTTGATGTGGCACCATGCTTTGGAACCGTAAAATCCCACAGTGAGCGAGGGTTCATGATGCGTAACATGCACTCAAACTTAATTAATTAGGCCTAGAATGATCGACCTTCTATACGGTAACATGAACCAAAGGGGAAGAATCCACCCTGGTAACCTTTCTCGCCGTCGTTCGAAATGATGGACGTCCACGCGGGCCGACGAATATATATAGGCTTGCCGCCGGTAACTAAGCGAGTGAGAGTGTCCAAAGACAACCATTGCATGCATGTGTCCCAAACATATTTGTGGAGGTGCTTGATGCATGCATATGTGTCGAATACCCAATGCACGACATTGATGTGGTGCATGCGTTAAAAATCACACAGGTCCACACACGAGCAAGAGGTTCATGCTCCCCCCCCCCAACTCGATCCAGCGGGATGGATTCATGTGTACACATGTGCTATTAATTATGACCTATACCGTGAGACAAACAAAAAATTAATCCCCTCCTAAGTCAAATTAATTAACCCTCTCTTGTTGTTAGTGAAAGTGATGGACCAAGCGGGCCATAGATGGAAGTATCACCGATAACCGCGTGAGTGAGTGTGAGAGGACAACTACCATCGCTTGCATGTGTGCCAAACATATATACGTAATGCACAACTTTGATGTGGCATCTCGATCTAGCTCGAAATCCGTAAGGAGTTAGGTTCATGACACTTAGTATATGCTGGTCCCATCCCCCTTCGACACGTACTATATATATATATATATATATATATATATATATATATATATATATATATATATATATATAGACACACACACACACACATAAACACTATTCTGATCACGGGACGAGAATAATATTCTGATCACAACCTGACCTGCCCGCTAGTAGTATGTTGAACTTCCCTCTAAACTAGGTTGAACTTCCGCCAACATTGCCCAAACGGGGCTTGCGATATACCGTTGGAAAGCTATGAACACCAGTATCATCACCCAACTTAAATTTTTGTTAAAATGTAAGCGGTTTAAGAACAGTTTTGAAAACCGTTTTTTCTTCACCAAAAAAACGTGAATCATATTTTAAAACGCATTTCTAAACCATTAAGCGGAATGAGGCAAATAATATGGCATTGGAAAGTTGCTGCAATACCGCTCCTTCCGCATGTTGAAAGTTTCCTATGGTTAAAGAGTAATTTGGAAAAACGTAAAATTTTGCAAACCGAACAACCGAGTTGGTATTTTCAATGTCATTTCTAAATGGCTAATCCAATTCAGACAAATAATATGTCGTTGGAAAGCTTATGATAATGCGCTACTTTTTCATGTCGTATTTTTTTTCTAATTTTGGACGGTTTAAGAGTAATTTAGAAAACGGTACAAGTCCTACCGATTTCGTATTTTCGAGCTCATTTTTTAACCATGAGTCCGAATGCAGCAAATGAGATGGCGTTGGAAAGCTTGAACAAATGCAAAACTTTTTGGTATGTATTGTTTCTTCCAATTCTTTATGGTTTTAAGTCAATTTCTAAAATGGAGAAAAACGTATTTTCAACGTAATTTCTACAAACTTTATCGGAATGGGGCATATAATATACTGTTAAAAAGCTACTGAAAATGTGAAACTTTTTCATGTTGAAGGTTTTCTCTGATTGCTATCCATTTTGAAGTAATTTCAAAAATGCCAAGATCATTCGTTCTGCCTTTATCACGAAACAGATTCGTCAAAAATGCATCGCATGAAGAACTTGAACTTCTCGACGTTTGTACTTGAACTTCACTCTGTTTTTTACGTGCTTTCTTTGCTCGCAGCTCTCCATCCACTCACCGGGATTGAGAAAGTGATATACTGATGGAAAGCTACTGTAAACATGCAACTTTCCCGTGTTGATCATTTTTTCATACTCACGACGGTTTTATAAGTTTTTCATCCGAAATACATTCAGTGTAGTAGTTGAACTTCTCGGGCATGTGTGTTTGAACTTCACTCTGTTTTTTGACGTGCTGTTTTTTGCCTGTAACTTCCAAACCACTTATCAAAATTGGGCAAATGATATACCGACGGAAATCTATTAAAAACACGCAACTTTTTTGTGTTGATTAGTTTTTCATACTCGCGAGGGTTCAAAATATTTTTGTGAATGCGTAAAAATGTGTTTTTAAGGTATACATAAAACTTTCAAACCATTCATTGAAATATAGCATATAATATACCGTTGGAAAGCTCATAAATAGGAGTATCTTTTTCATGTAGAAAAACATTACAATTTTTTGTTGGTTGAGAGCAGTTTTCAAAAGGGCAACAACGTCATTTTTTGCCTGTTTTTTACATGTAATTGAAGGTCAGACGTCTCGGCTAAAGATCTTGAACTTCACCGGGAGGAGCACGTGAACTTCTTTCAACAAACCTTTGAAGCTTTTAGTTTTCCATTCTTATATTCTTTGAAACGCATTCCGTGTAGTAGTTGAACTTCCCGCTGTTTTCACGTTGAACTTCTGTCATGTATTTTTGTTCAACCTTTCTCACAAGAATTCTTTAATTTCTCAGGCCGAGCACTTCAACTTCCAGCAACAAAACTTTTAGCCATTTGCCTTTTCATTCTTTACACCGTGTAGTACATGCACTTCTGACATTTATCAATCTGATCATCTCTCGGTTAAGTGAAAATATCTGAGTTTTTTGTAGACATTGAGCCGCTCTACCTTTTTTATTTTTGAACTTCATTGTGTATTTTTAGAAATGCACTGTGTGAAGTAGTTGAACTTCTTGGGCATGTCTATTTGAACTTCACTCTATTTTGACGTGTTGTTTTTTGACATTACTTTTTTTGTTTTGTTTTTTGAACTTGTAGATCCTAGGTTTTAATAAACTTTGAACTTCTGTGTTTTTAAAATTTGAACTTCACATTTCTTTTAATTACATTAGTTTTTTACTTTATGCGAACTTGTCCTTCACTACTCAATTTTTTTTACTAGACATCTGAGCTCGTGTGTTATTTTAATTTGAACTACTTTGGTTTTATTAGATAAACATATTTTTTTACTTTTTAATAAATAACGAGCTTATTTAATATTATTTAAAGTTCAACTTCTTACTTTATTTTTCAAGAAATGGGAAATATCAGATTTTTTACATGGATCGCACGTCTCCATTATTTTAACTTGAACTTCTCCATTTAATTCACGCACACAAATGCCGCGGCTGCCGCCTGTAATGCTTGTACACTTTTAATAAAGAATTACTAAAGTAGCTTTAATAAACATTGAACCTCTATTTTATTTAAATTTGAACTTCTATACAAATGAATAATGGATCTCTCTATCCATCACCATGAAGTACATGAAGGAACCTATCGGGAACTAACACAAACACATACTATGCACACGCCATGGGAGTCCAGTGGTAAATTATGCATCAAATGGCACATCAAAAAAGAAGAAAATGCACCAGGGTCATAAAATTGAAGCTCCGGGAGACATCACGACCAACTGCACAACGTGATAGATCTCCACGGGTTATGGGCGCAACTTTCTTCTGGATTGCAAGTCGTTCAGTGCTAATTATCCAGCGCCGTTGGCCATGGGAATCCAGTGATTATTACGTAGTGCCAATGGCAGAAGTCAACTCGGCTGGCTCGCAAGGCGTTCTCCTTCTCTATAATGACACCGCCACTTCTTTGATTGTTGTATATTTCCTTTTTCAAATTTCATCTTTGAACTTCTGCCTTTTGTTTTTCCACTGCAACCTGAAACAAAGGGAAAAAATTGAACGTTTTTAGCACTGCCTTCTATGAACTTTTATATGTTTTTGGCTCTGAATTTTTTTAACTCTGTAATGCAAATTTATATGTTCTTTTTTACTCTGCAGGTGGGTTCATTTAACTATTGTTTTTATTCTCCAAACATACATCTTGTGGAGTCAGAACTTATATATTTTATATCATTGAACTTCTAGATTTTTCAAATGAAATAAGAACACAAGTTGGGGCAAATATAGTGGGAAATCATAGACCGAAATTTCTGGTTTTTCTTGGTTCATAATATCTTACTTTAACATAGTCCAACCTTGCTGAGATTACATCTTTGCAGATCCGGAAAAAACACAGTACCATACTTTTGAACATTACAGAGAGCAAAAATACCAACCTTTTTAAAACATCTTGAACTACAGAAGCAAAGAGGCAAGAGAATAGAGGAGGAGAAAAAGATGGTGTGGTCGGTGAGGTGTACAACCTGCAGGGGAAGCGGCTGCGGGTGGTGGAGCTCGAGCTCTCAGTGTGGCCCTGCCTCTTTGCCCACGTCCAGTGGGCGGCTGGACGTGGTTGCACGCATCGGCAACAGACAATGGTGGGGGGTGGTTGCTGCATTATCGGCTGTATGTGGTGGACCTCGGCGGCAGCGGCAGATGCGGCACGCTGCAGGTCAATACCTCCAGGTGAAGTGTTTGTGCAAATCACTGAATAATAAGTTGTGTTAGCTAGCACAACGGTGCAAGAATTTGAACTTACATTTTCTCTACCCGAGCTAATGTACATTGTATGTAATCCATTATGTAGTCTGGTTCAAGATAGTTGACTGCTTAAGAAAGCTGCAAGTAATTTAAATCGTACCTTGTGGAGTTTGCTAACCGAGTGCATATCTTCTGTGTCTTGAGGATGGCTTTGCCTCAACAACTGAATGGATGGATGGAATTAGCTACTAATGCAGACTATAACTGGCATGTGTTACATTTTACAGTGCATGCATGAGATGTATCGAACAAGTGATTTTGGAATGGAATGAGTACCTGAATGGCAGCGTTGACAGAGGTGAACTTCGGGATGATGATCGGCGAGGTGTTGACAGGAGTGATTTATCCTAGAAATTTAATACTTAAAAATAAAAATTGAAGTATCTGCAATCAGAAATGAACTTGAAATTACCGTCCACCTAGACTGTTCCATCATATCATACCATTTTCAGATGGGAAAATTAATAAGAATATGACACAACCCAGTCCAGTTCAGTTCAGAAAGATAAAGATGAAAAGATAAATAAAATTGTTTTGCAGGAGTTCATAGAGGGAGAGTTGAGCAGGTCTCGTCACAAAGAACAAGGAAGTTCAGAGAAAATCTTAGCAGCCGTTCTCCTCTGTTTTCAGTAGCAGAAATGCAGAAATTGAACACACGTGCTCGTGCGGATGTTCTCTAGGGGCTCGATCGGGTAGCGGGTGTGGTGGAGCGCAGGGCTGTGGGTCGGTGGATCACCGGATGATGCGCCGGGATGCTAGGCGGCGGGTTGTGTCGCGTAGGTGCATGCTGACGGGGAAGGAAGGTTTGGCCAGCGGCGCGAACTTGTAGGGGGTGTGTCGCGGCGGAGGTGCTGCATGGAGGGGGAGGTGGAGGTGGCGGTGCGTGCTGGCTGGGGGTCGCATCATGGCAGCGCACCTGGCCGGAGAAGGAAGGTGGGGTGGCGACGCGTGCTGTCGGGGAAGGAAGGCAGGATGGCGGCTGGATCCTGGGAAGGGAGCGGCGGGGCAGGGGCTCATGCTAGCGGGGGGGTCGAGGGGGAGTGAAGTGCGGGACTGGGCATGGGCGGCGGCGCCTCCGGTTGTGGCGTGGCGGTGCGGCAGTCGCGTCTCCAATGGATGTGAGGTGGCGGCAGCAGTGCCGGTTGGGGTCGGGGCGGAGGGCGCGTCGCCGGTTGGATCGAGGAAGGTGCTGGGTGAGCTTTTTCTCTTTTTGTTGTCCGAGCCGGTTCGGGAGTTCGGCAACATCTGCATCCGGCCCTATATAGGACGCGCCGTGATCCATATAACTATTCTGATCCCAGAATCAGAATAGTGTTACTATATACATATATGTATATGTGTATATATATATATATACATACTCCTACTGTAACAGCCCCAAAAGAATTAGTCATGCTTGTTCGTCAAACTATATAGACCTCTCTCTCGTTCGGTCAAAGTGATGGACGATGACCTCGCGGGCCCACAAGAGTGAAGCGTATGTCGCACGTGAGTGAGCGTCCGATATAGGACAACCACCATCTGCATGTGGCCCAAAGAGGTGTTTGTCATGTTTGAATACGCAATGCACAATTTTGATGTGGCACCTGTATATACCACGAAAACCGAAAAGTCCCCACAGAGAGCGAGGTTCATGATTCGTGGTATGTGCTAACCCTCCCATTCGAGGCGTGGTATATATATACTCTTATTGTAGCACACAAAAGAATCATTCCTTGATGGTCAAATTAACCTCTCTCTCATTGGGTCAAAGTGATGGATGATGCTATGTCTTGAGCTTGCGTTGGTTTTCCTCGAAGAGGAGAGGGTGATGCAGCAAGTGTAGCGTAAGTATTTCCCTCAGTTTTTGAGAACCAAGGTATCAATCTAGTAGGAGGCTTCTCAAAAGTCCCACGAACCTACGTAAACAACCGAGAACTCGCAACCAACGCAATAAAGGGGTTGTCAATCCATTCACGGCCACTTGCGAAAGTGAGATCTAATAAAGATAGTATGATAAGATAAATATATTTTTGGTATTTTATAATATAGATGCAAAAAGTAAAGATGCAAATAAAATTAGATTAGGAGCAAATATGATAAGAGATAGACCCGGGGCCATAGGTTTCACTAGTGGCTTCTCTCAAGATAGCATAAATATTACGGTGGGTGAACAAATTACTGTCGAGCAATTGATAGAAAAGCGCATAGTTATGAGATTATCTAGGCATGATCATGTATATAGGCATCACGTCCATAACAAGTAGACCGACTCTCGCCTACATCTACTACTATTACTCCACACATCGACCGCTATCCAAAGCATGCATCTAGAGTATTAAGTTCATAAGAACAGAGTAACACATTAAGCAAGATGACATGATGTAGAGGGATAAACTCATGCAATATGATATAAACCCCATCTTGTTATCCTCGATGGCAACAATACAATACGTGCCTTGCAACCCTTTCTCACACCGGGTAAGGACACCGCAAGATTGAACCCAAAGCTAAGCACTTCTCCCATGGCAAGAAAGACCAATCTAGTAGGCCAAACCAAACTGATAATTCGAAGAGACTTGCAAAGATAACTTAATCATACAAAAAAGAATTCAGAGAAGATTCAAATATTATTCATAGGTAAACTTGATCATAAACCCACAATTCATTGGATCTCGACAAACACACCGCAAAAAGAGTTTACATCGAATAGATCTCCACAAGAGAGGGGGAGAACATTGTATTGAGATTCGAAAAGAGAGAAGAAGCCATCTAGCTAATAACTATGGACCCGTAGGTCTGTGGTAAACTACTCACAACTCATCGGAGGGGCAAGGATGTTGATGTAGAGGCCCTCCATGGTTGATTCCCCCTCCAGCAGAGTGCCAGCGAAGGCTCCAAGATGAGATCTCGTAGATACAGAAGGTTACGGCGGTGGAAATTGTGTTTCGTGGTGCCCCTGGATGTTTTCCGGGTACGTAGGTATATATAGGAGGAAGAAGTACGTCGGTGGCCGCCCGAGGCCCACGAGATGTGGGGCGCCTATCTCGTGGAGGCCTCGGCTGCTTCTTGACTTGCACTCCAAGTCCTCTGGATCACGTTCATTTCAAAAATCACGCTCCCGAAGGTTTCATTCCGTTTGGACTCCGTTTGATATTCCTTTTCTTCGAAATACTGAAATAGGCAAAAAACAGCAATATGGGTTGGGCCTCCGGTTAGTAGGTTAGTCGCAAAAATGATATAAATGTGTAAAATAAAGCCCATAAACATCCAAAAGGGGTAATATAATAGCATGGAACTATAAAAAATTATAGATATGTTGGAGACGTATCAAGCATCCCCAAGCTTAATTCCTGCTAGTCCTCGAGTAGGTAAATGATAAAAAGAGAATTTTTGATGTGGAATGCTACCTAGCATAATTCATAATGTAATTTTCTTTATTGTGGCATGAATGTTCAGATCCAAATGAACACAAAATAAAAGTTCATATTGATAAAAGAAATAGTAATATTTCAAGCATACTAATCAAGGTAATCATGTCTTCTCAAAATGGCATGGCAAAAGAAAGTTCATCCCTACAAAATCATATAGTTAGGCTATGCTCCATTTTCGTCACACAAAGATGTTCCCAACTTCTATACCCCCGATGACAAGCCAAGAAATTGTTTCATACTTAAATAATCTCAAACTTTTTCAACCTTCATGCAATATATGAGCGTGAGCCACGGATTTAGCACTATGGTTGGAATAGAATATGATGATGGGGATTGTGTGGAGAAGAAAAAAAAGGAGAAAGTCTCACATTGACGAGGATAATCAACGGGCTATGGAGATGCCCATCAATTGATGTCAACATGAGGAGTAGGGATTGCCATGCAACGGATGCACTAGAGCTATAAATGAATGCTCAACAAAAGAAAACTAGTGGGTGTGCATCCAACTTGCTTGCTCACGAAGACCTAGGGCATTTGAGGAAGCCCATCGTAGGAATATACAAGCCAAGTTCTATAATGAAAAATTCCCACTAGTATGAAAAAGACAACTTATGAGACTCACTATATGAAAAACATGGTGCTACTTTGAAGCATAATATATGAGACTCACTGCATGAAGAACAAGGTGCTACTTTGAAGCACAAGTGTGGTAAGAGGATAGTAGCATTGTCCCTTCTCTATTTTTCTCTCATTTTTTTATTTGGGCCTTTTCTCTTTTTTTTATGCCCTGTTTTTTTTTCATCCGAAGTCTCATCCCGACTTGTGGGGGAATCGTGGTCTCCATCATCCTTTCCTCACTTGGGATAATGCTCTAAAAATGATGATCATCACACTTTTATTTTCTGACAACTCAACAATTACAACTCGAAACTTAGAACAAAATATGACACTATATGAATGCCTCCGTGATGTGCGGGATGGTGCAATGAATCAAGAGTGACATGTATGAAAAATAATGCATGGTGGCTTTGCCACAAATATGATGTCAACTACATGATCATGCATTGGCAATATGACAAAAGTAAAGTATGTCATGATGATGATGAACGGAACGGTGGAAAGTTGCATGGCAATATATCTCGGAATGGCTATGGGAATGCCATGATAGGTAGGTATGGTGGCTGTTTTGAGGAAGATATAGGGAGGTTTATGTATGATAGAGCGTATCGTATCATGGGGTTTGGATGAACCGGCGAAGTTTGCACCAACTCTCAAGGTGAGAAAGGGCAATGCACTGCATCAAGAGGCTAGCAAAGGCGGAAAGGTAAAAGTGTGTATAATCCATGGACTCAACATTAGTCAAAAGAACTCATGTACTTATTGCAAAAATTTAGAAGTCATCAAAAATCAAGGACTACGCGCATGCTCCTAGGGGGATAGATTGGTAGGAAAATACCATCGCTCGTCCCCGACCGCCACTCATAAGGATGCACAAGCCAAGTACACTTCATGTTTCAAATTTGTTACACAACTTTAACCATAGGTGCATGCTACGGGACTTGCTAACTTCAACACAAGCATTCTTTAAATTCATAATCACCTAACTAGCATGACTTTAATATCACTACCTCCATATCTCAAAACAATTATCAAGTATCAAATTGATCATAGCATCCAATTCACTTCCTATGATAGTTTTTATTATACCCAACTTGGATGTTCATCATTCTAAGACCAACTTTATGACCATGGAAAATACCATGCTGTTCTAAAAGACTCTCAAAATAATATAAGTGAAGCATGAGAGACTAGCAATTTTTTCAAAATTAAGACACCACCGTGCTCTAAAAGATATAAGTGAAGTACTAGAGCAAAAACTATCAAGCTCAAAAGATATAAGTGAAGCACATAGAGTATTCTAGCAAATTCTAATCAAATAGGCTTCTCCCAAAAGGTGTGTACAGCAAGTATTATTGTGGTAAACTCAAAAGCAAAGACTAATATAATACACGACGCTCCAAGCAAAACACTTATCATGTGGTGAATAAAAATATAGCTCCAAGTAAAGTTACCAATGAACGAAGACGAAAGAGGGGATGCCTTCCCGGGCATCCCCAAGCTTAGGCTTTTGGCTATTCTTGAATATCTTGGGGTGACTTGGGCATCCCCAAGCTTAGGCTCTTGCCACCCTTTATTCCATAGTCCATAAAGGCTTTACCCAAAACTTGAAAACTTCACAACACAAAACTCAACAGGAAATCTTATAAGCTCTGTTAGTGAAAGAAAACAAAACCACCACATAAGGTACTGAAATGAACTCATTATTTATTTAATTTGGTTTTAAACCTACTGTATTCCAACTTTATGGATTATAAACTATTTTATTGGCCATAGATTCATCAAAATAAGCAAACAACACACGAAAAACAGAATCTGTCAAAAACAGAACAGTCTGTAGTAATCTGTAACTAAAGCAAACTTCTGGAACTCAAAATATTCAGCAAAAATAGGAAGACCTAGGAAATTTGTTTATTGATCAGCAGCAATTGGAATCACTATTTTATCACGTTCTGGTGATTTTTAACAATTGTTTTTTTAAGCCGAAAGTTTCTGGAAATTACAGCAAGATCAAATAACTATCATCCAAGAAGATCCTATAGGTTTAACTTGGCACAAACACTAATTAAAACATCAAACCACATCTAAACAGAAGGTATATGGATTATTTATTCCTAAACAGAAGCAAAAACAAAAAAAACATAAAGAAAATTGGGTTGCCTCCCAACTAGCGCTATCGTTTAACGCCCCTAGCTAGGCATAAAAGCGAAGATAGATCTAACGAGTGCCATCCTTGGCACTAAACTCATAAGTAGCACGCATGATAGATTCATAAGGTAATTTAACTTTCTTTCTTGGAAAGTGCTCCATGCCTTTCTTTAATGGAAAGTGGAATCTAGTATTCCCTTCCTTCATATCAATAATCGCACCAATCATTCTAAGGAAAGGTCTACCAAGAATAATAGGGCAAGAAAGGTTGCAATCTATATCAAGAACGATAAAATCTACGGGCACCAAATTCCTATTTGCAACAATAAGAACATCATTGATCCTTCCCATAGGATTTTTAATGGTGGAAACCGCAAGGTGCAAATTTAAAGAGCAATCATCAAGATCATGGAAACCTACAATATCACATAAAGTTTTCGGAATCGTGGAAACACTAGCACCCAAATCACACAAAGCAAAACACTCATAATCCTTACTTCTAATCTTTATAGTAGGTTCCCACTCATCATTAAGTTTTCTAGGTATAGAAACTTCCAAATTAAGTTTTTCATCATAAGATTGTATCAAGGCATCAACAATATGCTTGGTAAAAGCTTTGTTTTGACTATAAGCATGACGAGAATTAACAACGGATTGCAACTAGGAAATACAACCTTTTATAGAGCAATTATCATAATTAAATTCCTTGAAATCCGAGATAGTGGGTTCAACATTATTAGAAGTTGAGGATTCTCCAATCTCACTTTCACCAAAATTAAGATCTAAAGATTCCGAATTCTTGGGACGCCTTCTAGGCAAAGTTGATCCATCATCAGTCCCATAATCATCAACATTCATATTGCAAAACATAGATCTAACCGGAGACGCATCAATAACTTTAAGATCCTCATCATTATTTTCACATAAACTAGAAGAACACGCCTTTATAAAGCTTTCTTTTTTAGCACGCAATCTAGCGGTTCTTTCCTTGCACTCGTCAATGGAAATTCTCATTACTTTGAGAGACTCATTGATATCATGCTTAGGAGGGGAAGATCTAATTTTAAGAGAATCAACGTCAAGCGAAAGTCTATCAACATTCCTAGCCAATTCATCAATTTGAGCAATTTTTCTTCAAGCAAAGCATTAAAATTCTTTTGAGAGATCATAAATTCTTTCACACTATTCTCAAAATCAGAGGGCATCTTATTAAAATTACCATAAGAATTATTGTAGGAATTTCCATAATTATTCGAGGATTACTAGGGAACGGTCTAGCATTAAAATTTCCTCTATAAGCATTGTTTCCAAAACTATTCCTACCAACAAAATTCACATCCGTAGATTCATTATTATTCTCAATCAAGGAAGACAAAGGCATATCATTGGGATCAAGAGGAGTATTTTAGTAGCAAACATCTTCATAAGTTCATCCATCTTTCCACTCAAAACATTGATTTCTTCTATAGCATGCACTTTTTACTAGAAGATCTTTGATTGTGCCATTGAGAATAATTAGCCATAATATTATCAAGAAGTTTTGTGGCATCTCATAATGTGATTTCCATAAACGTGCCTCCCGCGGCCGAATCTAAGAGATTTCTAGAAGCAAAGTTCAAACCGGCATAAATTTTGTGTATGATCATCCATAAATTCAAACCATGAGTAGGGCAATTATGAAGCATCAATTTCATTCTTTCCCAAGATTGCGCAACATGCTCATGATCAAGTTGTTTAAAATTCATAATATCGTTCCTAAGAGTGATGATCTTAGCGGGAGGAAAATACTTAGAGATAAAAGCATCTTTGCACTTGTTCCAAGAATCAATACTATTCTTAGGCAAAGACGAAGACCAAACTTTAGCACGATCTCTAAGTGAAAATGGAAATAACTTCAATTTGACAATATTGTTATCTGTATCTTCCTTCTTTTGCATATCACACAAATCAACAAAGTTGTTTAGATGAGTAATGGCATCTTTGCTAGGAAGGCCGGTGAGTTGATCTTTCATAACAAGATTCAGCAAAGCGGTATTGATTTCACAAGACTCATCATTATTAAGAGGAGCAATCGGAGTACTAAGGAAATCATTATTATTGGTATTCGAGAAGTCACACAATTTGGTATTATCTTGCGCCATGGCAACAAGTAATCCAACACACAAGCAAACAGAAAAACGGCAAGCAAAAAGAGAGGGTGAGATTGGGAAAGAGAGGGCGAATAAAACAGCAAGGGTGAAGTGGGGGAGAGGAAAACGAGAGGCAAATGGCAAGTAATGTAAATGCAAGGGAGATGGGTTTGTGATGGGTACTTGGTATGTCTTGACTTGAGCGAAGACCTCCCCGGCAACGGCGCCAGAAATCGCATGTTGGCGGGATGTCGAATATTGACTTGACTTGGAGGAAGCATCCCCGGCAACGGCGCCAGAAATCCTTCTAGCTACGTCTTGAGCTTGCGTTGGTTTTCCTCGAAGAGGAGAGGGTGATGCAGCAAGTGTAGCGTAAGAATTTCCCTCAGTTTTTGAGAACCAAGGTATCAATCCAGTAGGAGGCTTCTCAAAAGTCCCACGAACCTACATAAACAAGCGAGAACTCATAACCAACGCAATAAAGGGGTTGTCAATCCCTTCACGGCCACTTCATGTAAAGTGAGATCTAATAAAGATAGTATGATAAGATAAATATATTTTGGTATTTTATAATATAGATGCAAAAAGTAAAGATGCAAATAAAATTAGATTAGGAGCAAATATGATAAGAGATAGACCCGGGGCCATAGGTTTCACTAGTGGCTTCTCTCAAGATAGCATAAATATTACGGTGGGTGAACAAATTACTGTCGAGCAATTGATAGAAAAGCTTATAGTTATGAGATTATCTAGGCATGATCATGTATATAGGCATCACGTCCATAACAAGTAGACCGACTCTGCTGCATCTACTACTATTACTCCACACATCGACCGCTATCCAAAGATGCATCTAGAGTATTAATTTCATAAGAACAGAGTAACACATTAAGCAAGATGACATGATGTAGAGGGACAAACTCATGCAATATGATATAAACCCCATCTTGTTATCCTCGATGGCAACAATACAATACGTGCCTTGCAACCCTTTACATCCTTTGGGTAAGGACACATAAGATTGAACCCGAAGCTAAGCACTTCTCTCATGGCAAGAAAGACCAATCTAGTAGGCCAAACCAAACTGATAATTCGAAGAGACTTGCGAAGATAACTTAATCATACATAAAAGAATTCAGAGAAGATTCAAATATTATTCATAGATAAACTTGATCATAAACCCACAATTCATCGGATCTCGACAAACACACTGCAAAAAGAGTTTACATCGAATAGATCTCCACAAGAGAGGGGGAGAACATTGTATTGAGATCCAAAAAGAGAGAAGAAGCCATCTAGCTCATAACTATGGACCCGTAGGTCTGTGGTAAACTACTCACAACTCATCGGAGGGGCAAGGATGTTGATGTAGAGGCCCTCCATGCTTGATTTCCCCTCCCGCAGAGTGTCGGCGAAGGCTCCAACATGGGATCTCGCGGATACAGAAGGTTACGGCGGTGGAAATTGTGTTTCATGGTGCCCCCGGATGTTTTCGGGGTACGTAGGTATATATAGGAAGAAGAAGTACGTCGGTGGCCGCCCGAGGGGCCCACAAGACAGGGGGGCGCGCCCTATAGGGGGGGGGGGGCGCCTTCCTATCTCGTGGAGGCCTCGGCTGCTTCTTGACTTGCACTCCAAGTCCTCTAGATCACGTTCGTTCAGAAAATCACGCTCCCGAAGCTTTCATTCCGTTTGGACTCCGTTTGATATTCCTTTTCTTCGAAATACTGAAATAGGCAAAAAAAGCAGCAATATGGGTTGGGCCTCCGGTTAGTAGGTTAGTCCCAAAAATGATATAAATGTGTGAAATAAAGCCCATAAACATCAAAAAGGGGTAATATAATAGCATGGAACAATAAGAAATTATAGATACGTTGGAGACGTATCAGAGGACAACCTCGCGGGCCCATAGATGGAAGCGCCGCACGCGAGTGAGTTCCTATAGGGAAACCACCGTCTACATGGTATTTCATGATGTTTGAATACCAATGCACACCTTTGATGTGCCACCTGCCTTGGGAACTGTAAAGTCCCCACATGGAGCGATGTTATGACGCATATATAGTATACATGTTGCCCCCTCTTTGACATGTACTACATACTCCTACTATGCATATACGTAACACAAACCAGAAAAGACCCATCCTTGTTGGTCAAATTAATCTCTCCCTCACTGTAGGTTCAACTGATCGACGACGATCTCGCGGGCCCATGGAGAGAGTCACACGCGAGTGAGTGTCATAGGACAACCACCGCATGCATGTGCCCAAAAGAGGTGTGTTGGTGTGATGTTTGAATACCCAATGCACAACTTTGACGTGGCACATGCTTCGCAAATCGGAAACACACTACACGGAGGTTCACCACGCGTAGCCCCCTCACTTCGAGCCGGTGGGAGGTAGTCATGTGTACGCACGTGCCCAAGCTTTGATATGGAATCTCACCATGATCCACAACATAACACACATGCCAAGATGAGTCCACCTTTAATTTGGTCAAATGCCTCTCGTTGTTAGTGGAAACTAAAAACCTTTGCGGGCTAAAGAATGGGAATGTCGCTGTTAACCACACGAGGGAGTGTCTGAGAGGACCACCAATTAATGCATGCATGTGGCCCGAACATGTATGTATGAAAGTGTTGTGTAATGTTTTAAATAACTAATTCACGACTTTGATTTGGCATATATGACTCACAAAATGATCAATCCCACACGAGTGGTTCACGACTCGTAGTGTATTTCCGGACCACCACCACCTCCCCCCCATACACACACATAGCAGATGCAGACATCCTGCACCACCACCGACACTCTGAGGCATGTCAAATTTTTTATACAGTGAACATGCATGTGACCAGAGGAGTGTCATGTTACAATTTGATAAAAAACAGAGATCATTCAATTGTTTTTATACATTGATTGATTTCCTAGGGATTTAATGTTCAAAAATCAAATTTGAGCTACATGTGCACCAAAATGCATTGCAAAATCATATGTCTGTCCCTGGGTGCATGTTTCCCCATGCAAGAGATTTCAAAATATTGAGAACATTGATTTTTAAAATTCAATAAATCCAAAACTTGGTTGAGATACATGAAACTTACCGTGGTGTCATATGGACACCAGTAGACTCTGATGTTGTATATGTTTCGTCAAATTTGAGACAAGTTTTGATATAATCCTCTTACAAATGGGAGATTGTTAATAATTGGAAAGCAATATCTCACACGGACTATTTATTAGGACCGTGTGCGTTACACCAACAATGTGTACATGCCATGCTTTGGTTAAGCAATAAAGCGACAGAATTAATTATCAAAAAAGAAAAACAATATATGTGCCGCCACGCACCCCATGTGCCGTGCGAGCACCGTGAGTTGACGGGAAGCATGTGAGCAGTCCGCCATGCCGGTAGACCGGGAGGCGTGCGTGCAGGTATGTGAATTGACGGGACATGTTTTCGCTACGCAGTGTCACCGGGAGGTGTGCGAGTAGCTATGTGAAATGATGGTAGGCATGCCAGAAGTCCACCGCGCAGGCTCATCGGGAGGCGAGACAGCCCTTGACCGCCGCCTGCCTCGCTCCCACTACTCCATATTAATGGCGCGCCTTAGCCGCTGGCCATAATAGGCGGCCGCACCCCCGGTCCACAATGGTCACCGCCATCTGGAGTGTGTGAGGATGCCGTCGAAGTGCACCATCGGAGGGAGTGGCCACGCCGGGGCTGGTGAAGCACCCGTGCAACGCAAGCACAGAGGTTGTCATCGCCACCGACGAGGTCTCGTGCGGGAAGCAGCACGACCTCGACTTCATCGGCAGACTGCTGCGTTCTCACCGGAGCTGGAGGTCAACAAAGAACTCCGCAACGATCGTGGATCATGACGGAAAACCGGTTAGTCATCTATACCCATTTGTGCAACAAACATATCATGTGTTTTCTCTGGTTACTTGCCCCCCCCCTCGCCCGCCCTCTCTAATTTTTTGGAATACAAATCCTACGGTTATGTTCTCTCAGTCCATGAAATTAGAGTAATTAAGATCCGTTAAATGCATGTAGTGTATTGATTGTTTGAATGGTATCTGTATAGGGTTAGTGATTTATTGTTTGTCCTGTGCAAATGATTTTTGCTAATAATCCGACTAGGCTTAGCGTGCGTGCTAATAATTCGTGGCCAGATCTTGAGAATTGATTTTGAATGTCCTACAAATATGTTTGTGCCTTTTTTTCTTCCAGATCTTGAGAATTGATTTTGAATGTCCTACTTGTATTTTTTGCCATTTGTTTCCAAATTTATATGTACACAGATGAGGCTCTGGCCAGCGGCGCAGCCGGTTGTAGATCTTGGACCCAGCAGCACTGACAGAAGCGGCCATGCCCCCTGGATATGAGGAACTCGTAGAATCTCCGGCAAACCGCATCAGGGATCTCCCGGACACAATCCTTGGGGAGATCATCTCCCTTCTCCCCACCAAGGATGGCTGCTGCACACAAGTCATTGCATCTCGATGGCGCACTCAGTGGCGTGCCGCGCCTTCAGCTATCTGTCGATGATGATTCTGAAATCCTTGGAGCCATCATCTCCTCCCACCAGGGCTCCGTTCAACGCATATGCATCCTGGCATGCTACCATCCCGTCAATTCGAAAAAACTCCAGCAGCTTGAGTTCTACCATTACTACAGCAATAGGTTACCACCAATCGCTGCATATGTTCCCTCACTGCTGGTGTCCATCTCATGGTTTTCCTCCTCTCTCCACACCGCCACCTTGACCCGGTGACATCTAGCAGACAATCTGGTACAAATGCTTCGACTCCCACTACTGAAAAAACTTGCGCTCATGTTGGTTGAACTGTCGGAGGCCTCAATGCACAACATCATCCACTCCATCTGCCCGGCCCTGGAGCGTTTGGTGCTTTATTTTGGAAACAAAATCCATATCCCTTGTCTCAAAATAAAGTCGTCTTACCTTGTAAGCATTGGAATTCATTTTCAAGGACATGAGCTCATCATCGAAGACGCCCCTTCACTTCAAAGGTTGCTCCTTGATTGTTGTTATAAACATTTACAAATAATTGTGGTCTCTGCGCCTAAACTGGAGACCTTTGGTGTAATTCCAGATCCGTTTAAAGGTTATAAGATCGTGGTTGGCTCCACACTTATTCAGGTACTATATATTATCCATGTACACTTTTGTAAACTACATTTTTCATTTGTGCGCATAAGTTAAATATCATCTTGGAGTACACTTTGGGTGCTAATATTATGTTCTATGCTGAATGAAGAGCTTTCCATGGATGGCTCAGCGTGCTGGATTCTGTCAAGACCTTATATATTTATATACGGTGTCTTGATATGAACACCACTATTGGCTTTGTCGGATTTCGGGTTCCGGCAAAACCCTTGAGGTTAGAACTCTGGGGTGCGCATGAAGATCTCTCCTCCCCCTAGATCACGCTCCCACCACAATCTTAAAGCTCAGCACGTCGAACTCGCAAAGCAAGGGCCACCGATGTGGTGTAATACCCTACTCCAGTGTGGTGTGGTGGATTGCCTCTTGGGCTGAGGATGAACAAGTATAAGGGAAGAACAACCTCCTAAGGAGAGGTGCTCTTGAGCTCGGTGAGCTTGTGTGTGTGAGGGTGGAATGGATCTAATCCCAGGTTCATTTTTTCCTACTGTGGTGGCTAGTCCTATTTAGAGAGGCCCCGGTCCACTTCCCAAATGTAGGCGGGAAGGGATCCAACAACGGCCAAATTTGAAGGAAGAAAACTAAAGTACAAGTTGTCCTGACTAAAGGTGGTCTCCGCCTGCCAAAGGCTCTGGTGGTGATGCCGTCCTGGGCTCCACGGTGACTTCTGTCCTGCCGTCCTGCTGGCCTTGGTCTCGTTGCACCGATATGGAAACCTTTGCCTGATGCCTCGGGACTCCTCGCCCGCGCTTGCCTCTTTAGCACCAAAAAGGAATCGAGTACACTGCGCGCATTGGCACCCGCCTGGCCTTGGTCGTCATGGCTTGCGTTACAGGGACCTCGCGAGGTGCCCCTTGCCTTGATATCTCCGCCCCTCGCAAGCCAGCCTAGTGAGGCCGCCCCCGAGGAGGTCTTGCATCGTCCGCCTCGCGAGGCTTGGCCCCTCCCGAGGGTCTTGAGTGTTTGCTGGTGAAGATGGGTCGTACAGGGCCGCTGGTGGAGCCACCCTGTGGGCCGCAGGCAGGCAAGTCTGGGGACCCCCGTTCCCAGGACGCCGACAGTAGCCCCCCGACCAAGGCGCGCTCGGACTTGGCTTCGGGGTGAAGCCAAGGGGCAAGTGCGGAGCGCCACGGGCCCCAAAAGCCTGCGGCCTCGGTTGACGCGTGGCGGTTGATGGGACGTGGACGGCCCCGCTTCCCCATGCAGCCTTGATATCCGCCTGGCTAGGCGGCCACCGTGACCTACATAGTTATTCCCCCATTGCTGGGGACGCACTCCTCCAACTCTTCCGTCTTCCCGAAACAATAATATCCTCTCCCAATCTGGCCCGAGCTCGATCCTCCCCGTCGCCATGGCACCGAGCCGAACGGAGAAGCGGAAGAAGAAGTCCCAGTCTTCAGCTGAACCACCTCCTGCCATTGAACCTGCCGTGGGTCGGTCATTGGTGCTCAACCAGGAAGCCATGGACAAGGTCTGCCCTGCGCTCGCTACTGGTTTCAATGAATGGGGGGAGACGGTGGCCTAGCCTGCATCCCGCGCCTCTGTTGATAGGACAACCACCGAAGTCCAATTCTTCATTGACGCCCTGTGGGCCGGCCTGGTTCCTCCTTTCTCCACTTTCTTCAAAGTCGTGCTATCCTACTATCAGATCCACATGCTGCACCTAGATCCCCAATTTGTCGCCCTTCTTGCCGTCTTCGCCTTCGTCTACGAGGCCATGGTGGGCATTGCTCCTTCCGTGGCCCTACTATGCCATTTCTTCTTGCTGCACCTGGCTGATCCTCCGCAAAGCTCGGTATGCCTGAGCTTCCAGGCCGTGGCTGCGACGGCCGGCTCGGGGATGGACTTTGAGCTCCCACCGCCTGCGAGCGGGTTTTGGACATGGTGAGTGTCTGTGGACGTCGACGTGCTCAGCCCCCTGCTCTTGCCCGCCATCCCTAGCTCCGGCTGGGTCCACGAGAGGCTTACTGACCCACGCCTTGCCTTCGTCTGGCTCCGATTGAAGAGGCTGAAAGATCATGGTGTGACCGCGCCCATGGTGGTGAACGAGTTCTTCCGACGCCGCGTCTGTCAGCGTTCTGAGAACGGGGGTCCCCAGACTTGCCTGCCTGCGGCCTACGGCGTGGCTTGGAGGAGGCCCAGCACGGCCCATCTTCATCAACGCAAGCTCAAGACCCTCGCGAGGGGCCAAGCCTCGCGGGGCAGACGACAAGGAGCTTCCTCAGGCATGGCCTCGTCAGGCTGGCTCATGAGGAGGCGGAGAGTTTAAGGCAGGGTACCTCGCGAGGTGCCCATGACGCAAGCCATGACGACCAAGGGCGCCAGTTGGGCGCCAGCCCGCGCAGTTCCTCCTTTCCTCTTTGGTGCAAAGGGAGCAAGCGCAGGCGAGAGCATCAAGCAAAGGCATCCGTTTCGGTGCAACAAGACCAAGACCAGCCCCAACGGCTGGAAGGGAGTCGTCGTGGAGCCCAAGAAGGCGTCATCACCAGAGCCTTTGGCAGGCGAAGACCAACTTTAGTCAGGATAAGTGTACCCGCTGTTCCCCTTCAAAATGGCCGATTATTGGCGCCCTTCCCGCTCAATATTTGGGAAGAGGCCACACTCAGAGCTGGGGCATCTTGGAGAGAGAGATAGATCGGAATCCTCATCAAGGAACCAGTAGCTAGAGCGACTGAACACCACCTAGCAGTTCATCGCACCCGCCAAGAACAGACCCTCGCGAGGCTGTTCTTCCTTGTATTGTTCCTCATCAGCCCAAGAGGCAATCCACCACACCACACACTAGAGTAGGGTATTACACCACAATGGTGGCCTGAACCAGTATAAATCTCGTGTCTCTTGTGCTGTTCCGTTTAGTAGTTTAGGTCCCAGCGATTCGGCGAGGTGCGAGACGGTGGAGGGTTGGATCTCCACGCGCAACCAGTGTTCGAACCTTAAGGGTCTGCCGGAACCCGAAATCCGACAGCGTCGCTCCACTCCGGCGCCATTCTCGACCGATGTGGGCCTTGTCCGGCAGCAAGGACCGTATGAGGCTCCATGAGTCTGGGCTTCCCCTCGAGGCGCAACGAACGGTGCTCGAGGTCCTGATGGGCGACCCTTCGCCAGCCGACATGCCGCAGGGGGGTTGTCTTTTGTATTCCTGCTCGAACAGGGTGGAGTTCGTGAGGCAGATGCCCCCTTTCGACAAGTGGGGGCTGCGTCCAGCCGGCCTTGAAGGGCGTCGCGAGAACCCTGTCTCCGTGTTTCCCCTCCTTGCCACCAGAGCCGAGCTTGACCCGAGAGTGGGCGTGGGGGTGCGAGCGCTGCCGAGGGCTGGAGGTGTGACTATTGCGGTGCCAACTCCGCTCGAGGCTCCCGAGGCGCCATCTCATGGGGCCCATGACCTCCACCCTCAGGTGACGGTTGAGGGGGCGACACGATCTAATGCTCCCGAGGCCAAAGCCCCCGAGGCCCCGATAGGTCACCCTGAGGCGGGCTCCCCTCAGCCCAGCACTCCCGAAGTCGTTCCCTCAGGAGCCTCACCAGCTGTGCCCAGCACCGGTGGCTGGCCCAAAGGCTTCGCCGGCTCCGATCAGATTTCTGCGCTCCGCAAGAGGAAGGGGTCTCCAAGCTGCAGCGGTGATGCCTTTCGGCCATTGAAGCAGAGGAAGTATATTGCCATGGACGAGTGAGTACCTTATCTTTGTAATTTCTTGGGTGCCATCTTCTCTTCTGATCATGGTTTCTCAGACCCCTTTCGCTACTGTGACAAAATCTCCCGAAGAGAAATCTCCTCCTACCTCGCACCCTCCGTTGACTCTGAGTGTCTCACGCCAGACCGCCGTGCTCGGCGTGAGATCGGCGGGGGAAATGGGCGTGCCGGCGGGGCGCCCTGATCCTGCACTCCTGCTGCACTTCCTTCGTGGCCCAGTCCAGGGTGCGGGAGGTGTGCCGAGGGCTCCACCCCTAGTCATGGACGGTGGCTAGATGACCTTGATCCTGGCTTCTTCTTCGAGCAATGAGCCCCCACCCATCCGGGCCCCCGCCGAGGCCCGGACGGGGACTGGGGAAGCACCGGCCTCCAGCCCCCTGCTGGGGGGGGGGGGGAGCGAGCCGCTTCAGATTCCTTCGGCAACCCCAGCTGTGGGGGATGGACCTCGTCGCACGCTCAAGTTTGCGCATGAGCAGGGTGACGTCCGCCATGAGCTTTTCCAGGAGGCGATGGGCGTGTTGAGCCGACTCGGCAGGGAACTCATGGATGTTGATGCTCGCCTTGAAGCCGAGGGTCTCCGGCTGGCGGAGGAGTGACATCAACTGAAGGTGGCTATCAACCTCGGACGCCTCCAGCATGAGCACGCCAATGCAAAGGCCGAGGCATCCCTGGCAACCTCGCGCGCGGCCAGCGTCCGGGCCTTGGAGGAGTGATACGTCTGCAACGTATCTATAATATAGGAAGTATTCATACTATTATATTATCCATCTTGGATGTTTAATGGGCTTTACTATGCACTTTTATATTATTTTTGGGACTAACTTATTAACCCAGAGCCCAGTGCCAGTTTCTGTTTTTCTCCTTGTTTTAGTGTTTCGCAGAAACGGAATATCTCTAAACGGAATGAAACCTTAGGGAGAGTTATTTTTGGGACGGAAGCAATCCAGAAGACTTGGAGTGTACGTAAGGGAAGCACCAAGGAAGGCACAAGGCAGGGGGTGCGCCCACCCCCCTGGGCGCGCCTTCCACCCTTGTGGGCCCTTCGTGGCTCCCTTGACCAACTTCTTTTGCCTATATATATATATATATATCCATATAGCCTAAAAACATCCGGGAACAAAATAGATCGGGAGTTCCGCCGCCGCAAGCCTCTGTAGCCACCAAAAACCAATTGGGACCCTGTTCTGGCACCCTGCCGGAGGGGGGATCCCTCACCGGTGGCCATCTTCATCATCCCGGCGCTCTCCATGACGAGGAGGAAGTACTTCACCCTCTGGGCTGAGGGTATGTACCAGTAGCTATGTGATTGATCTCTCTCTCTCTCGTGTTCTTGAGGTGGTACGATCTTGATGTATCGCGATCTTTGCTATTATAGTTGGATCTTATGATGTTTCTCCCCCTCTACTCTCTTGTAATGGATTGAGTTTTCCCTTTGAAGTTATCTTATCGGATTGAGTCTTTACGGATTTGAGAACACTTGATGTATGTCTTGCCGTGCTTATCTGTTGTGACAATGGGATATCACGTGATCCACATGATGTATGTTTTGGTGATCAACTTGCGGGTTCCGCCCATGAACCTATGCATAGGGGTTGGCACATGTTTTCGTCTTGACTCTCCGGTAGAAACTTTGGGGCACTCTTTGAAGTTCTTTGTGTTGGTTGAATAGATGAATCTGAGATTGTGTGATGCATATCGTATAATCATACCCACGGATACTTGAGGTGACATTGGAGTATCTAGGTGACATTAGGGTTTTGGTTGATTTGTGTCTTAAGGTGTTATTCTAGTATGAACTCTATGATAGATTGATCTGAAAGAACAACTTTGAGGTGGTTTCGTACCCTACAATTATCTCTTCGTTTGTTCTCCTCTACTAGTGACTTTGGAGTGACTCTTTGTTGCATGTTGAGGGATAGTTATATGATCCAATTAAGTTATTATTGTTGAGAGAACTTGCATTAGTGAAAGTATGAACCCTAGGCTTTGTTTCCTAGCATTGCAATACCGTTTACGCTCACTTTTACCACTTGTTACCTTGCCCGTTTTATATTTTCAGATTACAAAAACCCATATCTACCATCCATATTGCACTTGTACCACCTTCTCTTCGCCGAACTAGTGCACCTATACAATTTACCATTGTATTAGGTGTGTTGGGGACACAAGAGACTCTTTGTTATTTGGTTGCAGGGTTGTTTGAGAGAGACCATCTTCATCGTACGCCTCCCACGGATTGATAAACCTTTGGTCATCCACTTGAGGGAAAGTTGCTACTTTCCTACAAACCTCTGCACTTGGAGGCCCAACAATGTCTACAAGAAGAAGGTTGTGTAGTAGACATCAAGCTCTTTTCGGGCGCCATTGTCGGGGAGGCTAGGTAAGCGGCACTCACACCCGTCAACTAAGCTCTTTTCTGGCGCCGTTGTCGGGGAGGTTAGTGCTTGAAGGTATATCTTTAGATCTTGCAATCGAATCTTTTTGTTTCTTGTTTTATCACTAGTTTAGTCTATAAAAGAAAACTACAAAAAATGGAATTAAGGGTGCCTCATATGCTTCATCTTTTTAATATCTTTCGTGAGTATGATGGAAAGGAAAATTGTGCCAAAGTGTTAGAAGAAGAATGCATTAAAATGTTTGGCACTAAATCTTTGAATGATGAGCATGATTGCAATGTTGTTAGTATGAACTCCTTGAATATCCATTGTACTAATGATGATTGCACTAGTCATGATGAAAATATCTCTTATAAGCATGTCGATTTTTGTGGAGTGCATAGAGTTTGCAAATACATACCAAAAAGGGAAGATAGATTTTGTAAGAGGCACAAGTACTTAGAAACTAAATGGTTGCAAGAAAGGCTAGATATTTGTGCTGAAAAATTATATTTTCTTAGCCATACTTGTGAACTTTGCAATGAACATGGTCATTTAACTATCCGATGCAAATTGTTTCATGATCTAATCATTTCCAAAAATTGTGATGACTTGATTTCCCTTGCACATCATAATGAACTTAGTTTGCTTATGGATTATGAAGAAATGAAATGTATAACTAACTATCTTCCAGTATTTGCCCATGATAAACTTCTTGATTTTGATCTAGAGGAAATTTATATGTATTGTGCGGTGAATTGCATTAAAAATCCTTATATTGCCAATTACATGAAGAAAAGAAAGCAAATAGAAGATGAAGAGAACACTAATGAAAGGGAAGAGGCTTCCCAATATCCTCCTATTATTTCTTATGATGAATCGGGTAACGAGGAGGAGCTTTCTATTCAACCAATCTCATCAATAAGGAGCTCAAGAAAGAGGGATAAACCCGCACATGATGTGAAGAAGAAAAATAGAAAATGGAGAAGCAAAGGTAAAAAGGTATCTCTCCCAAATGATGTTGCTCATTGTGATGATGATAACCGCTATACTATTGGTGCTATCCATACTATTAATAATGAGGGTGATTATGCTTATGATATGAAAAGGCCCAAGCTTGGGGATGCTATGTTTGATGAGGATGACACATTTGAGAATATATTTTCTGAAATTAATGTTTGTGCCAAGCTTGGGGATGCTACGTTTAATGAAGATGATATTTTTAGCCTCCCAAGTTTTGATATGCAAAGTTGTTATGATGATAGCGTGCCTTCTCCCTATGATGATTATATTGATGAAAGTGGGTTTGGAAGAGTGTCAACTTTAGGAAGTAGTGATCCCACTATTTTGGGGGATGTTGAATCTTATAATATTTATGAAAGTGGATTTGGAGAGGTCATGACTTTATTTAGTGATGACTCCACTATCTTGGAAGAGGTTTCATTCGATTATGATGAGAACAAAGTTGCTACTTATGATGATTATTGTGATGAAACTTTGCTATAAAAAGTAGTGATGATTGTATTTATAAAACTTATCATGATTATGATTACCCTTTTTCTGAGCATTACTCTTTTAATGTGGAAACAATTTATAGTATTCAAGTCTCTTATGATACTCCCACTATTCCGAATGAGAAGAATTTTGCTTATGTGGAGAGTAGTAAAAATTCTATGCTTGTAGATCAGGAAAAGAATGCTTTATGTGATGGTTATATTGTTGAATTCATTCATGATGCTACTTAAAATTATTATGAGGGAGGAATATATGCTTTTAGGAATTGCAATAATATCAAGTTTCCTCTCTATGTGCTTAAAATCTTGAAGTTATGCTTGTTTTACCTTCCTATGCAAGTTGATTCTTGTTCCCATAAGTTGTTTGCTCACAAAATCCCTATGCATAGGAAGTGGGTTAGTCTTAAATGTGCTAGTCATATTCTTCATGATGCTCTCTTTGTGTTTCAATTCTCATCTTTTATGTGAGCATCATTCAAATCATCATGCCTAGCTAGGGGCGTTAAACGTTAGCGCTTGATGGGAGGCAACCCAATTTTATTTTAGTTTCTTGATTTTTGGTTCTGTTTAGGAATAAATAATCCATCTAGCTTCTGTTTAGATGTGGTTTTGTGTTTTAATTAGTGTTTGTGCCAAGTAGAACCTTTGGGAAGACTTGGGTGAAGTCTTTATGATCATGCTGTAAAAAACAGAAACTTTAGCGCTCACGAGATTAGCTAAAACTTTTTACTGGAGAGTGTTATTTAGTTTATTCTTTTTGAAAATAATTACTAGACAAATTCCTCAGGTCCACCAATTTATTTTAGAATTGTTTGAGTTCCAGAAGTATACGTTTGATACAGATTACTACAGACTGTTCTATTTTCGACAGATTCTGTTTTCTATGGGTTGTTTGCTTATTTGGATGAATCTATGAGTAATATCGAAAGGTATGAACCATAGAGAACTTGGAATATAGTAGATATTACACCAACACGAATTTATAATGAGTTCACAACAGTACCTAAGTGGTGATTTTTTTTCTTATACTAACGGAGCTTACGAGTTTTCTGTTAAGTTTTGTGTTGTGAAGTTTTCAAGTTTTGGGTAAAGATTCGATGGACTATGGAATGGCAAGAGCCTAAGATTGGGGATGCCCAAGGCACCCCAAGGTAATATTCAAGGATAACCAAGCGTCTAGGCTTGGGGACGCCCCGGAAGGCATCCACTCTTTCGTCTTCATTCATTGGTAACTTTACTTGGAGCTATATTTTTATTCACCACATGATATGTGTTTTTCTTGGAGCGTCATCTTATTTTCTTTAGCTTTGCTTGCTGTTTGAATAATATCCCAAGATCTGAAATTATTAAATGAGAGAGAGAGTCTTCACATAGCTACATAATTATTTAACTACTCATTGATCTTCACTTATATCTTTTTGGAGTAGTTTGTCATTTACTCGTGTGCTTCACTTATATCCTATGAGTAAATGGTTGAATGATTTGAATGTCATAAATCTGAAATTATATATGTTTCATGTGCTTATACCATGGGGAGTAATGACTTCACATATAAGAAGTAGAGGTGGTAAATTTATTGAAGGTTAGCAAACATTGTATTGGTCACTTGAACAATTCATGAAAGAATATTGACGGAAGAGAGATTTCACATATAAATATACTATCTTGGACATCTTCTATGATTGTGAGCCCCATTAATTATTTTCAAACCTGAGAAAATTAGTTGAAGTTGGACAAGGAAGACAACATAATGAGTTATGCTTGGGTATATTTGTATAGAAGTTATATTGTTATGGATCCTCTAACATGTGGTGCTTGTTATTTAGAATCCTTTGCTAGCCAAAATATCTGTACTAAGCGGGAATACTGCTTGTGCATCCAAATTCCTTGAACCAAGTTTCTTCCATGAGTGTCCACCATATCTACCTATATGCGGTATTTACCTGCCGTTCCAAGTAAATTTGCATGTGCCAAACTCTAAACCTTCAAATAATAATCTGTTTTGTATGCCCGAATCGCTCATGTAGCGACTAGGGGCTGTCAGTATCTTCCTTGCTAGGTGGGTTATTCTCACGATGAGTGGAGTCCGCTCATCATTCACGAGAAAATGGCTGGTAACTGGGATGCCCAGTCCTATGATCAAAAGAGCAAAAAAAATCACAAATAATTTAAACAGAACTCCCCCAGGAATGTTGATAGTTGGACGACACCCGTTGTTTCGGACAAGCCATGGAGTGTGAATGTTGGTGGAGGGGGAGTAAAAACTTTACCTTTCTGCGTGTGAACCGCCTATAATGTATCTAGTATGGAAGATATTGGGAACTCTTGGTCCTTATGTTGACAATGAAAGCATACCTCTCAAAATTATTTTCATCTCTATTTTTGCTTCGAGCTCTGGCTCCTCTACAAATCCCTGCTTCCCTTTGCGAAGGGCCTATCTTTTACTTTTATGCAAGAGTCACTAGTATTCCTTCTCATTCCAACCCACTCTTTAGTTGGCAAGCATCATGTGATGGAAAGATTTAAGCATATATGGTCGTTCAAATATATTTGATAATGAATTATTATTGTTGACATTACCCTTGAGGTAAAAGGTTGGGAGGCGAAACATTAAGCCTCTATCTTTTTTTCTCTGTGTTCGATGAATACTATTTGTTCTAAAAATATGCTTTGAGTGGTAGCAATCATGGAAGACTAAATGATAGTTGAGTATGTGATGTTTGCAGAATCAAAGCTCTGACATAGACTCTTCCTGAAAATAAGATGAATTGTAATTGTTTGATGATTAATAACACGGTTTGTTAGTTTTCAAGAAAGTTTATGATCTATACTTTAACATGTGAATAGTTTGTTACTTGATCATGCAAAGTTCTATGAGTTGAGCTACTGTTATGACATATAGTGATGCTAGAAAATGTGGTTGAAATTATCATTGATCAAACTTATGCACCTGCTAGCATTCACACTTCATAAATTATTTCTTTTATCATTTACCTACTCGAGGACGAGCAGGAATTAAGCTTGGGGATGCTGATACGTCTCCAACGTATATATAATTTATGTAGTATTCATGCTATTATATTATCCATCTTGGATGTTTAATGGGCTTTACTATGCACTTTTATATTATTTTTGGGACAAACTTATAAACCCAGAGCCCAGTGCCAGTTTCTGTTTTCCTCCTTGTTTCACTGTTTCGCAGAAAAGGAATATCAAACGGAGTCCAAACGGAATGAAACCTATGGGAGAGTTATTTTTGGAACGGAAGCAATCCAGAAGACTTGGAGTGTACGTAAGGGAAGCAACGAGGAAGGCACGAGGCAGGGGGGCGCGCCCACCCCCCTGGGCGCGCCCTCCACCCTTGTGGGCCCCTCGTGGCTCCCCTGACCGTCTTCTTTCGCCTATTTATATATCCATATACCCTAAAAACATCGGGGAATAGAATAGATCGGGAGTTCCGCCGCCGCAAGCCTCTGTAGCCACCAAAAACCAATTGGGACACTATTCTGGCACCCTGCCGGAGGGGGATCCCTCACCGGTGGCCATCTTCATCATCTCGACGCTCTCCATGATGAGGAGGGAGTAGTTCACCCTCGGGGCTGAGGGTATGTACCAGTATCTATGTGTTTGATCTCTCTCTCTATTGTTCTTGAGGTGGTACGATCTTGATGTATCGCGAGCTTTGCTATTATAGTTGGATCTTATGATGTTTCTCCCCCTCTACTCTCTTGTAATGGATTGGGTTTTCCCTTTAAAGTTATCTTATCGGATTGAGTCTTTAAGGATTTGAGAACACTTGATGTATGTCTTGTCGTGCTTATCTATGGTGACAATGGGATATCACGTGATCCACTTGATGTATGTTTTGGTGATCAACTTGCGGAGTCCGCCCATGAATCTATGCACAGGGGTTGGCACACGTTTTCGTCTTGACTCTCCGGTAGAAACTTTGGGGCACTCTTTGAAGTTCTTTGTGTTGGTTGAATAGATGAATCTGAGATTGTGTGATGGATATCGTATAATCATACCCACGGATACTTGAGGTGACATTGGAGTATCTAGGTGACATTAGGGTTTTGGTTCATTTGTGTCTTAAGGTGTTATTCTAGTACGAACTCTATGATAGATTGATCCGAAAGAATAACTTTAAGGTGGTTTAGTACCCTACAATAATCTCTTCGTTTGTTCTCCTCTACTAGTGACTTTGAAGTGACTCTTTGTTGCATGTTGAGGGATAGTTATATGATCCAATTATGTTATTATTGTTGAGAGAACTTGCACTAGTGAAAGTATGAACCCTAGGCCTTGTTTCCTAGCATTGCAATACCGTTTACGCTCACTTCTACCACTTGTTACCTTGCTGTCTTTATATTTTCAGATTACAAAAACCATATCTACCATCCATATTGCAATTGTATCACCATCTCTTCGCCGAACTAGTGCACCTATTCAATTTACAATTGTATTAGGTGTGTTGGGTACACAAGAGACTCTTTGTTATTCGGTTGCAGGGTTGTTTGAGAGAGACCATCTTCAACCTACACCTCCCATGGATTGATAAACCTTAGGTCATCCACTTGAGGGAGATTTTCTACTGTCCTAAAAACCTCTGCACTTGGAGGCCCAACAACGTCTATAAGAAGAAGGTTGTGTAGTAGACATCAAGGAGGCCAGGGAGGGAGACCATCGCCGCGCGGCCGCCGAGGAGCGCAGGCGGGAGCTCCAGGCCTTGAACGCCTCCCTGGAGTAGCAAGTGGAGGCGCGTATAGCTGCCTTGTAGTCTATGAAGGGCACACCGTCCGACGAGGAGGAGATCTCGAGGCGCGAGGAAGCACTGTTGATGGAGGCCACAGAGCACAACCTTGAGTTTGAGCGATTGGAGACGAGGGAGCGCCAAGTCGCCCAAGCAGAGGATGTTGTCGGCGTGCGTGAGGTCAGGGCCCAGGAGGAGGCCGACCACAGGGCAGCCGAGGCACGCGCCGATCTTGCTGGAAGGTACGACCTGAAGCTGAATCTCGTGGAAGCTGAAGCTGTGGGCAGGACCGCTGCCCTCAGGTCGGGGCTGGCATACGCGGAACAGCGTGAGAAAGCCGCCGCAACCGCCCTGATCTCAGCACAGGCTGAGCTGGCCGCCACCCATGCCGAGCTGCTCTCTCTTCAGCAGCGGGTTGTCAGCGCCGAGTCCTTCGCGTAACAGAGCAGGGAAGAGGCACTTCACCGGCAGACGCTACTGCGCGAGCATGTTCCCATGCTTCGGGGCCTCAGGACAAGGGCTAATCAGGCGCTTGATACCATCTGTGATGAGCACGCTCCCCACCCACACGCCGAGGACTATGCCGTCCATCTTCGCTTCTTCACTGACGTCGTGATGCGCCTGGAGAACCGAGCTGAGAGGGCCCGCGAGCTTGTGGACGAAAAGAGTCGGGGCCTCCTCGGGTGTGCATTCTCCCGCGTCTTCAGCCATCTCCTGAACACCAATCCTGACTTTGATTTTGACGCTGCCATTGCCCCAGTGCATGATGTCATCCAGGACAACCTAGCGCGTTGGGTGGACGACAATGTGGATGCTCTGGTTAGGACCTTTGCTTCTGATGACGATGCAGTGGTGGTAGCGGTGGACGAGGGCGACGTGGTTGATGGCGGTGAAGACAGCGACAGCGACGGCGCCAGCAGCCTGTCCGGAAGCGATTCGGGAGACGAGGCGAGCGACATGTCCGACTGAGCACGCGCTCCTTCATTTTGAACCTGCACGCAAAAGCTTGGGTACAACCCCTGACAATGTAAGAGCATTTTGGGGAGGGGGGCCCTCGTGTAAATAAACTACCACTTTATTCCCTAGGCTAGGCTTAAAGTGCGCTTTTGTGTGCTCGCGACCCCTCTTTGCGGGCTTGCTGCCGTACTTACTTTGGTTCAGTCGAGCATCAAACCGATTTGGCAACTGCGGATGTGCATTTCATCTGAGGGGAGCCCCTCACGAGCTCACGAGGTTTTGGTTTCCTGAGGGGTCCGCCGGGTCACCTGAGACGGCCTCGCGAGAAGCGAGCGCCGGTAATGGTGAGGTGCGCACACAGTGCACGTACGCCGCTGCCAGCCCCTGCTCGCGAGGTGCTCGAAAGGGGGGAGAGCGGATGGAAATCTCAAACAAAACACGAATCCAGAAACTCAAGAAATCAACACGGACGAGAAAGGATGCCCCCACGATTGACAATGGAAATACAACTTCAAATTCAAGATCAAAAAACTGCAAGTCTGTGCTAGAGAAAAGAGGTCAAAAGCAAATGGCCGCGTCCAGCACCTAGCTAGTCTTCTTGTCTTCCCTCCAGCGTGGAGCTAAGTGCTTTCACTGGTTGTGAGCATAGTCATTGGGGACAGTGTCGATGGCCAGTGTGGAGCATGGTGCTTCCACTAGAACGTGGGCGGGAGCCCCCGAGGCCCGAGGGCGGCACTCCGGAGACTCTGGGGTGTGTACAGCCCCTCTCATTATTACGTGGGAGTGTCATGAGTGGAGACCTTCACAGGCGTGAGCCTTGCTTCATATCGCCAGACGAGGGCCCCGCCTTGCGCCGCCCTCGACCACCATTGGGGCGTCCGGAAACCAGGACGATGCCAAGGGGCAAAGGGGACGCCAGGGGCGCCCTCGGCGACTACGGGACCTCTGCCAGGGTGAAGGATCGCCAGTGCCTCCCCGGTAGAGGACCTACCTCTGGGTGACGCCTTGCTTGATGCAGTGCAGGGGGGGGCTTGCTCCCGGCTCCTCCCACGCTTCCCCCAGTGCGCTTCCCCCGATGGGAGGGGGTTGCCGTGCCGGGGCCATCGTCCATCACTGCGACTCGATTCACTTGCGACTCATGGTTAGCATAAGCCTGCTCCTGAGAGTTTAGTGGTACCCTGCAACTGTTGTCGCCGGCAGGGTCGGCGAGGCTCCCGGGTGGCTCCTGGAAGGCCTCAACTTCCGGCGTCTCCTCCCCCCAACCCGGTTCGAGGAACGAGCCGGGGTCATCTTCCGGCGTGTACTCCTGGTCCATCATGCGGGGCTCATAGGCCTTCGGAGCCGCTGCCCCAGAAACCCCGCCGAAGTGCCCCGCGCTCCACGTCATCGGTCCCAGCGCGCCGCCCCGAGGATGGAAGGGCGGCATCCTGCTAGGGCTGTAGGGGGCAACACTCACGACTGTTCCCTCCGGGGGAGGCAAATGTGGCAACAGTTCAGCCCAACGTGACTTTGGGCCTGTTAAAGGCCTGTCGTATAATTCGGCCCGTTGATGCATGTACTAAGCTTTCAGCCTCTTAAAGGCCCATGATATCAGTGGGCCAACTAAGGCCCAAGATATGTTTCGGCCTGGTAACGGCCCGTCATATACCTGGGCCAAAAAAGGTCCAGTCTACATTTCAGCCTATTGAAGGCCCGTCGACGACTAGTGAAAATTGAGGCCCAACATGCATTTCGGCCTGCTAAAGGCCCATGGTTTCTTCTGGGCCGTAACAGGCCAGTAGAATATTCAGCCTGTTAATGGCCCAACGCTACCTGGGCCAATCTAAGCGCTGGGTCCACAAAAGGCCCAACTAAAATTTGGGCCGAATATAGGCCGGAGTAAGTTGTGGGCCTGGCGCAAAGTGTGAAGGCCCCAATGGCCATTCAGGCCCAAGAAAGATGCAGGCCGGCCCAATTGTGGCCCGCTAAAAACAAGCCCGTTAGAGGCGCATGTTTCGGCCCGGTCGACTACATTAGATTTTTTTGGATAGCGGATGATGGCAGTAACTAGTAGGAATTAAGAACAAACCTACTCTATACAATAAAGAAATTATGACATAGTAACTTAGAATAAACCTACACTATACAATAAAGGATTTATGGTATATTACATCCACTCGGCATCGAAGTTCGCCACCAGTGATCATAAAGCGCAACGAAGAAGCAGATTACAAAAAATGGGCACATTGCAGCGTAACAAAATAATACTGAACCGAGACCACTTCCAAGACAGTTCAAGAAAGATTAGCCTTGCGCGGGACCTGTTGCACAAGCTGCTGAGCAAGGCTGTGAGACCGGCCTAGCATGTCGGTCATAGCTTCCAGGTGTAGCTATTTAGCAATGAGGTTCTCATTGGTGTTCTCCGCAATCTTTCTTAGAGATAGGACTTCAAGTTGAAGTTGAGTTGCAGAACGCCTTTCTGCTAGAACTTGGGACCAAGAAGTCGAACTGATCTCGCATGACAAATTACGTGAGCTTGTCTCGATCGCTAGTCTCAAGTAACTTGAACACTGCATCAAGACAAGACTTTGGGGTTGTCTCGCTATCTTCAAGATGTTTTTCCTTCTTTGCTGCAATATATGTTGGGTTTGTCTCATAGCCTTTAGCAGACTTGTGCATGCCATCAGGCATATCACCCTGAAACAAGCAGAGAGATGACAGGTTTTCCACGTGTATAAACAAATATGATAACTGTGCTGTCAATTCCATCCAATTTCAAATTAGCAAATAAAGAGTAAGTTTAAAATATCAATAGCATAATCTGGCATTGTTCATAATGCGGGGAGCTTCACCACACTACTGGATTACCATGTCAACATAACAAGCATAGATGAAGGGCAAACACAATCATTGTATCTATTTTGGTTAATGTGCATGGCATGTTGTTCATATTATCAGCCACATCGGTAAGATAAAGCAGGAGATGACAAGGTGCATACGTGGGCTGATTCACCACACACTGGATTATAGATCCACAAAAACAAGCATACATATAGGGAGTATTGAGTAATGTGCATGGTATGAATAAGGAATTTGGTTTTACAAGTAAAACTTGGAACTTACGGTTCTTGCTAAACGGAAGTAAACGACAGGGAGTATGAGCAAATTAAACAGCACTTGAGGATAAAGGCTTTAGAAGGACTGACTTACATTAACAGTTAACACCGGCTTTATAATGCCCTTCTCCATGTCTAGGGAAGGATAACTCAAGTATTTCAGAACGGAATCTTATTCATAAGCATGGCATGTACTCTACATTTTGTAGAGAGTAATTATAGATATGATAATACTGGAAGGGATATAGGATAATGAAGATAAGATGCAGATTCATGCTACATAATCAACTACCAATCCCTGGAAGTACAAGTGTTACAGGACAAAATGTATTGATAAGACCAATGGGCTACACTTCAAGACCGGCATTGTCATGTATTCAACTTTTTGGTAAGATTAAATATAGATCTGATATCTTTTAGTAAATGGTGGGCGAGGGAGATAAGATGCGAGAATGCTACACATTGAACCAATCCTCTTCCCATAATACAAGAGTGTTTTGAACACCGTGTCTTGTACAAAATGTTCTTATATTATGGGACGGAGGGAGTAGCTGTTAATGTAAGTATAGTGATAGATGACGTTCAGTCCTTACAAGAGGACTGCAGAGCTAAACCTCTTCAAAAGCATTGGGTTGATTCTAAATTTATGTAAGAGTCCATAAGGATCTTATAATGTCCACCAAATGGACGATAACAAGGCTAACATGTGCAGTGATGCTACATAATCAAACATCGATGAAAGTAAGTATGGTCATATAGGGCAAGAGGTACTCACAAGAGCAATGCAGTGTGTAGTATAGTTGCGAGATTCTGGTCCCTTGAGAATGAATGTTCTTCTGCTAACAGTTTTCGTACAAGTGAGAAGTTAAGGTAAATGCAGAAATGTAGTTCAAACTGTGATGTGATATCATAGACAGTACCTTACACTACAGACGAGACCAATGTGTAAAAAGATTATTCCAGTCATTGTCAGATAAATGTAGCACCGAAGACTTTACAAAAATTTTGTTTAGAGGCTTGCCATCAAAGTGCGCTTGCCTCAGGTAGGAACGATACTTTATCAACAAGTGCTTGAAAAGTGCAACAAACCCTTGCTCGTCTTGACAATCCAGTTTGGTCCTCGCCTATTTAAAAGAATGAAATCTTGTGTCTTCTGTCAGCAGAAACATATGCAGTAATTACCATGAATAACATTAGTACATTACTTACTCGTAAGTTGCGGAGGAAGACTGGAAATTGTTCTGTGTCTCTGGTATAATCTTTCCATGAAGGAAAGATGCGCACAAAGTTCCTAACAACAATATAAGCTTCGTCTTCTAAACTGGGAAGAAATGGAACAGGGGTCCTATTTGCTGCAATTGCGGCTCTCTTTGGTTCGAAAATGGATTTGGCAACTGGATTTGGTGTACTCTTTGCTAGAATGGGGTTTTTGAGTCGTAGAGCTGGTGCTATGTCAACTGGCATCATCATACTGTTTGCTGCAGTTGGGGTCTGCTGAGTTGGGGCATCAGAAATGACCAGTGTAGTAGGGCTAGAGTCTGCTAGAGTTGGGGTGTTTTCTGGGTCAGGTGATATTGCAACTACACCTAATGGGCTATTTGATTTATCAGGTGTCACTACCTTTTCCAAATACTTTGCTTGTGCTCCTCCGCGATCAGCAATCGCCCTCTTCCTTTTGAACGTCTGATACACAAGAACAACATTTGAATGGATAAATATGGTATGATGACAGATGGAATATGTACTGAAAATGGATAGGTTGGGCGTATTCACATACACGATGTGTAAACTAAGCTAATGGCAGTGCCACAAAGTAGAAGCAATGCAAAGCATCAGTTGCAAGATATGTGCGACCAATATAACCGTGGAAAGTTAGAGCAAGCACCTTCATGGGTTAATAAGATAGGGCATCTGCCTCTCACTCCTCCACTAGGGAGCTACATTGACATAGGTCTCCCTCTAGCTCAGAATCACTGTTAGGATCATATTCTGAGCATGAATCTGTAGGTGGAGAGCGTTTGCATTGCATTGCATCCAGACTTGATTTCAGTCCCTTAATGCCAAGTTTGATAGCCATGGCATTGTTGCGCTTTATTCTTTTCATGCGCACAAGCTCATAATCATTATGATGCTGTTCAGAATCTGAGATTCATGAAAACATAAAAAGTAGTCAGATTATCTATGGAATGCATTGCGGATTAAACTCTAAGAGTGTCTCCCTATAAACCCCTGCATATGCAAAGTTCACCCCCCAACCGTGCTGACCAGACCACACACAGAAATACAAACCCCTTATGTCTCTATAACAGGCAGACACACATCACAAAAATGAAGTAGGAACATTAGAATCAAATCAAATTCGTATTTGAACAAATAAACCAAGGAAGTATGAGTGGCGTAATGTTTAGCTTCAAGGGTGGCGTGTTGGTAGTGCGACTCAAAGCAAGTAAGCAGATTGTATTCCATGTAAAAGATCGTAGCCTATGTAAAAGCTGGAAATGACACTTTCTTTCTATACAATGCAGTGCTCGTTGCCCACACATGATGGAAGAGATTACACAGAGAAATACTATTCACTCATGTATATGGTTCTAGTATTTTGAAACAGGGTGGTCCACCCTAAAAGAATATTGACAACAAATATGAGAAGACAAGCATAGATGTAGTGAATCAATCATTTACTTGTGAGCTGACTAGGACAAGTATGCAGAATTGTAACTACAGTAAGAGACCGTCCAAAATCTGAATCAAGAAGTTTGTCTAGCACTTACTGTTTGCAACTATTCGACGTGAATAATTGGATATCACATCGAATGAGTAAGAAAGACAGGTAAAATTTTCAACAAACCTGGCCTGCAGTAGTAATATGGGTCAATGTCACTACGACCAACAATACAAAATGACTAGTGTCTGTTCCTAGGGCCGGAATTTTGAAACCCTATGAACTTTACATGTACTAAAGATTACTGAAATACATCTGAACCATTAACTTTTGGTAGCACTCAGCACACAACAAACCCTAATGATAGTCCTGCCTAATGAGTAATGAATCAATTAGAAAATGGGTGATGAGGAGTGGCTGCTGAAGTGCTGAGTGTTGAGGACGTATCTCAGGATAAATCGGGTTGGCGTAGTGGGTGCTGCACGCCTGAGCCATGAACGAACTGGGAAGGTAGGCAAGGCAGTGCACCCGGGCAGCGGTGACGCTGTAGGGCGAGCGGCTCCTGACCTCCTGCTAGTCCTGCGTCTCCTCCTAGAGTCATGTCGTCCGGGGATGACAAGTCGCCGGCGAGGTAGGTGTTGGGGGCTTATAGAGATCGGAAGAGCGCAACAGAACATAGCGGAATCGGGGCCTGGAACGACCCAAAATCCCAGGGTGGACCGGCCCACCGTGGGCACCCTATAGAGATACACACCCGAGCGGCGAACATGCATTTTCCAAACTAAATTAGGAACATTTAGATGACCAATTAAACGACTCTGTTTTAATAATATCAGATTCGTATTTGAACATCTAAGCTTGTTTAGCTTGATGGGTGGAGCAGTGCTATTATGACACGAAGCATGTATTCTCATCGTATAGTGATCATATAAGGGGGAAACCCTAAGCATTTTTTTAGAAAAATAGGGTTTCCCCTCCGATTTCTATTAAAGAAACCACCATGGAACCAACATGATCAATTAAACCATAAGCATGATCAATTAAACCATATTATGACTGTGCCATGGCAGATTTAAAGCTGCAAACCGCAGAAATGATATTTAGCATCCATTGTTTGCTTCGAACTAAGAACTAAATTCTAAGAGCTGAAAAGAAAGTAGAGTAAACAAGTTACGATCTATTTTCTGGTTGAGATCAAAAAGGAGATATGAAGTACCACCTCTCTTGCGGTGCCGTGTAGGCATCGGGGGTGCGATGGCTGTCGGTGGCGTTGAAGCAGATCTACGACGGTAGACGGGTGCATCGAGGGATAAGTCCCGTTGCGGTGGAACAGAAGGTTGTGTGAGCGGCCTCGGCAAAGAGGACGACAGGGCTGATGAAGCGAGAGGACGCGAGGCAAGGCTCTTGGTCCGTCATTGTGGATGAGAAACGTCCATCTCTAGCAGTGGACGACGCAGTCTTGGTAGGCGCTCTGGCATGGTGGAGGACGGTGGCGATGGATGGGGTGGAGGACGGCGGTGATGGATGGGGTGGCGGGCGGAGGAGGCTGGTGTGGGGATGGTGTTCTAGCGCGGACGGTGTATGAATGGGAAAATGGAGGGAGAGGTACGGGGAACCATGTTTTTGGGACGCGCCTGTCTGAAATATGGGAAAGTTACGAACTTAGCCCCCGTTTAAAATTTGGACGTCTCGTCGGTCGGGGATAGGATGTTAATCTCGCATCTCGCAAATATTTGCCCAGAGCGATTTTGGGCGAGGAGAGGGTGTTTTGGCGCCCATGGTTGGCGCCCATGGTTTATGAACGGGGCTGACAGGTAGGGAGGTGTGTCACCTCTGAGTGAAGTTGAAAACCTGCCCCTATTGAAAATATTTGCCTACATCGATTTCAGCCGAGTCGAGTTTGTTTTGCCTCCGACCGTGTATGAATGGGGAAATGGAGGGAGAAACAGAGGTCTTTCGGACGAGCTTGAATCAAATGTGTTTTGACGCCCATGTTTGGCGCCCACCGTGTCGGAATGGGCTCAGAGGCGGTCGTGTCACGTCTAATTGAAGTTACTAACCTACCCCTATTGAAAGCAGTGGAAATCGGGCCGATGGATTGTCCATGTAATGGGTAGACAGTAATTTCCATCCCCCAAACACTTGGCTACGGGCAGCCTACGTGGGAGTGGACATTTTGCCGCTTCTTTCGAATTTTGGGACAATAAGCATCCACGTTTACTCTGGCAACTAAATTCAAATCCATTTTGTATTCCTATACGAATCTTTATAAATCATTCTATGTGTTTTTATATATCTTCAAAAGCATGATAAAGATGTATTCCACTATCATATATGAATATGATTTACAAATGCCAATACTCAAATTCAGAAGCTAGAATCCAGTTTCAGGTGAATTCGAATATTTGGAACACTTTATGTCCAACTCAAATGTCACACGCATCATAATGTGTACTCCCATTTAGATATGTAGACAAGCGATGTATCAAGATTCAAATACCAAGTCAATCAACCAAGAATGTACATAACTAACAGACATATAAACACTCATAGAGTATATGGATCAATAATATCAACTAACATACATAAGCCAGGCCGCTGTACTTTTTTTTACTAGAACATCATCCTTTTTTTAGTGAAGCTACTACAACATCTTTGCCCTTTCCGATGCATGCCACTTATGGTCCATCTATACTACTATTATTGCTGGATGCACATTCAACCCGATTGGCATATTTTTAGGTCTGGAACAACAATCAAAATGAAATGTCTCCGAGTCTTATCAATTAATACAGACTTGTGCTCAAATAAAATGACAAACCAAAAAACAAAAAACAATTATTACGTGATCTCTAAAACAAATGGTTTGATTGATTAGATGAACAAACAACACAAAGGTTATTCAATGATGGAAAGAACATTTCACCTATGATTTACCAAGTGGGAATTTAATTTCCTTTTTTCCTTCAGGACCTTAACAATGCGGTCAGTCCCAGCTTGCTTCGTTTTGAAATCCACCAAATATTGAATGGTTTGCTTGAGCACTGCTTGTGATTGTGCTGTTTGCTTCCTCAACATGTCAACTTCATCTCTAAGTGCAGAAGCAGAATCTCTTTCTACCACTAGTTTAGCCTCTAGAGCATCAACAGTTGGCAATTCATGATGCATGATTGGGCCGGTGCCACTACTGTGGGATGATACAATGTCCATGGGGACATCGCTCTTTGATCTTGGTCTAACCAGTTTTGCCATTAAAGTTCCGATTGGATTCCGAAAAGTTGAAGTTAGCAAAACATCTCAACTAGGAGTTATAACAGCAAACCAGTTAAACAAACAAGGAATGAAAGAGTTTCAATTGGATGCTGAAAAGTAGTTATTAACATCATTGTAACCGGTTGTTGCAGCAGCAAACCAGTTAAACAAACAAGTTTATCAAAAGGTACCTATTGTGGCATTGGAGTTTCTCTTCGATCCTGAAAAGTTGAGTAGCCAGTAACGTGATTAGAGCAACCGGTTGCAGCAGCAAAGCAGTTAAACAAACAAGTTTTGCAAAAGGAACCTGTTGTGGCATTGGAGTTTCTCTTGGATCCTGAAAAGTTGAGTAGTCAGTAACTTGATTAGAGCAACAAGTTACAGCAGCAAACCTGTTACACAAATATTTTTTTGAAAATGTACCTGCTGTGCAATTGAACTACCAATTCGATCCTGAAAACTTGAAGTTGGAAATATGATTACAACAACAAGTTACAGCAGCAAACCAGGTAAACAAGGAAGTTTCTGAAAACATACCTGTTGTGCCAACAGAGTTTCAGTTGGATCCTGCAAACTTGAATGTTAGCAATCAATAAATAAAGTTTTGAAAGATCCATAAGAAACTAACATCAAAGTAGTAAAACTAACTGGTTTTGGCAACGTATTTAATTACACATGAACTAGTAAAACTAACAAGTTCTTGGCAACGTATTAAAGTAACAAGTCGGTACTCTTTACCAAAGAATACGTACATTTGTAAATTTCTTTGATGTAAGCAAAATGATTCCAACACATATATAAGTTAAAAAGACGGTGTCCCTCATATAAACCTGACAGTTGTCTATCTATGAACATGCAAACGTTACTAGTGCTACAAGTGATAACAACAAACCGTTTAAACAAATAGGGTATCAGAACGTAAATTACACGTGAATTCTGCTGCACCCCAGAAGTATATATGACCAGCTATCTACGTGCTTAAGTAGCTATTTAAGTTCAGGCAAACAGGTAATTCTTAACAGTAAGTATCAAACACATAGATAGGCGCAGTCTATAATAGGATTAACAGGCTATAGCATTATGTAATTTGTAGCAAACTAAATTAAGCCAAGCAACGTAATTGAACAATTTTGCAATAAGTGGCTAACTAAAATTCCGAGAAGCAGATAACAGAACTTATGCTAGCTCTTTGTACAGGCACACTGCAACTTCTTTTTTTCTTACAAGGTTCAACGAAGGAGTCCATGGCATCAATTGCTTGGATACGCAGTCCCAATACTTCTTTCTTTCCACACAGCATTGGTAAGTCGAATGGTTAATCTGGTAAAATGGTGCGTCCTTGATATGTTATATGAGGACGTGTAGTCAGACTAGTTGTAGCCACACACATCACACTGGCTTTTACTGTATATTTCGTGCAATTACATTTGGCATATCGAGATCTAAATAATCTACAATAGGATGAAAATACTGGCATCCTTCACATTATTGGCGAACTCAGTTCATAGAAAGAAGCAATTCAACCATTCTGTGGGTAAATCAAAAGTGCCACTGGAATATTTTTCACTACCCCAATCATACACACAAAAAGGGGCGACGCCACCATAGGGGCTGGTATGGGCGGCCGCCTCGGGTGGTTGGAAAGTGTGCACCTAGTTTGAGTCATCCAGGTTGGCCGAGGCTAGTTTTGTTTGGCCCAACGCACAAGCAGGAAATGTAAAAAATGAAGAAAAATGTTTCAATTTGGATGGGCCAACAACGTAAGTGCAAGGTAGGCCCTATAGCAGGCTCGCGGCCCAAACGAGCACCTCCCACATCGATCGACAGCAGGAAAAATCCCAATTCGTTTGCTCCAGCCTCTAGTCTGGTTTGCTCCTAAACTAGCCGCCGCTGGACAAACCGACACAGCACTTCCTCACGCCCTCGTTGGAGGGCGGTCGCCGGGCTTCAATCAAACGGATGGACAAGAATATGAAGATCTAACCCTGTGTGTAGCCTGCGTGGGAGGCAGCGGCGGCAGCACGGGCATGGCATCGAGCTTGCGCAAACGGACACAGTCGCAGCTTGCAAGAGTAGCATGCGCAACGAGCAGGTACATCACATCCCTGATTATATCTAATTCAACTGTTCAATTTCTGGCCAATAGTTAAAGCTGACGGTGTTGTAAAACTGCTTCTATGTAGGGAATCTATGAGAAAATGAAACCAATTTCTGCTTATTTAATAACTCCCCAATCAATCTTGAACTGATCGAATCTGATGTATCTAATCAAGTTTCCGTGCAAACATACAAGCTCATGTTGTTCTTGAGCTCAAGTGTCTAACGAATGCATCGCTAATGAAGGATTTGATGCAAACATTTTACATGCTCCTGGTGACGAACATATAGTGTCTAATGAGGGATCTAATGCAAGCATTTTGCAAGCTCCCATTGAAGGATTCAGTGTCTAATGATGATCTGCTATGTTGAGAGAGACATAGAGATTTGCAGGCATTGATGACAAGCAAATTATAGTACATTTTCATGGCTTGAGGAAACGTCGAGGCCATCTACCAGAAAGTCCCCATATCATGAAAACGTAGCATAAATATTTTTCTAATCTGTTGTTTGAAACTATTGACATACTTGTGCAGGATAGATATATTGATATGCAGTTTGCGCACTGGTTATAGGTGCAATTACACTTCGATATTTTCAGCCAGAGAACGAATAATTCAAGCAGGTACAAACCATGTTAGTAGTCCTTGTACACCATGTTGCATTTTGTGTTTTTGGTTCTTGCATCATTTAGTGTTTTATAATCTAAACTACTTTGGATCATTAGCCGGTTTTCAAAGTGCATGTAGCTTCTCATTTCTCAAGTTATGTTGATTTCCGGAGTGCAAGTGCATTCGTATTTTTTAAGTTAAATGTTTACCCCTGGTAACTTGAATTCGTGGATCCGCTACTGCGCACAAATCATACATGCATGTTAGTACGAATTAAATGAAATGCAGGGACTTACGCTAGCTCGTGTACAGGCTCACTGCAGCTCTGCTTGCGCTTGGGATGTTCCATATACAAGTCGATGTTACCACTTGCTTGGATGTGCAGGCCTTGCACTCCTTGCACCCCCCTCTGCATTTTTGACACGACGAATGGTTGATCAAATAAGAGGAGTCGACCTTGCTGTTGTACCGGAGGACAGATACTTACAAGGTTATACGGGTGTGCAGGATGTGTATGAGATCCCGTAGCGCCGTCATGCTTCGCTAAAAAATGGTTTTGCATGTTTCAAATGATATCTCCAGAAGAAATAAGAGTTAAAGTCAGAGTTTCATAGGCGTGTAAGCTAAGAGAGCAGTGAAAGGATATCCAAACGTCGCCGGAATAGTGCACAAGGGAGTGATGTGTGGATACCTAGTTCGGATCGGCGTTTGGTCATGCTCGCCTAGCTAGAGTGCAGGTCACTTCAGAGCCGTTGAGGGTGATGCGCCGGCTGGCCGCGCACGGATGCAGATCTTGTGTGGCAGCGAAGCGCTATGATGCGGTGGACGAGACCCTTGGTGAAGCCCGGACGGCCTCAGGGGGCGGAGGAGCGATGATGTGCTTGTTGAAGTAGCCCCGGTGAGGTGGGAGACGACGTCAGTGAAGCGCACCTGAGGCGGTGGAAGTCGGTGTCTGTGAGGCACTTCGGATGCGGCGGCCGACGTTGTCAGTGGACCACCTGGTGCGGTGGACGAGGGCGTAGATGAGGTAGCTCTGGTGCGGTGGTGAAGTGCGACCGTTGTTTTCGTCATCGTCCGGCACAGAGGTGGGGAAAGAGACGAGACGAGGGGCGATTCGAACTTTGCTTGGGTTGGCGGTGAATTGGGGATTTGAGCAATCTGGGCGCGGAAGGGGACGGCGGAGAAGGGAGATTTTGCAGGGATGGAATTGGGGCCGCCAGATATTTCAATCCGAAACGTGGAAGCGCGAACTTATTTTGTCGTCGTCCTTTTTTTGGGAGGGGGAGGGGGGAAGGAGGGAGGGGGTTGGGTGGGATGCAGCTTCGGTGCCTTAAAGGCACCTGCCTTTGGGTCACTGACATGTGGGCAAACCACCTGTTGGGCCCACATGTCATAGACACAAAGGTAGGTGCCTTAAGGCACTGAAGCATCATCCGGATGGGTGGCTGGGTGCTAAGCTACCGTACGGCACACGCGAACACCACGACACGACCCTGGTCTGCCTGGTGTGCCTACATTTGAGAGGAGATTTGAGAATGCAAACGAATCTTCTTTCATTTGCAAAGGAATCTGTATGTATTACCATGCCCGTGTTTTCCTTGCAAATAATTAGTCATTCTAAACGAGATACTATAAATTAACTAGTGAGGAGTTATTTGAAAAAAAGAAATAGTATCCACGCTAACGTGGATTAGAGTGTGTGACACATAATTAGTTATTTGAATTAGAGTGTGTGTCACATAGCGATCTCCAATTCTAACGTGGATTTCGCATTTCACTGTATCCATGCTACTTTTTTAATACAAATTCATATCTATATGATGAACACCATGGTAGTGAGAAAACTTTTGGATGGATTCAAACATATGACCTACAAAAATAGCACAACAATCGAGTCAATGTCAACTTTTCCAAACCTAGTATGGCACGAATTCGAAATAATTACACATATGCTTGGTCCTTAGTTCAAATCTTACAATGTACACCGAATTAACACATCGATATTAAGTCTAGTACTATCTACATTCAAATGTTGTTTTTAGCACCCCCCCGGCACACACGCTACATACTTCCTGTATTGGTCAATCTTCCTCTCCTAACCACCTTAGGAAGCTATCGGTTTACGACACACGTTCATTCTTTCTTTCCATGTTTCGATCTCTAACTCTCTCAACTATACAACCCCCTTTTTCCACTCGGTTACCAGAGGTATTTACCTCACACACCCGCCATTACACCCCATGCCGAGCTCTCTTTCTCTCTCTCCCTCCCACCCTCTCTTGCTAGATGCATTGCCTATCTAGCCCCCAACCTCTCGTGCACACGCACGCACGTTGTCTATCTAGGTCACTCCCTCGAGACCGTCTCACTCTTTCTTCCGCACGGCGGGCCACACTCGCTCAATCTCGCTCTCTTTATTTAAGTCTCGATTAAACTCGTTTTCTTTCACACACAAATGATATATCTCCCTGTTCGGGTCTCAATCGACACACTTTATACTCTCTCACGCAGATTGTCTATCTAGGCCAGTCCATCCAAGCCGCCCCCACTCTTTCGACCTCATGGCGGGCCACGCTCGCTCAATCTCTCTCTCTCTCCCTCTCTCTCTCTCTCTCTCTCTGTCTGTCCCTCTTTGAATGTCTTGACTGACCTCACTCTTTCTCGGACACAAATGATATATCTCCATGTTTGAGCCCAATTCGACATATTCATATTGTATACTCTCTCACGCACATTGTCTATCTAGGTCACTCTCTCCAACCCGTATCACTCTTTCGATCACACGACGACCCACACTTGCCCAATCTCTCTCCCTTTATATATGTAATCGATTGACCTTGATTCCTCCCACGCACAAAATACATCTACATGTCTGTGACTGGATCATCTCTCAAGCTCTATCTTACGAATATATCGCAACAAGCAAGATGAGCATGGTCAAGTTGTCAGAAACAAGGCTCGTCTCGTTGCTCAAGGATACATTCAAGTTGAAGGGATTAACTTCGATGAAACATTTGCTCCTGTGGCTAGGCATCTGCCTATTGCTAGCCTATGCAAATCATCACAACATCCTGCTATATCAAATGGTTGTGAAGAGTGCATTTCTCAACGACAAGATTGAAGAAGAAGTGTATGTTGCACAACCTCCTGGCTTTGAAGATCCAAAACATCCTGATATGGTGTACAAGCTAAACAAGGCACTGTATGGCCTCAAACAAGCCCCTCACGCTTGGTATGTCACACTCAAAGACTTCCTGAAGAGCAAAGGCTTCAAAACTGGTTCCCTGGATCCCACACTCTTCACAAAGACATATGATGGTGAACTGTTTGTGTGCCAAATATACATGGATGACATTATCTTCGGCTGCACCAACTAGAAATACAGTGATGAGTTTGGACACATGATGCAAGAGCAATATCAGATGTCCATGATGGGTGAGCTGAAGTTCTTCCTTGGCCTTCAAATTCGTCAGCAAAACAATGGCATCTTCATATCTCAAGAGAAATATCTCAAAGATTGCCTGAACAAGTTTGGAATGCAAGACTGCAAAGGTTATACGACGCCAATGCCAACCAAGAATCATCTGGGTCCTGACGCCAATGGTAAAGAGTTTGATCAAAAGGTATACCGCTCCATGATTGGTTCTTTACTTTATTTATGTGCATCCAGGCCAGATATCATGCTTAGTGTTTGCATGTGTGCTCGATTCCAAGCGGCACCAAAGGAATCGAATCATTTAGTTGTGAAACGAATTTTTCGATATTTGGCTTACACCCCAACACTAGGATTATGGTATCCAAAGGGCTCAGAGTTCGATCTAGTTGGATTCTCGGATGCTGATTATGCTGGTGACAAGGTGGATCGCAAGTCTACATCAGGCACATGTCACTTTATGGGACAATCACTTGTCTGTTGGTCTTCAAAGAAGCGTAACGTGTATCACTCTCCACCGCTGAATCTGAATACATTGCTTTGGATCTTCTTTGCGCTCTGCTTCTATGGATGAAGGAAACACTCAAGGACTATGGCATCCATCTGAAACAAGTACCACTCTATTGCGACAACGAAAGCGCCATCAAGATTGCCAACAACCCAGTTTAGCACTCAAAGACAAAGCACAATGAAATTCTTCATCACTTTCTCAGAGATCATGTCATGAAGGAAGATATTGATATCATACACGTCAACACTGAAGAGCAATTGGTAGATATCTTCACAAAGCCCTTGGATGAGAAAAGGTTTTGCAAGTTGCGGTGTGAGCTAAATATCTTGGAATCCTCGAATGTCCTGTGATCAGGCACACATCCTAACACTTATGCATGTTGATCACTTAGATGTGCAACACACGAAGTAATGTATGTCTTCAATCAATGAAGACTTACACTCTGAGTGTGAATACATTAATGCGGAATTTGACTGCGGAGCGCCATGATAATTGTGCGCCGTGTCTGGGTCTAATACTTCCTATACGATGGGTAACGCCACCACCAAATTCTTCTTTTGAAGTGTTTTTTCTCCTGGCGTTACATTTGCTAAGTCTTCGCATTTAGTTTGTCTTCAATATTAACATGACTCCATGTTTATCTTCAAAATGTTGATTTGGTCTTATTCTCATATATACATATATTAGTGTTCTGTCCTCTACAACATTCACTTATAGCTATGTCTTCTCGTTTGAATCTTTTGAACTAAGTGAATGTGATTGGACCCTAACCTCTCTATGCTTCTACCTCAAACTCTATCTATCCAAATCATATGCATTCTGTTGAAAACCGTCGAATGTCTTCTCCGCGTCCTTGTCAGCCGAACATACAGAGACAAACATTAAATCTGTTTTAAATGCTCAATTCTTATTGCCTGAAACCCGGAGAAGCCGGAACGACCACCCAACAGTCCAGGCGTGCGTGGGAACATGGAACAACTCCCAATGTGTTGCATGTTCGCCACGTGTCCCTCGGATGTGAACCGCCAGTGGCACCTGCGTACTTGCGCTATGCTGTCCCTTTCCTTATAAATGCACATCCCATCGCGGTCAAAAAATCCTTCTTCCACCTCTCCACCTCGACAAACCCTAGCGCCACTGCTAGCTCTCGACGACGCCGACGACGAAGCGCTTAGCTGCCGCGACCTCACCGACGCTATCCTCACGCCGGCCGCGGACATCGTCTTCTCCGCCGTCGCCGTAGGTGTCCTCCGTCGCCAAGTTAGGGCACAAAAGATCAAACTGCTCGGCCTCATCTTCTAATCCGTCTAGCAGTTCATCGTGTGGTAAATTAAAACTCTCCTTTTACTGTCTTTTTGATACGATAGATTTAGTCTTCCTACCAAAAGTGGTTTCTGCCTCCACAAATTTGGATCTATCCTGTTTTGCATCTCATATGATGCCTAGAATATTCACTTATGCTTCTTACGTAGTTAGATTCCTCACTTGTACCTATTCTTGGATTCGTACAAATCTGGAACCAACTCTCAACATATAAGTGAATTTCTTCGCGCTATGAGGTCAATGTCTTCAAAACTCATTTATATTCAAAATCTTCTGAGAATGCATATGACCTCTTCCCCTTCCCTCGCATCTCTAATGCTTTCACAGGTACATGTCCGTGGGAGAATCCCTTGGTTCTCATAGTTTGCATTCATTTGCATAATTCTTACAACATCATATCAACTCTCCCGAAGCCAGTTCCTGTCTGACCAGCAGACGGAAGCCTTTGACAGTGTTGAAGCCATTCAGTCTGAACTACATGGCCACAGATAAGTCAGCAAGGAAGGGAGGCAGACAGCGCCGTGGGGGAACATCAAGAGATTTGCCACCTGACCTCTATGAGCTATACAAGACAGATCCAGAGGAGGCCTACAATCAGCGCAAAACACGAATCCAATAGATTCGAAGATATTGGGCAGAACAATGGTACAAGTACAGGTTCGTGACCCAGGAATATGCTGAAAAGAATGCAATCAAGCGACCCTGGGGAGACATCTTGTACAAAAATCTTCCACCCAGGTCCAGAGCTGAAACCATTGATCAAGCTTCAACCCTTGCATGGTCCGTGGACCACAGCCTGCTAATGCCGACCCATCTTCGTTGCTCTGGTGTCGTGATGACAATCTGTTCAAGCGCAACTCTCAGTTTGCCAAGAACTCGGACAAAGAGAACAAGAAGTCGCGGGGATTAGATTTCAACCCAGGTCCCTCTGCTCCTCGTGCCGATGGCACACGTGAAGCTGAACCCAATCTTGTTGGGCCCTTCTACAACCTAGAAGGTCTCATCACTCACATTATGGTTCAAGGGACTGCCATGGATCACTCCACAGATGATGTTGATTCTGACGAAGTGCTTGCACCACCGAAGCCTAGGAAGCTGAAGAACCCAAGGCTTCGAAGCCTTCCACTGCACCAAAAGCTTCACGAGTGAAGCCTCCGCCACCGCTTCCTCCTGCACCGAAAAGCGCAATTCAAGATCCCTCACGCATCTTCAAGTCTGAGAAGAAGAAGAAGAAGCCCATGCACACCAGGTCAAGCACTGACCCCTACTGCTGTTCTAAGAAATAAGAACGACACCATTGATCTGTCAAGTGACGACGATCTTGCTAATGATGCTCTTGAGCTGCCGATAAAGAGCAAGCAAGAGGCGGAAATCTTCAATGATTTGCCTCTCTTTGACATGGAAGTGTTGAACAATTTCGTTGATGAGTGGTTTGACACCCCCAATCTCAGCTTTGATGATCTGCAACTCCCCATTGGCCTCAGCGTCTCCTTCCATGGCGCCATTGCTCCTGAGCTGGCTCTTGCTCAGAAGATCGTTGAACTGAAGCACAAGATTGACTATGAAAAGGCTCAGTTCAAGAAGCATGTGGCCAAGCTCAGTGTGACAGACGTCCAAAACTTCAAGACCATGATGCATGAGCTCAAGGAGGCGTTTCACAAGAAACGTTATGAAGCCAAAGGTTCTCGAGAGCGCATGAAGAACCTCGCTGCCAAGTGTGTTCAAGCTTACAATGAAGCTGAGAAGCGCAAGGCACTTGGGCGTCCTGGCATCAACCCCAAGATGGCTGCCAAGCAGAAGAAGCCTACTGTGGACCAAGCTGAAGCATCCAGGTGGGAAGAACCTCGCATTGTCTTCCCCGCCAGTATGACACGCGTGAAGCCTAAGGTCCCCACAGTGGCTTCAGAGCTTCAGAAAACAAGGGCAGCTGAAGCCAAAGCCAGAAAACACAAGACCAAGAACACCACTGACGAGGCTCCACCTGCCAAGAAGCGTAAAACCAAGAAGAAAGATCGGGCTGCTCCCACAGAGCCCCTTGTCGTCGAGCCAATTTCTGTTGCTCGTCCTGCATCTGCTCAACAAGAGCGTCGTTTGATAGTTCATGAGCCTGCTTCCCCAGAGGCTCCTGAAGCTGAAGATATTCCAGCTGTCAACCCCACTACAGCTGAAGACATTGGTCCCCAAGACAATGTAAAAGATGATGAAGTCCTTCCTCATATCGAGCACAATGTGGTATCATCGCCTGTTCTCACGAACAGCAAACTCATCAGCATTGGTCGTCCTTTGACGCCAATCGCTCAGGATGATTCATGGGCTGATCACCCTCAAGACTCCCCCCGTCAAGAAGAAACTCCATCTACTCCCCCAACTCAAGTTGAAGATGATGACTTTGAGGCCCAACCTACTCCATCTCCACAAGCGTCGCCAGCGTTCCGCAGGCTTCATAATGGACCAAGGCCACAAGTCACTCTATCGAGTGTTCCCGAAGGAGAAGAGCACCAATCAGTATCACGCCAAGTTTTTCCTGAAGCCTCTCCTACTGCGAACATCTCCGCGTCTGAAGACAAAGCGGCTGAAGACATTCCGACTGCATCAGCCAATGAATAAGAAGAGCCAAGAATTGGAGAAGAATGTGTTGCTACACCCCCAACCAACCCTGAAGTTGTTCTCGAGGAGAACGTGTCCAACCCTCCAGCTACTCTAGTGGAGGTTGCTAACATTGAGGCGAGCACCAACACCAACACTGAAGCCAATGACGTTGTCATGGCTGACGTTCATGTGGCGCCTGAAGTTAATGTGGTGCCTGAAGTGATTGCACCTGAAGTCAATGGTGCACCTGATGCAAATCTGCAGCCTGAAGTCACTACCACAACCACTGCCACTGCTCCTGTACCGCCTCCAAGGCCACACACCATAGAGCAAGCATTTGATCGTGGTCAGTTGGTTATTTTCAGATGGCCCATTCTGGTTCCTCCACCTGCTGCCTGTCCACAATTTGACTATCATGTCAAGCACAGGCCTCAGGTCCAGAAGCCTAAGCCAAGACTGCCAAGATTTCCAGGAACTGCAACTTCACCAGGGTCGTTCAATGCTAATGGCTTCATTGCGCACAACACTTTCTTCGATAGTGCCAAGAACCCCTATTCCAAGCCAAGGATCTCATCTGATCGGTTCTGGAGCTATCAGCAGCGCAGTTACTATTCTTGTGTTCTCTATGACCAAGGGCGCATCTTCCCACATATGCGTCTAGACTGTGAAGCCATTGCTGGACTGCCCTGCCTAGAAGAAGCCCTAGACTGCTTCCGTGATGCTGGTCTTCTGAACTTTGTGACTGATAAGGAGCATTGGAATGAAGAGCTTCTGCTACAATTTTATGCTACCCTCCACATTCGCGGCTACAACAGGGATCCGAAGACTTGGGTCCTTGAGTGGATGACAGGCAATGTCCATCATGAAGCCAAAGCTCTTGATATCATTGAGCTAACTGGCCTGCCCACTCCAGGTGAACTCTTCGAGCCTGGTTGTCAGCTTCACCGCAATGCATTGGAGAACATTTTTCAGAAGCCCGAGCCCAACATGAGCCAAATGCTAAGCATGATGAAGCCTCTGCCACGCGACGCTGAATACCCAAGAGAGTTCTTTGTTGAAGACCTAGAGTATCTGCCCTGAACAATCTATCATATCATTAGGGGAACTCTATGGCCCATCAAGGGACATTCTTCTGCAGCGAAGCTTGAAGGAGAGATGAAGACATTGGTCTTCTATATCTTCAATGGCATCAGCTTCAATGCTCAAGACTTCTTTATCAGGCAATTGGCTACATCAGGCTCTGATCTCTTTGGTCTGAAGTTGTACGCTCCATGGGTTATGCGCCTTATCAAGCTTCACTCAGCTATCAACTATCAGCCTTCTGCTCGCAACCATCTGATATTTTTGCAAGAGGTTGATATGTCAGTTGAAGCCATATACCCATGGCTTGCCAAGGAGCCCATTTATCTTCAGAATGCTGATCATAAAGCTTCACACAGCCCATTGCAGGAGTCTAGGCAGTCACTCGTGTTTATCCTTTGGCTGGCAATACACGTGGCCCTCATCGTGCCAATACTGAAGCCACTGAGAGCACAATTGCGCAAAGGCCTTGAATGCGATCTCGTGTCCTCAATGACCGAGAGCTTCTCGTCGCCCTTCATCAGAAATAGGATAAGCATCACTACTGGCTGAAGCGACAGATGCAAAGCCTCTTGGTGGATGTCAATCGCATTCGCAACCTTGCCACCAAGAATGCCATTGTCACTCATGAAACCTATCGGAGGTCATGGAAGAGTTTGACATTGCTAAGTGCTGAAGCAGATCTTCAAGACGATGGCTTCGTTGAAAGATTCAAGTTTGACTCCACTCCTCCAAGGAATGATGTCTTGCGTCGAACTCCCTCTCTTGAAGACTCTGGCTATTCCTCCTCGGCTGCAACGGTGAATGCCAGAGTCATAGATGACCAAGATGATGCTACTTCACCACCTCCAACCTCAGCGCGTGTCGACACTGCTCCAAGTTCTTCTGCACCGCCAAACCTGCTGCTTCTCCTACTCCTTCTAGGAACGAGTAGAGGCTCTATGTCTTAAAACCTTTTTGGTCCTTACTGACAAAAGGGGGAGAAGCATATGAGTTGATAGTCTTCAAGCGGGTCCATATGGGCGGTTGCTTTATATTTTGCCTAGTGTTTACAACTCTCGCTTTTGATACATTTGGTTCTATGAATTGTAACACTTAAAGTAGATGGTCATCTGCTATGTTTTCTACTATTCTGTGATGCGATGATAAATTCCGCATGTGCGATGATAAACCCCGCACTAAGTCATATTGCAGACGTCCATTTTTCATTATGCATGTCATTATCTTTGTCATATCAAATCATGCATGATGAATTGTCTTCATAAGTTGAAGAGGATCTCCATAAGTACAACCTGCCATGTGCATTTGCATTCCAAAAGCAAATTACTTATATGCACATCTTCAGGGGGAGCCTTTTGCTACTTATGAAGACAATACCTTTATCCTTTACAATTCCACATATTTATCCCCGTTGAAAACTTCAACCAGTTTGTCATCAATCACCAAAAAGGGAGATTGTAAGTGCATCTAGTGCCACCCCTAGTTGGTTTTGGAGTATTGACGACAAACCTGGTTGAGGGACTAATGTGTTTGTGAGAATTGCAGGATAACACAGGTAGTAGTCCCTCATTGATTCGGTTTACCTACCGGAGATGACCCCTAAAAATGTATGAAGACAATGGAGGTATGTGAAGATATTCACATTGAAGACTATGACATAAGAAGACATCGTGTGAAGACTATGGAGCGTGAAGACTTAGTTGTTTCGTTGTTTCCTTTTGTTTCTTTGTTGAGTCATAGGAACCACCATACTGTTAAGTGGGGTCCGAGTGAACAAAGTCAGAGTGACTGAAGTGATGCTCAACCAAAATCCTATGTCTTCGAGCGAAGACAATGAGAGCAAATCTTATCCAGAGCTGGATGAGCCAGCTTTACTTGTAGCCCAAGTCAAGCTGCCGCGTGTGTTTGAAATCTGACCGTTGGAACACATGTCAGTTCTGTAACGCCCTCGATGCGGCTATATCTCCCACGTGTCGAAGCACGACTTAGAGGCTTAACCGCATTGAAAGCAATGTCGCAAGTGAGGTAATCTTCACACAACCCATGTAATACATAAGGGAAAGAGATACATAGTTGGCTTACTGTCTCCACTTCAAACAATACATAAATAAACATCTATCATTCAGATTACACTCTAGGTCCTACTACGGAACCAAAATAAAGAAGATACCCAAAATGCTACACAGATCCCCGATCGTCCCAACTGGGCTCCACTCATCGATCATCGTGAAAAGACACATAGTAACGACCACGTTCCTCGTCGAACTCCCACTTGAGCTCGGTTGCGTCATCTGACCGGCATCGTCGGCACTGCAACTGTTTTTGGTAGAATCATGAGTCACGGGGACTCAACAATCTCACACCCGCGAGATCAAGACTATTTAAGCTTATAGGAAGGACATAGTTGTGAGGTGGAGCTGCAGCAAGCGACTAGCATATATGGTGGCTACATTCGCAAAAGAGAGCGAGAAGAGAAGCAAGGCACGGTCGTGAAGCTAGTAGCGATCAAGAAGTGATCCTGAACTACTTACGTCCAAACATAACTCCAACATCGTGTTCACTTCCCGGACTCCACGAGAAGAGACCATCACGGTTACACACAGTTGTTGTGTATTAATTAAGGTCAACTTCGGGTTTTCTACAACCGAACATTAACAAATTCCCATCGCCTCATAGCCATGGGCACGACTTTCGAAAGATAATACCTGCAGGGTGTCCCAACTTAGCCCATTATAAGCTCTCACGGTCAATCTAATGATATTCCTTCTCACCGAGGACCCGATCGATCTCGGAATCCCGGACTACAAGACATTTCGACAACAATAAAACAAGACCAGCAAAGCCGCCCGATTGTGCCGACAAATCCCGATAGGAGCTGCACATATCTCGTTCTCAGGCACATTCGGATGAGACATCCTACGAGTAAAACCAAGCCTCAAGTTTCCCCAAGGTGGCCCCAGTCATTGCTTTCGTTTGAACTGACACTCGAAGGAGCAGGTCCGGGGGGTTAAAATAAAGATGACCCTCGGGCTCGCGAAAACCCGGGGAAAAAAGGCTTAGGTGGCAAATGGTAAAACCAAAGTTGGGCCTTCTTTGGAGGAGTCTTATTCAAAGCGAACTGTCAAGGGGGTCCCATAAATCACCCAACCGTAAGGAACGTGAAATCAAGGAACATAACACCGGTATGACGGAAACTAGGGCGGCAAGAGTGGAACAAAACACCGTGCATAAGGCCGAGTCTTCCACCCTTTACCAAGTATATAGATGCATTAATTATAGCAGATATATTGTGATATCCCCAACAAGTAAACATGTTCCAACAAGGAACAACATCTTCATGTTCCAACAAGGAACAAACTTCATCTTCACGTGCAACTAGCAATGCTATAAGAGGGGCTGAGCAAAGCGATAACATAGCCAAACAACGGTTTGCTAGGAAAGGATGGTTAGAGGTTTGACATGGCAATATGGGTGGCATGATATAGCAAGTGATAGGCATCGTAGCATAGGCATAGCAAAAGAGCGAGCATCTAGCAAGCAAAGATAGAAGTGATTTCGAGGGTATGGTCATCTTGCCTGCAAAGTTCTCAAAGTTGTCGAAATCTTGATCCTCGTAAGCGTTCTCAACAGGTTCCTCGTTCACGTACTCGTCTCCCGGCTCTACCCAAGGCAAGAACACAAACAATGGAACCACAATAAATCACGGTGCAATGCACAAGCAACATGATGCAAAACATGGCATTATATGCGAGATGTGATATGCAATGCATATGCGTGCTCCGGAAGGAAAAGATGAACCAGGCATCAACTTGGCAAACCAAGTATGCCGCTGGAAAGGTGAGATGATTTCGGTTGAAATCGATATAAAGATCACCGGAATCGGATACACGGTTTGCAAATGACAAGCAAAACAAGAATGACACAAATCTGCCATTAACAGCATGATACCACTTAGCAATCAACAAGAAAATAAGCTACTGCACCCAAACGTACCAGAAAAGCATATGGCAGTGATCTACTCAAGATGCTTGACAAAAGATGAACACTGAGCTACGGCTAAATCACAACATAACAGGTCCAAACAAGCATGGCAAAAATGCAAAATATATCAGCTTCACAGACTTGGAGAAAATACTGAACCTGGCAGAATCAGCATCAGGAAGCAATGTTCAGAGCAAGCAAACGACATGCTACAGGAACTTATAATAGCAAAACAAGGCATGGCATGAATCTAATCAAAGCATATAACAAAAATCCCTTACTGACCTTGAGCCAAAAGGGATCAGAAAATGCAATAGAACCCATGTCAATATAGCAAGTTTCGTTAACAGATTCAGCAACAGGGCATGACAAAAACAGATAACAAGTAGGCATGTTTAAGAGCTCGATGCACTCACTAAAAACCATTAAATGATAAACTAAGCATACATACATCAATAAGACATGGCATAGAAGCTACACATGGCAAGAACAGCATCATAGCATACACGGATCAACTACAACAACCTTGGCAAAATTGAATAACATGTAAACAATCTGCCAGGAAACATTTTATAGCAAAAGTAGAGCTCGATTGACTCAAGCTATTGCCCTCCATAATTGCAAACAAGGGCATGGATGGATAAATCATAACCATATGTTCAAATCATACTTACTGAAATATCTCAAAATGTGCATGAATCTCTCGGTAGCATCAAGTTAACACGGCATAAAAATATCAGCAAAACAGGGGCTGAAATCAGCAACATTATGAAGCCCAGTTTGCATGCTTGTGCTAGTCACCACAGAGATCACAAAAATACATAGCATACACCCCTGTAAATATGGCATGACATATTACAAAACACATGTAGGACTCAAGTTCATAGGGTGCACACATCAATCATGGCAAAAATGACAAAAGTGCATGTTCTGTTAAGAAACAGAAACTAACATCACATAGCCCTCTTCTAACAATATTTCGGGCATCAAGATGAGCTTAAATGAAAATTATGCAATGGACTGAAATGGTCTACTGTTCGAGGCGAACAATTTGACATATTACACGCACGAAATGGAGCAATATGCAGAGAGTTATGGCATGATGAAAATGCAACAAAATTATGACAGGAAAAAGACAGGATTTCGGGGGAGGGGAAAGTCAACCCTTCGTGGATCTGAGATCCGATGCGCGCGAACCGAGGCGGGCTGGCGGCTTCGCCGGAGCGGGCGCCAAGGAGGGAGAGGCCGGAGGAGGAGGGCGGGCGCGGGCGGGGCGACGGGCGGGCTGGGTCAGCCGGGCGGGGCCGAGGTCGGAGGCGGCGACGGCTGCCGGGCGGGTCGCCAGGGCGGTCGGCGGCATGGTCGTGGCGGGCGGCCGAGGCGGCGGAGGAGATGAAGGCCGGCGGAGGCGGCGGCGGCCGGGGGCCGGAGCGGGCCGAGCGGTGGCTGGCGGCGGCGCGGGCGTACACGTGGCGTGCCCCGGTCCAAATCGGACACGTCCGGCGGCAGGGAGAGGCGCGTGGCTAGGGTTAGGGGTGGAATGATCCGGGATTTCGGGGGAGGGGGTGTTTTTATAGGTAGAAGGCGCTAGGAAGCTCCAAATAAGGTGTAGTTTCCGCCCACACGATCGTGATCGAACGACGGAGAGCATGGAAGTGACTTAGATGGGTTATTGGGCTGTTTTGAAGGGGTGTTGGGCTGCAACTTAAAAGAGGCCTTTGTGAGAGTGCGGCTAACCGTTGGAGTACCAAACGAGCTCCAAATGACCCGAAACTTGACAGGTGGTCTACCGGTGGTGTACCAAGGCCACTTGACAAACCTCGGTCCATTCCGAGAAAGTTTAGTACCCGCTCACGAAAAAAATGTAAAAGGGGACGCCGGGGGACATAGGAGTGCCGGATTGCAAAACGGACAACGGGGAAAATGCTCGGATGCATGAGACGAACACGTATGCAAATGAGATGCACATGATGACATGATATGAGATGCATGACATGGACAAAATGCAAAACGAAAGACAAAAAGCCAACCACGGAGGGAATATCATATCACAATGCCGAAAATGGCAAGAGTTGGAGTTACAAATATGGAAAGTTACATCCGGGGTGTTACAACACTCCACCACTACAAGAGGATCTCGTCCAGAGATCTAGGATTGAAAGAACTCCGGATATTTGGAATGGAGGTGATCCTCGCGTTCCCAGGTGGCTTCTCGGTCGGAATGGTGTGACCACTTCACTTTCAGGAATTTGATTGACTTGTTGCGAGTCGTGCGCTCGGTTTCCTCAAGAATAGCAACGGGGTGCTCATGATAAGAGAGATCTTCTTGGAGGTCAATTTTTGTGAAGTTGATAGTGCGCTCAGGAGTCTTGAAGCACTTGCGAAGCTGTGACACGTGAAACACGTCGCGCACGTTCGCGAAGTTGGACGGGAGCTCAAGTTGATAGGCTTAGATCGCCTCTTTTGCCAATGATCTTGAAAGGACCCACGTATCTAGGGGCAAGCTTCCCTTTTATACCGAAGTTTAATGCAGTGCCTTTCATTGGAGAGACGCGGAGGTAGACATGGTCTCCGATTTCAAAAGCCACATCACGGTGCTTGTCATCATAATAGCTCTTCCGGGCGCAATTGCGCGGCTTTGAGATTCTCACGAATGACTTTGCACATTTCTTGACCTGTGATCAAGTCTTGCCAAGAAGTTGGCGTTCACCTATCTCGGACCAATTGAGAGGAGTACGACACTTTCGCCATAGAGAATTTCGAATGGGGCCTTGCGAACTTGCTTGGAAGCTGTTGTTGTAGGAGAACTCGGCATATGGAAGACAATCTTCCCACTTCATACCCAAGGAAATGACACAAGCCCTGAGCATGTCTTCAAGGATTTGATTGACTCGCTCGACTTGGCCACTTGTTTGAGGATGGAAAGCTGTGCTGAAACGAATGTTGGTGCCCATGGCCTTCTGAAAAGAATCCCAAAACTTGGAGGTAAAGATGCTGCCACGGTATGAAGAGATCAATTGTGGAATGCCGTGCAAGGAGACAATCCTGGAGGTGTATAGCTCTGCCAACTGAGCTGCTGTGATAGATTCTTTGATAGGAAGAAAATTAGCCACTTTAGTAAGCTTGTCAATGACAACGAAGATAGCATCATTTCCATGCTTGGACTTAGGAAATCCAGTCATGAAGTCCATTTCGATATGATCAAACTTCCATTCTGGAATAGCAAGAGGTTGGAGGAGACCAGCTGTTCGTTGGTGTTCTGCTTTCACTCTTCTGTAGACATCACACTCATTCACGAATTGAGCAATTTCTCGCTTCATTCGAGTCCACCAATATATTTGCTTGAGGTCATGGTACATCTTCGTACTTCAGGATGAATGGATAGAAGCGAATTGTGTGCCTCGCTCATAATGACTTTACGTAGATCACCCTTAGGAACCACAATCCGTCCTCGAAGAAAAGAGTATCTTTGTCATCAATGTGGAAGCACTTGTACTTGGAAATGCCCTTGTCGATACCACGTTTCACCTTTTTCACCATGGTATCCAGGAGTTGAGCCTCACGAATTTGGTCTTCCAAAGTAGCAGAGACTATGAGGTTGGCAAGAAAGCCTTGAGGAACAACTTGAAGATTCATCTTGCGGAAAGCTTCACAAAGATCCGGTTGGAAGGGCTTGAGGATTAAGGCATTGCAAGAAGCCTTCCTGCTCAAAGCATCTGCAATCACATTGGCCTTGCAGGAGTATATTCAATACTTGGGTTGTACTCTTGAATCATTTCGACCCATCTAGTTTGCATTAGGTTGATGTTGGTTTTAGTGAGTATATACTTGAGACTCTTGTTATCGGTGAAAATGTCAACTTTCCTTCAAAACAAGATATTTCTCAATGTTATTAATGCATGGACAACTGCCGCCAACTCAAGATCGTGAGTGGGGTAGTTCTTTTCGTTGGGCTTCAGCTAACGAGAGGTATAGGCCACAACTCTCTTCTCTTGCATTAACACAACACCGAGACCTTGAAGAGAAGCATCACAGAAAACTTCGAATGGCTTGGATTCATCAGGAGGAGTCAAGACAGGAGTTGTGACGAGTTTCTCTTTGAGAGTATTGAAAGCAACGTCACACTCAGGAGATCAGACATACTTCACATGCTTCTGAAGGAGGTTGGAAAAAGGCTTTGCAATCTTGGAGAAATTCTCAACGAATCTTCGGCAATAGCTTGCAAGACCAAGAAAATTGCGAAGCTACTTGACATTCTGAGGAGGTTCCCAATTCACAACTGCAGACACCTTCTCGGGATTAATGATGCCCTTGGCGGAGATGATATGACCAAGGTAAAGCACTTCATCAAGCCAAAATTCACATTTGGAAAACTTCGATAGAATTGATGCTCTCTCGAGCTTGTCGAGCACCAATCGCAAATGTTTGGCATGATCCTTCTTATTCTTGGAGAAGACCAAAATATCATCAAGATAGACCAAGACGAATTCATTGGTGTAGGGGTTGAAGATGAAGTTCATCATCCGAGAGAATGTTGGAGGAGCATTGACAAGGCCGAAAGACATGACAAGATATTCATAAGAACCAAAGCTTGTTACGAATGCCGTCTTTGGGAATATCTTGTTCACAAATGCGAATTTGATGATAACCCATCTGAAGGTCAAGCTTGGAGAACACTTTAGCACCTTTGAGTTGCTCGAAAAGCTCATTGATGTTGGGAAGTGGATACTTGTTCTTGATAGTCTTCTTATTCAATGGACGGTAATCGACGCAAAGTTGGTCCGTGCCATCCTTCTTCTGGAAAAAAAGAACACCACAACCCCAAGGAGATGAACTCGGTCAGATCAAACCCAGACGCTCTTGTTCATCGAGCTGCTTCTTCAATTCCTTCAGCTCATTAGGTCCAAGCTTGTATGGACGCTTGCAAACGGGTTGAGTGCTGTGCTCAAGATCGATAACGAACTCAATCGGCGGTGAGGAGGCATTCCTGGAAGCTCTTCTGGAAAGACATCTTGGTACTCACAAACGACTGGAATCTGAGAGATAGCATTCAATTCGCCCTTCTCATTGAGAGAAAACAACCGAATGGTTTCATCACGAGTGGCATAGATGATCACATCATTAGAAGAGTGTGTCAATTGAATTTCCACAGCACAATCAAGTTGAGCTTTGTCTTTGAGAAAGCCGATCCATCCCGAGAATAAGATCAATATCCGAGTCACCAAGGACAATTGGTTTAGCCAGAAATTTATAGTCGCCCATCTTGATAGTGACATCGAGCAATCAAACTAGAAGTCATAAGCTTTCCGGGAGAAACAACTTGCATAACTTTGGACAAAATCTACGTGTCAACATTGTACTTGATGCAAAAGGATATGACATGAAAGAATGCGATGCAACAATATCAAATAAGACTTTTGCAGGAATATCATTAATCGAGAGATTACCCATTATCACATCAAGAGATTCCTCCGCTTGAGCTGCATTCATCATGTTCACCTTTGCGGACTTGGGATTATGCTTGACCCTTTGCATTCTTTGGAAGATTTCACAGAGGAGGAGGCGGAAGGCGCCTTTGGTTGAAGCACTTGTTCGCATAGTGACCTTTTCTGCGACATTTGTTGCAAGTCACCTCGAGAGCGGACGGTGATAAGGAGAATTTGACCTTGGAGCTTGAGAATTAGACTTGTTACGATAGCCCGGGTTGGGCGGGTGGGAAGATCCACGACCACCTGAGTTCTTCTGGGCCGATAAGGCCGACGGAACGGAGGAGGAGGAAGGTAGAACTTCGCTGCTTAGCTGCCACTTGAGAGGAAGAAGAAGACCGAACTGCATCCCCGATTCTCTTCTTAGAAGCCTCACATTTGAGCCGGGCAGCTTCTTGCTTCAGTGCTATGTTGTAGAATTCATCATACTTTTACGGCTCAAAAAGCACGAGAGCTAATTGCAGATCTTCTCCGAGACCACCTCTGAATTGATAGATCATACTCTTTTCATCAGGGACGCCTTGCTTAGCGGGTTTAGCGAGTTTCTGGAACTGGATATTGTATTGATACACAGATATGTTGCCTTGCTTGAGATTGCGGAACTCCTCACGCTTGCTCTCAACAACACTTTTCGGAATGTGGTGAGCTTTGAAGTCTCGACGGAACTCATCCCAGGTAATTACACGACCTCCTCTGGAATCTTTGTATTGCTGAAACCACTTGGCAGCTTGGTCCTTGAGTTGAAAAGAAGCAAATTTGACAAAGTCCTCAGGTCTGACATTGCTGCATTCAAAATGTTTGTAGATGTCCACAAGCCAATTGTCGGAAGGCCTGTGGCCTCGGCTACGTAAACCGAAAGACTTCGCTGATTAGCGAGGAACTGATTGAGGGTAGCAAAGTGCGGTGGTTGTTTCCTTGGCCTTGATTTCCTTGATTGCCTTGCCCTTGGGTACGCTCTTGCAAGAGTTGCAAAATCATCGAGCATTGGCATTGGTGGCTGCCATGATAGCTTGCCATGCCTCCGGAGGTGGAGGTGGAGGTGGAGGGTCTGATCGACTCCCATCATTGCGTTCCGGATTCAGACGCGTTGGCGGAGCCATCCCGAAGAGGGTGACATCCGTTAGCACTTTGATAGACAGATAGACAAGTTGAATCAACGGATAGAAATTGCAACATATAGTCTTCACAATAAACATTCGAACAAGGATGAACGAATGAATTCCAAAGCTAACATCACACGTCCATTAAGGAGAGAAGCCACTTGATTAAGGGTTGATGAAAAAAATAACAAGGTACGACTGGAACAAATAAGTGGTAAGGATTACCCAATCACAAACCAAATATCTGCGGGAAGAAATGCTAGGAGCTACTTGAATCCCACCTATAAACTCCCGAAACTTATGCAATCTGGTGTTGGGGACAGGGGACACAAAATATATCACCCAAACTAACAATACCTAGATCCAAATTGTATCCATCCGTCAACACATAACCAAGAAACCTTCGGAAATCGTGTACCTCGACCTTCGAAAAGCATCCGTTATACGAGTCATTGCAATACTCCCGAGCTCGCCCCAGTACTGGGTTATCGGGGTTATCTCACCAACAACCGCACAAAAAAGATTTTCGATGTCGGCAAAGCTCGGGTATTCCAGAACTGCAACGATAAAATTGTGACGACAACACCTCGGAGCTCAACTCCCCGGGACACTGCCACAACCCCTAAATGTCAGGAGGCACCAAGAACAATGTTCTCGTCACAAAACCATCGGAACGATTCTAAGATACCCGCGTGATCCTAAATTTTTTTAGTGCAATTTGAGGAGAGGAGAGTCAAAACTTCTATGTGAGGAGACCTCACCAGAGCGACGAAGGGACTGAGGAGTAAAAAGAATCCTACTCTCCGATATATATAATCCTAAGACTCAAAACATTTTGTTCTTGACTCAACAACGCCAAAGAAACAATCAAGCGGGGGCTCCTAAGTCGGAAGGCTCGATTACCAACTTGTAACGCCTCGATGCGGCTATATCTCCCACGGTCGAAGCACGACTTAGAGGCTTAACCGCATTGAAAGCAATGTCGCAAGTGAGGTAATCTTCACACAACCCATGTAATACATAAGGAAAGAGATACATAGTTGGCTTACACGCCACTTCACACAATACATAAATAAACATCCATCATTCAGATTACACTCAAGGTCCGACTATGGAACCAAAATAAAGAAGATACCCCAAATGCTACACAGATCCTCGATCGTCCCAACTGGGCTCCACCATCGATCATCGTGAAAAGACACATAGTAACGACCACGCTCCTCGTCGAACTCCCACTTGAGCTCGGTTGCGCCATCTGACCGGCATCGTCGGCACCTGCAACTGTTTTGGTAGAATCTGTGAGTTACGGGGACTCAGCAATCTCACACCCGCGAGATCAAGACTATTTAAGCTTATAGGAAGGACAGAGTAGTGAGGTGGAGCTGCAGCAAGCGACTAGCATATATGGTGGCTACATTCACAAAGAGAGCGAGAAGAGAAGCAAGGCACGGTCGTGAAGCTAGTAGCGATCAAGAAGTGATCCTGAACTACTTACGTCAAACATAACTCCAACACCGTGTTCACTTCCCGAACTCCGCCGATAAGAGACCATCACGGTTACACACGCGGTTGTTGTGTATTAATTAAGGTCAATTTCGGGTTTTCTACAACCGGACATTAACAAATTCCCATCTGCCTCATAACCGCGGGCATGGCTTTCGAAAGATAATACCCTGCAGGGGTGTCCCAACTTAGCCCATTATAAGCTCTCACGGTCAACGACGGATATTCCTTCTACCGAGAGGACCCGATCAGTCTCGGAATCCCGGACTACAAGACATTTCGACAGCAATAAAACAAGACCAACAAAGCCGCCCGATTGTGCCGACAAATCCCGATAGGAGCTGCACATATCTCGTTCTCAAGGCACATCCGGATGAGACATCCTACGAGTAAAACCAAGCCTCAAGTTTCCCCAAGGTGGCCTGTAACACCCTCGATGCGGCTATATCTCCCACGTGTCGAGGCACGACTTAGAGGCATAACCGCATTGAAAGCAATGTCGCAAGTGAGGTAATCTTCACACAACCCATGTAATACATAAGGGAAAGAGATACATAGTTGGCTTACAAATCGCCACTTCACACAATACATAAATAAACATCCATCATTCGTAGTACACTCAAGGTCCGACTCACGGAACCAAAATAAAGAAGATACCCCAAAAGCTACACAGCATCCCCGATCGTCCCAACCGGGCACCACTATCGATCATCGAGGAAAGACACATAGTAACGACCACGTTCCTCGTCGAACTCCCACTTGAGCTCGGTTGCGCCACCCGACCGCATCATCGGCACTGCAACTATTTTGGTAGAATCTGTGAGTCACGGGACTCAGCAATCTCACACCCGCGAGATCAAGACTATTTAAGCTTATAGGAAGGACAGAGTGGTAAAGTGGAGCTGCAACAAGCGACTAGCGATGTGGTGGCTACATCGCAAAAGAGAGCGAGAAGAGAAGCAAAGCACGGGCGTGAAGCTAATAGCGATCAAGAAGTGATTCAACTACTTACGCCGACATAACTCCAACATCGTGTTCACTTCCCGGACCACCGAGAAGAGACCATCACGGTAACACAAGCGGTTGATGTGTATTTTATTTGAGGTCAACTTCGGGTTTTCTACAACCGGACATTAACAAATTACCATCTGCCACATAACCGCGGGCACGGCTTTCGAAAGATATTAAAAATCAGGGGTGTCCCAACTTAGCCCATTATAAGCTCTCACGGTCAATGAAGGATATTCCTTCTACCGGGAAGACCCGATCAATCTCGGAATCCCGGACTACAAGACATTTCGACAACAATAAAACAAGACCAGCAAAGCCACCCGGTTGTGCCGACAAATCCCGATAGGAGCTGCACATATCTCGTTCTCAGGGCACATCCAGATGAGACAGGCTACGAGTAAAACCAAGCCTCGAAGTTTCCCGTGGTGGCTCTGCAGGGCGTTTCGGTTCGGGCCAGCACTCGAAGGAGCACCGGTCCGGGGAGGGGTTAAAATAAAGATGACCCTCGGGCTCGCGAAAAACCCGGGGAAAAAAGGCTTAGGTGGCAAATGGTAAAACCAATGTTGGGCCTTTGGCCGGACGAGTCTTATTCAAAGCGAACTGTCAAGGGGGTCCCATAAATCACCCAACCGTAAGGAACGCAAAAATCAAGGAACATAACACCGTATGACGGAAACTAGGGTGGCAAGAGTGGAACAAAACACCGTGCATAAGGCCGAGCCTTCCACCCTTTACCAAGTATATAGATGTATTAATTATAGCAGATATATATTGTGATATTCCCAACAAGTAAACATGTTCCGATCAGGAACAACATCTCCATGTTCCAACAAGGAACAAACTTCAACTTCACCTGCAACTAGCAACGCTATAAGAGGGGCTGAGCAAAGTGGTAACATAGCCAATCAACGGTTTGCTAGGAAAGGATGGTTAGGGGCTGACATGGCAATATAGCTGGCATGATATAGCAAGTGGTAGGCATCGCAGCATAGGCATAGCAAAAGAGCGAGCAACTAGCATAGCAAAGATAGAAGTGATTTCGAGGGTATGGTCATCTTGCTCGCAATGTTCTCAGAGTTGTCGAAAGCTTGATCCTCGTAAGCGTTCTCAACAGGTTCCTCGCTCACATACTCGCCTCTCCGGCTCTACCCAAAGCAACAACACAAACAAAGGAACCACAATAAATCACGGTGCAATGCACAAGCAACATGATGCAAAACATGACATGATATGTGAGATGTGATATGCAATGCGTATGCGCGCTCCGGAAGGAAAATGATGAACCGGGCATCAAATTGGCAAACCAAGTATGCCGCTGGAAGGATGAGATGATTTCGGTTGAAATCGATATAAAGATCACCGGAAACGGATGCACGGTTTGCAAATGACAAGCAAAACAAGAATGGCACAAATCTGCCACTATCAGCATGATACCACTTAGCAAGCAAAAAGAAATTAAGCTACTGCACCCAAACGTACCAACAAAGCACATGGCAGTGATCTACACAAGATGCCTGACAAAAGATGAGCACTGAGCTATGGCTAAATCACATCATAACAGGTTCAAACAAGCATGGCAAAAGTGCACAAAGTATCAGGCTGGACATGGCAAAAACAGCATCAGGTTGCAATGTTCAGAGCAACAAAACTACATGCTAAAGGAACTTAAAATAGCAAAACATGGCATGGCATGAATCTACTCAAAGCATAGAACAAAAGTCCCTTACTGACCATAAGCCAAAAGGGATCGGAAAATATAGTAACACCCATGTCAATATTGAACGTTTCGTTAACAGATTCAGCAACATGGCATGTCAAAAACTGATAACAGGTAGGCATGTTTACAAGCTCAATGCACTCACTACAGAGCCTTAAATTATAAACTAAGCATACATACATCAAGAAGACATGGCATAGAAGACATAAATGGCAAGAACAATAACATAGCATACATGGATCAACCACAACAACCTTGGCAAAATTGAATAACATGTAAACAATCTGCCAGGAAACATTTGATAGCAAAAGTAGAGCTCGATTGACTCAAGCTATGACATACCACAGTTGCAAATAAAGGCATGGATGGATATAGCACGACATGTTTAACAAAACATCCTTACTGAAGTATCTCAAAATATGCATGGATCTCTTGGTAGCATCAAGTTAACATGGCATCAAAAAATCAGCAAAACAGAGCTGAAATCCTTACTGAAGTATCTCAAAATATCCTTACTTTGAGATATAGCACGACATGTTTAACAAAACATCCTTACTGAAGTATCTCAAAATATGCATGGATCTCTTGGTAGCATCAAGTTAACATGGCATCAAAAAATCAGCAAAAGAGCTGAAATCAGCAACATCAGGACACCTACTTTGCATGCTTGTTCTAGTCAGCACATAGATCAAAAAAATACATGGCATACACCCCTGGGAAGATGGCATGGCATATTACGAAACACATGTAGGACTCCAATTCATAGGGTGCACCCATCAATCATGGCAAAAATAACAAAAGTGCAAGTTCTGTTAAGAAACAGGAACTAACATCACATAGCCCTCTTCCGACAGCATTTCGGGTGTCAAGATGAGCTCAAATGAAAATGACGCAATGCGAATAAATGATCTACTCTTCTAGGCGAACAATTTGATATATTATACGCCTAAAATGGAGCTACAGATGCAAAGTTATACCATGTTGCAAATGCCACAGAATATTCACAGAATTAAAACTTAGAAGAAAAGAGGGAGGAGAGAAAGTCAACGGGATCGGGATCCGGGATCCGAGATCCGGATCGGGCGAGGTGGCGGCGGCGCGGGCTCACGGAGCCCGGCCCGGCGAGGAGAAGAGGGCGCCTGGCGGGTCGGGCCGGCCGGGCGAGGCGACGCGGGTCCGGCTCGGAGGCGCGGGCGGCGAGGAGACCCAGGGGCGGGCGACGCGCTGCCAGTGCTGTAATGGGGCCAACGGCGAGACGGCGAGGAGGAGGCGGGCGGCGCGGCGGGCGGCGGCCGGGCGCGGGCGGGAGGCGGAGGCGCCGAGTCGGCCGGGGCCGGGCGTGGGCTGTGGGCTCAAGGGCGCTGGCGCGCCTGGGCCACGTGTCGCCCCGATTGGCCGAGGGCGGGCAAGCTGGTGGGCGGACGTGTCCCAAGGCGGAGCGGATGCTTCGTCCGGGCGAGGTAGGGGAAGGCTAGGGTTAGACCCGAGATTGGAATGAGGGGTTTGCTTAAATAGGCATAGAGGGAGCTAGGAGAGTCCAAATGAGGTGTAGTTTTTGCCCACACGATCGTGATCAAACGACGGAGAGCATGGAAGTGACTTAGATGGGTTATTGGGCTGTTGTGGAGGGGTGTTGGGCTGCAACTCAAAAGAGGCCTTTGCGAGAGTGCGGTTAACCGTTGGAGTACCAAACGAGCTCCAAATGACCCGAAACTTGACCGGTGGTCTACGGGTGGTATGCCAAGGCCACTAGACAAACCTCGGTCCATTCCGAGAAGGTTTAGTACCCGCACACGGAAAAACATAAAAGGGACCGCCGGGGAGATAGGAGTGCCGGATTGCAAAAGCGGACAACGGAAAAATGCTCGGTATCATGAGAAGAACACTTATGCAAATGCGAGTCACATGATGACATGATTTAAAATGCAAGACATGGACAAAATGCAAATTGAAGAAAACCCAACCACGGAGGGAATATCATATCACAATGCCGAAAATGGCAAGAGTTGGAGTTACAAATATGGAAAGTTACTTCCGGGGTGTTACAACACTCCACCACTACAAGAGGATCTCGTCCCGAGATCTAGGACTGAAAGAACTCCGGATATTCGAACGGAGGTGATCCTCGCGCCCCGTGTAGCTTCGGTCGGAATGGTGTGACCACTTCACTTTCAGGAATTTGATTGACTTGTTGCGAGTCTTGCGCTCGGTTTTTCAAGAATAGCAACGGGTGCTCATGATAAGAGAGATCTTCTTGAAGGTCAATTTCTTGAAGTTGATAGTGTGTTCAGGAGTCTTGAAGCACTTGCGAAAGCTGTGACACGTGAAACACATCGCACGCTTGCAAAGTTGGAAGGAAGCTCAAGTTGATAGGCGAGATCGCCTCTTTTCCCAATGATCTTGAAAGGACCCACGTATCTAGGGGCAAGCTTCCCTTTGATACCGGGCGGCGAGAGCCTTTCATTGGAGAGACGCGGAGGTAGACATGGTCTCCGATTTCAAAAGCCACATCACGGTGCTTATCATCATAATAGCTCTTCCGCGCGATTATGCGGCTTTGAGATTCTCACGAATGACCTTGCACATTTCTTCCGCTTACGTGATCAAGTCGTTGCCAAGAAGTTGGCGTTCACATCTCGAGACCAATTGAGAGGAGTACGACACTTTCTCGCCATAGAGAATTTCGAATGGGGCCTTGCGAACTCGCTTGGAAGCTGTTGTTGTAGGAGAACTTCGGCATATGGAAGACAATCTTCCCACTTCATACCGAAGAAATGACACAAGCCCGAGCATATCTTCAAGGATTTGATTGACTCGCTCGACTTGGCCACTTGTTTGAGGATGGAAAGCTGTGCTGAAACGAATGTTGGTGCCCATGGCCTTCTAAAAAGAATCCCAAAACTTGGAGGTAAAGATGATGCCACGGTCTGAAGAGATCACTTGTGGAATGCCGTGCAAGGAGACAATCCTGGAGGTGTATAGCTCGCCAACCGAGCTGCTTTGTGATAGATTCTTTGATAGGAAGAAAATGAGCCACTTTAGTGAGTTTGTCAATGACAACGAAGATAGCATCATTTCCACGCTTGGACTTTGGAAATCCGATCCACGAAGTCCATTTCAATATGATCAAACTTCCATTACGGAATAGCAAGAGGTTGAAGGAGACCAGCTAGTCTTTGGTGTTACGCTTTCACTCTTCTGCAGACATCACACTCATTCACGAATTGAGCAATTTCTCGCTTCATTCGAGTCCACCAATATGACTGCTTGAGATCATGGTACATCTTCGTACTTTCAGGATGAATGGATAGAAGCGAATTGTGCGCCTCGTTCATAATGACTTTTCTCAGATCACCCTTAGGAACCACAATCCGGTCCTCAAAGAAAAGAGTATCTTTGTCATCAACGTGGAAGCACTTGTACTTGGAAATGCCCTTGTTGATACCACGTTTCACCTTTTTCACCATGGCATCCAGAAGTTGAGCCTCACGAATCTGATCTTCCAAAGTAGGAGAGACTATGAGGTTGGCAAGAAAGCCTTGAGGAACAACTTGAAGATTCAGCTATGGAAAACTTCACAGAGATCCATTTGAAAGGGCTTGAGGATTAGACTGCTAAAGTAAGCCTTCTGCTCAAAGCATCTGCAATGACATTGGCCTTGCCGGAGTATATTCAATACTTGGGTTGTACTCTTGAATCATTTCGACCCATCGAGTTCCGCCTCGAGGTTGAGGTTGGGCTGAGTGAAGATGTACTTGAGACTCTTGTGATCGGTGAAAATGTCCACTTTCCTTCCCAACAAGAGATGTCTCCACGTTATTAATGCATGGACAAGCTGCCGCCAACTCAAGATCGTGAGTGGGGTAGTTCTTTTCGTTGGGCTTCAACTGGCGTAGAGGTATAAGCCACAACTCTCTTCTCTTGCATTAACACAAAGACCGAGACCTTGAAGAGAAGCATCACAGAATACTTGAATGGCTTGGATTCATCAGAGGAGTCAAGATAGGAGCTGTGACGAGTTTCTCTTTGAGGGTATTGAAAGCAACGTCACACTCGTGGAGACCGACATACTTCACATGCTTACGGAGGAGGTTGGAAAGAGGCTTTGCAATCTTGGAGAAATTCTCAACGAATCTTCGCAATAGCTTGCAAGACCAAGAAAGCTGGAGCTGCTTGACATTCCGAGGAGGTTCCCAATTCACAATTGCGGACACCTTCTCGGGATTATGATGATGCCCTTGGTGGAGATGATATGACCAAGATAAAGCACTTCATCAAGCCAAAATTCACATTTGGAGAACTTAGCATAGAATTGATACTCTACGAGCTTGTCTAGCACCAATCGCAAGTGTTTGGCATGATCCTTCTTATTCTTGGAGAAGACCAAAATATCATCAAGATAGACCAAAACGAATTCATTGGTGTAGGGGTTGAAAATGAAGTTCATCATCCGAGAGAATGTTGGAGGAGCATTGACAAGGCCGAAAGACATGACAAGTATATTCATAAGAACCAAAGCTTGTTCTCGAATCTGTCTTGGGAATATCTTGTTCACGAATGCGAATCTGATGATAACCCATACGAAGGTCAAGCTTGGAGAACACTTTAGCACCTTTGAGTTGCTCGAAAAGCTCATTGATGTTGGGAAGTGGATACTTGTTCTTGATTGTCTTCTTATTCAATGGACGGTAATCGACGCACAGTCGGTCCGTGCCATCCTTCTTCTGGACAAAAAGAACACCACAACCCCAAGGAGATGAACTCGGTCAGATCAAACCCAGACGCTCTTGTTCATCGAGCTGCTTCTTCAATTCCCTCAGCTCATCAGGTCCAAGCTTGTATGGACGCTTGCAAACGGGTTCTGTGCCTGGCTAAAGATCGATAACGAACTCAACTGGCCGATGAGGAGGCATACCCGGAAGCTCTTCTGGAAAGACATCTTGGTATTCGCAAACGACTGGAATCTGCGAGATAGCATCCAATTCGCCCTTCTCATTGAGAGAAAACAACCGAATGGTTTCATCACGAGCGGCATAGATGATCACATCATTAGAGGAGTGAGTCAATTGAATTTCCTTGGCAGCACAATCGCGTTGAGCTTTGTGCTGAGAAAGCCAGTCCATTCCGAGAATAAGATCAATATCCGAGTCACCAAGGACAATTGGTTTAGCCAGAAATCTATAATCACCCATCTTGATACCGACATTTCGAACCAACATGGTAGATCTCAAACGCTTAGCCGGAGAAATAACTTGCATAGCTTTAGGTAATGCCTCTGAATCAAAATTGTGCTTCGATGCAAAAGGATATGACATGAAAGAATGCGATGCACCAAAGATCAAATAAGACTTTTGCAGGAATATCATTAATCGGAAGATTACCCATGATCACATCAGAAGATTCCTCTGCTTGAGCTGCATTCATCATATTCACCTTGGCAGACTTGGGATTATGCTTGACCACTGCATTGCTTGAAGATTTCACAGGAGGAGGAGGCGGAAGGCGCCTCTGGTTGAAACATTTGTTCGCATAGTGACCTTTCTGCTGACATTTGTTGCAAGTCACCTCAGAGCTGACGCTGTAAGGAGCACTTGACCTTGGAGCTTGAGAATTAGACTTGTTACGATAGCTTGGGTTGGGTGGGTGGGAAGATCCACGGCCACCTGAGTTCTTCTCACTGATAAGGCCGACGGAACGGAGGAGGAGGAAGGTAAAACTTCGCTGCTTAGCTGCCACTTGAGAGGAAGAAGAAGACTGAACTGCATCCCCGATTCTCTTCTTAGAAGCCTCACATTTGAGCTGGGCAGCTTCTTGCTTCAAAGTGCCATGTTGTAGAAATCATCATACTTATCTGGCTCAAAAGCACAAGAGCTAATTGCAGATCTTCTCTCGCACCACCTCACGAATTGATAGATCATACTCTTTTCATCAGTGCACGTCTTGCTTAGCAAAACGAGCGAAGCTCGAACTGGATATTGTATTGATAGACAGACATGTTGCCTTGCTTGAGATTGCGGAACTCCTCACGCTTGCTCTCAACAACACTTTTCGGAATGTGGTGAGCTCTGAAATCTCGGTGAACTCATCCTGTAATGACACGACCTCCTCTCGAATCTTTGTATTCTTTGGTACCACTCAATGACTTGATCCTTGAGTTGAAACGATGCAAACTTGACAAAGTCCTCGTGTCTGACATTGCTACAATCAAAATGCTTGCGGATGTCCACAAGCCAATCGTAAATCGTGGCCTCGACACAAAAACCGAAAGACTTGGCTGATTAGCGAGGAACCGATCGAGAGTAGCAAAGTGCGGCTGGTTGTTGCCTTGACCTTGATTTCCTTGACTGCCTTGCCCTCGAAAGTACGTTCTTGCAAGAGCTGCAAAATCATCTGAGCATTGGCATTGGTGGCTGCCATGATAGCTTGCCAGGCCTCCGGAGGCGGAGGTGGAGGTGGAGGGTATGACTGATCACCATTATTGCGATCCTGATTCAGACTGGTTGGCGGAGCCATCCTGAAGAGGGTGACATCCGTTAGTCCTTTGATAGACAAATAGATAAGTAGAATCAACGGATAGAAATTGCAACATATAGTCTTCACAATAAACATTCGAACAAGAATGAACGAATGAATTCGAAAAGTTAATCATCACACGTCCATTAAGGTGAGAAGCCACTTAGATAAAGGATATGGAAACAACACCTGTCTTAGAAACAAATCGAATATCACAACTGAAAACAAAAGATTGGCTTCTAGAATGAGCGGAACAAACACATGATAGAGATTTACGCCCAAAGTGTTCGTGGTGGGGCCCACACGAGCACGACGTATAGCGGACGTCACGAATGACAAACAAGACGTCCCGAATCAGCATAGCCAAGGATTCTTTAAGACGCCTCGCGACCATCAGAATCGACCGTAATGGGCGGACCACTAGACGTTGGACCCCAACTGCCGGAAACATATCCTGTAAGCTACTAGAATTCCCACCTATAAACTCCCAAACTTTACGGTTATGCAATCCGGTGTTGGGGATACAGGGACACAAAATATATCACCCAAACTAACAATACCTAGATCCAAATTGTATCCATCCGTCAACACATAACCAAGAAATCCTCGGAAATCGTGTACCTCGACCTTCGAAAAACATCCGTTATACAAGTCATGGCAATACTCCCGCACTCACCTCAGTACTGGGTTATCGGGGTTATCTCACCAACAACTGCACAAAAGAGATTTCGATGTCGGCAAAACTTCAGGTATTCCAGAATCGCAACGATAAAATTGTGACGACAACACCTCGGAGCTCAACTCCCCGGGACACTGCCACAACCCCTAAATGTCAGGAGGCACCAAGAACAATGTTCTCGTCACAAAACCATCGGAACGATCCCAAGATACCCACGTGATCCTAAATTTTTTTTTGTGAAATTTGAGAAGAGGAGAGTCAAAACTCTACGTCAGGATACCTCACAGAGCGACGAAGGGACTGGGGAGTAAAAAGAATCCTACTCTCCGATATATATAATCCTAAGACTCAAAACATTTTCCATTCTAGACTCAACATCGCCATCAAACAAACAAGTAGGGGGGCTCCTAAGTCGGGGAAGGCTCTGATTACCAACTTGTAACGCCCTCGATGCGGCTATATCTCCCACGTGTCGAGGCACGACTTAGAGGCATAACCGCATTGAAAGCAATGTCGCAAGTGAGGTAATCTTCACACAACCCATGTAATACATAAGGGAAAGAGATACATAGTTGGCTTACAAATGCCACTTCACACAATACATAAATAAACATCCATCATTCAGAGTACACTCAAGGTCCGACTCACGGAACCAAAATAAAGAAGATACCCCAAAAGCTACACAGCATCCCCGATCGTCCCAACCGGGCACCACTCGATCATCGTGAAAAGACACATAGTAACGACCACGTTCCTCGTCGAACTCCCACTTGAGCTCGGTTGCGTCACCTACACCGGCATCATCGGCACTCGCAATCGCTTTTGGTAGAATCTGTGAGTCACGGGGACTCAGCAATCTCACACCCGCGAGATCAAGACTATTTAAGCTTATAGGAAGGACAGAGTGGTAAAGTGGAGCTGCAGCAAGCGACTAGCGTATGTGGTGGCTACATCGCAAAAGAGAGCGAGAAGAGAAGCAAAGCACAGACGTGAAGCTAATAGCGATCAAGAAGTGATTCTGAACTACTTACGTCAGACATAACTCCAACACCGTGTTCACTTCCCGGACTCCGCCGAGAAGAGACCATCACGGTTACACACGCGGTTGATGTGTATTTTATTTGAGGTCAACTTCGGGTTTTCTACAACCGGACATTAACAAATTCCCATCTGCCTCATAACCGGCGGCACGGCTTTGAAAGATATTACCGCTAGGGTGTCCCAACTTAGCCCATTATAAGCTCTCACGGTCAATGAAGGATATTCCTTCTACCGGGAAGACCCGATCAATCTCGGAATCCCGGACTACAAGACATTTCGACAACAATAAAACAAGACCAGCAAAGCCACCCGGTTGTGCCGACAAATCCCGATAGGAGCTGCACATATCTCGTTCTCAGGGCACATCCAGATGAGACAGGCTACGAGTAAAACCAAGCCTCGAGTTTCCCCGTGGTGGCCCCGCAGGCGGCTCGGTTCGGGCCAGCACTCGAAGGAGCACTGGTCCGGGGGGGGGTTAAAATAAAGATGACCCTCGGGCTCGCGAAAACCCGGGGGAAAAAGGCTTAGGTGGCAAATGGTAAAACCAATGCCGAGCCTTCCACCCTTTACCAAGTATATAGATGTATTAATTATAGCAGATATATATTGTGATATTCCCAACAAGTAAACATGTTCCGATCAGGAACAACATCTCCATGTTCCAACAAGGAACAAACTTCAACTTCACCGCAACTAGCAACGCTTATAAGAGGGCCGAGCAAAGCGGTAACATAGCCAATCAACGGTTTGCTAGGAAAGGATGGTTAGGGGCTGACATGGCAATATAGGTGGCATGATATAGCAAGTGGTAGGCATCGCAGCATAGGCATAGCAAAAGAGCGAGCAACTAGCGAAAGGTAGATAGAAGTGATTTCGAGGGTATGGTCATCTTGCGCAATGTTCTCGTGAGTTGTCGAAAGCTTGATCCTCGTAAGCGTTCTCAACAGGTTCCTCGCTCACGTACTCGCCTCCGGCTCTACCCAAAGCAACAACACAAACAAAGGAACCACAATAAATCACGGTGCAATGCACAAGCAACATGATGCAAAACATGACATGATATGTGAGATGTGATTTGCAATGCGTATGCGCGCTCCGGAAGGAAAATCATGAACCAGTCATCAACTTGGCAAACCAAGTATGCCGCTGGAAAGATGAGATGATTTCGGTTGAAATCGATATAAAGATCACCGGAAACGGATGCACGGTTTGCAAATGACAAGCAAAACAAGAATGGCACAAATCTGCCACTAACAGCATGATACCACTTAGCAAGCAACAAGAAACTAAGCTACTGCACCCAAACGTACCAACAAAGCACATGGCAGTGATCTACATAAGATGCTTGACAAAAGATGAGCACTGAGCTACGGCTAAATCACATCATAACAGGTTCAAACAAGCATGGCAAAAGTGCACAAAGTATCAGGCTGGACATGGCAAAAACAGCATCAGGTTGCAATGTTCAGAGCAACAAAACTACATGCTACAGGAATTTAAAATAGAAAAACATGGCATGACATGAATCGACTCAAAGCATAGAACACAAGTCCCTTACTGACCATAAGCCAAAAAGGATCGGAAAATATAGTAACACCCATGTCAATATTGAAAGTTTCGTTAACAGATTCAGCAACATGGCATGTCAAAAACTGATAACAGGTAGGCATGTTTACAAGCTCAATGCACTCACTACAGAGCCTTAAATGATAAACTAAGCATACATACATCAAAAAGACATGGCATAGAAGACATAAATAGCAATAACAATAACATAGCATACATGGATCAACCACAACAACCTTGGCAAAATTGAATAACATGTAAACAATCTGCCAGGAAACATTTGATAGTAAAAGTAGAGCTCGATTGACTCAAGTTATGGCATTACATAATTGCAAACAAAGGCATGGATGGATAGGGCAAGACATGTTTAACAAAACATCCTTACTGAAGGATCTCAAAATATGCATGGATCTCTTGGTAGCATCAAGTTAACATGGCATCAAAACATCAGCAAAACAGAGCTGAAATCAGCAACATCAGGACACCTATTTTGCATGCTTGTGCTAGTCACCACATAGATCACAAAAATACATGACATACACCCATGGAAATATCGCATGTCATATTACAAAACACATGTAGGACTCTAATTCATAGGGTGCACACATCAATCATGGCAAAAATAACAAAAGTGCAAGTTCTGTTAAGAAACAGAAACTAACGTCACATAGCCCTCTTCCGACAGCATTTCGGGCATCAGGATGAGCTCAAATGAAAATGAATCAATGAGAATAAATGATCTACTCTTCGAGGCGAATAATTTGATATATTATACGCGCAAAATGGAGCTACAGATGCAAAGTTATACCATGTTGAAAATTCCACAAAATGTTCACAGAATTAAAACTTAGAAGAAAAGAGGGAGGAGAGAAAGTCAACGGGATCGGGATCCGGGATCCGAGATCCGGATCGGGCGAGGTGGCGGCGCGCTGGCTCGCCGGAGTTCGCCCGGCGAGGAGAAGAGGGCGCCCGGGGTCGGGCCGGCCGGCGAGGCGACGGCGGTCCGGCCGGCCGGAGGCGGGCGGCGTGAGAGACCCGCGGCGGGCGACGGCGCCGGGCCGGTCGGCGCGAGACGGCGGAGGAGGCGGGCGCGCCGGTGGCGGGCGGAGGCGGCGGCGGCGCTGGGCGGCGGCCGGTCGGGCGCGGGAGGCGGAGGCGGCGGAAGTCTGGGTCGGGCGGGCTGGCTGTGGCTCATGGCTGGCGGCCGCCACGTGTCGCGTCTCGATTGGCCGAGGGCGGCGCCAGGGCGGACGTGTCCGGGCGGAGCGGATGCTTCGTCCGGGCGCGAGGTAGGGGAAGGTTAGGGTTAGACCCGAGATTGGAATGAGGGGTTTGCTTAAATAGGCATAAAGGGAGCTAGGAGAGTCCAAATGAGGTGTAGTTTTCGGCCACACGATCGTGATCGAACGACGGAGAGCATGGAAGTGACTTAGATGGGTTATTGGGCTGTTTTGGAGGGGTGTTGGGCTGCAACTCAAAAGAGGCCTTTGCGAGAGTGCGGTTAACCGCTGGAGTACCAAACGAGCTCCAAATGACCCGAAACTTGACCGGTGGTCTACGGGTGGTATACCAAGGCCACTAGACAAACCTCGGTCCATTCCGAGAAGGTTTAGTACCCGCACACGGAAAAACGTAAAAGGGACCGCCGGGGGAGATAGGAGTGCCGGATTGCAAAACGGACAACGGGAAAAATGCTCGGAATCATGAGACGAACACGTATGCAAATGCGATGCACATGATGACATGAAGTAAAATGCATGACATGGACAAAATGCAAATTGAAGAAAAACCCAACCACGGAGGGAATATCATATCACAATGCCGAAAATGGCAAGAGTTGGAGTTACAAATATGGAAAGTTACTTCCGGGGTATTACATGGCACAGCAGTCTGCTTATTTCGGGCCAGCACTTGAAGGAGCACTGGTCCGGGGGGGGGGGGGGGTTAAAATAAAGATGACCCTCGGGCTCACGAAAACCCGGGGGAAAAAGGCTTAGGTGGCAAATGGTAAAACCAAAGTTGGGCCTTGCTGGAGGAGTCTTATTCAAAGCGAACTGTCAAGGGGGTCCCATAAATCACCCAACCGTGTAAGGAACGCGAAATCAAGGAACATAACACCGGCATGACGGAAACTAGGGCGGCAAGAGTGGAACAAAATACCAGGCATAAGGCCGAGTCTTCCACCCTTTACCAAGTATATAGATGCATTAATTATAGCAGATATATTGTGATATCCCCGAAAAATAAACATGTTCCAACAAGGAACAACATCTCCATGTTCCAACAAGGAACAAACTTCATCTTCACCTGCAACTAGCAACGCTATAAGTGGGGCTGAGAAAAGCGGTAACATAGCCAAACAATGGTTTGCTAGGAAAGGATGGTTAGAGGTTTGACATGGCAATATGGGTGGCATGATAGAGCAGGTGATAGGCATCGTAGCATAGGCATAGCAAAAGAGCGAGCATCTAGCAAGCAAAGATAGAAGTGATTTCGAGGGTATGGTCATCTTGCCTGCAAAGTTCTCAGAGTTGTCGAAAGCTTGATCCTCGTAAGCGTTCTCAACAGGTTCCTCGCTCACGTACTGCCTCCCGGCTCTACCCAAGACAAGAACACAAACAATGGAACCACAATAAATCACGGTGCAATGCACAAGCAACATGATGCAAAACATGGCATGATATGCGAGATGTGATATGCAATGCATATGCGTGCTCCGGAAGGAAAAGATGAACCAGGCATCAACTTGGCAAACCAAGTATTCCGCTGGAAAGGTGAGATGATTTCGGTTGAAATCGATATAAAGATAACCGGAATCGGATGCACGGTTTGCAAATGACAAGCAAAACAAGAATGACACAAATCTGCCATTAACAGCATGATACCACTTAGCAAGCAACAAGAAAATAAGCGACTGCACCCAAACGTACCAGAAAAGCATATGGCAGTGATCTACTCAAGGTGCTTCACAAAAGATGAACACTGAGATATGGCTAAATCACACCATAACAGGTCCAAACAAGCATGGCAAAAGTGCAAAATATATCAGCTTCACAGACTTAGAGAAAATACTGAACCTGGCAGAATCAGCATCAGGAAGCAATGTTCAGAGCAAGCAAACGACATGCTACAGGAACTTATAATAGCAAAACAAGGCATGACATAAATCTAATCAAAGCATAGAACAAAAGTCCCTTACTGACATTGTGCCAAAAGGGATCAGAAAATGCAATAGCACCCATGTCAATATAGCAAGTTTCGTTAACAGATTCAGCAACAGGGCATGACAAAAACAGATAACAAGTAGGCATGTTTAAGAGCTCGATGCACTCACTACAGACCATTACATGATAAACTAAGCATACATACATCAAGAAGAAATGGCATAGAAGCAACACATGGCAAGAACAACATCATAGCATACACGGATCAACTACAACAACCTTGGCAAAATTGAATAACATGTAAACAATCTGCCAGGAAACATTTTATAGCAAAAGTAGATCTCTATTGACTCAAGCTATGTCACTCCATAATTGCAAACAAGGGCATGGATGGATATAGCATAACCATATGTTCAAATCATACTTACTTAAGTATCTCAAAATATGCATGGATCTCTCGGTAGCATCAAGTTAACATGGCATAAAAATATCAGCAAAACAGGGGCTGAAATCAGCAACATCATGAAGCCTAGTTTGCATGCTTGTGCTAGTCACCACAGAGATCACAAAAATATATAGCATACACCCCTGTAAATATGGCATGGCATATTACAAAACACATGTAGGACTCAAGTTCATAGGGTGCACACATCAATCATGGCAAAAATGACAAAAGTGCATGTTCTGTTAAGAAACAGAAACTAACATCACATATCCTTCTTCTAACAGCATTTCGGGCATCAAGATGAGCTTAAATGAAAATTGCGCAATGGAATGAAATGATCTACTTTTCGAGGCGAACAATTCGACACATTACACGCACGAAACGGAGGAATATGCAGAGAGTTATGGCATGATGAAAATGCAACAAAATTATGACAGGAAAAAGACTTGGAGGATTTCGGGGGAGGGGAAAGTCAACCCTTCGTGGATCTGAGATCCGGTGCGCACGAACCGAGGCGGGGCCGGCGGCGGCTCGCCGGAGCGGCGCCGAAGGAGGGAGAGGCCGGAGGAGGGCCGGGCGGCGGCAATGGGCGACGGGCGGGGTCGCCTGGGCGCGTCGGCGGCGTGGTCGGGCGGCGGAGGATGTGGCCGGGAGGCGGCGACGGCTGGGCCCTCGGGGGCAGGAGCGGGCCGAGCGGGCCGGGCGGTGGGCGGGCGGCGTACACGTGGCGTGCTCTTGTTGGCCGGGCGGCGGCGGGCGGACGGGTCCGGCCCAAATCGGACACGTGCGGCGGCGGGGAGAGGCGTGGGGCTAGGGTTAGGGGTGGAATGATCCGGGATTTCGGGGGGGAGGGGGTGTTTTTATAGGTAGAAGGAGCTAGGAAGCTCCAAACGAGGTGTAGTTTCCGCCCACACGATCGTGATCGAACGACGGAGAGCATGGAAGTGACTTAGATGGGTTATTGGGCTGTTTTGAAGGGGTGTTGGGCTGCAACTTAAAAGAGGCCTTTGCGAGAGTGCGGTTAACCGCTGGAGTACCAAACGAGCTCCAAATGACCCGAAACTTGACAGGTGGTCTACCGGTGGTGTACCAAGGCCACTTGAGAAACCTCGGTCCATTCCGAGAAAGTTTAGTACCCGCTCACGGAAAAATGTAAAAGGGGACGCCGGGGGACATAGGAGTGCCGGATTGCAAAACGGACAACGGGGAAAATGCTCGGATGCATGATACGAACACGTATGCAAATGAGATGCACATGATGACATGATATGAGATGCATGACATGGACAAAATGCAAAACGAAAGACAAAAACCCAACCACGGAGGGAATATCATATCACAATGCCGAAAATGGCAAGAGTTGGAGTTACAAATATGGAAAGTTACATCCGGGGTGTTACAAGTTCCTTAGTGACCCAGGGTCATTTCGCATAAATCAGGTCGGGTTGCCTAGTGGCTATAAATAGCCCACCCCCTACACCATAAATTGGTAGATGCTCAGAGTTAGTGCACGGCTTTTGTCGTTTGAGAGCAACCCACCTCCGAAGCCTTTGAGAGAGAGAAATCCTTGCGAGGACAAAGCCCAAAAACCCAGAGCCAAAGAGTGTTAGGCATCACTGAAGTCTTTACGTCGCGTGACACGAAGACTTGTTACACTTGAGGACTGTGAATCCTTCCGGTTAGGCGCCTGCTCTGAGCATCCAAGAGTCATTGTGGATCGCCGTGAACGAAGTCTGTGAAGGTTTGGTAGTCTACCTTGAAGACTTACCAGAGTGATTGGGCGAGGACAGGGTGTCCTTAGCTCAAGGGGAATAAGGTAAAGACACGGTCTTCGAGTTGAATCTCAGCCTCCCTAACTGCACGCATGCTTGTCACAAAGAATCGAACTGGTCCAACAAATCCTTTGTCCTCACTAAGTGACTGGTTCTATCCTCTCCCTCTCTTTACTTACAGTTTGTCTTCGTGAATTCATTGCCTGCTTGCACTACCTGTTTGAATTCACTGTGTGACTACTATCGTTGTTTGGCTTCATACTATCTTCCATCCTGATCTTTACTACCTAGCTGCTATTAGTCTTCTTGCTTTCACTTCATTGAATACTTGACTATGGCTTGCTTAGTGTAGTCTACCTTCCGCTGCATATCAATAGGTTCATTTCTATTGTTTGTCTTCGAAACTCTCATGTTTTGAAGACTTTCATAAAAATCGCCTATTCACCCCCCTCTAGTCGATAACCAGCACTTTCACTCTTCATTTGTGCAACTTGTCATAAGGAGCTTGTCTCAAATTGAAGAAAAAAATTGTGAAGGAATATTTCTGCCATATCACGTGACCATGCTCAGTTTCATGAATTTCTGGTCACTTTTGGATTTTCTGAAATTTAAAATCAAGGATTCGAAACAACATCATAACATGCTTCATGCAATAAATTTTCAAGCGATACATCTGTCCTGTTGTATTTCTTAACAAAGGATTTGATCAAACATTTTGCTTAGTTAGTGCAGAGTGAAAGGATAATCCGTCCGTACCAATACATTGCCTGATAAACTCAAGTAGTACTAGGCACGAACAAATGGGCTCAATTCTATGCTCATCCTGGTGTAGTAGTAGTAGTACTAGGCAATGCAATTGACGGGTGACCTTGGGAAGCGGCGACCAAGGGAATTGAACCGTGCTCGACACGGTAGGTAAAGTTGTCTAGTTACTAAATCATCCCTCCACTGTTCATTGGTAGTGATTATGGACCGGGGACATGAGGGGAATTTCCTAGGGCTGGAATCATGGCCGCCAGATATTTCGACTCGAAACATCGAGGCTCGACTGGTTGGGGTTGGCTAAGTGCATACCATGCACGCCACCAGAAGGACACGAGCCCGGCTTTTTTTGAGGATCAACACGAGCCAAGGTCTGGCTGGTACGCCGTTGGGTACCATTCGAGAATACGAAAGGAATCTTTTAAATTGCCAAAAGAATCTATGTGTATTAAAATGCCCGTATTTTCCTTGCAAATAGTAATCTCGGCGTGGTAATTGACTTATGATGAGTTCTTGAATTAGAGTGAGTTTGTGATATAGTGATCTCAACGTGGATTTCACATTTCATGGTATCCCTAGTAAGTTTTTCATTGCAAATTCAAACTTAAAAGATGAACAATATGGCGGTGAGGAAACTTTGTATGTATCAAGCATATGCCCCCCCCCCACACACACACACACACGAACACAACAACAATCCAGTAAGTATAGTGCATCTATTTTTCCAAACCATGCATGTATGACACGAATTCAAAAATACTCCTTCTGTTCCTAAATATTAGTCTTCGAGAGATTTCAACAAGTGACAACATACGGAGCAAAATGAGTGAATCTACACTCTAAAATATGTCTATATACATCCGTATGTGCCAGTCCATTTGAAATCTCTAAAAAGACCAATGTTTAGGAACGAAGGGAGTAAAATGTAAGACATGCATGGTCCTCAATTCAATATTTAAAATGAACAGGAAACTGAAACATGAATATTGAGTCTAGTACTACAGTACATTCAAATGTTGTGTTTAGGCGGAGCTATGTAGATTGCCGTGAGTTAACCCCTCGACCTTAGATAAATTTGTGAAGCTTTGTTTAGGATTGTTTAGATTATATTTGTCCCCACCCTAGCTCCCAAACACCGATTGGTTGTGCACCCCCTCCTCCCCGAGATAATATCATCTGCCCCCAAACCTTAGATGCTATATGCTGATACGAGTTGCTTGGAGCTTGTAGATCTGAGAATTGCACACAACTTGTACAAAAACTACTGAGATGCCCTTGGATCCCATATCCAACGACCTCAAAGCTCGTATCACCGTAGCATCTAACATGAAGGAGGACATCATATTCTCCTGTATGTAAGAATATCATGTGCTACCACACCTTAGATGCTTTGGTGATACAAGCTCTTCGGAGCCGTTGGATTTGTGACCCAACAACTCCCCGGTGGTTCGAACGGTTTTTTGCAGAAAAGCCCCCAAAGAGTTCGGCCACTTCTTACAAGCACAGAGGCTGCTCATATGACATTGGATCTCAGATCAAACAACCTCAATGCTCGTATCACCGTAGAATCCAAGTTGCGAGAGCACCTGATGTTTTCTCGCATGGGTGAATATGAGGTGCTCCCGCACCGTAGATTCTATGGTGATACGAGTTCACGGAGATCTAACGGACCATAGTAGGAGGTTTGAATGTTTTTGCAATATACGACTAAGAGAGTTTGGGAATTGCCCAAAAAGTACAAGTACTGTGCATGTGCCATCTGATCACAGATCATATGACCTAGATGCTCGTATCACCATAGCGGCTAATTAAGCTACGGGGAGCACCTAATATGAGCAACGGGGAGCCGTTGGATCCAAGATGCAGCAGCACACACGGGGCCTGAATGTTGTATTTGCAAAAAACCTTTGGAGAGTTTGGAAATTGCGCATAATTACAAAGACTACTCCCAAGCCATTGGATCTCACTTCCAACAATGCAAAAACTCGTATCCAAGGTTATTAGAATCGCGATTCTGTTATACAATTCTACACTTTACGATCCAAACTTACCCATCTGATTCTACGATTATAGTTCATGAAATCTACGTTTCTACGATCCTGGTAGTGAAGATTCTATGATTTACGATTCTACCATCAGAGCTCCGATCCGATTCAAAATCACGATTCTCACAACCTTGCTTGTATCACCATAGCATCTAAGCTGTGAGATGGATGTGATATTCTATGCCGTTGTCATTTTTGTTTGTAAACTTGCAAAATACGTGTAACTCGTGCCGTTACTTGTCTAACCACGCAAAGTGTTTCTTCAAAAAGCCATCCTACACTGAAATATCAGAACAACACACGGGGGTCCCACTTGTCATTGATCAAATTGGACCGAAAACTAACAAATTTGAAAGACGAGATTCGAACTGGCAACCTAGACTACAAAGCGTAAGTCGATAGCCTGAAACAACAATGGTTGTTGGCTTTGTCCCATAACTTGATTTTATACAGTATTATGTTGAGTAGAGTAGAGGGAGTGCCTCCTCAACACATGCATGACCGTTGACTCACTTACTGGTGGGTCCCAGGTCTGCGATCTCTCTCTCCTCTCCATCGTCTAACCTTTAGACGCACGGGCACACACGAAGAGCGGTGCTAGCTTGCCGTGGTGTTATTATAACTAAAAAAGCCAGGAAAATAGAAGAATCGCCTAGAATAAGAGACGTTGTGGCTGGTCGAGACGGAGCTAACCACACCTATCCTCCGTGCCACATTAGCATGATGAACCTGTGTGGCTAGTGAGGTGTTTTCGACCGACTGGCTGAGCCCCGAGGTCGAACCATAGGTACTACTACGTCTGATATATTTTTACACGCACATTTTTCCTCCATGCCGAGACGTGGCACAACCTACCACGCGGTTCCGGGGTCCTCCCGGGTGGTGCACGCATATATTCTTCCTTGCCGAGATGTGGGATGCCCTACCGCGCGTTTTCTCGGTCCTCCTTGGTCGTAGCGCCGAAGCAAGTAAATGAGTAGTCAAATCATGAAAGACCACCTTTCCCACCGAGTACATCAGTGAAGCAAGGTAGCTAGCTAGTTGGGCTAGTGCGACCGATTAGCTAGGCTGCCACCACCTTTGTTTCTTCCCCCTTTTTTATCTCCTTGCCGGCAGGTAACTTTAAATATCCACCGCGGCGTTGCTCTAGTCTTCTGGTGCGGCAGGTGCGACAGGATTTTTAATTTTTTGATTGACGAGAGTAGGCGCGGCAGGATTTTTAAATTTTTGATTGACGGGAGCAGGCGCGGCAGTAATTAGTCACGATGACTCCGCCTGTAAAACACACTGCTCCCTGATGTGAGAAGTCGTCGACTGGTGTTTTCCCATGGTGAAAACCTAAAGATTCCCCACTCCTCGGCTGGCTTCCTCCGCCTTCCCGTAGATTGCATTGCCTTTCAGCCGTTTCGCCCCCTTTGCTTCCTCTCCCCATTGCTTCTACCTGGTGCCATCATGGCGCAGAAGACCACGGAGTCTGAGGTGAGGCGCCTGACATGGGAGATCGAGGCCAAGGACGCGGAGCTCAGGGCCAAGGACGTGGAGCTCCGTGAGCTCAAGGAGGAGAGGAGTTCCATGCTCCTCCGTTATGTGCGGGAGTTCACGGAGCTTCAAAAGCGGCAGGCGTCCACCACAAAGATGCTTGAGGTGTCGGCGACGTTGCTGCAGAAAGCGGGAGATACGATAGGCCGTCAGGGGAGGCGGCTGGAGCTCGAGCGGGCCGATCGTGACGAGGTCCAGGATCGCCTCAGCCACTTGGTGGACCAAGTTGCCACGCATGTGTTGCGGCTGCGTGATACCTACCGTCGTGCCGGTAGCGACCATGCCGGGCCGGGCGGCTAAACCTGCTCGACCACCCCGTCGACTTCAACGAGTTGCGGCTTCCTGACCTGGTCTCCTTCTTCACCTATATCTCCGAGGAGCTGAGCCGTCTCCGTGCGATGGTGGGGGCGGAGCTGGACAGGGAGGGGTTGCGAGCTGCCGTCGCCGTTGCCGGGCGAATCCTCTCAGGGCTCCGTCACCGGAATCCATTCGTGCCATTGGACGCCCGTCTTTTGATTTAGCTGGCTCCGTCGACCGGGAGTGGGCTCTGCGGGCCGTTGCACCCTGCATCACCAACATCGTGCGCCTCGAGAAGCAGAGGGACTTCGGTGGTGTTTAGGCGTCCTCTGCATGGGCATGTCCATGTCTCAGCGCAACATGACCGTTGGATCAAAATCAGACGGTGCATATCAGTCACTGTAGCACAAAGCGTGTGGGTGTGTTTGGTTGCATTCTCATCTCAATATAGTTACATTACTGTTCATATAGTTGACATGCGCACAACATCATTTGTTATCGTCATATCTTACTCCTACACTAGCAACAAGATTATGTAGTACTGACATATGAACCACTGCACATGCCTAGTAGTAGGAGCACTGTGTATGTTCAAGTGGCTACCGTGTTTCGCACTCCTCCGTCGTAAGAGTGGAAATGCTTGTTGTAATCATTTTTTTTCTACAGAAAAAATAGTGGACTCGCTCTACCGTGCGCATCCTCCTCGATGGTCGTCGGGAACTTTGCTACTCACTTTCGCTGACATGTGGGACAGCCATCATCAGGGTCCACCAGCCATGCACTAAATTACTCCGTAGTAGAGTGCCCAACTGCATGGTAGACTTCCCCGATCGAAGCGTCACAGTAATTCCCAATGAGCCGTCAAATCACAAAACCCCCTCCTTTCCAACAGTAAGTTGGATGGACGAAGCAACCATCATTTCACTCTTATCTCTCAGCTTCCTCTCTACCCAACCCTCGCTTCTCCCTCATCTTATTCCTCATTTCTTCAAGAAAACCCCGACCTGCTTCTGCCATTGTTCTTCTCTCCCAAAGAAGGAAAGGTGAGCGCATCAATGGTGTTGATTCTGGCCAAGGCCTGGTCTTGCAACCCCGAGACTGATCCTATAACTCCCTCTCTGTTCTTCTTTTGGGTTTGTGATTATGGTTTCTTTTCTTTTATTTCTATTTGACAGTTTCTTGATGGACGCTGGAGCACCGGCCGAAGTGATGTCTATGGCTCTGGCAAAAACCGTCGAGGCTCATGGTACGAAGAAGCGCAAGCACCCCGCCGAGACTACTGCACACAAGCTCAAAACCATCGCCCTGTCTAAGCCCCCCTCTCCGGGATCCCTCATTAAGGAAGTCTAGGTAATATCTCTTCTTGACAATCTTTTTCTCGGTCTTGATCGTGTTTTTTCATCTAACACGTAGTACTAGTACTAGTAGTACCACTTTTTGGGTGATCTTGCATGTGATTTTTGTGTGCCAAATGGTGGTTCTAAATTCCTCTTTTGACCAAAACATGAGAGAGGTTGACACTAATTTCTTATAGATTACTTTCAACTAGTTTATGAACATCAATGCTACCTTTGAAGAGGGTATATTTGCATCAGTAACTTGTGTTATGGATATTGCAAGTAATCCCTCTGCTCGCATGCCTTTGAAGACATGTTCTAGTGTCTTTGTTCACTCATTTCTGTGTGTATATGTAGTCATATATGGAGTAAAATATCGAGAATCATCTTATATTTCTAAACAGAGGTAGTAATAAAATATTTGGTTTCTGTTTGCATTAGAACCAGGTCCGCGGTGGAGATGAAGTTATCAAAGTCATGTCGTGTGAACTGGAAGACCTGAGGATGAGTTCTACTGCTAAACTATCCAGCTGTTGTGTCCTTGTCGCCACGTGTCCTGAACTAGTGTTTTCCTGTAGCATTGTTGACAAGCGTGTTCTCGAGGCTGTACTTGACCACAACAATTTCCTGGATGTGCATTCGATTATGAAGGGTGTGGTTCTTGTAAAGCTTCCCGACAAATCTGATGTGGCATGTCTTCATCATCATGTTTATGAGTGGAAAGACCACTCTGTTAGGTTCTCCAAGGTTGAGGAGATGGTGATGGTGCCGGTAGACATCTCTCACGAAGTCCATGGCCTAGTCAGTTATGCGGGGTTCATCCCGTAGGTCGGTGGCTAGAAATAGTGTGCAGAGTTTAATTAGCGCAACTTTGCTTGTACTATTGTTCAGTACTTGATTTGTGTTTGTCAACCCTGTATTGTTTAGTACTGCCGCTTTTGGTGTGTGGTGAGTCCTGAGAACAGTCTATGTTAATGTCTGTCCACTCAATTTAGTCTGTATATTTTGAAGTATCCAGATCATCTTTTTTGTGAGGACGGTTTATCAATTATGGTTACACTCCAATATCTGTATGCATAGCAAGGTTTCTCGCACCCACCAGGATTTCCAGTCCCGTGGATGTTCGGTCCATACGATTTGTCACGACCTTTGGACTATCCTGGTTGTGGTAGTAGGTGGGGGCCCTGCATGCCACGCGTAGTTGGACGACCAATCTTCTTTTTAGTACTTCAACATAGTGATTTCCTGGTAAGGATTTACTCGTGTCACATCAAGTAAATCTTATTGATTTACTGTCGAGATCTTATTGATTTAATGTCATGTTTTCTTTCTTTTGCTGCAATTTTACGATGCAGGTTTTGCCATAGACATTCATCATAGAATAAACCGTTTGGTTTGCTCTATGATGGATATTTTTGCAGGTTTCACTTATTATGTCGTGTCAGTAACGAAGGCACTGTCAATCACTTGTATTACTGGAAAAAATTGGATCAGTCTGTTGTCTGAGTACAAAGTTGAATCCCTGTGATGAACTACAATTTGGTTTAACAAACACGCCACAATTAGTCCTTCTCGTGTTTAAAAGTAATGAAGAAAAAGACTGGATCACGGTCACGGAGCCTAGTCAAGTTAGAAAGCTGATCATAGTAGACCAGACACGATCGCGCCGTTGTCGCACATCGGTACCACCTTCAAAGAATGGATCGAGCACCGGCAGCTGCTCTTACATCGACAATGCGCAGACTCACCGATCTAGGCGAGGATTGGGCACCGACCGCGTCGATGGATCAGCCGATCTACCCGAGGATCGAGCATCGACACCGCACCGCCCGACACCGCACCAGCTCTACAAGGAGCACCATCTCCAGCAAGCCGGGCAAGCATTCGGGCCGCAGACCGCATGGGCACCAAAGAACGGCTTCGACACCTGCACCAACACTTGCACTTGCATCTGCTCTGGCCCGTGCAGCGGCAATGGAACCAGCAGTTGCATCGGCAATAGACTGGCCTGCAGTTCGCACTTCATATACCAAAGTCCTTACAAAAACCGACAAGTCCACCTTCTTGGTAAGCATTGGCCGCCCAAGTGCTTCGTTCTTTTTTCTTTCCATGTTGTTTCACATGATTCACTGTGTTGATCTAACTGTTTGTGTATGTCTTCTTGTTTGCAAACAAATAATTCCTAGAGCAACGAGGGAGTCGTTCAACAATCCGGGCGACCCTGGCCAAGTTTCTCTTACCATGCGCAGCCTTGGTGTGAATGAACTAATATACTGTAAGTACAAAGGATGGTCGCATGATGATTGATGCTAAAGGTTGATCAAGGTTCAAATCTAAATCATATCTTGCGCTAGGGGATGATGTCAAAATCGAACTTTCTCGGCAAGGAGGGCTGGTCCAAATCAACTTTGAAATTCTTCAGAGCAAAGACGAATCGCCGAACTGATCTATCCTCCGAGAGATTTTGATGTAATACTCTGGCATGGTGAAACAAGTGTCCTGTGTGTATAAGTACTATGACAGTATCGTTGATAGAGTTGCAACTCTGATTGCTTGTTAGGAACTGTCGTTTGATTTCATTCCAACAGTTGTCGTGCTTTATTCAATTTTGTGTATTCGCCTTGCGACAGCATCTAAAACAACGCCATACCGACCGCTTGCAATATGAAAAGCGCTGAGGTAGAACACATCGGCCCCCAAACATGCAGGCCCACCGGCCTGTGGCCCAAAGTCCAGAACTGGAGAGGTGTGTGGGTACCATTTTGCAAAATTGCCATAGTTTCCTTCCTATCCGTCATATATAAATCGGACGGCCTATATTGCACGATGGGAGGCACACCATCATCACCAACTCATCTATACCGTGTTAAAAAAACTCTATTTTTTATAAATATATATGTTATATATATTCCCCTTGATTTTTCTTATGTATAAAGTTGTGATATAAAAGATCTTTATATTTCTTTATAGAGGGAGTATCTCTCTGTCAAAAATATATTTATGTGTAACCAGTTACTCCTGTCTTTCTACTTCCTTTCGCTGATATGTGGGGCATCCGGCAACGGGGTCCACGTGCCATACGCACCAAATTAGAGTCCACAACTGCATGATAGACAAACCCCGGTCGTAGCACCGTAGTAATGCCCAATGAGCCGTCAAATCACATAAACTCCCACCTTTCCAGCTTTAGTGGCAATATTTCACTGGGCCTGAATCCCCTTCTCCCTCGTCTACTTGTTCAGAGAAAACCCCCGCTCGGCGATTGCATAGGGTTTTCTCATGGAGAACCTGGTACGAATTCTTCATCCATCCCCAATAAATCCAAGTCCCTTGGTCATGGTACTCCTAGGATGGCGGCCGCCTGCTGATGCATTTTTCTTCCTACTGAATCTAGTGTGTTTCATTTGCAGTGCCCAAAGTGTGAGGACCCTACAGGTTTCTGCGCCCTCGGCGAGACGCCACACTTGTTCCCTCTCATCTAACACATGATTTTAAAATGCACACAGTATGTTCCTAGAATCCTCTTTTCTATCCAGGAGGGTGGGGTTTTTTGAACATGCTATCAACTAATTTGGAAATTTGGATTGCTATATTTGGATAAAAGGTACTAGTACCATGGTCAACACTGACGTGAATGAGGAAATTATTTCTAGATTTGGATATAGGGAATACATTGTATTCTCATATTATTTTTCCTGCAGTGCATTCCTTGCTCTGCCAGAACACATGTACTCAAGATGCTCGGCCTTGCCATAACTGAATACACCAGTTTAATGGTCACAGTGAAGATAAGCCATGGATATAAGTTTTGAGTTGGGTTCATGAACCAAGAAGATCGCTGCTTTTTTATGGCCGAACTTGGATAAACTTTCTCAAGTGTTACGGACTAAAAGTTGGCGCACGAATGTTGATGGAAATAGCAGAACCTGATCTCATCTTCACTGCGATCTTCCACCCCGACGTTGTTCCAATTGTTCATCCATGTTAGTTTTGTATCTGGTTCTTGCTTCTTGCCTCGATTACTTCTTAATCCACCTATTCTATCTAACTAATCACAATTTAACTTTAAAAGTAGCAACGAATCTCTCACGAAGATGCTACTTCTAACTAATATTTTCTTATAATTGGTGGCACATGTAGGTTTTTTCAGAGTTAAGTAGGCTACTCGTTTGTTATTCTATAAGAACTCGGCTGTTACTCATGGCACTGAAGTTGACTTGGACGACATCCAAAAGTTCCTACACTTTATTGATCGTCTTCAGGTCCTTGTGGGGCGTTTCAATGTGGAAGGCCATGTGGGATATGTGTCCCACTACTGCACTCGTTGAACAGGTCCAACTGTGTTGAGAAACTTATGGTATGAGCTGTTTTCTGTTATATATGTTGTTCGTAAACTCTTGCTTATGCACAGTTTTACAGTTGTGATCTTCTTGAAGGAGGAACTGCCCGGGTCTATTGTTCCTATATAGATGCCTGACCATGGTTGGGTCAGACTTGCGCTTTCCCCTTGCAGGTGAAAAGATACTTATTCATGGGTGGTCTCAAATAATGAAGGCCCGTCCATCTTGGAGAATAGGACAGAAGATTATGTTCCTGCTTTTCCATGGCTCTAAAGCGAATATCGTGTTTATTGACCACATTGCGAGATGAAGCCGCTTTCAGAAGGTTGTGGATGCGCGGGGTGGCACCTGGACCTTGTCCCAGGGCTTGGCGGCCTCACCCTTTGGTTAACTATAGGCAAAGTAACACTGTTTGAGGCGTGCTTTGTACGGTTGAACCTGTATAAGTACTCATACTGCTTTCAGCTATGGTTGTTAAGTGCCCTATTTGTTTTACATTAAGGTTGTTAAGTACTCCTGCTGCTTACCTGGTCCGTGTTTCTTCGCCTTGTCTTCCTCCAGCCACTAAAATCAAACCAGCGGCGGGGCCGCTTCGCTTCCGCCTCCCACCGGTCAAGCGCCAACAAGACGATCGCCGCCCCACCGTCTCCTAAATCATTAATGCTGACCTTCGAGGCCTCATCGTTTTCCTCCACGCACTTTGCTGCTCTCGCTGTGGAGCCGCCCTCTCGCGTTCTCAAGATGGTCAACAAACAAGAGGAATCGGCAGAGGACTGTACGTGGGGAGGATGACAGTAGGGGCCCACCATGTCAATGGCCGGACGCAAGGAAGTTCCTCATTTTTTGTTATATATATACTCCATTGTCAGCGTATGGAAAAAAGAAAATGCTTCCTGCTAGTGGTTTCCTGACATCTGGGACCCACGGCATTGTCAGCGTATATAGTCAATAGACAAGTGAACAACACAAGATTGGCTGACACCTGGGTTGTAGCTACTCAAGCAGTATTTTTTTGTTATTGCTGAGACGGAGCAGGGTTTCAAATGGGTTGTGGCCCGTCTAGCCCAGGCTTATATTTTATGGTCACCACATGACCAGCCCAGCTATTTTTTGTTTGTGAAAATGAGCCCAGTTTATTTTTTCTAAAGAATACCCAATCCAGGCCTACTTATTTTCTACGCCCTGATGGGCTGCAACTCTTTCAAGACGCCTGCAAATCTTGAAAGTAATATCAAATGGGCTATAAATATAAAAAACAGATGACAAATTGGCAATTACTTTATAATTTCTGAGTTTTTCACATTTTCCGGTTCCAATTTCACTGGGCTTTAACCTAATTCAAATATATCTTCAAAGTACTTTAAATCTGGCTCGACATTTCGGTATTAAAAATAGTTTGGAACCCACAGAAATATGCGAAATTTTGTTTAAATTTTTAACCCTAGCCCTGGCCAACAAAAAAATGGACTACAATAAATTGCATAAGAAGTTGCAATGAGCTAAATATAAATTATTAAAAAAATAGTGAGTGGTCTGACTTGTGGGCCTATTAAGTTCACGCGTATGCAAGATTTTTTTTACTTATTATATACGACAACAAACGATTCTAGTAGACGTAACCATTGGATGTCAATCCAACGGCCGTCGTGTTTCTTCAATCTCTGATTTTCTTGCTCCAGCCGCCAAATCCAACGCCGGCGGGACAGCCTGCTCCCGCCTCCCATGGCCGGTCAGGTTGCCACAAGAGCCTTCACGGCCCCCTACTACTCCCACCGCTGGCCAGGCCATCCCTCTACTCACCCACATCCCTCCATTGTTGTGGCTTCGCCGCCTCCGGGTCATTCCCTTCCTGGGTCTCACCGTCGTCCATCGCGCTGGTGTTCTCAGAACGGTGTAGTCAACATTGTCAACAAACGACAACATCGGAAGAGGGACGTACATGGAGAGGCTGACAGTTGGGACCCACATGGTCCATGGTTGCACGTAAGCAAGTACCTCCTTATTACGCTAAAAAGAATGAATACGCCCACTGACAGCTCGGACCCACAAGCTATATCTTTGCACGCAAGGAAGTGCCTCCTTATTACGCACAAAAAAATGAATACTCCCCCTACTAGCTGGGACCCACCATAGTGGGAGGCTGACTTGTGGGCCTACTAAGTTGACGCGGACGGAGGGCTTTGTCAACTTAGTCGACAAATGATTCTATCACCAGTGACCGTTGGATTGTTAACATCCAATGATCGTCCTGCTTCTTCAACCTCTGATTTTCTTGCTCCAGCCGTCCAAACTACCGCGTGCTCTTGCCTACCGTGGCCGGCTGTGCTGCCGCGGAGGCCTCACCACCCCCTACTACTCCCACCACTGGCCAGACCGTGCAGCGATGACAGCCTCACACCGCAGCCGAACCAGTGAACCCTCGTACTCCTCTCCGCATGGGCATCCATTGCCGCATCTTCCCCGGCCGGCTCCGCGTCGTTCCCTTTCTAGGCCTCGCTGTCGTCCACCGCCTTTGTGCTGTCGGCGCGGCGTGGTCAATGTGGTCAACGAACGACTTCCATCGGAAGTGTACTGTACGTTGTGAGTCTGACAGCTGGGTCCACGGCCGCAGCAAGGAAGTGCCTCCTTATTACGTTCAAAATAATTATTCCTCCACCTGACAGCAGGGACCCACTGGACGGGCCACCGTATTTCTTAAAAAAACGTTTCCCCCTGACTGCTGGGACCCACCAACTACATCTTCGCACGCAAGGAAGTGCCTGATAGTCGTACCCACCCATTTGAAGCGTACGTAGCATTGTCATTCTGGTTGCGAACGTGTACGTACATACGATTGGTCTGTCTGCAGGCTGCAGCGATGAACTACGGACGTGCAAGGAAGGGCACGTGTCATAGTAGAGGCGCGCACGTAGCATGTACACGTAAGTACAGCGGCCAAGGTGCAAGAAAGTGAATACAGCCACGTACGTACATACGGGCGGGGTCTCGAACGCCTACTCGCGCGTGCGTACGGCCAGGGCTCGTGTACATGGCTGTGGCTGGGTCGGAACGGAGAAATTGCGTCGTCGTCGTATTCATGGGGAGCCAACCGGCTGGGTCGGAACAGAATGCGTCATCGTGTTCATCGGGAGCCAACCGGCTTGGATGGAACAAGCAATGGAAACGAGGCCTGGCGTACCGCAGAACGGAGGAAACGACCTTGTGTTGGACCGGCCACGGTCGAAACGAGATCCTGTTCATCGGGAGGGGTCTGGCGTATCACAAAACGGAGGAAACGGACCACCTATGGTGGAAACGCGGTCATGTTGATTGGGTGGGGTGTGGCGTACTGCAAAACGGAGGAAAAGGACTTGTGTTGGAGCGATACGGTCGAAAAGGGGGTCCTGTTCATCGGGAGGGGTGTGGCGTACCGCAAAACGGGACTCCACGGGATATTGTTCATCTCCACCGTCAACCTCCTCCAGCCTCCACGGGTTACTGTTCATCCACCGTCAACCTCCTCCAGCCTCCACCTGCGACTGTTCATCCACGGGCTCCCGTTCATCCAGCCTCCACCGCGCGCTCCTCCACCGGCTACTATTCAACCAGCCCTCTCCACGGGGGTCCTGTTCAACCACCCCTCCACGGGCAACTGTTCATCCAGCCCTCCACTGGCTACTGTTCAACAAGCCCTCCACCGGCTACTATTCAACCAGCCTTCCACGGGGTCCTATTCATCCAGCCCTCCATGGGGTCCTGTTCATCCATCGGCTCGATCGATCGGGGTACTGTTCATCCAGCGGCAAAGGCCTCTACTACCATGGGGGTCCTGTTCATCCAACCCCCCAACGAGAACTGTTCATCCAAACCCCCTCAGCAATGCTGACTGTTCATCCAGGGAAGAAGGCAGGAGTGTTCGATCGGCTTCAGTTAGCAGCAGTAGCGAAGGAATCACACTCAGGTTCAGTTAATAGCAAGGGATTGATCGATCTCTCGGGTTCAGTAACGCGTAGCCTGCAGTGCAATCGCTCGGGTTCAGTTAGAGCCCAACGCCTCGCTCAGGTTAAGTTAGAGCCCAGCGCCTCGCACACACACGTGTACGTATGAGAGAAACGCGCATCGCTCGGCCCCCGACCAGCCACCGTAACCGGGAACTCCCCGAAGTATTTTCCTCGCACTCGCTTCTACCATGGTTTTTTCCGTCATGACGGTACAAAGAATGTCATGCAGCTGCGTCTTCGGCCCGCCTAGGACGAAAAGCCCATTTTTTGTCATAGAAGTAGGACCCCACCACATTTATGATGATACTGGGTTTTTTCACAATTATCGTCATAGAAGTGTCATAAGTATGACAGGAAAAAAATTCGTTCGGCTCAAAATGTCACGGATCTGTCTTTTTTTGTAGTGAGTATAGTAGCAAAATCTAATGCAAGCATGAGAGAATGGAATGGGTGATATCGAGATGATCAAAGGGGGGGGGGCTTGCCTAGAAGCTCCGCTGAAAGGGAAGAAGCGGTCATCGTCGACGTAGTCGATCACAGGGGCATCATCAGTATCGGGGTCTACCGGAGAGAAGAGGGGAGAGAAACAGTAAATACAGAGCAAACAAGTGCATGACATGACAATAAGCAGCACTAGGTGTGTTCTAACGCGATGCTACACCATACCGATGAATGGGAAAACATACGGGAAAGCTTTCCCGAAGTTTGGCATTTTCGGACAGATGAAACGGAGGGGGACGGTTGCACGTTCGCTATGCTAGGAATGTGTGGCAGACGAACGGACTGCGTATCTGGATTCGTCGCATCGTTCTGAGCTACTTTCATGTACAAAGTATTTTAATCCGTTACAATTATTTTCCTCTGAATTATCAAAGTTTTAGCAATATTTCAATAATTCCTGAAATTTTCTTGTCTGAGAATTCGACACTTTTAAACATCTTTTAGCTGTTTTCAAAAGGCTACAACTATGGATCCGTACCTCCTATGATTTTGTGTCGTATATCAATTTTGAGCATTTTTTGCGATCTACATGTTAGTATCACTTTTATCCATATTAGAGTTCATTAGCTTGATCATCAACAACTCTAAATTAGCTATGAAAATAAAGTTGTTTTCGGTTTTTCTGTTAACATAACACAGAACTTTGTGAGTTTCGTAGGAATTAATCCACGCACCAAATGGATTTGGTCCAATGGAAACATTTGAACCTTGTCAAGTGTACTACCTCCTCATAATAGTTTTGCTCCTGTTAAAAGTTGTTTAGTCACTTTTTAGGGGTTGTCCAGAGGGTCAGTTAGTGTATAATTAGAAAAGCTAGCTACATCTACAGTAGCTAGCAGTAGTATAGTACATAGGAGGAGCAAGCGGACGGGGGCGCTGCAGCAGGGGAGGCAAGGCCGTGCGTGTAGCGATGACAAGGTGAAGCGGGCGGCGCAGGTGACAGGGGGCACGGGCGCGGCGGGGAGTGGCGGCGCTAGGCGGCGAGGTACGCGAGCAGGGAGGCGTGGGGACGACGGGTAGCGTGAGGCGGTTGCGGGCACCGGAAGGCGCTGGCATTGTGGCACAACACGGTCGGGCAGCAACGGTCGGGGCTCGCGGCTGGGCGCGTGTGAGGCGTAGCCAGGGAGGCGAGCGCGTGCAGGCGGGCGACCATGGCATGAGGTGGGTGACATGGGGATGAGCTGGGTGCGGCGAGTGGCAGCGATGCGAGCAGCAGTGGCAGCAGTGAAGGGCCACAGTAGAGCAGCTAAGCAGCAGCGTAGCCGCGGCATTGGCGCAGCGGGGAAAGAGCTTCAGCAAAAGCAGTGTGGGCAGGCGAAGGGTGGCGAGTGCACCTGGCGCGGTGAGCAGATGAGGGGCACGGTCAGGGAGTGCCCAGGACGCGGCGGAATCGCGGCAAGCGCGCACGCATAGAAAACTCCGGCGCGGCAGTGACAACGGCACACAACGACTAGGCAGGGGGAAAAGTAGAGGGGATTCACAGTGTTGCTCACCTAGAGGCACACGAAAGGCCGGCAATGGATTAGAAGCAGCAGGGCGGTCGGAGTTGACGGAGATGGCCGACAACTGAAGCGGACGAGGGCGATGCCGATCCGGTGGAGGAGGGGGTTCCGGCTCGTTTTCATCTTCGTAGTGGACGCATCGGACGACGGCAGTCTTCGTGGATGCAACGACAAGGCGAGAGGTGGCCAGTGGCCGCGGTAGAGTGAGGCGGACGGCGACAGGCACATCGGCGAGAGGTGGATCTAGAGGAGGGGAGAGGCGGACAGAGCGGGGAGGGGGCAAGTGGGGTGAGTGGGAGCGAGGGCTGAGGCGCCAGGGGGGGGGGGGGGGTGGAGGCCTTATCCACGCCGGGGCGCCAACTGCGAGGTGGGTTCGGCGGGGACGCGGCTCGGGTCATCTCGGTCGTCTCCCTGTAGCGGGGTAGACGATAAAGGGGAGGGGTTCGGTTGGGTGGGCTAGGCCCAGGGGGCAGGTAGGTTGTGGGCCTTTTTTCTTTTCTTTTTATTTGTTTGTATTTTTGCTTTTACACTTCTAGTTTTCTTTTAATTTTGCATAGCAATTAGCTTTATAAAATATAGGAGCAGCACCTAAATTGGTTTTACTAATTATACCACTACCACATTTAGTGTGAGGTTCAAATAAAATAGTTTAGTATTTTTCTAATTTAAAAAGCACTTATATAATTGTTTTAGCCAGTGTTTTAGTTAGTTTAGGGCAGTTAAACACTTTGCAACAATGTTGGTCCACCACCATAATTAGTTATGGAATATTTGCCACACTTTGAACATTTTATTTTGCATGTTTGAGAAATTTGAAATTTTAGACTTTAATTTAAATATGAAAGTGAACTCGGTTTGGATCAAAGTGAGGTTTAGCAACAGTAACGCGGTGACATGGCACCATTAACAGGGGATTACTATAGCTTAATTATCCGGGCATCACAATTCTCCTCCACTAAAAGAAATCTCGTCCCGAGATTTTAGGAGGTAAAATCAAACAAAATGAGGTATTCATGAGGAAGACGATCCTCGAGATCCGAAGTGGCTTCATCCTTAGAATGATTTGACCAATAGACTTTAATAATTTGATAGCTCTCAGACGGGTGCGATGTTCAGCTTGAACAATAACGCGGATCGGATGCTCTGTGCGAGTGAGATCACCTTGCAGAGGTTGACCTCTATAAGCCATGTGGTTGTTGCAATAAGACTTGTGACTCAGGTGCATCGGCCATGAATTAGCATTGCCAAGGGTATAAAAATACCGTAGTCACAGTCTGTGACTGTTTCCATACATCGCTGCATTCGGAGATCCAGATCTAGTTGAGTAAACAGATACTTCATACAATGGGTACCAAAAGGAAATGCTGCCACAACTTCAGTGCAAATTTAACTACGGCAAGTTCAAGCTCATGGACTGGGTAGTTCTTTAGGAAAGATATCATGGAATTCACAAACGACGTGAGAGTTTTCAATTCTCACAAGAGGAGAAGAGTTTAACGCATTCAAGGAATAAATCCGTGATTCGGCATTTCAAACAAGTTGAGCATGACAACTTACTATCTCACTTGAAGGATGTAGTAGATGGACAATTTTAGTGGCGCAAATGATAGAAGTGCATGTGTTTTCAGCCATTCCATTCTCAAAATGAGGTCGATATTGGACGACTTCAAAGTAATGGTGGAATCATGGAATTCCAACCCTGCAAATTCAACGGGGACATTGTGACTAACCATGGTGGTTCGACATTGGCCCGCGTAATGTAGTTCGGAATTCCGGTCAAGTGATTGTAGTTCCAACACGTAAGGAACGCATGTGGTTGTTCCACCATCGAGTAGCGAAACTTTTCAGGTAATAAGCTGCAAAGGTGACATAGTTGGCAGGGGCTACATCAGCAGACGCCAGCTCAAAAGTGATGTCACAGAGCTAGTCATCAGCATCATGGGGCTGAGTTGAGTTGCGGTAGATGACAGTGTTGAGACACGCAAAGTCTTGCAGAGTCACTGGGGCGGGTTGCTGATTCGTATTGGGGTGCGGAAACTGAGCCATGACTCCTTCCATGAACTGGCGATTCAGCTCAACTGCTATATCATTCCGGCCATGTATTCGGGCGGTCACGACTAGCGGTTCTAACCATCCTGCTTAAATGCAACAGGGGGTAGTATAGCAAGGGGTGGAGCAAGTGTATGGAGTCATTCATGATGTAATCAGAACAATGAGCAAAGGCGCAATATGTACAAAACAGTAGTCATTAAAGACATACATATATATATACAGAGCCATTTACACGTTGTTAGTATGAGTTCGGACAAGAGAATCATCCTATACATACTAGGAGGCACACATGCACGTGATGGAGGAATACCACAACGGGACATAGCAAAGGCTACATCAGCGTTGGGGAAAACCACTGGAGCGAGGAATTTGCAAGTGATGACGCAGGGCGCCCTTGATAAGAGGAACCTGCAATCAGTGAACATTGTGAAGCATATATTGGCCTTCAATTCGAGAAAGGGGTAATACAAATCTCTGGATGGATGTGATCACGAGATCCTAATGTTAGAGTTAGCAAAATCATTAAACCCGAATAGAGGAGAGATCAGAGTCCCAAAGTATAGACAAGGAATAAAAGATCCTAATACCATCCATTTGGCGACGTGGGCCTGTAAGCCACACATCCATGTTAGTAAAACAATTTTTTCAAGGACTAGACTCAACTTCGGCCAAGGAGTTGGAAAGGGGGTTCCTACAGGCAGTCGGCTCTGATACAAACTTGTGACGCCCCCGATTCGACCATACACTAATCATACACGCAAACATGTACGATCAAGATCAGGGACTCACGGGAAGATATCACAAAACAACTCTAGACACAAATTAAAATAATACAAGCTTCATATTACAAGCCAGGGGCCTCGAGGGCTCGAATACATAGCTCGATACACAAGAGTCAGCGGAAGCAACAATATCTATGTACAGACATAAGTTAAACAAGGATGGCTTAAGAAGGCAAACAGAAAAGCAACAATGATCGAAGAGGCAAGGCCTCCTGCCTGGGACCTCCTAACTACTCCTGGTCGTCGGCGGTCTCCACGTAGTAGCATCCGTCGGCGGTGGCATCTGACTCCAGGGATCCACCATCTGGTTGCATCAACCGGAAAGAAGAAGGAAGGGGGAAAAGGGGTAGCAAAGCAACCGTGAGTACTCATCCAAAGTACTCGCAAGCATCAGATCTATACTAAGTATGCATTGGTATCAAATGGAAGGGTTGTGTCTATGGACTGAACTTCAGAAAGCTAGAATAAGGGGAGGAGGCCTAGCCTATCGAAGACTAGCATCTTCAAGCAGCTCCAAGCATCTTGCAGCATGTAGAAGAGTAAAGAATAGCAGTTTATAATTGACAAGCATGTTGTAGTATTAATGCCCAGAGATCCTTCCCCGACTCCCTACGAGAAAGCAATCCCGGAGCCACATATCTCAAGTATCCATTTCTAGTTATATAAGATTAGGATACAAGTCAGAACGTCCGTTACCGTGGACACGGCTATTAATAGATAATCTTCCCTGCAGGGGTGCACCACGTTACCCAACACGCTCGATCACGCTGGCCGGACACACTTTCCTGGGTCATGCCCGGCCTTGGAATATCAACACCTCGCAGCCCTACCTAGGCTCAGTAGAGAGGTCCACGCCGGTCTACATCCTAAGCACTCTGGGGTCTTGGGCCCATCGCCCGTTGCACTCCGAGTCGTTGTGTGCAGGGTGAATACCCGCGCCGCCTCGGATGGCCAGCATGATCCAACCGCCACAAAGCTGAACTGGACGTCTGACAAAGCTTCGGCTGATACTGCGACGTCGAGGCCCATAACTATTCTCGCATGGTGGTTAGTGCATAAAGGCCAAAGGCCAATTTAGAACAAATACCCAAACCTGTTAGTGCATTAACAATTAAAAGTAGTGACGGCTGTCGGGACAAGTCCGGAGCTACCACCCCCTCCTGCATGATACCGCTAAACAGCCAGCCGCCACCGTAACTCCTCGGGTGCTCTCCGGGCCCGCCCGACTTTCACCAATGTCTCAAGTAAATTCAAGGTAACCGTGTGTCCAAACATCAAGGGGAAAACCCCGAGGAACCATCCTCGGTGAATTCCACTCGATGTAATCATCGAGGTGAACATAAGAGGAACCACCCTCGAGGTTCACACTTGAGGTGTTGCACTACAGAGCCGTATCGGGAATGGTGAAGGAGGAACCACCCTCGTTGACCATGACAGATTAGCTACTCTACAGAGATCTCATCAGGAGTGATGTATGAGGTTCCAGCCTCGGCACTCTATGGTAACTCTGCAGAGTCGAGCAACAAAAAGGGGCGTGATGTGATGTGAGGTGTCGCGCTCTGGTCATCAATCACGTTGATCGAGTCGTCGATGATGAAGCAGGGGCAACAAGGACAAGGATGGGGGTCACTGATGGATCACTAACCAACCTATACTAAGCAGTTTAGGATAAGCAGGTAGGTAACAATAGCAGGTACAAAAGCAGGCCATGCATCAGAATAGGAGCAATCAAGTACAGTAGTAAAATCTAATGCAAGCATGAGAGAATGGAATGGGCTATATCAGGATGATCAAACGGGGGGCTTTCATGGAAGCTCCGCTGAAAGGGAAGAAGGGGTCGCCGTCGAGTAGTCGATCATAGGGGCAGCATCAGTCTCGGGGTCTACCGGAGAAAAGAGGGGGGAGAAACAGTAAATACAAAGCAAACAAGTGCATGCCATGACAATAAGCAGCACTAGGCGTGTTCTAACGCGATGCTACATGATCCCGAGGAAGCGGAAAACACCCGGAAAGCTTTCCCGAAGTTTGGCATTTTCCGACAGATGAAACGGAGGGGGACGGTTGCACATTTGCTATGTAAGGAACGTGTGGCAGACAAACAGACTGCGTATCCGGATTCGTCTCGTCGTTCTGAGCAACTTTCATGTACAAAGTATTTTAATCTGAGTTACAATTATTTTCCTCTAGATTATCAAAGTTTTAGCAATATTTCGAAAATTCCTGAAATTTTGCTAAGTCTGAGAATTCGACAATTTTAAACATCTTTTAGCTGTTTTCAGAAGGCTACAACTATGGATCTGTACCTCCTATGAATTTGAGCCGTATATAAATTTTGAGCATTTTTGTGTGATCTACATGTTAGTATCACTTTTATCCATGTTAGAGTTCATTAGCTTGATCATCAACAACTCTAAATTAGCTATGAAAATAAAGTTGTTTACGGTTTCTCTGTTAACAGAACATAGAACATTATGATTTTCGTAGGAATTAATCTACACACCAAATGGATTTGGTCCAATGGAAACATTTGATCCTTGTCAAGCGTACTACCTCCTGATAATAGTTTTGCTCCTGTTAAAAGTTGTTTAGTCGCTATTTAGGGGCTGTCTAGAGGGTCAGTTAGTGTATAATTAGAAAAGCTAGCTACATCTACAGTAGCTAGCAGTAGAATAGTACAGCGGAGGAGCGAGCGGGCGGGGGCGCTGCAGCAGGGGAGGCAAGGCCGTGCGCGTAGCAACGGCAAGGTGTAGCGGGCGGCGCAGGTGACAGGGGGCACGGGCGGCGCAGGCTCTGGGGCACGGGCGCCAAATGACGGCCGCATGGGCGGTAGTGGCGGCGCTTAGGCGGCGTAGGTACGCGAGCAGGGGAGGCGTGGGACGACGGGCCGCGCCAGCGGTTGCGGGCACGGGAATGCACTGGGTTGGCGGCACGATGCGGTCGGGCAGCAGCGGCCGGGGCTCGCGCGGCTGGGCGCGCGTGAGGCGTAGCCAGGAATGCGAGCGCGTGCTGGCGGGCGGCCATGACACGAGGTGGGTGACGTGGGGAGGAGCTAGGCGCGGCGAGTGGCAGCGGTGCGAGCAGCAGTGGCAGCAGTGAAGGGCCGCGGTAGAGCACCGTAGCCGCGACATTGGCGCAACGGGGAAAGAGCTTCAGCAAAAGCAGCGCGGGCAGGCGCGGGGTGGCGAGTGCACCTGGCGCGGCGAGGGGATGCGGGGCACGGTCAGGGAATGCCCAGGACGCGGTGGAATCGCGGCAAGCGCGCACGCATAGAAAACTCCGGGCGCGACAGTGACGACGGCACTCGATGACTGGGCAGGGGGAAAAGTAGAGGGGATTCACGGCGTTTCTCACCTAGAGGCACACGAAAGGCCGGTGACGGATTAGAAGCAGCAGGGCGGTCGGAGTTGGCGGAGATGGCCGGCGACTGAAGCTGATGAGGGCGATGCGGATCCGTCTAAGGAGGGGGTTCCGGCTCGTTTTCGTCTCCGTAGTGGACGCATCGGACGACGGCGGTCTTTGTGGATGCAACGACAAGGCGAGAGGTGGCCGGTGGCCGCGGCAGAGTGAGGCGGACGACGACGGGCACGTCAGCGAGAGGCGGATCTAGAGGAGGGGAGAGGCGGAGAGAGCGAGGAGGGGGCAAGTGGGGTGAGTGGGAGCGGGGGCCGAGGCGCCACGGGGGAGGTGGAGGCCTTATTCACGCCGGGGCGCCGACGGCGAGGTGGGTGTCGGTGTCAAAACCGGTGGATCTCGGGTAGGGGGTCTCGAATTGTCGGTCTAAGGTCGATGGTTCGAGGAGACGGGGGACACGATGTTCACCCAGGTTCGGGCCCTCTCTGTGGAGGTAATACCCTACTTCCTGCTTGATTGATCTTGATGAATATGAGTGTTACAAGAGTTGATCTACCACGAGGTCGTAATGGCCAAACCCTAGAAGTCCAGCCTATATGACTATGGTAATGAGTATCCGCTATCCGGACTACGCCCTCCGGTTTATATAGACACCGGAGGGATCTAGGGTTACATAGAGTCGGTCATATAGGAAGGAATTTTCATAGTTGATCGCCAAGCTTGCCTTCCACGCCAAGGAGAGTCTTACCGGGACACGGGTATAGTCTTCGGCCTTCATGTCTTCACAGCCCATCAGTTCGGCCCATGGATAACAGGTCAGATGCCTGAGGACCCCTTAGTCCAGACTCCTCAAGAGCTCTCGAACACGGCTTCAATGACGAGGAGTCCGGCGCGCAAATTGTCTTCGGCATTGCAAGGCGGGTTTCCTTCTATCCGAACTACAAGATAGTCTTCGGACGCGATGATAGTATCTGGACCTGTCACACACACACCATACACAACCACAGAGAGAATATAATTTTGCACGAGTCCAATCCACTAACAAATTTTGGTAGCATGACATCACGTCCGACCGGTCATAATTCAGGACCATTTCGTGTCCGACGCTCCACGTCCCAAGACGCGGTTGCCATTGACACGTCTTGTCGAAGTAGAGATCGTGCCCCCTTATAGTGGGATCCTCATCAATGCAGGCATGGGTAACCCAACCGTGCTGTTTATACAGCCCTTGGGAATATGCGAGTTTTTAGGGCGAGTGGGGAGGCGCTTGATATTAGCGGACTTTATAAGGAGATAAGGATTCTCTTCCTTCACCCACACCCTTTCTCTCCTTCAGTCCTTCCGTCCTTGAGCTCCAGCGCCCAAGCTTTAGCTTTTCCTCGTTCGAGAAAGCACTCCAAACATGTCCGGATCTGGAGCTGGAGGCAAGTGGATGGCCTCCTCCATTAAGAAGAAGGACATCACGGAGCTCCGGGAGGCCGTATATTTGGCCAAGGAGATTGCTCACCGACTCCCGGCAAAATGGCAAATCGTCCCCACTCCCGAGCCCCATGAGAGGGTTGTGTTTCTCACACACTTTGTCCGCGGGCTGGGATTCCCTCTCCACCTGTTTGTCCGCGGACTGATGTTTTACTATGGGCTAGACTTCCATGACCTAGCCGCTAACTTCATTCTCAACATCACGGCATTCATTGTCGTGTGCGAGGCCTTTCTCTGCATCCCACCTCATTTCGGCCTATGGCTAAAGACCTTCAATGTGAAGCCGAAGGTGGTGAGCGGTCAACAAGAAGAATGTGGAGGTGCTATGGTGGGCAAGATGCCCAATGTTACCTGGCCCGAAGGCTCCTTCGTGGAGACGGTGAAGGGGTGGCAATCGGGGTGGTTCTACATCACCGAGCCGCATGGCGCTGACTGGGCGGCGGCCCCCGAATTTCGATCTGGAACCCCGATGCGGCTCACCTCCTGGCAAGAGAAGGACCTAACATTGGGTCCCTCAGACGAGCTGACTGGGCTCCAGACGTGCGTCCAGAACATGATAGACAGGAAAATCAGGCTCGTCAACGTGATCCAGGTCATGCTCATTCGTCGGGTTCTTCCGTGCCAACGCCGGACTTGCTACCTGTGGGAGTACGATCTGGCCAAGCACCAGACACTACTAGAGCTCTTCGGCATGACGCACGAAGACATCTGGAAAGTGCTCTTCAAGGCCGACGAGACACCACCGCCCACAATCGAGGATCGCGGGCTCAGCTTAAAACGTCAGGGTAATTCGGTAAGTTGTTTCATGTTTTCAAGGCATACCCTTTACTAGCATATTTTGAGGAAAAAGCCTAAGCCTTCCTATCCATGTTTTCAGGCTTGGATCGAGGTAGCAGGGGGATTAACTGTCCAGCTCTGCTGCCCGAAGACCCCGAATTTCCATTACTGACGAAAATGTTGTTTCCAGCACCTTATGAGGTGCTGGAGAAGACGGCCAAGAAAGCGGCCAATGGGGCCCGGAGGGGCCCTCACCGAAAAGGCGCTCCGGACGTGATGTCCGAAGACGAAACTAGCTCTTCGTCCGCCGAGGACGATGACGAGGAGGAGGAAGAGGAAGATGACTCCCCACCTGAGGTTGCGAGTAAGAAGAGAACAGCTTCCACGCATCTGGAGGCGAAGGCACCCAAGAGGGGGAAAGGCTTCCCTGTGGATAACTCCGCATGGGATGTTGATAGCAGTCCGGAGCGGCCTTCCCGGGACAAGCCTTGGACTGTATCGTAAGTATCAAAAATATTTATTCACGCCCGAACGTCTGTCCTTTCCGCCTTGTAATATTTGATATGTTTGAATCGTGTTATTGCAGTCCTACTCGGGACAGTTCTCCGCGATCTTCATCAGAAGGTTCGCTGGACCCAAAGGAGAGGGTCAGTATGTCACTGCCGTCGGCCTACTCCCCTTCAGCCAATGGTGATGACGAGGAGGCATCCCAAAGGGCCTCCTCGGGCCAGGGGAAGGCTATGGAGATCGTCAGGGTGGCGCCCCAGGATGACTCCCGGGCTGCCGGATATATGGGGGGAAAATCCCCTACGGAGACGGACTGTGTGGGCCGAGTTCTACTCGACCCTCAGCCGGATTCTATTCCGGAGACCTATACGGCTCCAGAGTCCAGCAAACGGCCCTTCCCAAAAGGAGGGGGTGAGCTACCGGTGACCTCTATCCAACCGGAGGTGCCGGATCGTCTATTGGAAGCGTTGCAAGGCGCCTCCATTGTGGATGAGCACCGTGCCCATATGGGTACGGTGATTGAAAGGGTTCATGTCGGATTTCGGGTTTCGGCAGACCCTCTAGGTTCGAACTCTGGGGTGAGCGCGGAGATCTCGCCCCCTACCTACCTACACCTCGTTGCCTCGCAAGGATCTAGAACTACACGAAGTGCAGCACAAGGGACACAAGGTTTATACTAGTTCGGGCCACCGTTGTGGTGTAATACCCTACTCTAGTTTGTGGTGTGGTGGATTGCCTCTGGGCTGATGATGAACAGTACAAGGAAGAACAGCCTCGCGAGGGTCTGTTCTTGGCTGGTGCGATGAACTGCTAGGGGGAGTTCAGTCGCTTCTCTCTCTCTCTGCGATTGATCTCTCGATGCCTCTACCCTGTGGGTGGCTAGTCCTATTTATAGGCAGAGGCCCTGGGCCTCTTCCCAAATATTGAGCGGGAAGGGCACCAACAATTGGCCACTTTGAAGGGGAACATCTAGTACACTTATCCTGACTAAAGTTGGTCCTCGCCTGCCAAAGGCTCTGGTGGTGACACCGGCTTGGGCTCCATGATGACTTCCTTCCTGCCGTTGCGACGGTCTTGGTCTTGTTGCACCGAAATGGGTGCCTTTGCTTGATCCTCTCGCCTGCGCTTGCCCCCTTTGCACCAAAGAGGAAATGAGGGCACTACGCGGGCTGGCGCCCGCCTGGCGCCCTTGGTCATCATGGCTTGCGTCGTGGGCACCTCGTGAGGTACCCCGCCTTGATCTCTCCGCCTCCTCGCGAGCCAGCCTGACGAGACCGTGCCTGAGAAAGCTTCCTGTTGTCCGCCCCGCGAGGCTCTGCCCCTCACGAGGGTCTTGAGCTCATGCTGATGAAGATGGGCCGTACTGGGCCACTCCTTGAGCCATGCCGCAGGCCGCAGGCAGGCAAGTCTGGGTACCCCCGTTTCCTGAACGCCGACAGTAGCCCCCGGGCCCAAGGCGCGCCTGGATTTGGCTGAGCAGAGAAGCGAAGGGGCAAGTGCGAAGCGCCACGGGACCTAACAGCCTGCGGCCTTGGGCGCCGCTTGGCGATTGATTGGACGCGGGCGTCTCCACTTCCCCACGACGCCTCGACAACTGCATGAATTGACAAGTCCCTGCATGCGAAGCGGTTCATGATTACCTGCAGTCGTGGAGGTCGACGGTTGGCCTTCCCCGGCTATAAGTACGGAACGGCGCGGGCCCTTCCAGCCCATCTCTTCTTGATTCTCCTTCTTCTCCATGGCTCCACCGAAGAGGTTCTCGGCCGCGGAGAAGGGAAAGGCCCGCCAGGTAGAGCCTGACTCTCCCCCGGCCAAGCGCGGTCGAGGCCGTCCTTGCAAGCACCCTGCGGCTCCCGTAGCGGCTTCCCGCGGCCATGGAGGGGATCTCCTATGCGGCGACGGGCGTCAGGCTACTGATGCGGGGCGCGCTACGGCCGCGCGACCCCCTAGGCCATGCTTCCGCTCGGCGGAGGTGCTGCCGGAGTTTGTCGTGTGGTCGGTGGAGCCGACCAGCACCCGGCTCCGGCTTCCCCGCTTCTTCTTAGGTGAACTTCCGTCCGGCGCCCGGGCGGCCTGCGGGCTCCAAAGTGCGGTTGCTGCAGCCGGGCCTCCTGGGCTTCGCTGGAGGTCTCCGCAGCCGGGAGTGTGGCCCTGACCCGCGGCTAGCAAACGTTTGCCCGCGCGCGTGGTCTGAGACGGTGGTGCACCCTGCACTTCAAGTTCGACGGCGATGCCACCCTCTACATGAGGGTGTTCGGGGAAGATGGTCGCCGCGCTGGGTGCTGCCCCGAGGACGACGACCGCGGCCGTGAGCCCAGCCCCGGCGACGATGAAGATGGCAGCGCGCGCGTGATTGGCGGCGCCCGGGGTTGGTTGAGCATTGGCGTCTCCTCTTCGGACAGCGGCTCCTCCAGCGGTGGCCGTGACCAGCCCCTGCGCCGCCGCGCTCGCCTGGAGGGAGGTAGCGGGTCTGCCCGCCGTCGCGCCTCGGTGAAGCGCGAGAGGGAGTCCGCCTGAGCTCCGGGGGTAGTCCGAGCTCTCACCGCGAGTCGGTGTCGGGTGAGCCGCGCCTGTTTTGTTCTTTTTCCTTTTCCTGCGCAAGGAGACAGTAGTGTAGGGCCCCGCGGGGGCGTGCTTGGACTATTGCTGTTAATTATCGTACTGTTTCCGCTATTTTTGTATTATGCCTTTGTGCCATACACCTGCGCGTAGAAATTACTTAGCTCGGGGGGCCTGATGTGGCCTTTGCGTCCCGAGGCCGAGGCCTCGTCGAACGCTTCATGTCCTGCAAAGGTTAGCCTGGAGAGGTAGCTCCGGCTCACCTCGGTGTGGAGGCGACCGACCCAGTCCTGTGTTAGGTGTTGCAGGTGCCCGCGGGGCACGGACTGGAGGGGTTCTCCTATAGTGGACCCGGGTAGGGAAGCCTCAAACGATAAGGGCAGAAAACACTCGCGAGGGTGCCCGCGCTGCTCCCCCGCGAGACTTGCGCGAGAGAAATCGAGGCAGGAGAGCGAAAAAGGCAGAGAGTCACAAGCCAAAGACGGTGACAACTTCAATAAAACTTCAAATGGGAATGAACAATCCAACTGCAGAAAGCAAATGAGAAAAGCCGCGTCCGGCACCTAATCTAGTCTTCGACGCCTTCTCACCGGCGCGGAGCTAAGTGCTGCCACTGGGCGTGGGAGGGAGCCCTAGGGCCTGAGGCCGGCGCTCCTGAGACTCCGTGGCGTGTACAGCCCCAACTCATTATTACGTGAGAGTGTCACGGGCGGCGAGCTTCACAGGCTCCGGGCCTTTCTCAGAAAAATAAACTTCACAGGCGTTTGCCTTCTTGCCTTGCACCGGGCCTTTCATAGATAGATAAGCTTCATAGGAATTCGCCTTCTTCACAGGCACCGGGCCTTTTTCCAAAATGCGGCGCTTCACAGGCATTCGCCTTCTTCACAGGCACCAGGCCTTTTTCCAAAATGCGGCGCTTCACAGGCATTCACCTTCTTCACAGGCACTGGGCCTTTTTCCAAAACGTGGCGCTTCACAGGCATTCGCCTTCTTCACAGGCACCGGGCCTTTTTCCAAAACGCGGCGTTTCACAGGCATTCACCTTCTTCATAGGCACCGGGCCTTTTTCCAAAATGCGGCGCTTCACAGGCATTCGCCTTCTTCACAGGCACCGGGCCTTTTTCCAAAACGCGGCGCTTCACAGGCATTCGCCTTCTTCACAGGCACCGGGCCTTTTTCCAAAACGCGGCGCTTCACAGGCATTCGCCTTCTTCACAGGCACCGGGCCTTTTTAGGGGTAAAACCTCCGGAGGTGCTGGATGTTCCACGCGTTCTGGACGGGCACCCCCTCCTGAGTCTCCAAGCGCGTGGAGCCGGGCCTGGAAACATGAACAACCTTGAACGCGCCCTCCCACATGGGAGATAGCTTATGCAGTCCCTCCCTAGAGAGAACCCGCCTGAGCACGAGGTCCCCTACCTCGAGAGTCCTGGGGCGGATGTTGCGGTAGTGGTATCGCCGCAGCGCTTGTTGGTATCTTGCCGCTCGTAGCGCGGCTTCCCGATGATGCTCCTCCCCCAGCACGAGGTCCGTCCCCCGCATGGCGTCCTGCTGCGCCTCGTCGAACGCCAGGACACGTGCAGAACGACGTCTGACCTCGTGAGGGAGGACTGCTTCAGCTCCATAGACCAGGAAGAACGGGGTCTCGCCAGTCGGCTTGGTCGCGGTTGTGCGGATGGACCATAATACGGACTGAAGCTCATCGTACCAGCCTCTGCCGCCGGTGAGGGAGTCCTGGATTAGGGGGTGTCCGGATGGCCGGACTATGACCTTTGGCCGAACTCCTGGACTATGAAGATACAACATTGAAGACTTCGTCCCGTGTCCGGATGGGACTTTCCTTGGCGTGGAAGGCAAGCTTGGCAATACGGATATGTAGATCTCCTACCATTGTAACCGACTCTGTGTAACCCTAACCCTATTCGGTGCCTATATAAACCGGAGGGTTTTAGTCCGTAGGACGGACAACAATCATACCATAGGCTAGCTTCTAGGGTTTAGCCTCTCTGATCTCGTGGTAGATCTACTCTTCTACTACCCATATTATCAATATTAATCAAGCAGGAGTAGGGTTTTACCTCCATCGAGAGGGCCCGAACCTGGGTAAAAACATCGTATCCCTTGTCTCCTGTTACCATCCGCCTAGACGCACAGTTTGGGACCCCCTACCCGAGATCCGCCGGTTTTGACACCGACATTGGTGCTTTCATTGAGAGTTCCTCTGTGTCGTCACCGTCAGGAAGGATGCCTCATCCCGTCTTTAAGGATGGGACTGTTGCTAAAGAAGCTTTGGCTGTCGGCCAAACTCTCCGGCTAGGCGGTTTTCTTATGACCGCCTGTTCGACCGCCGCGCCGACGATGACTTCTCGGGTCATCGAAAGCAATCTTCACGTTAACTCGGAGCTCGCCGAGCAGTTAGATCCGATGGAGCTCTCTTCCTTAAACGAGATCTTAAATCGCATCGCCGCCCTGGGAGTCGCTACAGACTATGGTCAGATTGGGCTTAAACCCGATCTGAGAGAGCTTAACTCTCCCCAGGTTACCCACCATGTTGCTGTGGTGGAGGAACAACACGGCGACCCTTCTTCTATCTTAAGGACTAGCCACGTCCGGATTCCAAATCCCTCCATGCTGGATTCTCGCGGAGGAGAGGACGTCACTCAAGCCCTCAACCTAAAGTCAGGCAACGGGCTAGATTCATTGGACAACATCCAAGAATCCAAGCTTCCAAGTTCGGAAGCTCCTCGGCCCTTAAGTTTCAGATTGGGCGTGGTTCCGGATTTAATTACACCAGCCCACCCAAACATAAGCGACCTATCTCAAATTCGGCAAGAACCCGCAGAAACAGTACACCATTACTGGGCCAGATTCCTCCTGGTTATGGACAGGATAAAGGACTGCCACGAGGAGGACGCAATCTCATTATTCAGCAACAATTGCATGGACAACGGGATCCTAAACGCTATAAGTCGCCGTGACATTACACGCTTTGCCGACTTGGCGACCATAGGACGAAAGTACTGTGCGATGGAAAGCGCCTGGAAAACCAAATCAAGATTTTGGGACAATCCGGCCTTGAATACAACCCTAGTCCGAAATAAAAGGGTGCATCATCGCCAGGCACCTGGGTTAAATACCAAAAAGCAAAAACCCTCTATAGGGCATGGAACCGTACTGAAGGGATGGCTCAATGGACCCTGTAAAATTCATAATACATAGGGCGCCACTCCAACTCATAGCCTTAGAGCATGTTGGATACTACGGCAGGTGGCCAAAAGTGGCGAAGAGCTTCTAGCTCTAGAGCACCAACCCAAGGATACCAATACGGTATTAACAGTCTTCGAGACTTTCGCATCAAATAATATGCGGAAACGAACACTCCTAGCCTCGCCGAAGTCTACCAAGTAGCAACAAAACCCATGGAATGACACGGCTATTACCTTTAATGCCAGTGACGAACCTAAATTCCGAACAGCCCGAGCACCAGCCACATTGGTCCTCAGTCCGATAGTGGACGGCTTTCGCCTTACCAAGGTACTCATGGACGGTGGCAGCGGATTGAACCTCATTTACGAGGAAATGGTGATAGACTGGAGGCGCATTGAGCGAAGCAGCACAACCTTTAGAGGAATAATCCCCAGTCGGGAAGCACACTGTACAGGAAAAATCACACTGGATGTGGTGTTCGGCACGCCAAAAATTACAGGTCCGAGGAAGTCACATTCCAAGTGGCCCCGTTCAGCAGCGGATACCACACTCTATTAGGGCGAGAGGCATTCACAATTTTTCAAGCTATACCCCATTATGGGTACATGAAGCTCAAAATGCCCGGGCCCAACGGAATCATTACTCTTGCTAGTGAGCCGGACATAGCACTCGCTACCGAAAATAAGACAGCCGCACTAGCCCTTGAGGCACTATCCGAAGCCCTAGCGGCCGAGGAACTCACTGCGCTGCGCTCCACGGTGAATAGGGACGATGTGATACTCGATAAGAGATCCAAATCCATTTCCTTCAAACCAGCGGATGAAATAGTCAAATTCCAAGTCCACCAACGGACCCTACCAAAACGGCCTCCATCGGGGCACAATTAAATCCTGATGTAGACGCCGCACTAAGAGAATTCCTACGCGAAAATTGGGACATTTTTGCCTGGCACCCTTCGGACATGCCAGGAATCCCACGCCGGCTGGCCGAGCACAGCCTAAACATCCTAAAAGGATTCAAGCCAGTCAAACAGGTTCTTCGGCGTTTCTCCGTACCAAAGAGACAGACTATTGGACGCCGGATTCATCAGAGATATAAAACATCCGGACTGGCTAGCAAACCTGGTGATGGTACCAAAGAAGGACAAATCCTGGCGCCTATGCGTCGATTTCAAGGACCTCAACAAGGCTTGCCCAAAGGATCCTTCCCCTCCCCGCATCGATCAAATCATCGACGCTACCGCAGGACACGATTCATTGTGTTTCCTCGACGCATACTCCGGCTACCACCAAATTAAGATGGCAGAGCCTGACCAAGCCGCAACGGCATTCATCACTCCATACGGCCCATTCTGCTTCAACATAATGCCCTTCAGGCTCAAAAATGCCGGCACAACATATCAGCGCATGATTCAGACATGTCTGGCAAAACAGATCGGCAAAACAGTGGAGGCATACGTAGACGATGTGGTCGTCAAAAGCAAGCACGTTGAAACTCTAGTAGACGACTTGAGGCTCACATTCGATAATCTCCAACATATGACATTAAGCTCAACCCGGAAAATGCGTTTTCGCATCGACCGGAAAGCTCTTGGGCTTCATTGTATCCGGTAGAGGAATTGAAGCAAACCCAGCCAAGATCCGAGCTCTGTCACAATTGGATATCCCAAAAGACCTCAAACAAATACAAAAATTGACTGGATGCGTGGCGGCTCTAAGCCGCTTTATCTCCCATTTGGGAGAAAAGGCATTACCCCTTTATCGCCTCCTCCGACGCACCGAACACTTTGAGTGTACGGATGCCGCCACGGCCGGACTCGAAGAAATAAAAGCCATATTGGCAACAAACCCGGTCCTGGCTGCACCCAACATGGGCGAACCAATGCTATTATACATCGCGGCAACTCATCAAGTTGTAAGCGCGGTACTTGTTAATCGAACGAGAAGCGGATGAACACAAGTTCCCTCTTCAAAAACCAGTATACTACGTGTCCATTGTCCTAACTCCATGCAAGTCACGGTACCCACATTATCAAAAGATAGCGTACGCGGTGTTTATGGCATCCCGGAAGCTGCGACACTACTTTCAAGAGTGTTCAATAACAGTAGCCTCCGAAGTACCCTTAATGGCATTATAAACAACCGTGACGCGACGGGCCGGATTGCCAAATAGGCCATTGAGCCCCTCCCGTTCGACATAACCTATAAGCCACGGAGAGCTATTAAGTCGGAAGTTTTGGCCGACTTCGTCGCCGAATGGACCGAATCCGAACTCCCTAAAGAGTACGGCGCATATTCCAACTGGATAATGCACTTCGACGGCTCCAAAATGTTGGCTGGCCTAGGGGCTGGCATCGTTCTGACGTCCCCAACCGGAGATACAGTTCAATACGTACTCCAAATAATGTATACGGACTCCAACAACACAGCCGAATACGAGGCCCTTCTACATGGTCTCCGGATGGCAGTCTCCATGGGCATTCAACGCCTAGAGGTGCGCGGTGATTCGAACCTCGTGATATCACAAATAAATGGAGACTTTGATGCCAAAGATCCGAAAATGGCAGCCTATCGCAATGCAGTCCTAAAAATGTCAGCTCGGTTGGAGGGGCTCGAATTTCACCATATAGCCCGGGACAACAACCAGGCAGCAGACGTGTTGGCACGCATCGGCGCAAAGCGCGATGCTGTCCGCCCAATATCTTCCTAGAGAGGCTGTTCAAGCCATCCGTACTATGGGAGGGAGAGTCCGGAAATAACAATCCAGACCCAACCGCACTGCCCCACACCGAACATTCTGACACAGTTGGTGGTTCTACCACCGAAATAACATCCTCAGCCCACGTAATAATGGCAGTCATTGCCCCATGGACAGAACCATTCCTAGCCTGCCTAACCAGGCAGGAACTCCCCGAGGACCAAAACGAGGCCCGCTGCATAGTGCGGCGATCTAAAGCCTACAAAGTCCATGAGGAGAGCTTTATAAGAAAAGCACAACCGAGTCCTTCAAAGGTGTATCTCCGAAGAAGAAGGGTGGAATCTTGGCTGAAATACATGGGACTCGGCGGGCACCACGCCGCAGCCCGGGCCCTTGTAGGCAAGGCCCGCCAGACAGGATTTTATTGGCCGACGGCCCGGCAGATGCTCGGGACTTAGTCCAACGATGCGTCGGATGCCGCTCTTTGCTAATCGAGCCACATGCCACCTACCACCCTCAAAACTATACCCATCACCCGCCCTTCGTGGTGCAGGGGGCTTTACATGGTCGGACCCCTTAAAGGGGAACCCACAAGCAAAAATACCCTACCGGTGATGGTGGATAAATTCACCAAATGGATAGAGGCCAAGCTGTCAATACGGCCGAATCCGGACAGGTGATAGACTTCATATCAGGGGTCGTACACCGTTACAGCGTCCCCCACAGCATCATCAATGATAACGTGATACGGAGCATCCTACGGTCATCACCATGTCAAGAGTCCGTTTGTCAAGTGACACGTGCGACCTCTACTTCACATACTCAAAGGTGAATCTTCTCCTTTATACGTGCTCACTTGACCCCTTCGAGGATGGTATACTACTTGACACTTCTCCCGTGTGCATGCATAGGTATTGTCGGAGCTTCACGGATGTTGAGGAGGAGTGCAAGCGCCAAGGAACAACTACACCATCCGCAAGGGAAGCACGAAGGCGGCAGCGAAAGAAGATGGAGACAACCCAGACCCGGACATCCGCCAGGGACCGGACATCCGGCCCCTGGAGCTTCACCCACAGCAGCCGCCCAGCCGCCAAGTACCTACAGGTCCCGGACATCCGGCCCGCAAGCCCGGACATCCGGCCCGCAAGCCCGGACATCCGGCGCCTCCCGACAGCCCAGACATCCGGCCACAGGCCCGGAAATCCAACGCCCCTATCCAGAGAGCACCGAGGCCGACCTCACCAGCCCGGACATCCGGCCCATGCCCCGGACATCCGGCCTCCCGCGAACGCCCGGACATCCGGCCCCCAGCCCGGACATCCGGCGCCTGCCTGCGCGCAGAGTCGGGCCAAAGGCCCATGTATCCCCTCCTCACTTACCCCTTCGTGGACTAGCCTATATATACTCCATCCCTTCCTCTAGTTAGGGTTAGCAAATATGATAGCTCATTATTAGGTGAGCTTTGCTCCTACCTCTACTCTTGAGAGAGAGAGACTACCACTCCCATGGAGTTCAAGACCTCCATGTGAGAAGATCTGCGGGGATATCATCAAGACCCCCTCGTGGGAAGATCCATCTAGGATATCATCAAGACCTCCTCTTGGAGATGAACCTTACCTTGTATCTTTCCCTTTGTTGTTCATGTAACTTGTGATCTTGTGTGTTTGATTGTCTAGTGGATGTGTGATTGGACTTGTTCTTGAGTGTTTCCCCTTGTGATTTCTCTCCATTCTTCCCCGCGTTCATCGTGTTCTTCGAGGGATCCCACTCCAAACGTGAAAGATCGGCCTGCACCGGGTTAGCCCCATATCATATGGTATCATGAGCCACGTTTATCACGTATTAGGAGTCACTCCCACCGTTTTCTAGCCTTCTTTTGCTTGATTTCGTCCTAAATCCGAAAATCCCCACCAAAAATAGCCCCAATTTTTTTTTGTGATTTGTTGGTTTGATGATGTTTTGTTGATTTTGATCCGTGGGTTTGCTTGGTTTCAAGTGGATCTAGCTTTCCCCCAAGTTTCCCCACCTTCCATCCACGAAATCCATCAAATTTTGCCCCCGAAATCTTCAATTTCCGCCCCCAAGTCGAAAATTTCCGCCCCAAACGAGATCTGGAATCGTCGGGCCGGACATCCGGGCCTCAGGCCGGACATCCGGGCCATCCGGCCGGACAACCGGGCCCTGGAGCACCAAATCAGCACGATTCTGGACATACACCCCCGGAAATCCGGCCCCTACCCCGGATATCCGGCCCCTGGGATTTCAGCTTTTCACGTTTCACCGTTTCGGCCATAACTAATTCATCTGGAGTCCGATTTTGACGTTCTTTAGTTCGTTTTGAAGCTATTGACATCCCCCATCCCACAAAAATACCACCAACATCATTTGACTCCATCAAATTTTCCAAAATTTGGCAAGTTTGCCTAGGCCTTCCACCATATCATCCGCATTACCACCACCGACTTCCGCAACCTAACCCATTTTGATCCATATAGCTTTAGTGGTTGCTTGAGTAGTGCTTCGAGTCTCCTAAGGTGTTTAGGCTACTTAGGGGCGGTTGCTTCTTCATCAACCACCACCTCCACTTCCGCATAGACGTGACCACCATACACTTCCGCCACCCCAACTTAACCCAAATTTGTTTGTGTTGTGAGTTGTGTCTCCTAAGGTGTTTCGGCTACTTAGGGACCGCGTGCTTCCAACTCTTACACCGTGTATAGCCAATCATTTCACTTCCGCATTGCCATGTGCAAACCACCATCGCTTTCCGCTACCACCACTTTGACAATTGAAGTTTGAGATTTTGAGTTCGCGGTGTTTCCGTTTCCCAAGGTGTTTCGGCTACTTAGGGACGTGTCTCCATCATCTTGGTATCTACATCAAGAACACCGCCACTCATCATCGCCAAGGACGGTAACCTCGATGACACCATTGTATATTCCCCTTGCAATTGCATTGTTAACCCCTAGCCCATTTTGCGTTACTTGCCTATTGAGACTAGCCATTTGAGTATTGCCGGCAACGTGACTTGTGCACATTAGTGATCATACTTCCCATAGCATACATATCATATCATATTGGTATCATCATATCATCTCTTGTGTCACAAGCTTGTTCCCGCATATATACAATTGCTATCTTGGTTTGTGCATTATGCAAAAGTGGCCATATCCAAAAAAAAGAGAGAATAAAGCTTTTAAGCAAAGAAAGAGAGCAAAGAAGCTTGTAAGCAATAGCCATAGCATCAAAATATATCTTATGGTATCATACTTGATCATCTTTGATCATTGTGTGAGAAACACCGGGAACCATACATATATAGCATACTTGGGATAGAAAGTTTATCCATTTTGCATCTTCTAGGTTGTGCACAAGTGTCGTATCCGCCTATTGAGCAATCGTGCTAGCGTCTCTCTTGAGTTGTGCAACACGAGCGTTTTCCGTGGATTCCACATTTTGTGCTCATTCCTTGGTTGCACGACCCCATTTATCTATCCGTGTGTGCGTTTCCGTGTGCCATTCTTTGCTATTGGTCTACTTGTTTCGCTTGCGAATTTGTGAATCTCTTTCAACATTATTGACTCTTGCTAACATTTTGCATCAAATTTTTGTGCCACTATCCTCACCGAGCTCTACCATAAGCTTTACTTGATAGGTGTGAGTGAACAAGTCCGGTACCAATTCCACTATTCTTTCATTTCACATTGAGTGAAGCAGGATACATCCTCAACTTTGGGAAAAGGTAACTTGGTATTGTTTATCTCATTTCCTACTCACCTCTACTCGAGTCTTGTGATGGATAGGCAAGGCATTTCACCTTCGGTCTACAACAACAACGACGAGTTCGATGCCACGAACAACAACTACGACGCCAAGTTGCAAGCTCAAATGGAGGAGATCAAAGCCCTCATCAAGGCCTACAAGCGATCTTCCTCATCTTCGAGAAGACGCTCAAGAGCACATGCTTCCGAGCTACCATCTCTGGCAAGTTCACATCGGCATCGACACCATCACCACCAAGAATGTGAAGGTCATGAGCTCAACACCAACAACCGCTCAACGACTTCAACATATCCCTTGGCATCTTCGCCAAGCGACCTCAAGGCATCTTCGCCTACGATCATACGGCATCTTCGCCAACAAGCACCCCAAGACTACGCTCAAGAGAAGCTCCCCAAGCTCAAGTCCGCGACTTCATCGAGCTACTACGACCTCGACATCGACCATGCGATTCCTTTCTATGGGATTCTAGAACCCGAGGAGTACCTCGAGTGGGAGCGTTTGATGGACGACTACCTCAAGCTACATCAAGTTCCTCCCGAAGATCAAGTGAAGTGCGCCACAAGAAACTTCCACGACTACGCCTTGACATGGTGGCTTCACACACCTTCGGAGTACTACGACATGAGTTGGCCCAAGACGAAGAGAGCTTTGCGGCGAGAGTTTGTGCCTCCAACCTACACGGAACAACTTCGACGCCAATTGGAGAACACCACCCAAGGATCCAAGTCCATCGACAAGTACTTCAAGGAGATGAAGATTGCCTTGCGACGAGCCGGGGTGGACGACCCCATTTCGATGAAGTTCCACTTCATGATGGGATTGCACAACGACATCTCCAAGACCATCTTCCTCGAGAACTACAAGTCCATTGACGACTACTACATTGGTGCTCTCAAGGCGGAACAAGAACTCATGAAGGCCAAGGCTTCTCCACCCCAAGCACACTTCGCGGCGACCAAGCTCTACGACAAGAATGAGGCTAGTACCACCACGAAGTCCAAGCCTGATGAGCTCCAAGACGATGCTCCCAAGTTTGACTTCACCGCCATCCCTCTTTGTGGCATTGATGGTGCCGAGTCTACTTCGAATCTTTTTCAAGACGGTGCGGCGACGAGTACGACTACGGACACCCTCAAGGACCAAGCTTTGGAGGCGAGCGACAAGGTGGCGAGCAAGGATGATGCTTCCATCTTAGGAGGCGAGAGTGATGTTGTGCCATCTTCGGCCTTCATCCACGACGAGAGTGATGCTGAGCCATCTTCGGCCTTCATCCACGACGAGAGCGATGATGTGCCATCTTCGCCTTCATCCACGGTTTAGCGACTACGAGACGGTTGGGCATGGGATTTTCCCTTCGACCACGGGCGACGTCCGATGACTTGAGTGACTTTTGCCACCATATTGAGAGTGAGAGTGACTTCACCACTAGCCCCATACATGATGAGCTGCCACAAATCCCATGTGAGGAGAGCCACAACCACCACTTGTGTGAGATGAGTGACTCCACCATACATGAGTTTGAGTGCACCTACCTTGAGGGAGTGAGTGAACCACCACATAGAGAGAATGAGGCCACTTCGATTTCTAACAACTTGACCTCTACCTCTATTGTGTCTTCTCATTTGGTGCTAGGTCCCATTTATGATGACGCGCGATCCTCGACGACTTCGTCCTCCCTTTGGACAAGACGATGGCCATGGTGGAATATGATGCACCCCCCACATGGTTCCATCAAGATGAAGATGACCACCATTTGGTCTTTCCCACCTCACCTACACCACTTGAGTGGAATGAACAAGGTAAGAAAAGTGACGGTGATGCTCTAGTCCCACTAGTGAACATTCTTGAGATTGATTGGTTGCATGATGTTGATCCACCTAGTACCATGCTTCATGCTAGTATGATTTCCCCATGTGATGATTTGCCCATTTATGATGAATATGATGATTCTCATGTGGAGTCTATTAGTTGTGATGCCATGTTACATAGGATTTCTTGTGACAATTATTTAGGTCACATCATGTTTTCTAATCCGCTTGACTTGTCATATGCTATGCATGAGATCCATCATATGTCTTATTTGGAATCTCTTCATAGTGACTATGCATATGCCATTAAAATAAACCCAATTTGCACATATGGCATAGATGACAAGCCCATGGTTATTGGCATTTGTTTTTCTTGTGATGATATTGATATGCTCCCTTTGCATCCTATCTCATACGCCATGCCATGCCCTCCTAGCTTCGGATATGCATTGTTTTAGATGTTGTCCATTTTCACCATGTGATGTTTCTGCTATTGCTCATGAGGAGGCCCCCATAGTTTCCTCATACATGTTAGGAGAATTTGATCCATCCCATTCATTGCATGATCCCCATACTTGTGTGCACCATATGCTCCCCATGAATGAAAATGCTATCGATGCGCCATATACTTGCATTCTCAATTTGTGTCCCCATCGTGTCATACACAATAACTATTCTTTCATGATGGATGACATGTTCTTATACCATGCATCAAATTTGTTTGAGCGATGCTTATCTTGTGCTAACTCGCACACACATACACATCATGATGGATGATGTGTACATTTACCACGCGCGCAATTTCTTTGGTTTGTGTCTCTTTTGTGTAGGTACCCATGAATACTTGCAACCACGCAATCCCACGAGTTGACAAAACGAGCTCTAGAGAGCAACGATGATTTGGGATCCCATGGATTGTCTTTCCCACCGCTCTCTTCACGCAAAGACTTCGCGCATTTCTTCTACATGGCCCTCACTTGGCTATGGGTTGTTCTCCATTATATATCTTTTGCCCATGTTGCCATGTTCACTTTGCATGATATGCCCATTCCTATGCCTTTGCCATGCATTTGTGACCCATGCTTTGCATTACACATGATGATTGATTCTAGTACTTGTATGTGTATTTGCAAGCTTGGTGGAGATATCACTTGTTATTGCCATGTTCTATTCATGACCCATTCCTATGATGATACTTTCATCTTGCTTTGTGTTCGTGCTTGTGATATGTCATGTGCATTGTCTATGCCTATTATTTGCTCACATGACATGATTGCCATGATTTATCCTAGTGTGTTGCATCTTTGCTCCACTAGTTTGCACGACTTGATTACTATGCTTGCTTATGTCGCATCACCATTTCATGCGGTTGATGACAACCATCTATATGCTTTGCACATGATTCATATTGCTTCTTGTCATATATCTCTATGTGTTGCCTCCCTCATGCTAGATGATTTGCCATGTATTGAGTGCAACAATGATTCTCTTCTTGCTCATGAGATTTCCCCCATAGCATTCTCGCATATATTTGGAGATTTTGACATAATTCTTGTGAAGCATGCTTGTCTTACTTCTTTGCACCATATACCTAGTGCCATGAATATTGCCATTGTTGCATCATATTATTCATGCACTTGTGCTTCTAATGGTTTTGTGCAAAAGATGAGAACCATCATGATGGATGATGTGTTTGTCTACCATGCACATACCTTCTTTGTTTTGTTTTGTGCATGTGTAGGATACTTGGACTTTGTGTCGACTTCCACTTCACGTGAGTTGACCATTCGAGCTCTTGAGAGCGGGCCTCATACATTCTACCACGACTCGCTTCTACACCGTATTTGCTTCCACTTCGGCATTGTGAAGAATGCACAAGGACACGCCTTCAAGGTGACATCATTCTTGAGCTTGGATATTGAGGATCATACTTTATGTGTTGCTTGCACCATTTGCACGCATGGTCGAGATATTGCTTTCACCCATGATTGCCACATTTCCATTCTTCATGACATATGTACCTTGTGTGTTGCATCCAATTCTTGGATTACTTGCCCCTATGATATGCTTGGTTGCACCAATGTCATTTCTTCACATATGCCATGTCCCATTGCTTGTCTCATGCTTGAATTGATTGCCTCACACATGATGAACAATTGCTCTTTATATTGTGTTGAGTGCTACACTATATTCACTACACCCTATGCACGTTATGTTTGGATTGTCTTGCACTTGACCCATGTGTTTAGACACTTCATTTTATTTGGTGTTGTGAATCCTTCATATGCCTACCATAGACCTTTCATTGAGAAATTTGTGAATGCTTGCTATGACCTCGAGGTAGATGCTTATGCTCTTGTCACACATATTTGCATCTCTACCTCACATTTACATGCTTGTTCCCATGATATTTTTGCTTGTGCTCGATTGATATGCTTACATGCCATGTCACAATCCTTTGTCACACCCTATGCTATGCTTGATGACAACACTTGTTTGGTGAATCACCTCTTGAATGCTTGGTTTTGCACTAACGCTAACCACATTTGTTTTTCCAAGTGTTTGTTCTATTTGCTCCTTTTGAAGGAATCACAAGATGGTGCGACATTGGAGAGTGCCCATTTCGATCTTCAAGATGATGAGAACTTGGTGATTGACCACTCCTACACGGCGACGCCATCTCTTTCCCATGGTGATTTGGTTTTCGATCCGAGGTCGGATCTTTTTCCAAGGGGGAGGGGATGATGCAGAGCATCCTACGGTCATCACCATGTCAAGAGTCCGTTTGGCAAGTGACACGTGCGACCTCTACTTCACATACTCAAAGGTGAATCTTCTCCTTTATACGTGCTCACTTGACCCCTTCGAGGATGGTATACTACTTGACACTTCTCCCGTTTGCATGCATAGGTATTGTCGGAGCTTCACGGGTGTTGAGGAGGAGTGCAAGCGCCAAGGAACAACTACACCATCCGCAAGGGAAGCCTGGAAGCGACGACGAAAGAAGATAGAGACAACCCCCAGGACCCGGACATCCGTCCAGGACCCCGGACATCCGGCCCCTGGAGCTTCACCCACAGCAGCCGCCCAGCCGCCAAGTACCTACAGGCCCCGGACATCCGGCCCGCAAGCCCGGACATCCGGCGCCTCCCGACAGCCCGGACATCCGGCCACAGGCCCGGAAATCCGATGCCCCTATCCAGAGAGCACCGAGGCCGACCTCACCAGCCCGGACATCCGGCCCATGCCCCGGACATCCGGCCTCCCACGAACGCCCGGACATCCGGCCTCCCACGAACGCCCGGACATCCGGCCCCCAGCCCAGACATCCGGCGCCTGCCTGTGCGCAGAGTTGGGCCAAAGGCCCATGTATCCCCTCCTCACTTACCCCTTCGTGGACTAGCCTATATATACTCCATCCCCTTCCTCTAGTTAGGGTTAGCAAATATGATAGCTCATTCTTAGGTGAGCTTTGCTCCTAACTCTACTCTTGAGAGAGAGACTACCACTCCCATGGAGTTCAAGACCTCCATGTGAGAAGATCCAAGGGATATCATCAAGACCCCTCGTGGGAAGATCCATCTAGGATATCATCAAGACCTCCTCTTGGAGATGAACCTTACCTTGTATCTTTCCCTTTGTTGTTCATGTACCTTGTGATCTTGTGTGTTTGATTGTCTAGTGGATGTGTGATTGGACTTGTTCTTGAGTGTTTCCCCTTGTGATTTCTCTCCATTCTTCCCCGCGTTCATCGTGTTCTTCGAGGGATCCCACTCCAAACGTGAAAGATCGTCCTACACCGGGTTAGCCCCGTATCATAACGACACGAACTTTACGGCCGACGAGGTCAAACTCTGGTGCAAAAACATCGGCATTAAACTAGACTTCGCCTCAGTCTATCACTCTCAAACTAACGATCAAGTTGAGCGAGCAAATGGTCTAATTATGAGCGGCATCAAACCCAGATTAGTGCGGTCCCTGAAGGAATCTAACACGCACTGGGTGGAGGAGCTCGACCAGACTGGGGGCTGCGGACCGCTCCGAATCGCACGACCAGATTCACACCATTCTTTATGGCATACGGCGCAGAGGCAGTTCTGCCCTGCGACATAATTCATGACTCACCTCGCGTGCGCATGTAGGAAGAAAGAGAAGCCGAGCTCGATCGGCAGGATAGTTTGGACGCCTTGGAGGAGGAGCGTGACGTAGCAAAAGCCCGTTCCGCATTCTATCAACACCAGGCTCGAAGATATCAAAGCAGAGAAGTATGGGCCAAAACTTACAATGTTGGCGAGCTAGTTCTACGCCTGCCGGACAAGAAAAAGGACAAGCTAAAGCCCAAATGGGAAGGTCCCTTTATCATCGACCAAGTCCTGGCCGGCGGAGCGTACCGTCTGCGTGATGCATCGGATAACCGACTCGAGCCGAGCCCATGGAACGCAACATGTCTCCGAAGATTCTACGCCTAGCGCCGGATTCTGAGTTCGTCTCCTTCCTCTGTCCATATTTTACATTTTAGTTGTCTTCTATTTTTCTCCTTCTCCCTCCTTTTTTCATTCAAGCCTTGGCAGGCTCGTTAGCGCATTGTTCGCACACCCTTGACGCACTATCCGCGCTCATTGTACCTGGGGGGCTTCTTTCACAGAAGCTTAATTATAAGGGCTTCATGCCCAATACATGTGTCACACTTCCGCATGTACCTTTTATTCGCCATTATTTGCATCGATATGACTTAAGTTTTGGCCAAGCTAGGTTGCCTGGCTCCTGTGCTTACCCCTACGTTCCCGATTGTTCGGCTAGGTGGTAAAGGGAGCACCTCTGCGATTGTTACCGCCGGGTCAGCCGGATGTGTACCTCAGACTGGGTGAAGCCGAAAGCTAGCGTTCTTAAGAGAATATTCGGTCGGTGAACTAAAAGAAGATTTCTTACCTATTTATTTATCTGCCCCCAGATGTTTTCTGCTTTTTTCGCAGTCCAGACATGCACTTTAGGGCATGCCACCCAGGGAAAGGAACCCCTAACGGAAATATTCTCCCTGGAAGATGTTTCTTACTAACCAGGTAGTATAACATAGCTAGTTGGGCACTTGTCTGATAAAGCACTAATGACCCCTACGCCTGGTCTCCACGCATGCCCCGGTTTTTATATAACCGCGAGGGTATTCAGACACACTCCGGACTATCGGGTCCCGAGGTTTAAGCAAAAAGGTCCGCTAAGACAAACGATCTACAATCCGGCTAAAAGGCATTTTACATGTCACTTTAAATTACATAGTCAATTTGACTGATTGTATTCCTCTTCTATGCCATCTAACAGGCTGTCTAGTTTACAGTCCTGCTGGGAATACTTTGCGGCCAATTTCACCTGGCCGTACACTAAGCTCACAGGGATCTCCTTCCCATCTGGCCCCACAAGTCCGACCTCGGCCATGTGGTTTGGGTCAACCTTCGTGTACCGCGTCTTCACCATGGCCCAGGCCTCCCTGGCGCCTTGACCGCAGGCCGATATCTTCCATAACAGGAAGCGCCATGGCCTCCTCGGAGCCTCTCGCAAGCTCCCGAGGCCTTCAAGGGAGATAGATGGCCACAAGGCCCGGGCGACGCCTTTCATCACCTGCCGAACTCGTTCGTGTAGTTGTAAGAGCTCGGGAATAAGGTCACCTGTAGAACCGGTCATTTCCTCTGCAGGATGGCCTGTGAGCATACCTACAGACATAACTCTGTTAATCGACTTCCTCGCCAAACTCTTTTCTCAAAGTTCGTTTAAGCACTTACTAAAAAAGCCGCGTCGAAGCCGCCGATTCTCCTTAATGGAATCAGACAGCTGGGCACGAACATCCTTTAGCTCCTCGCCAAGCTGGGTGTTGGCATCTTGGAGATTATTTTTCTCCTGCCTCACCCTTGTAAGCACGTTCTCGCCGGCCTTACCGGCGCAAGAGCTGTTGTTTGTCCGGATCTACCCCGGCGCCATCTGCAATTTCATTGTCAGATCTATACACACACGGCACTTCATAACATACTTATCTTTTAAAAGCGTATGTTACCAGAGGGGGTCTCCTTGGCTTCCCCTGTCGCGGCTTGTGCGGCCTCAAGTTGGGCTTTGCACTCTTCAAGCTCCTGGGACAATTGGGTATTCTTTTCTGTAAGATCTTGCACAATAAATGATCCTTAAATCAGTCATTCTAACTATTTTAAGTCTCGGGGGCTACTGGTATATATAACCATCAAATTTTCTCACCTTTATGTCTTTCACATACTGCTCCGTGGCTCTGGCTAGACCATTTTGAGCAGCACGGAGGTGCGCGTCTCCCGAATTGAAGGCATCCAATGCCTCTTGGGAGAAACATGCGTCACGAAGAACAGTCTGGCGACACCTGTGATTCATGGCACTTTCCACCTCGCAATTGGTGGCAGATAGCTCGTCGGCATCCTCTATCAGAGGAGCGTCCGACGCACGCTTTGTGTTCGCCTCCGCTTCTGGACCTGGCTTTGAAGCCTGGCTGGCGGAGGCTCGATTAGCAACCTCTCCGGATATAGTCCAGCGAGCGCTCTTTCTCCTGAAAAGAGCGCGAGTGTTAGCATGCCTTCTGGAATAAAACCTGGGAATAAGGCGACACGCCATACCGTTGCGCCGACGCTTCAGTCCGGACCACACTTCTTTTTAGCCTGTTGGGCTGTGCTGCCCCTTGTTGTCTAGCCACCGCAGGCTCGGCCTTCTGCCCTAAGGGCTCCCCCTGTAGAACGCCATTGATATACGGTGGTCAAAGATAAGCATGGAGGGATCATTTCTAAGGTATTGGGACTTCGGTCTCAATTACCTGTGAGGCTGGAAATATTCCGGGGTAATCGGCCGTAATGGCAACCAAGGCATTATCGATGCTCAGTTGGTAAAACACCCCATCAATCAGCTCCACAGATATGTTCGGATCCTCTTGGGAGGCCGGATCGAGGGACCGTTCCGGATCCTCAGGTTGTGGAGGTGGGCTGTTTATATCCTTTACGGCCAGGCGCAATTCCTGCGTCAAAATCACAAGATAAGGTACTTAACTATGGGAATATGGAACGGATGGGCATAAAGAAGTGTCCGCTTACCCGGCTTGGAGGATCGTACATAGAAAATCCGCCCTGTGGATTGACGCGGAGGAAATCCTCCTCTTCTCCCTTGTATAATGCGGACAAGGCCTCCGTCAGAACAGCGACCGATCCCAGCCCCTTATGGCCGTAGCGGGTGGCATCATCTTCCCCATTGAAATCCCACATGGGGTGGCCTCTATATTTAAGCAGCTGCACCCCCCGCATGATGCATATGGCATGACTCCGATCATGGTCAGTCCGGAGTGAGCCAACAACCTTATTCGGCTCATCAGGTAAAGGACGTCCCTGTCATTCTTCCTCTGGGGGCTCCGTGGACGCCAGCTTAGGCGTTTCATCAAAGGAGCATTACTGAACTCCGGGAGGCCGGTCCGAACAGGGTCCGGCAGGGGGACGTCTTCTATATAAAACCATTCTGAAGGCCAGTCTTCGGACGCCTTCTTCAGGGTTCCGGATAGATATCTGGTCCCGGCGATGCGCCATAGTTCAGCTCCGCCCACTTCATATATCGACCCCTCCTGAGAACGGGGTACGAGGCAGAACAGCCTCTTCCACAGCGCAAAATGAGCCTCGATGCCCAAGAACAGCTCGCAAAGGGCTACGAAGCCCGCAATATGCAGAATGGAGGCAGGCTTAAGGTTGTGCAACTGGAGGCCATAGAACTCTGTGAGCCCCGGAGAAACGGATGAATTGGAAATCCGAGCCCTCTTATCAAATAGGGGACAAGGCATACCCGCCTCCTCGGGAGGGACTGGGACGCCTCCGCTTGTTTTCCGCCCTTATAGGTGGCGCAGTCCGGCTCGAACAGGAACCATGAAGGCTGGGGAAGAAACCCTTGGTTTGGAGCGCCACTAGCTCATTGCAAGCGGGGACGGAGCATCTCTCCCAATCTCCGGGCTGAGTAGTAGGAGGGCGAGAGGAGGAGCCGCGTCGACTGTCCATGATGGAATTGGTTTCTGTCAGATGCGCTCCGATGAAAGCTCACGAAGGGAAGGTGGTATGATTTGGATCTAGATCCTCATCTCTTATATAGGCAGCTCATTTGCGCAGCTAGGGAGATAAATGTAAAAATACCCTGGCTTTTCGCATTCATTCAACATGTGGAAGATGGCCATTATTGGGCATGGAAGCCAAGGCGCGCGATGTTTACAAGAAGCCGGACACTTATTGTGTCGATGGCGCCCTCCGGAGACCGTGGCGCCTCCTGAGACAGTGGAGCCTCCAACGGCTAGTCGCCAAGGGAAGGGGTTTCTTCTGTCCCGAGTGTGTTTCCCTGCGGCGGCTGATCCTTCTCGGCTGTGGTAGTGGCCTCCGTGAGTCTTCCTTGATCCTGCTTTGCCTTGACTCGGGCAGCTGCCGCGGCTTTGGTCCAACGCTCCTCCCTAACCGCCACCACGGCTGCGCTGGCGGAGTAGGGAGTGGCTGCAAGGTAGAGCACCAGGGGTTCTTGAGGGCGCGGGGCCACCATTACCGGAGGGCTGGTTAGGTACCTCTTGAGATCTTGGAACGCCTTTTCGGCCACTTCAGTCCATTCAAAGGGCCCTTTTTCTTCATCACTGGAAGAAAGGCAGCGCCGCTCCCCAACTTGGAGATGAAGGCCCTAGCGCAGCAGTCACGCGCGCCAAAGTGAGCTTCTGCATTTCTCGAGGGTCTTTGGCGGGCTCATGTCCTCGACTGCCTTGACCTTTTCTGGGTTAGCCTCGATACCTCGGTGGGACACGAGGAAGCCCAAGAGCTTGCCCGAGGGGACCCCAAACACACACTTCTCCGGGTTGAGCCGCAGGTTCACTGCGTTGAGGCTCGCGAAGGTTTCCTCCGTGTCTTGTATCGTGGTCTTGGCCTCACGAGACTTCACCACAATGTCATCGACATAAGCCTCAACATTCTTCCCGAGCTGCGGGCCCAAGGTGATGTGCATCACCACTGAAAGGTCGCCGCTGCTATGCAGTCCGAACGGCATGCATGTGTAGCAAAGACACTCCACACGGGGTCAAGAAGGCCGTCTTTTCCACGTCTTCTACCGCCATCTTGATCTATTGATAGCCAGAGAAGGCATCCAGAAAGCATAACAGGTCGCACTCGGCGGTGGAATCGACGATCTGATCAATACGGGGGAGCGGGAATGGATCCTGCGGGCAGGCTTTGTTGAGGTTGGTGAAGTCGACACATATGCGTTCCTTCCCCCCTTTCTTTGGCACGACAACTGGGTTAGCCAACCAATCTGGGTATCGGACCTCGCGAATGACCCCTGCAGCTTCTAGCTTGCGGGTCTCTTGGATGATGAAAGCCTGCTTTTCAGTGGACTGCCGCCTTGCCTTCGCTTTCACGGGCGACGTTGGGGCACACGTTGAGGTGGTGCTCGATAACGCCTAGGGATCCCTCCACCGATCAGGCTCCCATGCGAATACCTTCTTGTTTGCACGCAGAACTTGACCAGGGGCCTCCTCCCGCCAGCTCGAGGTTGGCGCCTATGGTGAAGGTGGCGTTAGTGGATCCGCCCTCGTTGACCAGTATCTGCTTGGTTTCTGCCTTGTCTTGGGTGAAAAACTGCTTATTCTTGGCCGGCGCAGCCCCCTTGGGCTCAGAGGCGTCTGAGTCGGCGGGCTGCGCCGATGCCGCCGTCTTGAAGACGAGCTTGAGCACTTGCAACGCATCCCCAATGTCTCCGGACACGGTGAGGACGCCGTTGCTCCTGGGCATCTTCATGAGGTTGTATGAGGGGTGAGTCGCGGCCATGAATCGGGCTAGTGCTAGATAGCTGAGGATGGCGTTGTATGGGAGGCCGATGGGAGCAATGTCGAAGTCGATCAGCTCCGTGCGGAAGTTGTCGTAGGTGCCGAAGGTTACCGGGAGACGGATTTGCCCCAGGGAGCGGGATGAACCGCCCCCGACGCCCAAGAAGGGTCAGCTGGGCTGGAGCCGCTCCGGCGGTATATGGAGGAGGCTCAAGGCTTCAACCAAGAGCACACTGAGGCCCGCGCCGCCGTCGATGAGGGTCCTGGTGATGGCCACCTGGCAGATGGTGGGGGTGCACAACATTGGGAGCGCGCCCAAGCAGGCTGAGTTGGAGGGGTGATCCTCCGAGCTGAAGGCCAGATCGGCCCTGGGCGCCGACCGACCCGGAGGAGCCCCATGCTGCAGCAGGCAGCGCCGACACGTGTTTAACGGCTTGATGTGGCGATCTAAAGGTGGCGCTGGCTGTCAGGGATTTCGGTCTGGCAGCCAGATCACAGCACATTTAGCACAGGATCTGCTAGGATGAACAGCTGCATCTTCCGCCATGAACCAGCTCTTCTCTGATTCTCAGACGAGTTCTGGTTCTTCGATCAAACAGGCCACTCACATCTCGTGGGTCCGCCAAGCTGGCCGACCGCTGAGCCGTCTTTCTCAGCTCTGATCTTCTCTTTGCACCAGATGACTTGGTCGTTCGCTCGATCCGCTCTCTCCGTCCTGCTGACTAGCTTGAGGCTTTCTCGCTGGTCTTGAGTTGTGCTGATGAAGATGGCCCATCTTCATCAACACAAGCTCAAGACCCTCGCGAGGGGCCAAGCCTTGTGGGCCATCTTCATCAACACAAGCTCAAGACCCTCGTGAGGGGCCAAGCCTCGTGGGGCGGACGACAGGGAGCTTCCTCAGGCACGGCCTCATCAGGCTGGCTCGTGAGGAGGCGGAGAGATCAAGGAGGGGTACGTCACGAGGTGCCCATGATGCAAGCCATGATTTACCAAGGGCGCCAAAGGGCGCCAGCCCAGCAGTTGTCCTCCTTTCCTCTTTGGTGCAAAGGGAGCAAGCGCAGCGTAGAGCATCAAGCAAAGGTGTCCATTTCGTGAAACAAGACCAAGACCAGCCCAACGGCAGGAAGGAAGTCATTGTGGGAGACCAAGCCAAGGCCACCACCAGAGCCTTTGACAGGCGAGGACCAACTTTAGTCAGGATAAGTGTACCAGATGTTCCCCTTCAAAATGGACAATTGTTGGCACCCTTCCCGCTCAATATTTGGGAAGAGGCCCAGGGCCTTTGTCTATAAATAGGACTAGCCTCCCACAGGGTAGAGGCATCTGGGATCCAAGGTCCGGAATCCAGAGAGAGAGAGAGAGAGAGAGAGAGAGCGACTGAACACCCCCTAGAAGTTCATCGCACCGGCCAAGAACAAACCCTCGCGAGGCTGTTCTTCCTTGTATTGTTCATCACCATCAGCCCAAGAGGCAATCCACCACACCACAAACTAGAGTAGGGTATTACACCACAATGGTGGCCCGAACTATTATAAACCTTGTGTCTCTTGTGCTGTTCCTTTCGTAGTTTAGATCCTAGCGAGGCGGCGGGTGCAGATAGGTAGAGGGCTAGATTTCCGCCACACCCCAAAGGTTCAACCTCAAGGGTCTGCCGGAACCCGAATCCAACATTTGGCGCGCCAGTAGGGGTGCGCTGAATTCGCCTTCCGCCACCCTGTTCTCCGTCGACTTCGCATCCATGTTCGACGCTGTCGGCCCGCCGAAGCGCCGAGCCGCTCGCTTCTGCGCCGCCCAGACGGCTCCCATCGCTTGCGCCTCATTGTTCCTCGCCGCTGCCGTCAACGCCGCCACTGCCCGGGCGGGCACGAGCAGCAAGCATCGCCCCAAAGATCCTCCGTGAGGCAAGACGGCCGCATCGCTACCCTCACTCGCGCTGGCCGGTTCTTCGCCCAACAGATTCCGCTACCATGGAGGCTCGAGCTGCGCCATCATGGCAAACGAGGTCCTGCGCTACCGCCCTGCCGACGACGCCTTTTCAAGAGTGGCTCGACTGCCATCGAAGCTCGCCCGCCAGGGGCTCTCTGCCGTCTGGCCCCGCCGCTGCACCGCACTCTACCTCGCTGGCGACGAAGTTCGGGCGCCGGCCGCCTCCTCAAGAAGGCGCCTGGCCCCAAGGCGCATGGTCCTGGCGGAACCCACTCCGTCCGGGCGCTTAGCGCTGTAAGAGCAGAGCTGCTGTGAAGTCGCCGCCCGCAAGAAGCTGCCCGAGTGCTCTCGCCCAAATTGCCGCGACCACGCCCCGCCCCAAGACGCCAAGACTTCGCTGCTGCTCCCAGCCGCAAGACGTGGGGACCCGCAATACCAAGCTCTTAGTCACCCAAGGCCTCCCGTGGCTACAAAGAGTTGCCGCGCTTTTCACCCCCGAAGCTACGCAGTCGCTGCGGCCGGCAAGTTCAAGCTGCACCTGCCTCGCTACGACGGTACGGCCGACCCGAAGAGTTCCTCCAGCTTCACGAGCTGGGCATCAAGCCGCCAACGGAGACGAGAAGGTCATGGCGAACTGGTTTCCCATGGCGCCAAGGATGGGGCCCGCACTGCTCCTGAATCGGCTCTGTGCACGATCTCCTCCAGGGACGAGATGCGCACCCGCTTCATCGCCAACTTCCAAGGTACTTCGTGATCGCCACCTGCCGTGAGCGACATGCGCGATCAAGCAGCTGTGGGTGACCCCGCAGAATACATCCAGGGCTTCAACAACGCACACCTCAAGATTCCTAAGGTGACCGAGGAGGCCATCATCTCCGCCTTTCTCCGACGGTGTGCGCGACGTCAAGATGAAGGAGTAGCTGGCGATGCATGAAGACTTGTGCACTTCCTTGAGCTGTTCAACTTGGCGACAAAGTGCGCCAGGCCGAGGAAGGGCGCCTCTCCCTCCTCGAGCTGCCCGCCGCAAACCCTGTAAGAGAAGAAGCCCAAGGCCAAGGATGTGAAGCGCAAGGGGCTGCCGTGCTCATGCGTAACCGGACACCAAGCGGGCGTAGATCACCGAGTCTTCCAAGGGCAGCTGGTATGCTGCGGTACCACGACCTCCACACCCACAACACCAACGAATGTCAAGAGCTCCGAGCCGCGGCGAGAAGGGAGGATCGGCCGACGCCCCGACCGCAGCCGACCGGGCTACGGCCGAGGAGGAGGAAGGAACGCAGGACACTGGAAGACCGCGCCCTCGCCAAGGGTGGCGCGACCAACCTCGCGAGGATTGCCGGCGGGACCCGCCTCGTGAGGGAGGCCGGAGGGATCAGCCTCGCGAGGATCGCCTGCGAAGGCAACGCAGGCCTCCCTCCTCTCGCCGCCACAGCCCAAGGAGAAATGAAGACCATCATCGTGACGAGGGGCTGGGGCTTCCAGAGCCGCGGCGATCGCCGCATCCCGGGCTGAGCTCAAGCCCCACCTCTCAACGATTTTCAAGCCAGTTCGCCAAGTGAATGCAGTCCTCCCCAAGCTCAAGCCACACGCCTCGTGGTCGGCGTGCGCCATCACGTTCAGCTCAGCGGATCAGCTCAAGTGTGTGGCCACAGACGGAGTCCTCCCGATGCTTTGCTCCCCAATCATCAGCAACGTGCTGGTCACCAAGACCCTCATCGATGGCGGGGTAGGGCTCAACATCCTGTCTGTGGAAACGTTCAACAACCTCCAAGTGCCTTACAATCAGCTTCAGCCAACCAAGCCTTTCTCTGGGGTCACCGACGGCTCGACGGTCCCAATCGGGCAGGTTCGCCTCCCTGTCACCTTCGGCGCACGCGACAACTACCGCACCGAGCTCATCGACTTCGACGTCGCCCACATTCGCCTGCCATACAACGCCATCCTCGGGTACCCAGCGCTGGCCAAGTTCATGGCCGTAGCCCACCACGGTTACAACGTCCTCAAGATGCCAGGAAGTGGTGGAGTCATCACGGTGCCCTGCAAAGAGAAAGACGCGGTGTGCTCCCTGGAGCGGGCCTTTCAGGCGGCATCACTGGAAGACCCGGATCGCGGAAGCAGGAGGCTTCCCGAGACCGCCCCCAAGAAGAAGAAGACATCGTCCGGCCCGACCCCACAGGAGGCAAGCCCCTCAGGGTCCGCGCTCAGGGAATCGGGCCATAAGGCTGTAATAGACAAAGCGCGCTCAGGGAACTTATGCTATATTACTGACGAAGTGTAAGAAGCATCTTCGAAGAAAATAGTACCCCCACCGATGCCTTTCTTCGGTTGCTCATTGTTACTATGAGACTTGTGCAATAGATTTTTTGTACTCATGAGTTCCGTTGTGTGCCGACCATGATTGAAAACAATAAGAGCGCTAGCTTTCGGCTTCACCCAGTCAGATCGGATGACCCGATCGTGACAATCACAGAGGTGCTCCCTTTACTCCCTAGACGAACACTCGGGAACGTAGGGGTAAACACAGGAGCAAGGCAACCCAGCTTGCGGAACACTTAAGTCAACATGGTGCATATTGTGGCGTAATACACGAAGAAGGAACGAAGCCATACATGTATAATCATATGCAAGAGGAAAGGCTTCATAAAGGAAGCCCCCAAGTAAGCGGGGTATTTGAATTTGTGTGTCATAAACAAAGTTTTGACAAAGAAGTTTTTCACAAACAATTTTTTGCCAAAAAAGTATAATGCTTGGTCGAACCGAACAAAATTTAAAACTGAAAGGTTTTGAGCATGAAAGCTACTTAGCTGGTCAATTTGTTCGGCATTAATGATGAGTTCCGGACTTATGGCGGGACGAAGACATAATCCTCGGCCTTGCCGAGGTCCCAGCCCCCAAGCCGGTCCCGAGGTGGCGGAGGGAGAGCTCGGCACTCTGTAGTGGTGACATAGCACGACCGATGTGGCGAGGTAAAAACCCCCGGTCCGGCCGAGGCGATGAGCAAAGGCAGCAGGATGTCAAGTCCCGGCGTGGGTTAATGAGGTAATGATGAGGCCCCCGGTCCAGCCGAGGTAACTACCTGCACGCATTAGATAGCGCTAGTGAAAGAAAATAACAAATAATAGTAATTATCCTCTACTTAATTGATTTAAGAAGGTATATAGTTAAGGAAATATGGCATGGGCGCCTAAGTCGGCTCGGTAGAGTAGTGGTGTGGAGATGTCAGCACATGTCGGAAATCCACTTAGGCAATGATGATAATGACAATGTGATGCCGCACCCATATGAGGCATTTTGAATTTGCATGGCAGAGAGAGTGGCGGATGCGGCGAACCGAATTTTACCCGGCCGTGGAAAATCTACACGAAAAAAATCATGCAAACCAGAAAAATATATTCTGTGTGAAAATATATACAATGTGTAATTAGGAAAAGACACAACATGATGTTTTACAGGGTAGCGCGAGTCGATTTACGTCGGTTGGGACGACAACATCGATTTGCGCAAATGGCGGCATAATGTGCCACTATTAATTTTCCTGCATTCGTAAAGCAGTGCAGGATGAAAATAAAAAATCCCTTTGTATAATTTGTATATGAAAAATAAATAATTTTAAGAAATATAGCCTGTCGCCAAGGTCGATGAAGACGGAGGAGTGACGATGTATTTTTATAGGGCATATCCGATTGCAGATACGGTGTCCGTCAGACTGCGGACAAAAAATCCACATGCGGGTGTTGAATTACTGATAAAACACTAGTGCAAAGCTAGGTTGCACTGTTCATCAATTAGACCTTAAAAATAGTGCTGCAAAAAGGGGCACTTTTGCATTAGTACTTCGGCTGATGCATGTAGTGGAGAAATCCACTAGCAGACAATAGCAACCATATGTGCCGGATTAAAAAAAGAAAGCATAAGGAATATAATTGAAGAAAGGAAAGAGCAGAAAGAAATAAAAAGGAAGGAATTCCCTAGATGGCCGCTGCCCGTGCCGGAGTGTACTCGGCTCCGCGCGCGCTTTCCCGACCTTAGCATATACTCCGGATGAAGCCAGAGAAATAAAAAACTGCACCAAAGTGCTCTAGAGCGCCAGCATGAGAGGTAGCCAGATTAGACTAGCATGCTTTCAACATCGCAGTGGGACGGGACGACGTCATTACAAGGCGTCAAGCGTGCAAATAAGTCGATTACTTGCACATGTAAAATAGTGTAGTCCCAAAATAATAGCAAATAATACATATATATTAGGAAAAAAAGGCATAATTAATTTATGCAAAACAACTTATTAAAGGTATGCGGCCTGAGCGGAGGTAGACCAGATGGCACAACGGAGCGGTGGCATCCAGATACCAACGCAGGTTGGGAATCTATCCGAATTGTCAGTGACGTGGTTGAGAGAGCCTAGAGCTTCATCGTAGCACTTGAGCAGACCAATTAAGTATAGTACTGCAACTAGTAGTACCAAAGTTAGACTGCTCTAAGTTTTAGTACATGGGATGGAAAGTAATACTAGATGGCACAACAGAGTAGAAAACTAGAGCCGATTTAATACTTGGCAATTAAATACTTAGCTTGGGCAGCTTTATGAGTCAGGATCGGTTTTGACCACCATGGAATCCGTGGCCGGCCGGAATCTGTCCACACGTGGGTTTCCTTTTCATCTGGCTGGGTGCTGCCCTAGTGCTTGTCCCTGTGGACATCTTTTTGGAGCGGTGTGCTCGCTGCTGCCGCAGCGCAGCTCGGCTGCGGCCCGCCATTCTATCCATGCTGTTTTTGTTTAATTGTTCGAGGAGCCAGCCGTGATGTCAAATCAGATCCAGCGAACCGAATCATGTTGGCTCCATTGTTGTCGTCAAATTTTCTGTTGATTATAATTTCATCTGTAGACAAAACAAGAGAGACGGCAAGAAAGTTTCTTTGCAAACAAACAACCTTATGCAAAATCGATCTAGTTGAAAAAATAGCACCTGATCGTTGATTTCGATCCCATCGATCCGCCGATTTAACACCCTAGCAGCTCTCAATGAAAGCACCAATGTCGGTTCTATATCCGGCGTATCTCGTAGTAGGGGTCCTAAGCTAGGTGTCTTGGAGCGATGGTAACATGGACACGGGATTTTGCCCAGCTTCGGGCTCTCTCGAGGAGATAATACCCTACATACTGCTTTTGATTGTTTTCATATGGGTGTAGTACAGAGTACATGTATCTACCACGAGATTGTAGTAATGAATATGAGATGCCTATTGACTAGCTTGGCCTCGGTTTATATAAGACACCAGAGGCCTAGGGTTTTAGGAGAGTCCTTGTTTTGGGCGCCAAGTCTTGTGGAGTCTTCCTTGTATGCGGCATGGGCTGTCCGAACTAGCCCAATAGTAACCGCCATGGGGGTCCTCGGCCCGACCCAATGGTCGGGAGACGACGTGGTGAGTCCCCCTAGTCCAGGACACCGCCAGCGGGAGCTGCTGCGGTGCCGACTGGCAGAGAGCGGCCGCGATGCGTTGCTGGAACGCGTCGCCGAATTGCTGGACGCCGCGACCAGGGGTACGCCGCCTTTCTGCTCCCTACCTAAACCTCAAGCTGTGGTCGGATCACACGGTGGGCCTCGCCGTGCCCGCACGCTCCCAGGCGCACCAGGTGGGCTCAGCGGCAGCGACAAAGCCAGTGGAGTTATGGTGGATGCCACGTGTTGGTCACCCTTGACGAAAGCACTTCTCTGACGCGTGATTTATTGTCATGGAAGTGGACACTTCCGTGATGATAATTTTGGTAATGTCATTGAACACTTCTATGACAGCACAAGTATGACTGTCTTGATTCTATCATAAAATTGTCATGGTTGTACATGCATGACAGAAAACGTGACCTACTGTGACAAACATGTATCATCACGAAAGTGTCTTTTTTTGTAGTGACTTGATTGCTACTATTCTGATGCATGAGCTACTTTTGTACCTGCTATTGTTACCTACCTGCTTATCCTAAACTGCTTAGTATAGGTTGGTTAGTGATCCATCAGTGACCCCCATCCTTGTCCTTGTTGCCCCTGCTTTATCATTGACGACTCAATCAATGTGATCGATGACCAGAGCCCGACACCTCACATCACATCACGCCCCTTTTTGTTGCTCGAATCTGCAGAGTTACCATAGAGTGCTGAGGGTGGAACCTCATACATCACTCCTGATGAGATCGCTGTAGAGTAGCTAATCGGTCGTGGGTCAACGAGGGTGGTTCCTCCTTCACCATTCCCGATACGGCCTCGTTGCAGGTAACACCTCAAGTGTGAACCTCGAGGGTGGTTCCTCTTAAGTTCACCTTGATGATTACATCGAGTGGAATTCACCGAGGGTGGTTCCTCGGGTTTTCCCCTTGATGTTTGGACACACGGTTACCTCGACTTTACTTGAGACATTGGTGAAAGTCGGGCGGGCCCAGAGAGCACCCGAGGAGTTATGGTGGCGGCTGGTTATTTAGTGGTGTCACCTAGGAGGGGGTGGTAGCTCTGGACTTGTCCCGACAGCCGTCACTACTTTTAATTGTTAATGCACTAACAGGTTTGGGTATTTGTTCTGAATTGGCCTTTGGCCTTTACGCACTAACCACCACGTGAGAATAGTTATGGGCCTCGACGTCGCAGTATCAGGTGAAGCTTTGTCAGACGTCCAGTTCAGCATTGTGGCATGGTCGGATCGTGCTGGCCATCCGAGGCGGCACTGGTATTCACCCTGCACACAACGACCCGGAGTGCAAGGGCGATGGGCCCAAGACCCCGGAGTGGTTAGGATGTAGACCGGCGGGGGCCTCTCTGCTGAGCCTAGGTAGGGCTGCGACGTGTTGATCTTCCGAGGCCGGGCATGACCAAGGAAAGTGTGTCCGGCCAGAGTGATCGAGCGTTTTGGGTAACGTGGTGCACCCCTGCAGGGAAGATTATCTATTAATAGCCATGTCCACGGTAACGGACGTTTAGACTTGTATCCTGATCTTATATAACTAGAAATGGATACTTGAGATATGTGGATCCGGGATTACTTTCTCGCAGGGAGTCGAGGAAGGATCTATGGGCATTAATACTACGAAATGCTTGTTAATTATAAACTACTATTCTTTACTCTTCTACATGCTGCAAGATGCTTGGAGCTGCTTGAAGATGCTAGTCTTCGATAGGCTAGGCCTCCTCCCCCTATTCTGGCTTTCTGCAGTTCAGTCCACAGACACAACCCTTCCATTTGATACCAATGCAAACTTAGTATAGATCTGATGCTTGCTAGTACTTTGGATGAGTGATCACGGTTGTTTTGCTACCCCTTTCCCCCCTTCCTTCTTCTTTCCGGTTGATGCAACCAGATGGTGGATCCCGGGAGTCAGATGCCACCGCCGTCAGATGCTACTACCTGGAGACCGCCGACGCACTGTGAGTAGTTAGGAGGTCCTGTGCAGGAGGCCTTGCCTCTTCGATCGTTGTTGCTTTTCTGTTTACCTTCTTAAGGCATCCTTGTTTAACTTATGTCTGTACTCAGATATTGTTGCTTCCGCTGACTCTTGTGTATTCAACTATGTATTTGAGCCCTCGAGGCCCCTGGCTTGTAATATGAAGCTTGTATTATTTTGATTTGTGTCTAGAGTTGTGTTGTGATATCTTCCCGTGAGTCCCCGATCTTGATCGTACATGTTTGCGTGTATGATTAGTGTACGGTCAAATCGGGGGCGTCACACCAACACACCAAATACAAAGGCAAATTGTATAAGTGCACTAGTTCGGCGAAGAGATGGTGATAAAGGTGTAATATTGATGGTAGAAATATATTTTTATAATCTGAATAAATTAGCAAATAGTAACTCCACCTATGTTGTCTCAACATAGCCGGTCCCAAGCCCGGGTAAAGGAGGAGGGTTGTGATAGGCTTGGAGAGCCAACGTAAAAACTCAGCCACTCTTATGGAGATGAAACCCAAAAGATTTTCTTTGGGGCGTAACCCTCTCAAAGAACGCGCCACATCGGAACCCGGTGTGGTGGAAAATGGGCAAGGGCCGGGCCGTCACCCCCCAAGTGGCGCGCCGTATCTTGATCCGGATACAGTGGCAAGTGAGCAAGGATCGGGTCGTCGCATCCTTAGTGGCGCGCTACATCGGCGCCCGGATGTAGTGGAAAATGAGAAAGGGTCTTCGCATTTGACTCGACGAGTGCAAAGGTTAAGGAAGCTAGCCGAGCCTAGGAGGATTCGCTTAGGTAGCTGGAACGTATGGTCTCTGACAGGGAAGCTTCGGGAGCTAGTTGATGCAGCGGTGAGGAGAGGTGTTGGTATCCTTTGCGTCCAAGAAACCAAATGGAGAGGACAGAAGGCGAAGGAGATGGAGGATACCGGCTTCAAGCTGTGGTACACGGGGACGGCTGCAAACAGAAATGGTGTAGGCATCTTGATCAACAAGAGCCTCAAGTATGGAGTGGTAGATGTCAAGAGACGTGGGGATCGGATTATCCTGGTCAAGCTGGTAGTTGAGGACTTGGTTCTCAATGTTATCAGTGTGTATGCCCCGCAAGTAGGCCACAATGAGAACACCGAGAGGGAGTTCTGGGAAGGCCTGGAAGACATGGTTAGGAGTGTACCGATTGGTGGGAAGCTCTTCATAGGAGGAGACCTCAATGGCCACGTGGGTACATCTAACACAGGTTTTGAAAGGGCGCATGGGGGCTTTGGCTATGGCATCAGGAATCAAGAAGGAGAAGATGTCTTAAGCTTTGCTCTAGCCTACAACATAATTGTAGCTAACACCTTCTTTAGAAAGAGAGAATCACATCTGGTGACTTTTAGTAGTGGCCAACACTCTAGCCAGATTGATTTTATCCTCTCGAGAAGAGAAGATAGGCGTGTGTGCCTAGACTGTAAGGTGATTCAACATAAGTTGGTGGTTGCTGACTTCCGCCTTCGGATTCGTGTCCAGCGGGATAAGCGTGCCAAAGTCGCTAGAACGAAGTGGTGGAAGCTCAAGGGGGAGGTAGCTCAGGTGTTCAAGGAGAGGGTCATTAAGGAGGGCCCTTGGGAGGAAGGGGGCATGCGGACAATGTGTGGATGAAGATGGCGACTTGCATTCGTAAGGTGGCCTTGGAGGAGTTTGGAGTGTCCAGGAGAAGGAGAAGCGAAGATATGGATACCGTGGTGGAATGATGATGTCCGTAAGGTGATTAAAGAGAAGAAAGATTGCTTGCACGCCTATACCGGATAGGAGTGCATAACACAGAGAAGTACAAGATGGCGAAGAAGGCCGCAAAGCGAGCTGTTGGTGTAGCAAGGGGTCGGGCATATGAGGACCTCTACCAACGGTTAGGCACGAAGGAAGGTGAAAGGGACATCTATAAGATGGCCAAGAACCGAGAGAGGAAGACGAGGGATATTGGCCAAGTCAAATGATCAAGGACGGAGCAGGCCAACTCTTGGTGAAGGACAAGTATATTAAGCATAGATGGCGGGAGTACTTCGACAAGCTGTTCAATGGGGAGAATGAGAGTTCTACCGTTGAACTAGAAGACTCCTTTGATGAGACCAGCATGCATTTTTTGCGGTGTATCCAGGAGTCTGAGGTGAAGGAGGCTTTAAAAAGGATGAAAGGAGGCAAGGCAATGGGCCCTGATTGTATCCCCATTGAGGTGTGGAAAGGTCTCGGGGACATAGCGATAGTATGGCTAACCAAGCTTTTCAACCTCATTTTTCGGCAAACAAGATGCCGTAAGAATGGAGACGGAGTATATTAGTACCAATCTTCAAGAACAAGGGGATGTTCAGAGTTGTACTAATTACCGTGGAATTAAGTCGATGAGCCATACAATGAAGCTATGGGAGAGAGTCATTGAGCACCACTTAAGAAGAATGACAAGCGTGACCAAAAATCGGTTTGGTTTCATGCCTGGGAGGTCGACCATGGAAGCCATTTTCTTGGTACGACAACTTATGGAGAGATATAGGGAGCAAAAGAAGGACTTGCATATGGTGTTCATTGACTTGCAGAAGGCCTATGACAAGATACCGCGGAATGTCATGTGGTGGGCCTTGGAGAAACACAAAGTCCCAGCAAAGTACATTACCCTCATGAAGGACATGTACAATAATGTTGTGACAAGTGTTCGAACAAGTGATGTCGACATCGATGACTTCCTGATTAAGATAGGACTGCATCAAGGGTCATTTTTTAGCCCTTATCTTTTTGCTTGGTGATGGATGAGGTCACAAGGGATATACAAGGAGATATCCCATGGTGTATGCTCTTTGCGGATGATGTGGTGCTAGTTGACGATAGTCGGACGGGGGTAAATAGGAAGTTAGAGTTATGGAGACAAACCTTGGAATCGAAGGGTTTAGGCTTAGTAGAACTAAAACCGAGTACATGATGTGCGGTTTCAAAGATTACTAGGTGTGAGGAGGAGGAGGAGGTTAGCCTTGATGGCCACGTGGTACCTCGGAAGGACACCTTTCGGTATTTGGGGTCAATGTTGCAGGAGGATGGGGGTATTGATGAAGATGTGAACCATCGAATAAAAGCCGGATGGATGAAGTGGCGCCAAGCTTCTGGCATTCTCTGTGACAGGAGAGTGCCACAAAAGCTAAAAGGCAAGTTCTACAGGACGGCGGTTCGACCCACAATGTTGTATGGCGTGGAGTGTTGGCCGACTAAAAGGCGACATGTTCAAAAGTTAGGTGTGACGGAGATGCGTATGTTGAGATGGATGTGTGGCCACACGAGGAAGGATCGAGTCCGGAATGATGATATACGAGATAGAGTTGGGGTAGCACCAATTGAGGAGAAGCTTGTCCAACATAAATGCGAGATGGTTTGGGCATATTCAAGGCAGGCCTCCGTAAGCTCCAAAGCATAGCGAACGGCTAAAGCGTCAAGGAGAATGTCAAGAGAGGGCGGGTAGACCGAATTTGACATGGGAGGAGTCCGTTAAGAGAGACCTGAAGGATTGGAGTATCATCAAAGAGCTAGCTATGGACAGGGGTGCGTGGAAGCTTGCTATCCATGTGCCAGAGCCATAAGTTGGTTGCGAGATCTTATGGGTTTCACCTCTAGCCTACCCCAACTTGCTTGGGACTAAAGGATTTGTTGTTGTTTTTGTTGTAAGGTAGCAAATAGTAAACGGGCACAAAAACGGTATTGCAATGCTTGAAAATGAGGCCTAGGGTCCGTACTTTCACTAGTGCAACCTCTCAACAATGCTAATATAATTGGATCATATAACTATCCCTCAAAGTGTGATGAAGAATCACTCCAAAGTTCCTATCTAGCGGAGAACATAAGAATAAATTGTTTGTAGGGTACGAAACCACCTCAAAGCTATTTTTTCCGTTTGATCTATTCAAGAGTTTGTACTAAAATAACACAAAGCTATTCTTTCCATTCGATCTATCCTAGAGTTCGTATTAAAATAACACCAAAGCAAATTCATATTCATAATACTCAATCCAACACAAAGAACTTCAAAGAGTGCGCCAAGATTTCTACCGGAGAACAAAAGACGAGAACGTGCTTCAACCCCTACGGTTACTAGAAGTGGAACTGCCCTAGATACTTGGCGGATAACAAGGATGGCAAAGTGAAGAAAAGTATATTGGATATACATGTTACTGATGTCTACTTTAGTAGTGTTTATAGCAACCCCTCGGCATTTGATACTGGTTCAGTTGCTAAGAGTAGTAACTCGAAATGGGAGTTGCATAATGAACAGAGACTAGTTAAGGGCGAGGTGATGATGTGTGTTGGAAGTAGTTCCAAGATTGATATGATCATCATCACACACTCCCTATACTTTCGGGATTACTTTTGAACATAAATAAGTGTTATTTGGTGTTTGCGTTGAGCATGAATATGATTTGATCATGTTTATTGCAATACGGTTATTCATTTAAGTTTGAGAATAATTATTGTTCTGTTTACATGAATAAAACCTTCTATGGTCATACACCCAATGAAAATGGTTTGTTCGATCTCGATCGTAGTGATATACATATTCATAATATTGAAGCCAAAAGATGCAAAGTTAATAATGATAGTGCAACTTATTTGTGGCACTGCCGTTTAGGTCATATTGGTGTAAAGTGCATGAAGAAAATCCATGCTTATGGGATTTTGGAATCACTATTATTATGAATCACTTGATGCTTGCGAACCATGCCTTATGGGCAAGATAACTAAGACTCCGTTCTCCGGAACAATAGAGCAAGCAACTGACTTACTGGAAATAATACATACTGATGTATGCGATCCGATGAGTGTTCAGGCTCGTGGCGGGTATCGTTATTTTCTGACCTTCACAGATGATTTGAGCAGATATGTGTATATCCACTTGATGAAACACAAGTCTGAAACACTTGAAAAGTTCAAATATTTTCGGAGTGAAGTAGAGAATCATTGTAACAAGAAAATAAAGTTTCTACAATCTGATCACAGAGGAAAATATTTGAGTTACGAGTTTGGCCTTCAATTAATACAATGTTGAATAGTTTCACAAACTCATGCCACCTGGAACACCACAGCGTAATGGTGTGTCCGAACATCATAACCGTACTTTATTAGATATGGTGCAATCTATGATGTCTCTTACCTATTTACCACTATCGTTTTGGGGTTATGCATTAGAGACAACTGCATTCATGTTAAAAAGGGCACCATATAAATCCGTTGAGACGACACCGTATGAACTGTGGTTTAGCAAGAAACCTAAGTTTGCTTTCTTAAAGTTTGGGGCGGCGATGCTTATGTGAAAAAGTTTCAACCTGATAAGCTCGAACCCAAATCGGAGAAGTGCATCTTCATAGGATACCCAAACAAAATTGTTGGGTGCACCTTCTATCACAGATCCGAAGGCAAATTCATTGCTGAGAATGGGTCCTTTCTGGAGAAGGAGTTTCTCTCGAAAGAACTGAGTGGGACGAAAGTAGAACTTGATGAGGTAACTGTACCTGCTCCCTTATCAGAAAGTAGTTTATCATAGAAATTTGTTCCCGTACACCAATTAGTGAGGAAGCTAATGATGATGATCATGTAACTTCAGATCAAGTTACTACCGAACCTCGTAGGTCAACCAGAATAAGATCCGCACCATAGTGGTACGGTAATACTATTCTGGAGGTCATGTTACTTGACCATGACGAACCTACGAACTATGAGGAAGCGATGATGAGCCCAGATTCCGCAAAATGGCTTGAGGCCATGAATTCTTAGATGGGATCCATGTATGAGAACAAAGTGTGGACTTTGCTTGACTTTGTAACATCCCAAATTTTCAATTTGGAATGTTATACATAGAGCATCATTGCATATCATATTTTTTGTTGCATTCTTGCTGGATCCTAGAAATTCTACACAACTCAAGGACCCACGGAAAGAGTTGGGGATTTCGTTATTTTCATATTTGAGTTTTCTAAAATTTTGAAAATAGGATCATTTGATTTTAATTATTTTATCTTCAATTATTTCTACTATCAAAATATGAGAGAGGGAATAAAATGACTTTCCCAGAATAAAGAAATAATTAAGATTTAATAATAAAATAAAATAAGATTTTATTTTGGAGTTTTCGCTTTTTTATTTGAATTTAGGAAAAATGCGCGTTTTCCAAAATTGCATTTAGGCCCCAAATAAATGTTCATTTAGTCCGGCTTGATTTTAGAAGCCGGGGAAAATTTATTTCGGGATTTTTGGAGTCTGCTTAGTATTTCTTTTTATTTTTTTTCTGCGCGTAATTATTCAAAAAAGCGAACCGCTTTTAGGTTGCGTCTCGAGCGGGACTCGCCGGGGGCACTATAAGCGCCACCCCGCGCTTCTGTGCCCAACCGACCAGCCCCGCCGTCGCCGACCCACACCCGCCCGAAACCCTAACCCTAACCCTAGATCCGCCACGCCCGGGATCCGCTTGCCGCCGCCGTCGCCGGACCTCGCCGCCGACTCGCCGCTGAGGTTCCCCTCCGCCTCGTTCCGCGTGCCGCCGGGTTTTTTGTAAAACCGAGCGATTTTTATTTCGGTTTATTTTCGGGTTTTTTAGTTTCGTTTTTTTTAGTTTTGGTTTTTTTCTGGTTTACGCTAATTAGCGGACGTTCGTCCGTTAGTTCGTTTAAACGAACGAGTTCGTCAGATTAGTTTAGTTAACGAATGTTCGTTCGTTAACCCGTTCGTCATTTTTCTTTTTCTTGGATTTAATCCGCGATTTTTCTGATCGCGATTCCTGATCCGATTTTCGTTTTAGTATAACTTTTCGCTCGTTTACCGGAATCAGGCGATTCAAGCGCTTGGAGTTTCATCTCGAAACCCTCTTTCCGAATAACCTACTTAAACAAATTTTTGCTTCTGTAAAATTTGACCTAGATTCAGATTAGTAAAACAAAGCTGTTTTCTTCCGCCGTTTGACTTTCGTTGCTTCGTTTGATTTGATTCTTTTTGCAAACCGGAGTTCTTATGTTGAACTATCTGGTTAGATCTATTTGAATTTTACCTGTGCATTAGATGAGTACTTATTGTATGCTTGTTTGTTTTTCTGTGATAGAATACCCGGAGTGCGCCACTTTGTTACTTCGAGTCTCTAGGTTTCATGGATCATCGCTAAAGGCAAGTAACACTTTGATCATACTTCTTCTCATACCCAGTTTTTATGCATTAGATCTATCCTCAAACACTTGCATGATTAGGATCTAATTAAATTGTGGGTTTTGGGAAGTAGATTGAGGTAGTACCTATTACACTGCTTTTATTATAAAACCCTTGGGAGTTACTTCTACGCTTTCTTATTATGCCATGCTATGCTAGTAGACGTGGATTGGGTGAGTGTATCCATGACAGATGTGAGATTGTTATTTAATGGTTTATTTAAGGTGGCAACTTAAACACACATCCGGGTGGATTGAGGCACCTGGTTTCTATCGAGACTTGCCTGTATTTCTTCGGACCGCCACCTGTGCTCAAAGGGATCATGAGATTATTCAAACTAGAAACTTCCGTGTGCAGCCACAAGCCATTATGGGCTCTGGCATAGTTGATTAAGTTGTGCGAACTCTTACGGGTAGACTAGAAGATGTAGGGAAAAGTAGGTGTACCGGTCTACCCACATGTAAGGTGCTAGTGCTTCTGAAAGACTATGTCTCGGTCATCCGTTTCTCAAACATCATGTAGTGCGAGAAATCCAACGGAGGCGCTCGAGTCTTGTGGGGAAAAGTGCCAAACCTCTGCAGAGTGTATAAACTAATCATGGTTAGCCGTGTCCCCGGTTATGGACATTTTGAGTATCTAGTACTTGGATATCATGTGAATCTCATCATGTTACTTCTAAATCAATATTGTTGGGTTCTTACTGAGTACTTTTAATTGGGATTGAGAATGTTGTCAACCATTCTCAATGTTTAACAACCACCATGATAGTTAAATAAATTTATTCCTTTGCAGTAGGGAAAATTTGCTTTATGCAAAACTGTAACCATAGAGCTTTCCACCAGCCATATATGCATGTAGTATAGGCTTATTATTCCAGTATTCTCTATGTGTTACATTGCCGCATATTCCATGTCTTGACCCATTTTCGGCTGCAACGCTTTCATGTTGCAGACTTTTCGCATTTACGACAGTAAGGTGCTTAGGCCGTGGTTCCATACTCAGTGATGTCGTTGGAGTTGATGGACTCGCTTATTCTTCCAAGCCTTCCGCTGTTATCGTTATTAGATGGCCTTAAGCCATATTTGTTTTTATTAAGTTCTCTCTTGAGACATTCGATTGTAATAAGTGTGTGATTGCTACTGTTATAAATCCTCCGAGTAATCGTGTGGTGTCAAGATTATCGATCCGTGGATGACACCGAGCACGTAGATCGAATCGCTTGAGGTCAGGTCGCTACAGACTTGCCCGATGTCGGTAAGCCATAGAAAATAAATGGATCTTCAAGAGGAAGACGGACGCTGATAGTAGTGTTACTATCTACAAAACTAGACTTGTCGAAAAAGGTTTTTGACAAATTTAAAGGTCTTGACTACGATGAGATTTTCTCACTCATAGCGATGCTTAAGTCTGTCCGAATCATGTTAGAAAATTGCCACATTTTATGAAATCTGGCAAATGGATGTCGAAACTACATTCCTTAATGGATTTCTTAAAGAAGAGTTGTATATGATGCAACCAGAAGGTTTTGTCGATCCTAAAGGTGCTAACAAAGTGTGCAAGCTCCAAATGATCCATTTATGGACTGGTGCAAGCCTCTCGGAGTTGGAATAAATGCTTTGATAGTGTGATCAAAGCATATGGATTTATACAGACTTTTGGTGAAGCCTGTATTTACAAGAAAGTGAGTGGGAGCACTATAGCATTTCTGATAAGTATATGTGAATGACATATTGTTGATCGGAAATAATGTAGAATTTTCTAGAAAGCATAAAGGAGTATTTGAAAGTAGTTTTTGAAAGAAAGACCTCGATGAAGCTGCTTACATATTGAGCATCAAGATCTATAGAGATAGATCAAGACGCTTGATAAGTTTTTTCAATGAGTACATACCTTGACAAGATTTTGAAGTAGTTCAAAATAGAACAGTCAAAGAAAGAGTTCTTGCCTGTGTTACAAGGTGTGAAATTGAGTAAGACTCAAATCCCGACCACGGCAGAAGATAGAAAGAGAATGAAAGTCATTCCCTATGCCTCAGCCATAGGTTCTATAAAGTACGCCATGCTGTGAACCAGATCTATTGTATACCCTACACTGATTTTGGCAAGGGAGTACGATAGTGATCTAGGAGTAGATCACTAGACAGCGGTCAAAATTATGCTTAGTGGAATAAGGATATGTTTCTCGATTATGGAGGTGAAAAAAAAGGTTCGTCGTAAAGGGTTACGTCGATGCAACTTTTGACACTGATCCAGATGACTCTAAATCTCAATCTGGATGCATATTGAAAGTGGGAGCAATTAGCTAGAGTAGCCGATGCGAGCATTGTTGACATAGAAATTTGCAAAGTACATACGGATATGAATGTGGCGCACTGCTGACTAAACTTCTCTCACAAGCAAAACATGATCACACCTTAGTACTCTTTGGCTGTTAATCACATAGCAATGTGAACTAGATTATTGACTCTAGTAAACCCTTTGGGTGTTGGTCACATGACGATGTGAACTATGGGTGTTAATCACATGGCAATGTGAACTATTGGTGTTAAATCACATGGCGATGTGATCTAGATTATTGACTCTAGTGCAAGTGGGAGACTGAAGGAAATATTCCCTAGAGGCAATAATAAAGTTATTATTTATTTCCTTATTTCATGATAAATGTTTATTATTCATGCTAGAATTGTATTAATCAAAAACATAATACATGTGTGAATACATAGACAAACAGAGTGTCACTAGTATGCCTCTACTTGACTAGCTCGTTAATTGAAGATGGTTGAGTTTCCAAGCCAGTGATGTAGGGTGGAACCCTATGGGGCCGATCTTTCACGTTTGGAGAGGATCCCTACGAGGAACACGAAGAACGAGCGGAAGAGCACGAGGGAAATCACGGGGGAAACACAAGAGAATCACTCAAACCAACAAGATCAATCACACATGTGCTAGATCGATGAACACAAAGGGAGATACATGATACAAAGTCAACAAAGAACGATACAAACGGTAGCCGTTCTTCTCCGTGAGGAGGCCTTGATGGGGTCCACCCTAGAGGGGGTCTTGAATCCCTTGGAAGGATCTTCTCCGAGGAGGCGCGATCTCCGAGGAGAAGGTAACCAAGTGGATGAGCAAAGCTCTCACACAAATATGAGCTAATCCTTTGCTAACCCTAGAAAGGAGGGGGAGGTGGTCTATTTATAGTCTAAGCCACGGAGGGGTAAGTGAGAGGGGGGATACAAGGCCAAAGGCTCATGGTTAAGACAGTGCAGAGCGGTAGTACCGCTTGGGAGGGCGGTAGTACCGCTTGCAAGCGGTAGTGCCACTTGGACCGGGCGGTAGTACCGGACCCGGGTTGCTCGAGCACAGGAGTTTGTCGGGTTGAGCAGCAGTAGAGCGGAAGTTCGGCGGTAGTGCTGCTCGGGGGCCTCTAGCGGTAGTACCGCTTGGTGTTGGCGGTAGTACCGCTCCCCTGGGTCTTCTTCCTCCTTCTCTTACATGCTTCCCTCACGGATGGTGTAGTTGTTCCTTGGCGCTTGCACTCCTCCTCGTCGTCCTTAGTGTTCCGACAATACCTATGCATGCACACGAGTGGAGTGTCAAGTAGTATACCATCCTCGAAGGGGTCAAGTGAGCACGTGTAAAGGAGATGATTCACCTTTGTGTATGTGAAGTAGATGTCGCACGTGTCACTCGCCGAACGGACTCTTGACATGGTGATGTCCATAGGATGCTCCGCATCAGCCAGGGACATGAGTTGTCATTTGATTAATGGGATCACATCATTAGGAGAATGATGTGATTGACTTGACCCATTTCGTTAGCTTAGCACTTGATCGTTTAGTATGTTGCTATTGCTTTCTTCATGACTTATACATGTTCCTATGACTATGAGATTATGCAACTCCCATTTATCGGAGGAACACTACGTGCTACCAAACATCCTGGCGTAACTTGGTTATTATAAAGGTGCTCTCTGAGGTGTCTCGAAGGTACTTGTTGGGCTGGCGTATTTGAGATTAGGATTTGTCACTATGATTGTCGGAGAGGTATCTCTGGCACTTTCGGTAATGCACATCACTATAAGCCTACTTAAGCATTGTAACTAATGAGTTAATTCTGGGATGATGTATTACGGAAGGAGTAAAGGACTTGCCCGATGCTTGAGATTGAACTAGGTATTAAGATACCGATGATCGAATCTCGGGCAAGTAACATACCGATGACAAAGGGAACAACGTATGTTGTTATGCGGTTTGACCGATAAAGATCTTCATAGAATATGTGGGAGCCAATATGAGCATCCAGGTTCCGCTATTGGTTATTGGCCGGAGACGTGTCTCGGTCATGTATACATAGTTCTCGAACCCGTAGGGTCCGCACATTTAAAGTTTCGGTGACGATTGTATTATAAGTTTATGTGATTTGATGTACGGAAGGTAGTTCGGAGTCCCGGATGAGATTGGGGACATGACGAGGAGTCTTGAAATTGTTGAGACGTAAAAATCGATATATTTGATGACCATATTCGGACATCAGAAAGGTTCCGAGTGATTCGGGTATTTTCGGAGTACCGGAGAGTTACGGGAATTGACCGGGAGAAGTATTGGGCCTTATTGGGTCATACGGGAATAGAGGAGAGAGGCCAAAAGGAAGGAGGCGCCTCCTGGTCCGAATTGGACAAGGGTGCAGCCCCTTTCCTTCTCCCTCTCCCCTCTTTCCTTCTCTCCTACTCCGGAAAGGAAAGGGGAATCCTACTAGGACTTGGGAGTCCTAGTAGGACTCCCCACACTTGGCGCGCCCCCTCTAGGGCTGGCCTCTCCCTCCCTCCTTTATATACGGGGGCAGGGGTCACCTATAGACACAACAATTGATCTCTTGATCTCTTAGCCGTGTGCGGTGTCCCCCTCCACCATATTCCACCTCGATCATATCGTAGCGGTGCTTAGGCGAAGCCCTGCGTTGGTAGCATCATCATCACCGTCCTGCCTTGCTTGTCTTGTGAACTCTCCCTCAAAGCTCGGCCAGATAGGAGTTCGAGGGACATCATCGAGCTGAACGTGTGCGGAACTCGGAGGTGCCGTACGTTCGGTTCTCGGATCGGTCAGATCGTGAAGACGTACGACTACATCAACCGTGTTGTGCTAATGCTTCCGCTTTCGGTCTATGAGGGTACGAGGACACACTCTCCCCTCTCGTTTCTATGCATCACCATGATCTTGTGTGTGCGTAGGAAATTTTTTGAAATTACTACGTTCCCCAACAATGGTATCAGAGCTGCACAGAAGAATTGTTGGATTAGATACCACTATTGGGGAACGTGGTAATTTCAAAAAATATCCTACGCACACACAAGATCATGGTGATGCATAGCAACGAGAGGGAGAGGTTGTCCACGCACTGTGAGACCGAAAGCGGAAGCGTTAGCACAACGCTGTTGATGTAGTCAGACGCCTTCACGATCCGACCGATCAAGTAACGAACGCATGGCACCTCCGAGTTCAGCACACGTTCAGCCCGATGACGTCCCTCGAACTCCGATCCAGCCGAGTGTTGAGGGAGAGTTTCGTCAGCACGACGGCCCGTGTGACAATGATGATGTTCTACCGACGTAGGGCTTCGCCTAAGCACCGCCACAAGATATCGAGGTGGACTATGGTGGAGGGGGCACCAGACACGCTAAAAAGATCAAACGATCAATTGTTGTGTCTCTAGGGTACCCCCTACCCCCGTATATAAAGGAGCAAGGGGGGAGGTGCGGCCGGCCTAGAGGGGGCACGCAAGGAGGAGTCCTACTCCTACCGGGAGTAGTACTCCCTCCCTTTTCCTTGTTGGACTAGTTGTGGAGGGGGAAACAGGAGGGAGAGAGGAAGGAAAGGGGGGCGCCACCCCCTCTCCTTGTCCTATTTGGACTAAGGGGGAAGGGGGGCGCGGCCCTGTCCTGGCCGCCTCTCCTCTTCTCCATAAGGCCCACTATGGCCCATTAAGCTCCCGCGGGTTCCGGTAACCTCCCGGTACTCCGGTAAAATCCCGATTTCACCGTGAACACTTCCGATATCCAAATATAGGCTTCCAATATATCAATCTTCATGTCTCGACCATTTTGAGACTCCTCGTCATGTCCGTGATCACATCCCGGACTCCGAACAATCTTCGGTACATCAAAACATATAAATCATAATATAACTGTCATCAAAACGTTAAGCGTGCGGACCCTACCGTGTTCGAGAACTATGTAGACATGACCGAGACACGTCTCCGGTCAATAACCAATAGCGGAACCTGGATGCTCATATTGGCTCCCACATATTCTACGAAGATCTTTATCGGTCAGACCGCATAACAACATACGTTGTTCCTTTGCCATCGGTATGTTACTTGCCCGAGATTCGATCGTCGGTATCTCAATACCTAGTTTAATCTCGCTATCACAAGTCTCTTTACTCGTTCCGTAATACATCATCCCGCAACTAACTCATTAGTTGCAATACTTGCAAGGCTTAAGTGATGTGCATTACCGAGAGAGGGCCCAGAGATACCTCTCCGATAATCAGAGTCACAAATCCTAATCTCGAAATATGCCAACCCAACAAGTACCTTCGGAGACACCTGTAGAGCACCTTTACAATCACCCAGTTATGTTGTGACGTTTGGTAGCACACAAAGTGTTTCTCCGGTAAACGGGAGTTGCATAATCTCATAGTCATAGGAACATGTATAAGTCATGAAGAAAGCAATAGCAACATACTAAACGATCGAGTGCTAAGCTAACGGAATGGGTCAAGTCAATCACATCATTCTCATAATGATGTGATCCCGTTAATCAAATGACAACTCAGTTCAATGGCTAGGAAACATAACCATCTTTGATCAACGAGCTAGTCAAGTAGAGGCATACTAGTGACACTCTGTTTGTCTATGTATCCACACATGTATTATTTTTCCGGTTAACACAATTCTAGCATGAATAATAAACATTTATCATGATATAAGGAAATAAATAATAACTTTATTATTGCCTCTAGGGCATATTTCCTTCAGTCTCCCACTTGCACTAGAGTCAATAATCTAGATTACACAGTAATGATTCTAATACCCATGGAGCCTTGGTGCTTATCATGTTTTGCTCGTGGAAGAGGATTAGTCAACGGGTCTGCAACATTCAAATCCGTATGTATCTTACAAATTTCTATGTCTCCCACCTAGACTTAATCCCAGATGGAATTGAAGGGTCTCTTGATGTGCTTGGTTCTCTTGTGAAATCTGGATTCCTTTGCTAAGGCAATTGCACCAGTATTGTCACAGAAGATTTTCATTGGACCCGATGCACTAGGTATGACACCTAGATCGGATATGAACTCCTTCATCCAGACTCCTTCATTTGTTGCTTCCAAAACAGCTATGTACTCCGCTTCTCACGTAGATCCCGCCACGACACTTTGTTTAGAACTACACCAATTGACAGCTCCACCGTTCAATGTAAACACGTATCCGGTTTGCGATTTAGAATCGTCCGGATCAGTGTCAAAGCTTGCATCAATGTAACCATTTATAATGAGCTCTTTGTCACCTCCATAAACGAGAAATATATCCTTAGTCCTTTTCAAGTATTTCAGGATGTTCTTGACCGCTGTCCAGTGATCCACTCCTGGATTACTTTGGTACCTCCCTGATAGACTTATAGCAAGGCACACATCACGTCTGGTACACAACATTGCATACATGATAGAGCCATGGCTGAAGCATAGGGAACATCTTTCATTTTTTCTCTATCTTCTGCAGTGGTCGGGCATTGAGTCTTACTCAACTTCACACCTTGTAACACATGCAAGAACCCTTTCTTTGCTTGATCCATTTTGAACTTCTTCAAAACTTTTTCAAGGTATGTGCTTTGTGAAAGTTCAATTAAGCGTCTTGATCTATCTCTATAGATCTTGATGCCCAAAATATAAGCAGCTTCACCGAGGTCTTTCATTGAAAAACTCTTATTCAAGTATCCCTTTATGCTATCCAGAAATTCTATATCATTTCCAATCAGCAATATGTCATCCACATATAATATCAGAAATGCTACAGAGCTCCCACTCACTTTCTTGTAAATACAGGCTTCTCCAAAAGTCTGTACAAAACCAAATGCTTTGATCACACTATCAAAGTGTTTATTCCAACTCCGAGAGGCTTGCACCAGTCCATAAATGGATCGCTGGAGCTTGCACACTTTGTTAGCTCCCTTTGGATCGACAAAATCTTCTGGTTGCATCATATACAACTCTTCTTCCAGAAATCCATTCAGGAATGCAGTTTTGACATCCATTTGCCGAATTTCATAATCATAAAATGCGGCAATTGCTAACATGATTCGGACAGACTTAAGCATCGCTACGGGTGAGAAGGTCTCATCGTAGACAATCCCTTGAACTTGTCGAAAACCTTTTGCAACAAGTCGAGCTTTATAGACAGTAACATTACCATCAGCGCCAGTCTTGTTCTTGAAGATCCATTTATTCTCAATTGCTTGCCGATCATCGGGTAAGTCAACCAAAGTCCACACTTTGTTCTGATGAATGGATCCCATCTCAGATTTCATGGCCTCAAGCCATTTCGCGGAATCTGGGCTCACCATCGCTTCTTCATAGTTTGTAGGTTCGTCATGGTCTAGTAACATAACCTCCAGAACAGGATTACCGTACCACTCAGTGCGGATCTTACTCTGGTTGACCTACGAGGTTCAGTAACAACTTGATCTGAAGTTTCATGATCATCATCATTAACTTCCTCACTAATTGGTGTAGGTGTCACAGAAACCGGTTTCTGTGATGAACTACTTTCCAAAAAGGGAGCAGGTACGGTTACCTCATCAAGTTCTAGTTTCCTCCCACTCACTTCTTTCGAGAGAAACTCCTTCTCCAGAAAGATTCCGAATTTAGCAACAAAAGTCTTGCCTTCGGATCTGTGATAGAAGGTGTACCCAACAGTCTCCTTTGGATATCCTATGAATACACATTTCTCCGATTTGGGTTTGAGCCTGGTTTTATGTGTTGATGTTATATGCATGAGTAGAACACAAGTGAGTTGTGGGCGATACAAGTCATACTGCTTACCAGCATGTCATACTTTGGTTCGCCGGTATTGTTGGATGAAGCGGCGCGGACCGACATTACGCATACGCTTACGCGAGACTGGTTCTACCGATGTGCTTTGCACATAGGTGGCTGGCAGGTGTCAGTTTCTCTAACTTTAGTTGAACCGAGTGTGGCTACGCCCGGTCCTTGAGAAGGTTAAAACAGCACTAACTTGACGAAATATCATTGTGGTTTTGATGCGAAGGTAAGAACGGTTCTTGCTCAGCCCGTAGCAGCCATGTAAAACTTGCAACAACAAAGCAGAGGACGTCTAACTTGTTTTTGCAGGGCATGTTGTGATGTGATATGGTCAAGGCATGATACTATATTTTATTGTATGAGATGATCATGTTTTGTAACCGAGTTATCGGCAACTGGCAGGAGCCATATGGTTGTCGCTTTATTGTATGCAATGCAATCGCCCTGTAATTGCTTTACTTTATCACTAAGCGGTAGCGATAGTGGTAGAAGCATAAGATTGACGAGACGACAACGATGCTACGATGGAGATCAAGGTGTCGCGCCGGTGACGATGGTAATCATGACGGTGCTTCAGAGATGGAGATCACAAGCACAAGATGATGATGGCCATATCATATCACTTATATTGATTGCATGTGATGTTTATCTTTTATGCATCTTATCTTGCTTTGATTGACAGTAGCATTATTAGATGATCCCTCACTAAATTATCAAAGTATAAGTGTTCTCCCTGAGTATGCACCATTGTGAAAGTTCTTCGTGCTGAGACACCACGTGATGATCGGATGTGATAGGCTCTACGTTCAAATACAACGGGTGCAAAACAGTTGCACACGCGGAATACTCAGGTTAAACTTGACGAGCCTAGCAATTAACAGATATGGCCTCGGAACACGGAGACCGAAAGGTCGAGCGTGAATCATATAGTAGATATGATCAACATAGTGATGTTCACCGTTGAAACTACTCCATCTCACGTGATGATCGGACATGGTTTAGTTGATATGGATCACGTGATCACTTAGAGGATTGGAGGGATGTCTATCTAAGTGGGAGTTCTTAAAGTAATATGATTAATTGAACTTAAATTTATCATGAACTTAGTACCTGATAGTATCTTGCTTGTCTATGTTGATTGTAGATAGATGGCCCGTGCTGTTGTTCCGTTGAATTTTAATGCGTTCCTTGAGAAAGTAAAGTTGAAAGATGATGGTAGCAATTACACGGACTGGGTCCGTAACTTGAGGACTATCCTCATTGTGGCACAGAAGAATTACGGCCTGGAAGCACCATTGGCTGCTAGGCCTGCTGCTGATGCAACTGACGACGTTAAGAATGTCTGGCAGAGCAAAGCTGATGACTACTCGATAGTTTAACGTGCCATGCTTTACGGCTTAGAACCGGGACTTCAATGAAGTTTTGAACGTCATGGAGCATATGAGATGTTCCAGGAGTTGAAGTTAATATTTCAAGTAAATGCCCGGATTGAGAGATATGAAGTCTCCAATAAGTTCTACAGCTGCAAGATGGAGGAGAATAGTTACAAGGAGCATATACTCAAAATGTCTGGGTATAATAATCACTTGATTCAACTGGGAGTTAATCTTCCGGATGATAGCGTCATTGAAAGAATTCTCCAATCACTGCCACCAAGCTACAAGAGCTTCATGATGAACTATAACATGCAACGGATGGATAAGACGATTCCCGAGCTCTTTGCAATGCTAAAGGCTGCAGAGGTAGAAATCAAGAAGGAGCATCAAGTGTTGATGGTCAATAAGACCACCAGTTTCAAGAAAAATGGCAAAGGGAAGAAGAAGGGGAACTTCAAGAAGAACATCAAGCAAGTTGCTGCTCAGGAGAAGAAACTCAATTCTGGACCTAAGCCTGAGACTGAGTGCTTCTACTGCAAGCAGACTGGCTGGAAGCGGAACTGCCCCAAGTATTTGGCGGATAAGAAGGATGGCAAGGTGAACAAAGGTATATGTGATATACATGTTATTGATGTGTACCTTACTAATGCTCGCAGTAGCACCAGGATATTTGATACTGGTTCCATTGCTAATATTTGCAACTCGGAACAGGGGCTACGGATTAAGCGAAGATTGGCTAAGGACGAGGTGACGATGCGTGTGGGAAATGGTTCCAAAGTCGATGTGATCGCGGTCGGCACGCTACCTCTACATCTACCTTCGGGATTAGTTTTAGACCTAAATAATTGTTATTTGGTGCCGCCGTTGAGCATGAACATTATATCCGGATCTTGTTTGATGCGAGACGGTTATTCATTTAAATCAGAGAATAATGGTTGTTCTATTTATATGAGTAATATCTTTTATGGTCATGCACCCTTGAAGAGTGGTCTATTTTTTATGAATCTCGATAGTAGTGATACACATATTCATAATGTTGAAGCCAAAAGATGGAGAGTTGATAATGATAGTGCAACTTATTTGTGGCACTACCGTTTAGGTCATATCTGTGTAAAGCGCATGAAGAAACTCCATACTGATGGACTTTTGAACCACTTGATTATGAATCACTTGGTACTTGCGAACCGTGCCTCATGGGCAAGATGACTAAAACGCCGTTCTCCAGTACTATGAAGAGAGCAACAGATTTTTTGGAAATCATACATACAGATGTATGTGGTCCAATGAATGTTGAAGCTCGTGGCGGATATCGTTATTTTCTCACCTTCACAGATGATTTAAGCAAATATGGGTATATCTACTTAATGAAACATAAGTCTGAAACATTTGAAAAGTTCAAAGAATTTCAGAGTGAAGTTGAAAATCATCGTAACAAGAAAATAAAGTTTCTACGATCTGATCGTGGAGGAGAATATTTGAGTTACAAGTTTGGTCCTCATTTAAAACAATGCAGAATAGTTTCGCAACTCACGCCACCCGGAACACCACAGCGTAATGGTGTGTCCGAACGTCGTAATCATACTCTACTAGATATGGTGCGATCTATGATGTCTCTTACTGATTTACCGCTATCGTTTGGGGTTATGCTTTAGAGACGGCCGCATTCACGTTAAATAGGGCACCATCAAAATCCGTTGAGATGACGCCTTATGAACTGTGGTTTGGCAAGAAACCAAAGTTGTCGTTTCTTAAAGTTTAAGGTTGCAATGCTTATGTGAAAAAGTTTCAACCTGATAAGCTCAAACCCAAATCGGAGAAGTGCGTCTTCATAGGATACCCAAAAGAAAATGTTGGGTACACCTTTTATCACAGATCCAAAGGCAAGATATTCGTTGCTGAGAATGGATCCTTTGTAGAGAAGGAGTTTCTCTCGAAAGAAGTGAGTGGGAGGAAAGTAGAACTTGATGAGGTAACTGTACCTGCTCCCTTATTGGAAAATAGTTTATCACATAAATATGTTCCAGTGACTCCTACACCAATTAGTGAGGAAGCTAATGATGATGATCATGTAACTTCGGATCAAGTTACTACCGAACCTCGTAGGTAAACCAGAGTAAGATCCGCACCAGAGTGGTACGGTAATCCTGTTCTGCAGGTCATGTTACTTGACCATGATGAACCTACAAACTATGAGGAAGCGATGATGAGCCCAGATTCCGCAAAATGGTTTAAGGCCATGAAATCTGATATGGGATCCAGGTATAAGAAAAAGTATGGACTTTGATTGACTTGCCCGATGATTAGCGAGCCATTGAGATTAAATGGATCTTCAAGAGGAAGATGAACGCTGATAGTAGTGTTACTATCTACAAAGCTAGACTTGTCGCAAAAGGTTTTCGACAAGTTCAAGGTGTTGACTACGATGAGAGTTTCTCACCCGTATCTACGCTTAAGTCTGTTCGAATCATGTTGGCAATTGCCGCATTTTATGAAATCTGGCAAATGGATAAACAAAACTACATTCCTTAATGGATTTATTAAAGAAGAGTTGTATATGATACAACCAGAAGGTTTTTCAATCCTAAAGGTGCTAACAAAAAATGCAAGCTACATCGATCTATTTATGGACTGGTGCAAGCCTCTCGGAGTTCGAATATACGCTTTGATGAGTTGATCAAAGCATATAGTTTTATACAGACTTACGATGACGCCTGTATTTACAAGAAAGTGAGTGGGAGCACTACAACATTTCTGATAAGTATATGTGAATGACATATTGTTGATTGGAAATAACGTAGAATTATTCCGCAAAGCATAAAGGAGTGTTTGAAAGGAGTTTTTCAAAGAAAGACCTCGGTGAAGCTGCTTACATATTAAGCATCAAGATCTATAGAGATAGATCAAGACGCTTGATAAGTTTTTTCAATAAGTACATACCTTGACAAGATTTTGAAGTAGTTCAAAATGGAACAGTCAAACAAAGAGTTCTTGCATGTGTTACAAGGTGTGAAATTGAGTAAGACTCAAAGCCTGACCACGGTAGAAGATAGAAAGAGAATGAAAGTAATTCCCTATGCCTCAGCCATTGGTTCTATAAAGTATGCTATGTTGTGTGCCAGATCTATTGTATACCCTACACTTTGTTTAGCAAGGAAGTACAATAGTGATCTAGGAGTAGATCACTGGACAGCGGTCAAAATTATCCTTAGTGGAATAAGGATATGTTTCTTGATTATGGAGGTGAAAAAAGGTTTGTCGTAAAGGGTTATGTCGATGCAAACTTTTACACTGATCCAGATGACTCTGAGTCTTAATCTGGATACATATTGAAAGTGGGAGCAATTAGCTAAAGTAGCTCCGTGCAGAGCATTGTAAACATAGAAATTTGCAAAATACATACGGATCTGAATGTGACAGACCCGTTGACTAAAATTATCTCACAAGCAAAACATTATCACACCTTAGTACTCTTTGGGTGTTAATCACATAGTGATGTGAACTAGATTACTGACTCTAGTAAACCCTTCGGGTGTTGGTCACATGACGATGTGAACTATTGGTGTTAAATCACATGGCGATGTGAACTAGATTATTGACTCTAGTGCAAGTGGGACACTACTAGGGAAAAAGCCTAGAAGTAGCGCGGGTTTTAGGTATATTAGTACCGCGGGTGCACGCGCTACTGATACAACGCTACAGCTAATAGGTAGTAGTAGCGCGGGTGCCACCTGCGCTACTACTACGTCCGTTAGTAGTAGCGTGGGTAAAAACCCACACTACTACTAACCCGTGCTTTGAAAAAAAATTGATTTTTTTTTGAATTTTCAAATTTCTGAATTATTTTAACCTCTAATCTCTAATCACGTAGTGATGTGAACTAGATTACTGACTCTAGTAAACCCTTCGGGTGTTGGCCACATGACGATGTGAACTATTGGTGTTAAATCACATGGCGATGTGAACTAGATTATTGACTCTAGTGCAAGTGGGACACTACTAGGGAAAAGCCTAGCAGTAGCGCGGGTTTTAGGTATATTAGTAGCGCGGGTGCCCGCGCTACTGATACGACGCTACAGCTAATAGGTAGTAGTAGCGCGGGTGCCACCCGCGCTACTACTACGTCCGTTAGTAGTAGCGTGGGTAAAAACCCGCGCTACTACTAACCCGTGCTTTGAAAAAAAATTGATTTTTTTTTCGAATTTTCAAATTTCTGAATTATTTTAACCTCTAATCTCTAATCACCCCTCATCGCTGCTCAATTTAATCTCTAATCTCTAATCACCCCTCATCATTCCAAATCATCAAACTTCCCGAACGGTCACCCATCCTCTCACTACTCCAGCCTGAGCACGCTTAACTTCCGGGTTCTATTCTCCCTCGTTTCCAAGTCTGCACTTGTTGTTTTCCTGAAAATAGTAAGATGGCAATTCTATTAACCCTCAGGAGTTTAGCTTGAGCATGAAGTGACACATTTCACTGTTTGAGTTTGAAACTATTGTTCTAAAAAACGATAATTATTTAGTAACACTAATATTTCTTGAATAAGTAGTTTGACCATTGTTTGACCATATTTTGACCACAGTTTGACCAGATTTAACCAAAATTCCAAAAAACTGAAATAATTATTTAGTAACACTAATATTCTTGAATAATTATTTAGTAACACTAGTACTTCTTGAATAAGTAGTTTGACCACAGTTTGACCAGATTTGACCAAAATTCAAAAAAACTGAAATTTTTTCCTTTTAGAATTTGAGGATTCTAAAAGTTTGCAAACAGGCCGTAGGCCGTCAAAATCGGATGCGGATTTTCGTGCTGAACATTTTGACGTTTTTTTTCTGACATCGTATGCAAAAGTTATAGCCGTTTTACATTTTCCCTACACTTTTTGCAAAACATGTCCAAATTTAAGTTTTTAAATTTTCCTAACTAGTAGATGTAGTAACATAACTACATCTCGAAGGATTTTAATTTTTGAAGTTTTTATCATTTTCTTTTGCTTTTACAAAACTGAAAAGGCGATCCACGGGGGTAGAGTTTGAAAATGGAACCTTTAGTTCGGTTTGAAAATGGGTTGCATCCATCGAGATCTCGCCATCGTCATGGACGGCGCTCGATTGGATCTTCCTCTCCTTCCAACAATGGAGGAGGAGGAGGAGGAGGAAGGAGGGGCTACGGTGGAAGAGGAGGTCACCGGATTTGAGGGAGACGTCGCGGAAGAGGGACGAGGGAGAGGAGTGATTTGGACGAGGAGATGGGGATTGGGGATTTCAGGGCTGTTAAAAAACTAAGTACTTAGTAGTAGCGCGGGTTTTTACCCCTCGGTACTACTATGGCATGTCCCCGAGGGGCACGGCTGACACCTCTTAGTAGTAGCGAGGGGTGAAAACTTAGTAGTAGCGCGGGTTTATAACCCTCGCTACTACTATGGCATGGCCCAGGGGCACGATAGAGACTGCTTAGTAGTAGCAAGGGTTAAAAACCATCACTACTGCTATCAACTTAGTAGTAGCGAGGGTTAAAAACCCGCCCTACTATCCCAACGGGCACGGTAGAGACCGCTTAGTAGTAGCGAGGGTTAAAAACCAGCGCTACTACTATCAACTTAGTAGTAGCGAGGGTTATAAACCCGCGCTACTAGTAAGTAGCAGTAGCGAGGGGTATAAACCAGCGCTGCTAGTAAGTGTTTGTGTATAAGCTTTTCCCTAGTAGTGGGAGACTGAAGGAAAAATGCCCTAGAGGCAATAATAAACTTATTATTTATTTCCTTATTTCATGATAAATGTTTATTATTCATGCTAGAATTATATTAACCGGAAACATAATACATGTGTGAATACATAGACAACCATAGTGTCACTAGTGTGCCTCTACTTGACTAGCTCGTTAATCAAAGATGGTTAAGTTTCCTAACCATAGACATGAGTTGTCATTTGATTAATGGGATCACATCATTAGGAGAATGATGCGATTGACTTGACCCATTCCGTTAGCTTAGCACTTGATCGTTTAGTATGTTGCTATTGCTTTCTTCATGACTTATACATGTTCCTATGACTATGAGATTATGCAACTCCCGTTTACCGGAGGAACACTTTGTGTGCTACCAAACGTCATAACGTAACTGGGCTCTACAGGTGTCTCCGGAGGTACTTGTTGGGTTGGCGTATTTCGAGATTAGCATTTGTCACTCCGATTGTCCGAATGGTATCTCTGGGCCCTCTCGGTAATGCACATCACTTAAGCCTTGCAATCATTGCAACTAATGAGTTAGTTGTGGGATGATGTATTACGGAACGAGTAAAGAGACTTGCCAGTAACGATATTGAACTAGGTATTGAGATCTGAGCAATCGAATCTCGGGCAAGTAACATACCGATGACAAAGGGAACAACGTATGTTGTTATGCGGTCTGACCGATAAAGATCTTCGTAGAATATGTGGGAGCCAATATGAGCATCCAGGTTCCGCTATTGGTTATTGACCGGAGACGTTTCTCGGTCATGTCTACATAGTTCTCGAACCCGTAGGGTCCGCATGCTTAACGTTTCGATGACAGTTATATTATGAGTTTATATGTTTTGATGTACCGAAGATTGTTTGGAGTCCCGGATGTGATCACGGACATGACGAGGAGTCTCGAAATGGTGGAGACATGAAGATTGATATATTGGAAGCCTATATTTGGATACTGGAAGTGTTCCTAGTGAAATCGGGATTTTACCGGAGTACCGGGAGGTTACCGGAACCCCCCGGGAGCTTAATGGGCCATAGTGGGCCTTGTGGAGAAGAGGAGAGGCGGCCAGGGCAGGGCCGCGTGTCCCTCCCCCCTAGTCCGAATAGGACAAGGAGAGGCCCCCCCCCCCAATTCCTTCCTCTCTCCCTCCTCTTTCCCCCTCCACTCCTAGTCCAACAAGGAAAAGGGAGGGAGTCCTACTCCCGGTAGTAGGACTCCTCCTGGCGCGCCCCCTCTAGGCCGGCCGCACCTCCCCCTTGATCCTTTATATACGGGGGCAGGGAGGCACCCTAGAGACACAACAATTGATCGTTTGATCTTTTAGCCGTGTATGGTGCCCCCCTCCACCATAGTCCACCTCGATAATACTGTAGCGGTGCTTAGGAGAAGCCCTTCGTCGGTAGAACATCATCATCGTCACCACGCCTTCGTGCTGACGAAACTCTCCCTCAACACTCAGCTGGATCGAAGTTCGAGGGACGTCATCGGGCAGAACTTGTGCTGAACTCGACGGTGTCGTGCGTTCGGTACTTGGATCGGTCGGATCGTGAAGACGTATGACTACATCAACCGCGTTGACATAACGCTTCCGCTTTCGGTCTACGAGGGTACGTGGACACACTCTCCCCTCTCGTTGCTATACATCACCATGATCCTGCGTGTGCGTAGGAAATTTTTTGAAATTACTACATTCCTGTGCACACGCAAGATCATGGTGATGCATAGCAACGAGAGGGGAGAGTGTGTCCACGTACCCTCATAGACCGAAAGCGGAAGCGTTATGACAACGCGGTTGATGTAGTCGTACGTCTTCATGATCCGACCGATCCAAGTACCGAACGCACGACACCTTCTAGTTCAGCACACATTCAGCTCGATGATGTCCCACGAACTCCGATCCAGCAGAGCTTCGAGGGAGAGTTCCTTCAGCACGACGGCGTGATGACGGTGATGATGATGCTACCGACACAGGGCTTCGCCTAAACACCGCTATGATATGACCGAGGTGGATTATGGTGGAGGGGGGCACTGCACACGGCTAATAGAGATCAATGATCAACTTGTGTGTCTATGGGGTTCCCCCTGGCCACGTATATAAAGGAGTGGAGGAGGGGAGAGGGCCGGCCCCTATGGCGCGCCCTGGAGGAGTCCTACTCCCACCGGGAGTAGGATTCCTCCCCTTCCAAGTAGTAGGAGTAGGAGACAAGGAAGGGGAAGAGAGAAGAGAAGGAAGGAGTGGGCGCAGCCCTTCCCCCTAGTCCAATTCGGACTAGGCCTTGGGGGGCGCGCAGCCTGCCTCTCTCTCTCCCCTAAAGCCCAATAAGGCCCATATACTTCTTCCCCGTATTCCCGTAACTCCCCGGTACTCCAAAAAATACACGAACCACTCAGAACCTTTCCGATGAACGAATATAGTCCTCCAATATATCGATCTTTACGTCTCGACCATTTCAAGACTCCTCGTCATGTCCCCGATCTCATCCGGGACTCCGAACTACCTTCGGTAAATCAAAACACATAAACTCATAATACAATCGTTACCGAAAATTTAAGTGTGCGGACCCTACAGGTTCGAGAACTATGTAGACATGACGGAGACACGTCTCCGATTAATAACCAATATCGGAACCTGGATGCTCATATTGGCTCCTACATATTCTACGAAGATCTTGATCGGTCAAACTGCATAACAACATACGTTGTTCCCTTTGTCATCGGTATGTTCCTTGCCCGAGATTCGATCTTCGGCATCTCAGTACCTAGTTCAATATCGTTACCGGCAAGTCTCTTTACTCGTTCCGTAATACATCATCCCGCAACTAACTAATTAGTTACAATGCTTGCAAGGCTTATAGTGATGTGCATTACCAAGTGGGCCCAGAGATACCTCTCCGACAATCGGAGTGACAAATCCTAATCTCGAAATACACCAACCCAACAAGTACCTTTGGAGACACCTGTAGAGCACCTTTATAATCACCCAGATTACTGCAGGACGTATGGTAGCACACAAAGTGTTCCTCCGGTAGACGGAAGTTGCATAATCTCATAGTCATAGGAACATGTATAAGTCATGAAGAAAGCAATAGCAACATACTAAACGATCAAGCGCTAAGCTAACGGAATGGGTCAAGTCAATCACATCATTCTCCTAATGATGTGATCCCGTTAATCAAATGACAACTCATGTCCATGGCTAGGAAACTCAACCATCTTTGATTAACGAGCTAGTCAAGTAGAGGCATACTAGTGACAATATGCTTGTCTATGTATTCACACATGTACTAAGTTTCCGTTAATACAATTCTAGCATGAATAATAAACATTTATCATGATATAAGGAAATAAATAATAACTTTATTATTGTCTCTAGGGCATATTTCCTTCAGTCTCCCACTTGCACTAGAGTCAATAATCTAGTTCACATCACCATGCAATTTAACACCAATAGTTCGCATCACCACGTGATCAACACCCAAAGGGTTTACTAGAGTCAACAATCTAGTAAACATCGCTATGTGATTAACACCCAAAGAGTACTAAGGTGTGATCATGTTTTGCTTGTGAGAGAAGTTTAGTAAACGGGTCTGCCACATTCAGATCCGTAAGTATTTTGCAAATTTCTATGTCAACAATGCTCTGCACGGAGCTACTCTACCTAATAGCTCCCACTTTCAATATGTATCCAGATTGTGACTTATAGTCATCTGGATCAGTGTCAAAAACTTGCATCGACGTAACCCTTTACGATGAACCTTTTGTCACCTCCATAATCGAGAAACACATCCTTATTCCACTAAGGATAATTCTGACCGCTGTCTAGTGATCTACTCCTAGATCACTATTGTACTCCTTGCCAAAATCTGTAGGGTATACAATAGATCTGGTACATAGCATGGCATACTTTATAGAACCTATGGCTGAGGCATAGGGAATGACTTTCATTCTCTTTCTATCTTCTGCCGTGGTCGGGCTTTGAGTCTTACTCAATTTCACACCTTGTAACATAGGAAAGAACTCTTTCTTTGACTGTTGCATTTTGAACCACTTCAAAATCTTGTCAAGGTATGTACTCATTGAAAAAAATTATCAAGCATCTTGATCTATCTCTATAGATCTTCATGCTCAATATGTAAGCAGCTTTACCGAGGTGTTTCTTTGAAAAACTCCTTTCAAATAATCCTTTATGCTTTCCAGAATAATTCTACATTATTTCCGATCAACAATATGTCATTCACATATACTTATCAGAAATGTTGTAGTGCTCCCACTCACTTTCTTGTAAATACAGGCTTCACCACAAGTCTGTATAAAACTATATGCTTTGATCAACTTATCAAAGCGTATATTCCAACTCCGAAAAGCTTGCACCAGTCCATAGATGGATCATTGAGCTTGCATATTTTGTTAGCACCTTTAGGATTGACAAAACCTTCTGGTTGCATCATATACAACTCTTCTTTAATAAATCCATTAAGGAATGCAGTTTTGTTTATCCATTTACCAGATTTCATAAAATGCGGCAATTGCTAACATGATTCAGACATACTTAAGAATAGATACGAGTGAGAAACTCTCATCATAGTCAACAACTTGAACTTGTCGAAAACCTTTTGCGACAATTCTAGCTTTGTAGATAGTAACACTACTATCAGCGCCCGTCTTCCTCTTGAAGATCCATTTATTTTCTATGTCTTGCCGATCATCCGGCAAGTCAACCAAAGTCCACACTTTATTCTCATACATGGATCCCATGTCAGATTTCATGGCCTCAAGCCATTTCCCGGAATCTGGGCTCATCATCACTTCCCCATAGTTCGTAGGTTCGTCATGGTCAAGTAACATGACCTCCAGAACAGCATTACCGTACCACTCTGGTGTGGATCTTACTCTGGTTGACCTACGAGATTCGGTAGTAACTTGATCTGAAGTTACATGATCATCATCATTAGCTTCCTCACTAATTTGTGTAGGAGTCACAGGAACAAATTTCTGTGATGAACTACTTTCCAATAAGGGAGTGCATCGTTACCTCATCAAGTTCTACTTTCCTCCCACTCACTTCTTTCGCGAGAAACTCCTTCTCTAGAAAGGATCCATTATAAGCAACGAATATCTTGCGTTCGGATCTGTGATAGAAGGTGTACCCAACTGTCTCCTTTGGGTATCCTATTATCGGTGTCAAAACCGGCGGATCTCGGGTAGGGGCTCCCAAACTGTGCATCTAGGCGGATGGTAACAGGAGACAAGGGACACGATGTTTTTACCCAGGTTCGGGCCCTCTCGATGGAGGTAAAACCCTACTCCTGCTTGATTAATATTGATGATATGGGTAGTACAAGAGTAGATCTACCACGAGATCAGAGAGGCTAAACCCTAGAAGCTAGCCTATGGTATGGTTGTTGTTCGTCCTACGGACTGAAACCCTCCGGTTTATATAGACACCGGAGAGGGCTAGGGTTACACAGAGTCAGTTTACAATGGGAGGAGATCTACATATCCGTATCGCCAAGCTTGCCTTCCACGCCAAGGAAAGTCCCATCCGGACACGGGACGAAGTCTTCAATCTTGTATCTTCATAGTCTAGGAGTCCGGCCAAAGGTTATAGTTCGGCTATCTGGACACCCCCTAAACCGGGACTCCCTCAGTAGCCCCCGAACCAGGCTTCAATGACGATGAGTCCGGCGCGCAGATTGTCTTCGGCATTGCAAGGCGGGTTCTTCTCCAAATTCCGTGTACCTGTTGAATAGTGTTCGGCCTCTCATGAATATTGCGCTCCGTGGCTTCCACGCCCAATAATGGCCATCTTCCACGTGTCAAATGAATGCGAAAAGCCAGGGTGTTTTTTCATTTACCCCCCTAGCTGCACAAAAGAGCTGCCTATAAAGGAGATGAGGATTTAGATCCGAATCACACCATCTTCCCTTCGCGAACATTCATGAGAGCGCATCCGACAGAGTTCCATTCCATCATGGCCAGTCGACGCAGCTCCTCCTCTCGCCCTCCCAGCCCTCAGCCTGGAGGTTGGGAGAGATGTTCCGTCCCGCACAGCGAGCTAGTGACGCTCCAAACCAAGGGATCTTCCCCAAGCCTTCATGGTCCCGGTTCGAGCCGGACTTGCCACCTATAATGGCGGAGAGCAAGCGGAGAGCGTCCCCAGTCCCTCCAAAGGAGAGCGGGTATGCCTTGTCCCTTATCTGATAAGAGGGCTCGGATTTCCAATTCATCCGTTTCTCTGGGTCTCCTGGAGTTCTACGGCCTCCAGTTGCACAACCTTACGGCTGCCTCCATATTGCATATTGCGGGCTTCGTAGCCCTTTGCGAGCTGTTTTTGGGCATCGAGGCTCATTTCGCGCTGTGGAAGAAGCTGTTCTGCATTGTGCCCCATTCTCAGGAGGGGTCAATATATCAAGTGGGCGGAGCCGAAGTATGGCGCGTCGCCGGGACCGGATATCTATCCGGAACCCCAAGGAAGGCGTCTGAAGACTGGCCTTCAGAATGGTTTTATATAGAAGATGTCCCCCTGCCGGACCCTGTTTGAATCGGCCTCCCTGAGTTCAATAATGCTCCTTTGAAGAAGCGCCTAAGCTGGTGTCCACGGAGCCCTCAGAAGGAAAATGACAAGGATGTCTTTTACCTGATGGGCCGAATAAGATTGTTAGCTCATTCCGGACTGATCATGATCGGGGTCATGGCCACATGCATTATGCGGGGGGTGAAGCCGCTTAAGTATAGACGCCACCCCATGTGGGATTTCAACTGGGAGGATGATGCCACCCGCTGCGGCCGTAAGGGGCCGGGGTCGGTTGCCGCTCTGACAAAGATCTTGTCCGCATTGTACAAGGGAGAAGAGGAGGAATTTCTCCGCGTCAGTCCACAGGGCGGATTTTCTATGCACAATCCTCCAAGCTGGGTAAGTGGACACTTCTTTTTGTCCATCCGTTCTATATTCCCATAGTCAAGTACCTTATCTTGTGATTTCGATGCAGGAATTGCGTCGGGCCGTAAAGGATATAAACAGCCCACCTCCACAACCCGAGGATCTGAAACGGTCCCTCGATCCGGCCTCCGAAGAGGGTCTGGATATATCCGTGGAGCTGATCGATGGGGTATTTCACCAATTGAGCATCGACAATGCCTTGGTGGCTATTACAGCCGATTATCCCGGACTGCTCCCCGCCTCACAAGTAATCGAGACCGAAGTCCTAATTCTTCGAATATGATCCATCTATGCTTATTTTTTATCACCGTATACCAATGGTGTTTCGCAGGGGAGGATCTCGGGGCGGAATGCCGAGCCTGCGGCGACTAGCCAACAAGGGACCGCGAGGGCGGATAGGCTAAAGAGACACGCAGTCCGGGTCGAGGCACCGGCACAGCAGTAAGGCGCGCTGCCTTATTCCAAGGTATTATTCTTACGATGCATACTAACGTCTGTGCTCTCCTTTTATTAGGAAAAAGAGGACTCGCCGGACTATATCCGGAGAGATTGCCAATCGAGCCTCTACCAGCCAGTCTCCAAAGCCAGGTCCAGAAGCAGAGGCAAATTTGAGGCGTGCGTCGGACGCTCCTCCGACAGAGGATGCAGACAGATTGTCCGCCACCAATTTCGAGGTGGAGAGTGCCATGAATCACAGGCGTCGCCGGACAGTTCTTCGTGACGCTTGTTTCTCCCAAGAGGCATTGGATGCCTTCAATTCGGGAGATGCGTACCTCCGTGCCGCTCAAAATGGTCTAGCCAGAGCCATGGAGCAGTATGTGAAAGACATACGGGTGAGAAAATTTGATGGTTATATATGTCAGTAGCCCCCGAGACTTGAAACAGTTAGAATAACTGATTTAAGGATCATTTGTTATGCAGGATCTTACAAAAAAGAATACCCGGCTGTCCCAGGAGCTGGAAGAGTGCAAACCCAACTTGAGGCCGCACTAGCCGCGGCAGGGGAGACCAAGGAGACCCCCTCTGGTAATATACGCTTCGAAAGATAAGTATGTTGTGAAGTGCGGCGTGTGTGCAAATCTGACAATATCATTGCAGATGGCACCGGAGTAGATCCGGACAAGCAACAACTCTTGCGCCGGTTAAAGGCCGGCGAAAGCATGCTTACGAGGGTGAGGCAGGAGAAGAATAATCTCCAAGATGCCAACACCCAGCTGGGCGAGGAACTAAAGGATGTTCGTGCTCACCGCCGGACGCCGTGAAGGAGAATCGACGGCTTCGACGCTGCATTTTTAGTATGTGCTTGAACTAAGTTTGAAAAAGATTTCGGCGAGGAAGTCGACTAACGAGTTATGTCTCAGAGGTATGCTCACTGTGTCGCCCCGCAAAGGAAATGCCACATTCTACGGGAGACCTTCTTCCCGAGCTCTTATAACTACGAACGAAGTTCGGCCGGTGATGAAAGGCGTCGCCTGTGCCTTGTGGCCATCTGTCTCCATGCCCGAAGGCCTTGGAGAGCTTGTAGAGATGCTTAAGGGAGCGTGGCGGCGCTTCCGATTATGGAAGATATCGGCCTGCCGTCAAGGTTCCAGGGAGGCCTGGGCCATGGTGAAGACGCGGTACACGAAGGCTGACCCAAACCACATGGCCGAGGTCGGACCTGTGGGGGCCGATGGGATGGAGATCCCTGTGAGCAGTGTACGGCCAAGTAGAGTTGGCCGCCAAATATTCCCAACAGGACTGTAAGCTAGACAGCCTGTTGGATGGTATTGAAGAGGAATATGCTCAGTCAAATTGACTATGTAATTTAAGATGACATGTAAAATGCCTTCTAGCCGGATTGTAGATCGTTTGTCATGGCGGACCTTTTCGTTTCAGCCTCGGGACCCGGTAGTCCGGAGTGTGTCCGAATACCCTCTCGGTTATGTAGGAACCGGGGCATGCATGGAGACCAGGCGTAGGGGCCATTAGTGCTTGAGCAGACAAGTGCCCAACTAGTTATATTATATTACATGGTTACTAAGAAACATCTTCCAGGGAGAATAGTTTCGTTAGGGGTTCCTTTCCCTGGGAGGCATGCCCTAAAGTGCATGTCCGGACTGCGAAAAAAGCAAAAAAGCATCTGGGGGCAGATAAATAAACAAGTGAGAAATCATCTTTAGTTCACCGACCGAATATTCCCTTAAGAACGCTTAGCTTTGGATTCACCCGGTCTGAGGTACACATCCGCTGACCCGGCCGATAATAATCGCAGAGGTGCTCCCTTTACCTCCTAGCCGAACAATTGGGAACGTAGGGGTAAGCACAGGAGCCAGGCAACCTAGCTTGGCCAAAACTTAAGTCATATCGGTGCATATAATGGTGAATAAAAGGTACATGCGAAAGTGTGACACATGTGTTGGGCGTGAAGCCCGTATAAATAAGCTTCTGTTAAAGAAGCCCCCATGTATAATGAGCGCGGATAACGCGTCAGTTGTGTGCGAACAAGGCGCGAACAAGCCCTTAAGGCTGTAAGGGGAAGGGAGGGAGAAGGAGAGAAATGTAAGAAAGTTAATGTGTAAAAAATAGACAGAGGAAGGAGACGAACACAGAGTCCGGCGCTAGGCGTAGAATCTTCGGAGACGGGCTGCGTTCCATGGTTCGGCTCGAGTCGGTTATCCGATGCATCTCGCAGACGCAGACGCTCCACCAGTCGGACTTGGTCAATAATAAAGGGACCTTCCCATTTGGGCTTGAGTTTGTCCTTTTTCTTGTCCGGCAGCGTAGAACTAACTCGCCAACATTGTATGTTTTGGCCCGTGCTTCTCGCTTTGATATCTTCGAGCTTCTTTGTTGATAGAATGCGGAACGAGCTTTTGCCACATCACGCTCCTCCTCCAAGGCGTCCAAACTATCCTGCCGATCGAGTTCGGCTTCTCTTTCTTCATACATGCGCACGCGAGGTGAGTCATGAATTATGTCGCAGGGCAGAACTGCCTCTGCGCCGTATACCATAAAGAATGGTGTGAATCCGGTTGTGCGATTCGGCGTGGTCCGCAGCCCCCAGAGTACGGAGTCGAGCTCCTCTACCCAGTGCGTGTCAGATTCCTTGAGGGACGGCACTAATCTGGGTTTGATGCCGCTCATGATTAGACCATTTGCTCGCTCGACTTGACCGTTAGTTTGTGGGTGATAGACTGAAGCATAGTCAAGCTTGATGCCCATGTTTTTGCACCAGAGTTTGACCTTGTCAGCCGTAAAGTTCGTGCCGTTATCGGTGATGATCTTTGTGGGGACACCGTAACGGTGTACGACCTCGATATGAAGTCTATCACCGGTCCGGATTCGGCCGTCTTAACAGGCTTGGCCTCTATCCATTTGGTGAATTTATCCACCATGACCAGTAGGTATTTTTTCTTGTGGGTTCCCCCTTTAAGGGGTCCTACCATGTCAAGCCCCCAGACCGCAAAGGGACAGGTGATGGGTATAGTTTGGAGGACGGTGGGTGGCATATGGCTTTGGTTAGCAAAGAGCTGGCAACCGACGCATCGTTGGACTAAGTCCTGAGCATCTGCCCGGGCCGTCGGCCAGTAAAATCCTGTACGGAAGGCCTTGCTTACAAGGGCCCGGGCTGCAACGTGGTGCCCGCCGAGTCCGGCATGAATTTCAGCCAGAAGATTCCGCCCTTCCTCTTCGGAGATACACCTTTGAAGGACTCCGGTGGTGCTTTTCTTATAAATCTCTCCCTCATGGACTTTATAGGCTTTAGATCGCCGCACTATGTAGCGTGCCTCGTTTTGGTCCTCGGGAAGTTCCTGCCTGGTTAGGTAGGCTAGGAATGGTTCCGTCCACGGGGCAATGACTTCCATTATTTCGTGGGCTGAAGATGTTTCTTCGTTGGCAGAGCCTCCAGTTGTGTCAGAATGTTGATTGTCAGGCGGTGCGGTTCGGTCCGCAATTATTTCCGGACTCCTTCCCATAATACGGATGGCTTGAACAGCATCTCTAAGAAGATATTGGGGGACGATCGCGCTTTGGCGCCAATGCGTGCCAAGACGCTCGTCTGCTCGATTGTTTTCCCGAGCTATATGGTGAAATTCGAGCCCTTCGAACCGAGCTGACATTTTTAGGACGGCGTTGCGATAAACTGCCATTTTCGGATTCTTAGCATCAAAGTCTCCATTTATTTGGGATATCGCGAGGTTCGAGTCCCCGTGTACCTCTAGGCGTTGAATGCCCATGGAGACTGCCATCCAGAGACCATGTAGAAGGGCCTCGTATTCGGCTGCATTGTTGGAGTCCGTATACATTATCTGGAGTACATATTGAACTGTATCTCCTGTTGGGGATGTCGAGCAGCGCAAGCCCTGCACCAGCCAACATTTTGGAGCCGTCGAAGTGCATGATCCAGTCGAATATATGTCCTACTCTTTAGGGAGTTCGGCCATCCATTCGGGCATTTAAGTCGGCCAAAACTTGCGACTTAATAGCTCGCCGTGCCTTATAGGTTATGTCGAACGGGAGGAGCTCAATGGCCCATTTGGCAATCCGGCCCATCGCATCGCGGTTTTTTATAATGTCGTTAAGAGGTACTTCGGAGGCTATTGTTATCGAACACTCTTGAAAGTAGTGTCGCAGCTTCCAGGATGCCATAAACACCGCGTACGCTATCTTTTGGTAATGCAGATACCGTGACTTGCATGGAGTGAGGACAGTCGACACGTAGTAAACTGGTTTTTGAAGGGGGAACTTGTGTCCGTCCGTTTCTCGTTCGACAACAAGCACCGCGCTTACAACTTGATGAGTTGCTGCGATGTATAATAGCATTGGTTCGCCCATGTTAGGCGCGGCCAGGACCGGGTTTGTTTCCAATATGGCTTTTATTTCTTCGAGTCCGGCCGTGGCGGCATCCGTCCACTCGAAGTGTTCGGTGCACCGGAGGAGGCGATAAAGGGGTAATACCTTTTCTCCCAAGCGGGAGATAAAGCGGCTTAGAGCCGCCACGCATCCAGTCAATTTTTTTATTTGTTTGAGGTCCTTTGGGATATCCAATTGTGACAGAGCTCGGATCTTGGTTGGGTTTGCTTCAATTCCTCTACCGGATACAATGAGGCCCAAGAGCTTTCCGGCTGGTACGCCGAAAATGCATTTTTCCTGGTTAAGCTTGATGTCATATGTTCAGAGATTATCAAATGTGAGCCTCAAGTCGTCTACTAGAGTTTCGACATGATTGGTTTTGACGACCACATCATCTACGTATGCCTCCACTGTTTTGTCGATCTGGTTTGCCAGACAGGTCTGAATCATGCGATGATATGTTGCGCCGGCATTTTTTAGCCCGAAGGGCATTGTGTTGAAGCAGAATGGGCCGTATGGGGTGACGAATGCCGTTGCGGCTTGGTCAGGCTCTGCCATCTTAATTCGATGGTAGCCGGAGTATGCGTCGAGGAAACACAATGAATCGTGTCCTACGGTAGCGTCGATAATTTCATCGATGCGGGGGAGGGGGAAGGGATCCTTTAGGCAAGCCTTGTTGAGGTCCTTGAAATCGACGCATAGGCGCCAGGTTTTGTCCTTCTTTGGTACCATCACCAGGTTTGCTAGCCAGTCCGGATGTTTTATATCTCTGAATCCGGCCTCCAATAGTTTGGCTAGCTCCTCTCCCATGGCTTGTCTCTTAGGTTCAGAGAAACGCCAAGAGCCTCCTTGGTAGCTTGAATCCTTTTAGGATGTTTAGGCTGCTTTCGGCCACGGCGTGGGATTCTGGCATGTCCGAAGGGTGCCAGCAAAATGTCCCAATTTTCGCGTAGGAGTTCTCCTAGTGCGGCATCTACATCGGGGTTTAATTGCGCCCCGATGGAGGCCGTTTTTGTAGGGTCCGTTGGATGGACTTGGAAATTGACTATTTCGTCCGCCGGTTTAAAGGAGGTGGACTTGGATCTTTTATCGAGTATCATGTCGTCCCTGTTCACCGTGGAGCGCAGCGCAGTCAGTTCCTCGGCCGCTAGGGCTTCGGATAGTGCCTCAAGGGCGGTCGCGGCTGTCTTATTTTCGGCGCGGAGTGCTATGTCCGGGTCACTAGCAAGAGTGATGATTCCGTTGGGCCCGGGCATTTTGAGCTTCATGTACCCGTAATGGGGTATAGCTTGAAAAATTGTGAATGCCTCTCTCCCTAATAGAGCGTGGTATCCGTTCTTTGAACAGGGCCACTTGGGCGTGACCTCCTCGGACCTGTAATTATCCGCATGCCGAAACACCACATCCAAAGTGTGATTTTTCCTCAGACAAAGACGCTTCCCGATCGGGATTATTCCTCTAAAGGTTGTGCTGCTTCGCTCAATGCGGCTCCAGTCTATTTCCATTTTTCAAGGGTTTCTCAGAATGAGGTTCAATCCGCTGCTACCGTCCATGAGTACCTTGGTAAGGCGAAAGTCGTCCACTATTGGACCGAGGACCAATGCGGTGGTGCTCGGGCTGTTCGGAATTTAGGTTCATCATCGGCATTAAAGGTAATAGCCGTGTCACTCCATGGGTTTATCGTTGCTACTTGGTAGACTTCGGCAAGGTTGTGGAGTGTTCGTCTCCGCATATTATTTGATGCGAAAGTCTCGAAGACTGTTAATACCGTACTGGTATCCCTGGGCTGGTGCTCTGTGAATTCTGGGGTTAGAAGCTCTTCGCCACTTTTGGCCACCTGCCGGAGTATCCAACATGCTCTAAGGCTATGAGTTGGTGTGGCGCCCTCTGTACTATGAATTTTACAGGGTCCATTGAGCCATCCCTCCAGTACAGTTCCATGCCCTGTAGGGGGTGTTGGTGTCAAAACCGGCGGATCTCGGGTAGGGGGTCCCGAACTGTGCGTCTAGGCGGATGGTAACAGGAGACAAGGGACACGATGTTTTTACCCAGGTTCGGGCCCTCTCGATGGAGGTAATACCCTACTCCTGCTTGATTAATATTGATGATATGGGTAGTACAAGAGTAGATCTACCACGAGATCAAGGAGGCTAAACCCTAGAAATTAGCCTATGGTATGATTGTTGTTCTGTCCTACGGACTAAAACCCTCCGGTTTATATAGACACCGGATAGGTTAGGGTTACACAGAATCGGTTACGATGGTAGGAGATCTACATATCCGTATCGCCAAGCTTGCCTTCCACGCCATGGAAAGTCCCATCCGGACACGGGACGAAGTCTTCAATCTTGTATCTTCATAGTCTTGGAGTCCGGCCGTGATGATAGTCCGCTATCCGGACACCCCTAGTCCGGGACTCCCTCGGTAGCCCTCGAACCAGGCTTCAATGACGACGAGTCCGTGGCGTTGATTGTCTTCGCATTGCGAGGTGGGTTCCTCCTCCGAATACTTCATAGAAGGTTTTGAACACAAGGATAGTGTCCGCTCGCAAAACAAGTTCCACATACCACCGTAGAGAGAATAACCTTTGCACGTATCTTACGACGTATTCCGGCGTGACATCACACCACGGCCGTGCCATTATATGAATAGTTTTTTACCGTTCCACCTTAGCGCATTTAGCGAGGCGGTTTCCTTGGCACGTCTTATCAAAGCATAGATCGTGCCCCCTTATTCCGGGATTCTCATCAATACGGATGTGGGTAACCCATCCGCGCCATTGATTACGGCGCTTGGGGATAAGCGAGTTTTACCAGGCCGGTGGGGGACGATAACCCGTCCGTCCATATAAGGGATAAGGATCCACCTTTTCACCTCGCCTTCTTCCTCCTTTGCTCATCCATTTCCTTTTCGAGCTCCAGCGCCCAAGTCCGCACATCCCACCTCAACCTTCTCCAACCATGTCAGGAGCGGGAGGCAGGTGGATGGCCTCCTCCGTCACGGAGGGGCACATCACAAGACTGTGGGAGGCTGGATATTTGTCCGGCGACATCGCGCACAGGCTGCCTGATGCGGGGCAGCTTATTCTAACCCCCAGGCCCCATGAGAGGGTGGTGTTTCTCCCCCACTTCCTCCGCGGACTAGGTTTTCCACTTCACCCATTTGTCCGGGGGCTCATGTTCTACTACTGCCTGGACTTCCACGACCTGGCCCCGAATTTCATCCTCAACATCTCGGCGTTCTCATCCGCCGGATTCTCCCATGCCAACAACGGGCCTTTAACTTGTGGGAGTTCGATCCGGCACAGCACCGAACCTTGAGCTGGCTCTTCGACACTAGGTACGAAGATGCCTGGAAGGTGCTGTTCAAGGGCTGAAAGCCCCAACATCCGCTAACAAGGATCGCAGATATTTCATGGCGGCGTCGGCCGGCGAGGTAAGTTATTTTACCCTTTACGGGACTCTTTTTCATAGATTGACTCTATGTGGGATCTAACTCCCTAATCTTTGACAGATCGGGTGAAGACGTCCGGACAGATTAGCAGTCCGGCTCCTTTGCGGAAGACCCGGAGGACGCTGATTGACGGGCTCTGGCTCCGGCGCCCCATGTGGTGCCGGGAGAAGAAGGCCAAGAAGGAGGCCACGGAACTCGAAGGAGCTCCCGACGCCAGGTGCTGTCAGATTCGGAAGCAGAATCTTCTCCTGAGGACGAGGAGGAGGAAAAAGAAGCTTCTCCCCCAGCGGGGGAGGAGAGGAAAAGGAAGGCCGCCCCAACTGGGGACTTCTCCACCAACGTCGACGACGACGAGGAGGATTGGCCTACAAGGGCCAAGCCCCTGGCGAGATCGTAAGTGTCGGGATACCCATGGCTTTTTATTATTGCAGAGTGTTCTCTAATGTCGAACAATCGGGCAGCCCGCCCAAGGGCAAGTTCGCCGATTCATCGAGCGGGTACCTGGGCTCGTCGGAAATGGAGAGTACCGCCCGACCGCCTCCTCGCCTCACGCTGGACGACGCCATGTGGTGGGGCCCCAAGGGGCTTGGTCAAGAGGAGGTGGCGCAGGAGGTGCCACAAGGCAACCTCCGGACTCAGCGCGTGGGGGCAAGACCCCCAGGGGCTCTAAGCCCGACCCTTGTCCGGACTCCATGCCGGAACCTTCAGTGGTTCCGGAGTCCGGCAAGCGGACCCTTCGCAAGAAGGGTAAGACGCCGGTGTCCTCCATCCAACCGCAGGCACCGGATAGCTTACTGGAGGCGCTCAACAGCGCCTCCATCAAGGAGGAGCACCGCACTGTTATGAGTGCGGTGATCCTGACAGTCGATCCGCCAAAAGCGGGCCGATCAAGCTTGTACCAGCCTTTCTAACAGTGCTTTGAGGTAAGTTTAGAATATGTAAAAATATTACCGCATAGACGGTAGCCTCGATGCTTAGTTGGCGTTCGGAAAGAAAAGCCGGACTAAGGATCTAAAAGATATACGCAGGAGTCTAACATAAGTATGTCAATATGGGAATGCAGGCTGCAGCTTGACCTCCGCCGCCAAGACCGATCATGGAGGTCATCTGATTGAAGCAGAGCCTCGAGCGGTCCGAGAACGAGCTCGGCCAAGCCAAGAAGCAGCTCGAGGACAAGGAAGGTAAGTAATGCCTTATTAAAGAAATACCTTATGAAAAGGTTTCGGTTGCAAAAAATAACAGGAATAACATGGGTACTGCAGGGGCCACGCGAGCAGGTGGCGACCACGAAGGAGGCGGTGTCCGTGGGTCGAAAACAAAGCGGCGCCATGAGCGCACTGAGCGAGAGAAGGGGGAGGCGCAGCTGTCCACAGAGGGCAAGAGCTCCAAGCTCTCATGGAAAAACACGAGAGTTTGGAGCGTGACTCGAAGACTCGAGAGTCCGAGCTTGCCTCGGCTCTTGAGAGTGCCAAAGCTGCTAAGGCCGAGGCCCAAAAAGCCCTCCAAGAAATTGAGTCATTAAAGAAGATAGCGGCGGGTAAGGCATTCTTTATGCAAAGCAAGCATGTGAAAGTGAATTACCTATTACTTACCAGGATTCGGAGCTCTCCAGGAGCATTCGCAGATTTGCCCCATAGTGTGTCTGATGGTGTCGCGTTCTACCGCGCCAAGGACGGGAGCTCGACGGAAAAGGTGTTACGGTCTCAAGATATCGAGGCCGGACATCCAGTGCCCCGAGCGACCAGTTGAAGCAGCTGGTCGAGCTCCACAAGGTCGCCGAACAGCCATGAAGGGCCTTATAAGCGCGGTGTGGCCATTAGAAGCCATGCACAGGAGCTACTTCGCTTAGTGCGGCAATTTGGTGGACGCCTGTCCACGGATTGAAGTCATCAAGCCCTCGATCTGCATTGAAGGTGTCCGTCGGGCCCTTGCCCGTGCTAAAGTGCACTGGGGCAAGCTGGATGCGGAGAAGCTTGTGACGGACGGTCCACCGAAGGGCAAGGATCATCGCACGCCCGAAATGTACTACGAGGGCCTCCTGAAGGGTGCCCGCCGAATAGCGGATGAGTGATCCAAAGATGTAATTTTTGAATAGACTCGCATTTGTTATCCTGTACGCTGAAAACTTGTTCATATGCGCTAAGCAACGCTTGTTAATTTAAAATATTACCTTCGCGGCGGCCGTTTATCAAATTTGAGAGATGGCAAGTCGTTGGCTTCAGCCCCATGCCACGAGTCTTTGGGGTGTTCGGGATAAACTTGAGCACTCTTGTTCCCATTCTTGGGTCCATCTAGGAGGCGCTCAACACAACGAACAAGGCAACCGGACTTATAATGCTTGAACACTCTCACTTAGCCATAGAATTCTATAATTTTAAATTTGGCGAAGCCCCTAGTATTCGGAAGACCGAGTTCGGGCGCTATCCACGCCTTGGCGGACAATTCGGTTCCTCGCTCTAAGCGGCATAAGTCTTTAGGGACCCGAAAAAACCTCTCGAACAGCGACGGCTCTCGCCCTATCATGACGGTCAGTTTTAGCTTTCTCCATCGAGGTGCTCGACCCAGCTCAAGCTGAGGGCACAATCGCAGTGGTTCTCCCGGTGCTACCTTAGCCGATATAACGGAACGTAAGGTACCAAAACACGGGAGCCGGGCAAACCCAACTATTGACCCAAGAAATGATTCGGAGCCAATTCATATAATGCTATAAGTTCGGGGTGCCGCACTTGTGAAAGTGTTCAGACTTATCACACCATAATTTTGGGATACTTAAGCCCCTGGTGTATTGGCCGTACCAAAGTGTACGGTTGCAACATGTCATGAAATGAACATATGTATAGATAAAGGAAGTAGTGCGATAATAAGCAAAAGCTATGTATTGTTTATTCAAAAGGTACTGCAATGAAAGCGTAACGATACAAATAGTGCGATAAGCAAGGGATGGGACTATCTAACATGTCCCCCTCCGTGGGTAAGCTGCGAGGATGGTATGTAAAAGCAGGTATAATGCTCGTAATAGAGACCACCTGAACACTCGACGTGGCTTTCCGCTTCCCTGGCTGTTGCATCGTGAGTTCGGCGATTCAAGTGCCGGACAGGACTTCTCAAAGACGGAGTCCTGAAAGTAAGAAAAAGGAAAAAAAGAAAAAAGAAAAAGAATGACACAATCGGGAGCCCCTGATGCGGTCGAGCCGCATTCTTGGCGTGCCGTGGTCTTGCCCCTCCCCATATGCCCATGGTAACTCCAGAGCGTAATTATGTACGCATAATACTAGCTTCGCAATTTCGCGAGGGCGGGGGTTGGGGCCGGATTGCTACGCGTGCTCGAATCGTGCCAGGCGGTCTTGTTGTAGGTTACTCCGAGCGCGCTTGACAGTGTCCGGACGGTTAGTGGCCGGACTCGAGAATTGATGTGAGAGGCTGCTTTGTACCTCCGCCGCGAGGGCCGCCGTGTGCTCCTAAGTTCGTAGAGAGCGTTCGGTGTTTCCATTGACCATGATTACTCCTCGAGGGCCTGGCATCTTGAGCTTGAGGTATGCGTACTGCGGCACCGCATTGAACTTTGCAAATGCGGTTCGTCCGAGCAGTGCATGATAGCCGCTGCAGAATGGGACGATGTCGAAGATTAACCTTCGCTTCGAAAGTTATCCGGGGATCCGAAGACCACTTCGAGTGTAACTGAGCCCGTGCAACTGGCCTCTACACCCGGTATGACGCCTTTAAAGGTCGTCTTTGTAGGTTTAATCCTTGAGGGGTCTATGCCCAATTTGCGCACGGTATCCTGATAAAGCAGGTTCAGGCTGCCGCCGCCGTCCATCAGGACTCTGGTTAGGTGAAATCCGTCAAGGCCTAGTCCGAGTTGGACTAAGGGGAGGGGCTGTGCCCCCTCCTTCCTTCTCTTCTCTCTCCCCTTTCCTGGACTCCTACTCCTAATACTTGGAAGGGGGGAATCCTACTCCCGGTGGGAGTAGGACTCCTCCTAGGGCGCGCCATAGAGAGGGCCGGCCCTCCCCCTCCTCCACTCCTTTATAAACAGGGAGGGGGCACCCCTTGGAGATACAACAATTGATCTATTGATCTCTTAGCCATGTGCGGTGCCCCCCTCCACCATAATCCACCTCGATTATATCGTAGCGGTGCTTAGGTGAAGCCCTGCATCGGTAGAACATCATCATCGTCACCACGCCGTCGTGCTGACGGAACTCTCCCTCAAAGCTCGGCCGGATCGGAGTTCGAGGGACATCATCGAGTTGAACGTGTGCAGAAACTCGGAGGTGCCATGCGTTGGTACTTGATCGGTCGGATCGTGAAGACGTACGAGTACATCAACCGCGTTGTGCTAACACTTCCGCTTTCGGTCTACGAGGGTACGTGGACACACTCTCCTCTCTCGTTGCTATGCATCACCATGATCTTGCGTGTGCGTAGGAATTTTTTTGAAATTACTACTTTCCCCAACAGTGGTATCAGAGCCTGGTTTTATGGACTGGCGCAAGCCTCTCGGAGTTGGAATAAACGCTTTGATAGTGTGATCAAAGCATTTGTTTTTGTACAGACTTTTGGAGAAGCCAGTATTTACAAGAAAGTGAGTGGGAGCTCTGTAGCATTTCTAATATTATATGTGGATGACATATTGCTGATTGGAAATGATATAGAATTTCTGGATAGCATAATGGGATACTTGAATTAGAGTTTTTCAATGAAATACCTCGGTGAAGCTGCTTATATATTGGGCATCAAGATCTGTAGAGATAGATCAAGATGCTTAATTGGACTTTCACAAAGCACATACCTTGAAAAAGTTTTGAAGAAGTTCAAAATGGATCAAGCAAAGAAAGGGTTCTTGCCTGTGTTACAAGGTGTGAAGTTGAGTAAGACTCAATGCCCGACCACTTCAGAAGATAGAGAGAAAATGAAAGATGTTCCCTATGCTTCAACCATAGGCTCTATCATGTATGCAATGCTGTGTACCAGACCTGATGTGTGCCTTGCTATAAGTCTAGCAGGGAGGTACCAAAATAATCCAGGAGTGGATCACTGGACAGCGGTCAAGAACATCCTGAAATACCTGAAAAGGACTAAGGATATGTTTCTCGTTTATGGAGGTGACAAAGAGCTCATCGTAAATGGTTATGTTGATGCAAGCTTTGACACTGATCTGGATGATTCTAAATCGCAAAACGGATACGTGTTTACATTGAATGGTGGAGCATGGGTTGGTGCAGTTACGAACAAAGCGTCGTATGGCGGGATCTACGTGTGACGCTGGAGTACATAGCTGCTTGAAACAACAAATGAAGGAGTCTCGATGAAGGAGTTCATATCCGATCTAGGTGTCATACCTAGTGCATCGGGTCCAATGAAAATCTTTTGTGACAATACTGGTGCAATTGCCTTGGCAAAGGAATCCAGATTTCACAAGAGAACCAAGCACATCAAGAGAAGCTTCAATTCCATCTGGGATTTAGTCTAGGTGGGAGACATAGAAATTGGCAAGATACATACGGATCTGAATGTTGCAGACCCGTTGACTAAGCCTCTTCCACGAGCAAAACATGATCAGCACCAAGGCTCCATGGGTGTTAGAATCATTACAGTGTAATCTAGATTATTGACTCTAGTGCAAGTGGGAGACTGAAGGAAATATGCCCTAGAGGTAATAATAAAGTTATTATTTATTTCCTTATATCATGATGAATGTTTATTATTCATGCTAGAATTGTATTAACCGGAAACATAATACATGTGTGGATAAATAGACAAACAGAGTGTCACTAGTATGCCTCTACTTGACTAGCTCGTTGATCAAAGATGGTTATGTTTCTATAACATCCAAAATTTTCAATTTGGAATGTTATACATAGGTCATCCATGCATATCATATTTTATTGCATCTTCATTCTGCAATCCTCGAAATCCTAAGTAACTCAAGGACCCTCAGAGAGAGTTGGGGATTTTCCGGTTTTCATATTTGATTTTTATCAAATAGCGAAAACGAGAATTTTTTATTTTAATTATTTTTCTCTCCGAAAAATATTTCATAATAAAATAAATGTTGGGAGACAATATGACTTCTTCAAAACAATTGAAATATTGGAGGAAAAATGTTAAAATCATTTGTTGGTTTTATTTGATTTTTATTTGGATTTTATTTGCATTCGAAAAATTGCACGTTTTCAAAAATTGCATTTTAGGGCCAAGAAAATGTTCATCTCGTTCTAAATATTTCATTTAGACGGTGAAAATTTGTTTTGGCATTTTTAGATTTTTATTTTATTTTATAGGATTTTTTTCTATCGGCGGAACTATTTAAAAAAAAAAGTTTCCCCGCGCCCGACTGGGCCTAAGGCCCGGTCGAGCACGCTGCCCAGCCTGGCCACGGCGACTTCGGACCGAGTCCGAGCCGGACTCACCAAGCCTTGCCCTCCTCCAAGCCGCCTTCTCTCTTTAAATAGCTGCCACCCCGCCACACACCACCACCACCACCATGATCCGCCGCCGAGCCGAGCCGCCTCGAGCCACCGCCTCACGCCCCCACGCCCGAGCCCCCGCCCCAAGCCCCGCCACAAGACTGAACTCACGAGCCAAGCCGAGGTAGCCGCCTGCCGTCACCGGTTTTTCTGAGAAAAACCGTTTCGGTTTTTTTAGAAACCCTAGTTTTCCTTTTTTTTAAATAGATCGGTTTTTCTCCGGTTTATTTATTTAGCGAGCGTTCGCTTGTTCGTTCGTTTTAACGAACGCGTTCTTCATTTAGATCCAGATAACAAACGTTCGTTCATTAGTCTGTTCGTCAGTTTTTCTTTTTCTCAGATTTATTCCGCGATTTTTCGGATCGCGATTTCTGATCTGATCTTAGTTTATGTTTATCTTTTCGCTCGTTAGTCGGAATCAGGCGATTCAAGCGCTTAGATCTTCATCTCGAGACCCTCTTTCCGTTTAAACAACTTAAACAAGATTTTTATACTGAAAAATTTGACCTTAGTTCAGATTAGTAAGCGGATCTTGTTTTTTTCGCTGTTTGAGTTTCGTTGTTCCGTTTGGTTTGATTCTTTTGCGAACCGGAGTTTTTAAGTTGGACATTCTGGTCAGCCTCGTTTATTTGAGTTTTGCTTGTGCATCTTTGCTTGTTGCTTATGTATGTTATTGTTTGCTTGCGATAGAATTCCCGGAGTGCGAAGCGTGTTACTACGAGTCTCTAGGATTCGTGGATCGTCAGCAAGGCAAGTAACACTTTGATCATACTCTTTTCATACCCAGTTTTTATGCATTAGCAATCCTCAACATTGCATGGTTAGGATGTCATTAACTTGTGGGTTGGGAAGTAGTAGTTGAGGTAGAACCTATTGCCTTGTTACTATCAAACCATTGGGAGTTACTTCTACGTGCTGCTTATATTGCTATGCTATGCTCGTAGACGTGGTTGGGTTTGAGTGAATCCATGACAGATGTGAGATTGTTAATTAATGGTTTAATTTAAGGTGGCAACTTTAATACACATCTGGGTGGATTGAGGCACTGGGGAACCCAAAGTGTTGTCTGCTTTATTTTGGAAATCCGGGGTACCCGTGTGATCTTCCTATGGACCGCCACCCAGGCTCAAAGGAACTGAGATTATTCATGCTAGAAACTTCCGTGTGCAGCCACAAGCTACTATGGGCTCTAGCATAGTTGAGTAAGTTACGTGAAGCTCTTGAAGAGGTAGATCAGCGGTAGTGGGTTTTGTAGGTTTGGTATGGTCTACCCGAGTAGAGAGTTAATGTTTACGAAAGACTATGTCTCTGCATCCGCTTTCTCAAACACCATGTAGTGCGAGAAATCAATAGAGGCGATCGAGTCTTGTGGGGAAAAGTGCGCAAACCTCTGCAGAGTGTACGATCTAATCATGGTTAGCTGTGTCCCCGGTTATGGACAATTTTGAGTATCTAGTACTTGAGTTATCACACGTATCTCATCACTCTTAATTAATATTGTTGGGATGTTAACTACTTTAATTGGGATTGAGTTGGGGTTATACATTCTCAATGTTTCAACCACCATGATAGTTAAATAAAATCTATTCCTTTGTTGTAGGGGAAAAATTGGCTTTTCACAAAACTATAACCATAGAGCTTTCCACCAGCCAAATATGCATGTAGTGATAGCATTATTCTGTTCCTGCTCTATTGTGTTATATTGCCAGCATATTCCATGTGCTGACCCATTCTCGGGCTGCAACGTATTATGTTGCAGACTTTTCAGACGAGGAGTAAGGTTTGTTAGGTCATTGCCGTGCAGCTCAGCTATGCCGTTGGAGTTGATGGACTCACTTTATCTTCCAAGCCTCCCGATGTTATCGCATTAGATGGCCTTAAGCCATATTATTGTAATAAGTTCTCTTTTGAGACATTCGATGTAATAAGTGTGTGATTGCTACTCTGTTATAAATCCTTCGAGTCTTCGTGTGTGTCAAGACATCGATCCAGGATGACATCGGTACACGTAGACTTGACCATAAGAGGTCGGGCGCTACAAGATGGTATCGAGCACACGCCGAGTGTAGGACACGACCAGTAAGATAAACCATAGGTCACTCTTCTCTACTCATTTCTGACTCCTCTCCTTTTTTTCCACTCTTTAGGATGACGGAGATGAAGAACAAGTTTGCACAACCGGATGAAGACACACCTTTTGGATGCCACTTGAAGGAAGTCACTAGGTACTTGAACATTGGAATACCAAGCTTCATAGGGACGTACAATGCCACCTTAAAAGAAGAGGAGCGCTGGATGATTCAAGTACAAGTTCCAGGAAGGACGTTCCCACCAACTTCTAAACCCATAGAATTTTCTTTCGAAGCACCCACCTGGAGTCTAGGCAAGAGCATGGCAGCCCATATTACCATGGGACGCATTGGAGAAGTCTACAATAGGGAGCTTAAGGACACCATCTATCAAATATGTGGGCGCCGAGACGAGCAATGGGAAGTAATTAGCACCAAGAAGGATAGATCCATTGCAGCTTTCATCCAAGAGCTAAACTAGCACATTCGACGTCAGGAGAACCAGATGTGCGCAGACATGATGGAGTTGAAGAAGGCGAAGATCAGGATCATCGAGCTGGAGGAAGAACTCAAGTTTACACGCGATGGATACGAGGAGGAAATCAAGACAACTGCTTTGGAGAAGAACGGCGACCTAGTTAAGAAGATCGGAGTATTCATGGGAGGACCAAAGACCGAAGAAGAAGACGATGGCCCCACTTGCCCGGACAACTACATCATCATCGACGACACCGATTCTGATCCAAGTGATGATGAGTTCAAAGACGAAGCTGGAGCAGACATCATGGAGTCTTCCACCGATCAAAATTTCTAGATGACCACCATATATTAGTAGTATTTTCCCCCATGTATCTAATAGTAGTTGAGCACTTTTGCGATAGTCCTAGACCGTTTGTATGCCCTTGCTTGATTGATTGAGTGAAACGATTGTGTTTTCCTCATGTGCATATGGGTAGTGTTTTCTCATTAGACCTTTTTCCTATTCTAATCTCTTCCATCTAAACCCATCAGATGCCTCCGAGACGTGACACTGATTTTGTTTTTCCACCGGAGCTCACCCAGTTGATCCAGTAGCAGAATGCTTTGATGCAATTGCTAGTTCAGAACCAGGGCAACAACAACAACAATAACCCGCCGCCCGGTGGACAATTTAGCCTGTTTCACGAGGTTCTGACCGTCGGTGTTTTCCAAGAGCACCGAGCCAATAGTTGCTGATGATTGGCTACGCCGTATTGGAAGGGAGTTAACCACCGTAGGATGCACAGATGCTGAGAAGGTGCGCTTTGCTGCACATCAATTGGATGGACCAGCAGCCGCATGGTGGGAGAATTACACGGCTACTTTTCCTATAGCCAACGTCACTTGGGACCAGTTTCAGCAAGCTTTTCGCACGACCCATGTCTCAACTAGAGCCATGCAGATGAAGAAGCGCGAGTTTCGCAACTTACGCCAGGGGAACCTTACTGTATCTCAGTACGTGGATGATTTTAGCAAGTTATCACGCTATGCCCCTGATGATGTGGCCACAGATGCCGCGAAGTAGGATAAGTTTATGGAAGGGTTAAATGATGAGATGAGCATGCAGTTGATGGTGGCAACTTTCAACAACTACCAGGAGTTGGTAGACAAGGCCCTTATGATTGAAGGGAAGCAGCAGCAAATTGAGAGCCATAAGAGGAAGTATGGACAAGGGAAGTATAATTCAGGAGCTCAACAGAAGCCCGCTTAACCCGAACTTCGGGAGGACTTGTTCATAACCATGGAGGTCACAACCACCTTTGGAGGAGGATCGCATAACCACAATGGTGCCTAGAACGGAAATGGGAATGGAGTTAATAACAATCAGAACCGCTCCAATCCAGCTACACCCGCCAAAAGAGACCTAAGTCAAGTTACTTGCTTCAAGTGCGGGAAGACAGGGCACTATGCCAATGATTGACCTGAAGGAAGGAATGGAAACGGAAATGGGAGCGCTGGGAAGAAGCCCAATCCATTCAACAAAGGACAAGTGAACCACGTTAACGTGGAGGAAGTTGAAGAGCAGCTGACGCGGTGATAGGTAAGTTTTTGGTTAAGTCAATGACCGCTCTTGTTCTTTTCGATCCTGGTGCATCGCATTCATACATATCAAGGGGGTTTGTGGATAAGTTTAAGCTACCAACCCAAACCCTTAGGACCCCTCTTTTAGTGAGCTCTACTTTGGAGGCGAGTACATGGCTAGCCGATGGTGCAACCAGATACCCCTAACCATTGGCACACATGTTTTTCCGTCTGACGTAATTATCTTGGAGTCCCAAGGATTGGATGTGATATTAGGTATGGACTGGATGTCAAAGTATGGAGGAAGCATTGACTGTGCTAGCAAATCAATTTATCTTACCACCCCGGAGGGAAAAAGAATTAAGTATGTATCTAGGCATGTGCCTAGGAGGAGCCAAGTGAATGCCCTCACGGGAGTTGTTCAGGAGGAAGTGCCAGTAGTAAAGGATATTCCGGATGTTTTCGCAAAGGAGTTACTAGGCATGCCACCGGATCGAGACATCGAGTTTTTGATAGAGCTATTACCAGGTACAGGGCCAACATACAAGAGACCCTATCGGATGCCCGCAAATGATCTGGAGGAAATTAAGAAATAGATCAAGGAGTTGTTGGAGAAAGGTTACATTTGAAGGAGTTCATCACCTTGGGGAGCCCCAGTGCTTTTGGTTGAGAAGAAGGATAAATCCCTAAGGATGGTTGTTGATTACCGAGCCTTGAATGAAGTAACGATTAAGAACAAGTACCCACTGCCAATGATCGATGATCTGTTTGATCAGCTACAAGGATCCAAGGTATTTTCGAAGATCGATCTATGATCGGGGTACCATCAGTTGAAGATTCGAGAGAAGGATATACCAATGACATCATTCACCATGCGGTATGGATTATACGAGTATACGGTCATGTCGTTTGGACTGACTAACGCCCCTGCCTATTTTGTGAGTATGATGAACAAGGTGTTCATGGAGTATTTGGACAAGTTTGTTGTGGTGTTTATTGATGACATCATGGTATACTCGAAGAACAAAGAGGAGCACAAGGAGCACTTGCGTTTAGTTCTCGAGAAACTCAGGGAACACCAGTTATACGCCAAATTCAGCAAGTGCGAGTTTTGGTTGAAGGAAGTTGGATTTCTTGGGCATGTTATATCAGGAGAAGGTATAGCAGTGGACCCCAGCAAGGTTCAGTCAGTCACTGAATGGTTGGCACCCACTTCAGTTGGCGAGATCCGCAGTTTCCTTGGACTCGCAGGATATTATCGGAGATTCATTGAGAATTTTTCCAAGATTACTAAGCCAATGATTGAATTGCTGAAGAAGGATACTAAGTTTAAATGGACAGAAGATTGCGAGGCAAGGTTTCAGGAGTTGAAGAAACGTTTGACTACAGCCCTAGTGCTAACATTGCCAGATATACATAAGGAGTTTCAAGTGTATTGTGACACCTCACGCTTGGGACTTGGATGTGTGCTTATGCAGGATGGAAAGGTTGTTTCGTATGCCTCACGACAACTGAAGCCCCATGAGTTGAACTATGCCACGCATGATTTGGAGCTAGCAGCCGTAGTGCATGCATTGAAGACCTGGAGACATTACCTTATTGGGAACCGTTGTGATGTGTACACGGATCATAAGAGTTTGAAGTACATTTTCACGCAAAAGGAGTTGAACCTTAGGCAGAGGAGATGGTTGGAGCTTATAAAGGATTATGACATGAAGCTGCACTATCATCCAGGAAAGGCCAATGTCGTAGCAGACGCTTTGAGCCGGAAGAGTTACGCTAATATCCTTGAAAGTAAGGGATTGCCGAAGGAGTTAGCTGAAGATATCATGGAACTTCGGTTGGAGATTGTTCCAAGAGGTTTCATTGCAACAATGGAAGTTCAGTCTACATTGTTGGACAAGATTCGACAAGCTCAGAAAGAAGACAAAGAGATTGCTGAGATATAGGAGCAGATGAGCAAAGGAAAGGCCAAAGGTTTTCGCGAGGATGAGCACGACACCTTATGGTTTGAGGACCGAGTTTATGTGCCTAATAACCCAGAGATCAGGAAGTTAATACTTCAGGAGGCTCATGACTCACCATACTCGATACACCCCGGAAACACCAAGATGTACTTGGATTTGAAAGAGTGTTTTTGGTGGACTGGTATGAAAAGGATATTACCGAGTATGTGGCCGTATGTGATGTATGTCAGAGAGTGAAGGCAGAGCATCAGAAGCTAGCAGGATCTATTATGACCTATGCCGATACCCGAATGGAAGTGGGATAAACTTGGCATGGACTTTATCACTGGACTACCCAGGACCAAGGCAGGATATGACTCAATATGGGTAGTTGTGGATCGCTTGACCAAAGTGGCTCACTTCATCCTAGTGAAAACAACTTATATAAGTGCAAAGTTGGCCAAGATATATATGTCCAGGATCGTATGTAATGAGTCGCCAAGATCAGGCAGGTTATCTGTGAATCGCCAAGCACCGGGCGGGTCACCAGTGAGTCACCAATTCCGGCCGGGTCATACCGTGGGGTATATCCCCGACATTAGCCCCCAGTTTAATTTGGATTTATCCATGTTAAACTGATCCTGCAAAATAAACACCAGAACAACTTTGACAGGTTGTGCTTCAGTTTGTTGATGTAGACCAGGCCGCGATAGACGGACGGTAAAGACGACCGCAACATCTGAGGCGGCACAGACAGATGAACCGGCCGCGGCGTTGTAAGCCGGTGCGAACGGGCAAGTTGTCCTCCTTGTTGTAAGCCGGCGTGGTCGCGAGAGACGGCCACGGTGTTGTAAGCCGGCGTGGTCGCGAGAGACGGCCACGGCGTTGTAAGCCGGTGCGGGAGTTCGTTGAGTAACGACGACCACCTGTGTCAAAAGATGTTGACGTGCCTCCATCTCCGCGGTATAATATCAATTTTTGTCATAAATAATTGCCCTACATAAACAATACTGCAAACCAAGGCAAAGACAAACTTGTTTTTTGACAAAAACAACATGTGCTAATAAAACAAACTTGGATGGATATCACCTGATTTGTTTGGACGACGGATGACCCGTTTATCGTGACAGAGGTAGCTCAGGCAGACCAGCGACTCAATATAGTTCCGGCGGCTCAGGCAGTCAGGCGACTTAATATAACCCCGGTGGCTCAAAGCGGCAAGGGTGGCTCAACGCAGCTCCGGCAGGTTGACACAGCAGCAAAACGGAGGCATCACCATGGCGGCGGCTCAGAACGGACCGTCTGGGTCATGTTTTGTTTCAAACATCTGACCACTTTGACTTTTCTTTCATCTAAATCTTGCAAGCCCATCGAACGTGGCTCTGGCCATTGAGAAATAGTAGACCATCCTAGTCTTTTGCTTGATATGACCAGTAATACGTGCTTGCTCGTACGGAAGCACTTGCCAATTGATTTATAGTCTCCCGTTGTCATGTTAGGGAATAGCAGCGGGAAGCTCACCCGAGGCACGCCTTTAGCGACGGCGGCTCAGGATGGGAGCCAAGCAACGGCGCAGGTGGCTCAAAGCCGCAGCAGCTCACCACAAGGATGAGATGGCCACGGAGGCACGCGACAAGGCGGGGCGGCTCGGCCGTGTGAGGAGGCGTCTGGTGCGAAGCGAGTTGGCTCGGGAGGGAGAACTGGCGGCTTGAAGCTTGTTCTGGTGGTTTGGCATAAACTGGGCAGAGCTGGCGATTTGAGCGGCTCGAATGGCCGGGTAACACCACATCGGCGGATCAGAGCTAGCGCGGGGCGCGGCTGTGGAGTCGGGCAGCTCGGAAGCGGCGACTTGCACACGAAGGGACCGGCGGTTTAACGTGAGCCGCGGCTAACAGTGGCAGGTCACACGCGGGAGAAGTCAACTGGCGGATCCATCCACGCCAGTTGGTCGGCTTGTAGAAAGACACATCAGCCCCGGCAGCCCGACGGTGGCCGCGAGGCAAAGCTACTACGGCGATTTGAGCAGGCAACTCGGAGCAGCGGGTCACAACCGATGTAGGGCGACTCATTGTAATGGACAACGGTGGTGGCCGGGGACTTAACAGAGGCTGCTGCAAGGGGAGCGACAGCAGGGTCCGATGGCTCAGGACGTGCGCTAGGGGCACCGGCAGCTCAAGGTATGGCGGCCGCAGGCCGCTCGAAACAAAACTAGAATCCTAGATAGCCTTCTTACATTCCTTTCTTTTTGTCTCAGGCTGCCAGAGATACCACCTTGCCACGCCATGGCCCTGTAGCCTTCACGTGATGAGCAGGAGTACTAGTTGAAAACACTTGATGGCTGGAGTTGTCTTCGGCCTTCGTGTGGACTGTAGATTAATTTGACGTTTTGTAAGACCACTAGTAGATGTCCGCTGATTTTGCAGGTTCATTACGCGATACACGGTGAATCACCTCAGAACTTGAAGCGAGGGGTACCAGCAACCTCACCGATCGACCGCGTAATTAGGCGAGCACCCGTGAAGGAAACGGTTTCGATCTCCTTGAACTTTTGTCGGTCTCGGCGATATTTGTGACAGATCGCAGAACGGCGGCTGCGCTCCCAGACGTGACCCTATTTCTAGGGTTCAACAGATCTTGTTGCAGACGTGCTTGGCCAGTCGACGTTGAATTTACCTTTTAACTCTTGTCTGGTTTATGCAGCTGCCAAAACTTGTTCAATCTTCACTGATAAACTCAGAATTGATTTAGATCCTTCTGCACCGGTTCTTCTCTACATGGCAAATCACAAACTTCTCGATCTCTAGGAGAGATCCCTCCAAGAACTCATCACACCGTGCGCAGGCCCCACGGTGGGCACCAACTGTCGTGGAATTGTCACGGCAGATGTCCTTGTGTGAGGACTTAGTCGAGAGGCCAGCGCATCTATGTGGTAGCTTGAGAGGGGTTGATCGGGACGAGAGACACGAGGCGGATCATCACACAAGACGAGGATTTAGACAGCTTCGGGCCCCGGGAAACATCATCCGGTAACAACCCTACATGTTGTTTGTGGCTAGGTCTCATTATGCTCATGAGAGGAATCGCCGTATAAGCCAGCACTCCCTTTGTGTCTAGCCCTAGAGATTGTTTCTTGTCCTCCCTCTTGGGGAGCCCTGCCCCTCCTTATATAAGTTAGAGGGGCGGGTTACATGTGGAGTCCTAGTAGGACTAGGACAAGTCTATCTTCTCTTACAAGTTGATTACAAGTCCGGGTCTTGCTTCCTTGTAAAGGAAATATCCGTCATCCCTTTCCTCTTAATCCGGCCCATCATAATGTGAGCCGGCCTTCTGGGCTTTGGGCCTTGTTGTCCATCTGACCCGCCCGCCGGGTTACTAATGAGTCGCCAAGATCGGGTAGGTTATCTGTGAATCGCCAAGCTCCGGGCGGGTCACCAATGAGTCGCCAGTTCCGGCAGGGTCATACCGCGGGGTATATCCCCGACACTATGTGATTATTTCACATCGCCATATGACTAACACCCAAAAGGTCTACTAGAGTCAATAATCTAGTTCACATCGCTATGTGATTAACACCCAAAGAGTGATCATGTTTTGCTTGTGAGAGAAGTTTAGTCAACGGGTCTGCCACATACAGAGTCGTATGTATTTTGCAAATTTTCTATGTCTACAATGCTCTGCATGGAGCTACTGTAGCTAATCGCTCCCACTTTCAATATGTATCCAGATTGAGACTCAGAGTCATCAGGATCAGTGTCAAAGCTTGCATCGATGTAACCCTTTACGACGAACTCTTTGTCACCTCCATAATCAAGAAACATATCCTTATACCACTAAGGAAAATTTTGACCGTTGTCCAGTGATCCACTCCTGGATCACTATTGTACCCTCTTGCCAAACTCACGGTGTGGTACACAATAGGTCTGGTACACAGCATAGCATACTTTATAGAACCTATGACTGAGGCATAGGGAATGACTTTCATCCTCTTTCTATTTTCTGCAGTGGTCGGGTTTTGAGTCTTACTCAACTTCACACCTTGCAACATAGGAAAGAACTCCTTCTTTGACTCTTCCATTTTGAACTTACTTCAAAATCTTGTCAAGGTATGTACTCATTGAAAAAATATTATCAAGCATCTTGATCTATCTCTATAGATCTTGATGCTCGATATGTAAGCAGCTTTACCGAGGTCTTTCTTTGAAAAACTCCTTTCAAACACTCCTTTATGCTTTCCAGATAAATTCTACATCATTCCCGATCAACAATATGTCATTCTATCAGACAGGTTGTAGTGCTCCCACTCACTTTCTTGTAAATACAGGCTTCAACGCAAGTCTGTATAAAACTATATGCTTTGATCAACTCATCAAAGCGTATATTCCAACTCCGAGATGCTTGCACCGGTCCATAGATGGATCGCTGGAGCTTGCAGACTTTGTTAGCACCTTTAGGATTGACAAAACCATCTTGTTGCATCATATACAACTCTTCTTTAAGAAATCCATTAAGGAATGTAGTTTTGACATCCATTTGCCAGATTTCATAAAATGTGGCAATTGCTGACATGATTCGGACAGACTTTAAGCATCGCTACGAGTGAGAAAATCTCATCGTAGTCAACACCTTGAACTTGTCGAAAACATTTTGCGACAATTCGAGCTTTGTAGATAGTAACACTACTATCAGCGTCTATCTTCCTCTTGAAGATCCATTTATTCTTAATCCCTTGCCGATCATCAGGCAAGTCCACCAAAGTCCACACTTTGTTCTTATACATGGATCCTATCTCAGATTTCATGTCCTCAAGCCATTTCGCGGAATCTGGGCTCATCATCGCTTCCTCATAGTTCGTAGGTTTGTCATGGTCTAGTAACATTACTTCCAGAATAGGATTGCCTTACCACTCTGGTGCGGACCGTATTCTGGTTGACCTACGAGGTTCGGTAGTAACTTGATCTGAAGTTTCATGATCATCATCATTATCTTCCTCATTAATTGGTGTAGGAATCACTAGAACTGATTTATGTGATGAACTACTTTCTAATTCAGGAGAAGGTACAGTTACCTCTTCAAGTTCTACTTTCCTCCCACTCACTTATTTTGAGAGAAACTCCTTCTCTAGAAAGTATCCATTTTAGCAACGAATATCTTGCCTTCGGATATGTGATAGAAGGTGTACCCAACAGTTTCCTTTGTGTATCCTATGAAGATACATTTCTCCAATTTGAGTTTGAGCTTATCAGGTTGAAACTTTTTCACATAAGCATTGCCGCCCCAAACTTTTGAGAAACGACAGCTTAGGTTTCTTGCCAAACCACAGTTCATATTGTGTCGTTTCAACAGATTTAGATGGTGCCCTATTTAACGTGAATGTAGCTATCTCTAATGCATAACCCCAAAACGATAGTGGTAAATCAGTAAGAGACATCATAGATCACACCATATCTAATACAGTACGGTTATGACTTTCGGACACACCATTACGCTGTGGTGTTCCAGGTGGCGTGAGTTGCAAAACTATTCCACATTGTTTCAAATGAAGACCAAACTCGTAACTCAAGTATTCGTCTCTACGATCAGATTGTAGAAACTTTATTTTCTTGTTACGATGATTTTCAACTTCACTCAGAAATTCTTTGAACTTTTCAAATGTTTTATGTTTCATCAAGTAGATATACCCATATCTGCTCAAATTATCTGTGAAGGTCAAAAAATAATGATACTCGCCGCGAGCCTCAATACTCATCGAACCGCATACATCAGTATGTATTATTTCCAATAAGTCAGTTGCTCGCTCCATTGTTCCGGAGAATGGAGTCTTAATCATCTTGCCCATGAGGCATGGTTCGCAAGCATCAAGTGATTCCAAAATCCCATCGGCATGGAGTTTCTTCATGCGCTTTACACCAATATGACCTAAACGGCAGTGCCACAAATAAGTTGCACTACCATTATTAACTTTGAATCTTTTGGCTTCAATATTGTGAATATGTGTCAGGACCCCGATCCTAAGTCACACCGATCTAGCATGTAACACATCATATCACTTCCGGCCTCACGCATGGTATTCCCACGGGTGCCACCTTACCTGGCCCGGGACCGTTTGCGCCTGTTGGCTCACGTATATGATAGTGTCGCTAGCATCCATATGACAAAGAACTCGGGCCGACATGACTAGTCGTGAATCCAAAGTGGCACTAACTTATAGGGATAGGCATACATGACCCAGCAACGAACGTGTCAGCCATCAACGTATGACCCAAGTCGTGGCAAGCTACAAGGACTTAAAGGAACAACACGTGACATTTCCCCGAAGGGACAGACACAGGAACGAAGAAGGACACATGCCGGCCAGCCTAAGTGTTCCGGAGCAGTAGCAAGCTACCATGGCTCAGTGGAAGCACTAGGAGACATTTCCCGGTAAGAGAGGCTACCAAGAATAAACAACTAGGTTGCCGGATCCCACACATACCAAGCATTTCAATAACATACACACAACATGCTTGATATGTGCAAATACAACATGGCATCACAACAAAACTCTACGACTCAAAGTATTTATTCATTAGGCTCCGAGGAGCCATATATTACAAACATGGGTCTGATGACCCAACATTCAAGTCATACAACCAATAAGCACATGCGGAAGCTTAATTTTTCTAGGTACAGACAACTACAAATAAAAAGGCTGGGAAGCCTGACTATCTACAAGACCCTATCGAGGGCACAAGATCGTAGCTGAGGTAACAAGCTAAACGTCGAAGTCCACGCGGAACTACTAGTGAGACTGAAGTCTCTCTGCAAAAACATAAATTAAGCAAACGTGAGTACAAATGTACCCAGCAAGACATACATTAGAACTAGCTACATATGCATCAGTATCAAAAAAGGGATAGTGGGTGAGGGAGTCCTGGATTAGGGGGTGTCCGGATGGCCGGACTATAGCCTTTGGCCGGACTCATGGACTATGACGATACAAGATTGAAGACTTCGTCCCGTGTCCGGATGGGACTTTCCTTGGCGTGGAAGGCAAGCTTGGCGATACGGATATGTAGATCTCCTACCATTGTAACCGACTCTATGTAACCCTAACCCTCTTCGATGCCTATATAAACTGGAGGGTTTTAGTCCGTAGGACGAACAACAATCATACCATAGGCTAGCTTCTAGGGTTTAGCCTCTCTGATCTCGTGGTAGATCTACTCTTGTACTACCCATATCATCAATATTAATCAAGCAGAATAGGGTTTTACCTCCATCGAGAGGGCCCGAACCTGGGTAAAACATCGTGTCCCTTGTCTCCTGTTACCATCCGCCTAGACGCACAGTTCGGGACCCCCTACCCGAGATCCGCCGGTTTTGACACCGACATTGGTGCTTTCATTTAGAGTTCCTCTGTGTCGTCATCTTTAGGCCCGATGGCTCCTCCGATCATCAACAACGATGCGCTCCAGGGTGAGACTTTTCTCCCCGGATAGATCTTCGTATTCGGCGGCTTTGCACTGGGGGCCAATTTGCTTGGCCATCTAGAGCAGATTAAAGCTACGCCCCTGGCCACCAGGTCAGATTTGGAAGTTTGAACTACACGGCTGACGTCCGCGGAGACTTGATCTTCGACGGGTTCGAGCCACAGCCAAGCGTGCCGCACTGTCACGAGGGGCATGATCTAGCTCTGCCACCGAACAGTGTCACGGAGGCTACACCAAGGTTCGCCCGACCTTTAGCTCGGAGCCGATCAGACCGACGAGGACGGGTGGCTGGACACCGCCTCGGGGCTGCGATCTCTACGGCGATTGAGCCGTACACCTACCCCATCCTTTGCGGCTTCGTGACTCCAAGGTGCCGGACTCCTCGCCGGACTCCGAGCCTTCCGCGCCCCCGCCAATCGAATCCGATTGGGCGCCGATCATGGAATTCACTGCCACGGACATCTTTCAGCACTGGCCCTTTGGCGACATCCTAAATTCACTAAAGTCTCGCTCTTTATCAGGAGAGCCCTGGCCGGATTATGGTCAGGAAGGTTGGGATGCGGATGGCGAAGAAATTCAAAGCCCACCCACCACCCACTTCATAGCCACTGTCGATGATTTAACCGACATGCTCGACTTTGACTCCGAAGACATCGACGGTATGATGACGCATTTATGTAGGAGACGACCAAGAACTAGCGCCCATTGTGGCAATCGGAAGGCCACCTCGTCATACGACATATACATGGTGGACATCCCAAAAGATGGGAATGGCGATGGAACAGCGGAGGATGACCCCTCCAAGAAACAGCCTAAGCGCTGGCGTCAGCGGCGCCGCTCTAAATCCCACCACAGCAAAAACGGTGATTCCGGCACGGGAGACAATAACACCCCGGACAGTGCCGAAGACAACCCCCTCCAGCAGGATTCAGCGCAGGAGGATGGAGAAGCCAGCCCTCATGAGAGAGCGACAGAAAGAGAGGTAGAGGACGATAATTACATGCCTCCCTCCGAAGATGAGGCAAGCCTCGACGACGATGAATTCGTCGTGCCCGAGGATCCCGTCGAACAAGAGCGTTTCAAACGCAGGCTTATGGCCACGGCAAGCAGCCTCAAGAAAAAGCAGCAACAGCTTAGAGCTGACCAAGACTTGCTAGCTGACAGATGGACTGAAGTCCTTGCGGCTGAAGAGTATGAACTCGAGCGCCCCTCCAAGAGCTGCCCAAGACGCAGGCTGCTACCCCGATTAGAGGAGGAAGCACCCAAACCTACACCACCAGCGCATGATACGGCTGACCGGCCACCTCATGGCCGCGACAGAGAGGCCTCTCGGCCCTCAACTCAAGCCGCACCCCGGCGCCGCTCAAAAAATATCAAGGCACGGAGAAATGCGCCAGACCTGCGAGATATATTGGAGGACAAGGCAAGGCAAACAAGATTGATCTACGGATCGCGTGGGCGCCCACGACCGCGTGACGATAACAAATCACGCCGGATATGGCAACTCGGCCGGGCGAACACGATGAGACAAAGCTCATTTGAGTTGCGCCGTGATATAGCCCAATCTGTAGGCGCCAAGACACCCACGATGCTTCACAGATGAAGTGATGGATCATCAAATCCCTGAGGGTTTCAAACCCGTAAACATTGAATCATACGATGGCATCCTGCAGTTTAGATCGAGGACTATCTCCTTCACATCCACATGGCCCGCGGTGATGATCTACACGCCATCAAATACCTCCCACTCAAGCTTAAAGGACCAGCCCGGCATTGGCTTAACAGCTTGCCGACAGAGTCAATTGGTTGTTGGGAAGACCTGGAAGCCGCATTCCTCGACAATTTCCAGGGCACATATGTGCGACCATCAGACGCCGATGACCTAAGCCACATAATTCAGCAGCCAGAGGAATCGGCCAGACAATTTTGGACACGGTTCCTAACCAAGAAAAATCAAATCGTCGACTGTCCGGATGTAGAGGCCCTTGCAGCCTTCAAACACAACATCCGCGACGAGTGGCTTGCCCGGCACCTAGGACAGGAAAAGCCGAAATCCATGGCAGCCCTCACAACACTCATGACCCGCTTTTGCGCGGGAGAGGACAGCTGGCTAGCTCGTAGTAACAACATGACCAAGAGCCCCGGTAATTCAGATACCAAGGACAGCAATGGCAGGTCGCGTCGCAACAAGCACAAGCGCCGCATTAACGGTGATAATGCTAAGGATACGACAGTCAATGCCGGATTCAGAGGCTCTAAACCCGGTCAGCGGAAAAAGCCATTTAAAAGAAATACTCCGGGCCCGTCCAATTTGGACCGAATACTCGATCGCTCGTGCCAGATACACGGCACCTCGGAAAAACCAGCCTACCACACCAACAAGGATTGTTGGGTGTTCAAGCAGGTAGGCAAATTAAATGCCGAAAACAATGACAAGGGGCTGCATAGCGATGACGAGGAGGAGCCCCGGCCGCCAAACAATAGAGGACAGAAGGGCTTCCCCCCACAAGTGCGGACGGTGAACATGATATACGCAACCCACATACCCAAAAGAGAGCGGAAGCGTGCACTAAGGGACGTATATGCGATGGAGCCAGTCACCCCAAAGTTCAACCCGTGGTCTTCCTGCCCGATCACTTTTGATCAAAGGTACCACCCCACTAGCATCCGCCATGGCGGATTCGCCGCATTGGTTCTAGACCCAATCATTGACGGATTTCACCTCACTAGAGTCCTAATGGACGGCGGCAAAGAAATTAAAACTGCTTTATCGAGGATACGGTCGCAAAATGGGCATGGACCCATCAAGGATTAAACCCACGAAGGCGACCTTTAAAGGCGTCATACCAGTGTAGAGGCCAACTCAGACAGTGCTCAGATTACACTTGAAGTGGTCTTCGGATCCCGGATAACTTCCGGCGAGGAGTTAATCTTCGACATAGTCCCGTTCCGCAGCGGCTATCACGCACTGCTCGGACGAACTGCATTTGCAAAGTTCAATGCGGTGCCGTACTACGCATGTCTTAAGCTCAAGATGCCAGGTCCTCGAGGAGTCATTACGGTCAATGGAAACACCGAACGCTCTCTTCGGACGGAGGAGCATACGGCGGCCCTCGCGGCGGAAGTACAAAGCAGCCTCTTAAGGCAATTCTCAAGTCCGGCTACTAAACGTCCGGACACCGTCAAGCGCGCCCGGAGTAACCTACAACAAGACCGCCTGGCACGTTCCGAGCATGCATATTGCGGCCCAAACCCCGGCCCTCGCGAAATTGCGAAACCAGTACTACGCGTACATAATTACGCTCTGGAAATACCATGGGCATAGGGGGAGGGGCATGACCACGGCATGCCCAGAATGCGGCTCAACCGCACTGGGGCTCCGATTGTGTCATTCTTTTCTTTTCTTCTTTCTTTTTAGTTTCAGGACTCCGTTCTCACGAAGCCCTGTCCGTGAGAGAATCGCCAACACACGATGCGTGATCGAGGAAGCAAAGCTACGTCGAGTGTCCAGGTGGTCTCTATTACAAGCAGTATACCTGTTTTACATACCATCCCACAGCTTACCCCTGGAGGGGGACATGTTAAAAAGTCTCGTCCCTTGCTTATCGCACTATTTGTATCGTTCTGCTCTTACTACAGCCCTTTTGAATAAACAATACATAGCTTTTGCCTATTATTGAATTCCTTTTTTCTATATATACATGTTCAGTTATGACATTGTGCAACCGTACACTTTGGTACGGGCAATACACTGTGGGCTTAAGTACCCCACAATATGGTGAGATAAGTCCGAACACTTTCACAAGTGCGGCACCCGAACTTATAGCATTATATGCATCGGCTCCGAATCATGTCTTGGGTCAATAGTTGGGTTTGCCCGCTCCCATGTTTTGGTACCTTATGTTCCGTTATATCGGCTAAGGTAGCGCTGGGAGAACCACTGCGATTGTACCCCGGTTGAGCTGGGTTAAGCACCTCGATGGAGAAAGCTAAAACTGACCGTCATGATAGGGCGAGAGTCGGTCGCTGTTCGAGAGGTCTTCGAGTCCCTAAAGACTTATGCCGCTTAGAGCGAGGAGTCGTCATTGTCCGGCCTAGGCGTGGATAGCGCCCCGAACTCGGTCTTCCGAATAACAGGTGCTTCGCCGAAATTTAAAATTATAGAATTCTATGGCTAAGTGAGAGTGTTCAAGCATTATAGTCCGGTTGCCTTGTTCATTGTGTTGAGCGCCTCCCTCGAAGGACCCAAGAATGGGAACAAGAGCGCTCAAGTTTATCCCGAACACCCCAGCACTCGTGGCATGGGGGCTGAAGCCGATGACTCGCCATCTCTCAAATTTAATACATGGCTGCACAGAAGGTAATATTTTAAATTCAAAAGTGTTGCTTAGTGCATATGAACAAGTTTTCAGCATACAGGATAACAAATGCGAGTCTACTCAAAAATTACATCTTTGGAGCATTCACCCGCTATAAAGCGGGCAACCTTCAGGATGCCCTCATAATACATCTCAGGCTTGCGATGCTCCTTGCCCGGTGGTGGTACGTCCGTCACAAGCTTCTCAGCGTCCATCTTTCCCCAAAGGCACCTTAGCACGGGCAAGGCCCTCTGGGCACCTTCGATGCGCATTTAAGCGCTTGACGACTTTAACCCATGGACAAAGGCGTCCACCAGCCGCCTCACCAGCCCGAAGTAGCTCCTGTGCATGGCTTCCTTAGGCCACGGCCGAACTATGAGGCCCTTCATGGCCTGTTCGGCCACCTTATGGAGCTCGACCGGCTGCTTCAACTGGTCGCTTAAGGGCACCGGGTGTCCGGCCTCAGCATACTGAGACCAGAACACCTTCTCCGTCGAGCTTCCCTCCTCGGCTCGGTAGAATGCGGCAGCATCGAACACACTGCAGGGCAGATCTGCGAATGCTCCTGGAGAGCTCCGAATTCGGGTAAGTAACAGATAATCCACTTTCACATGCTTGCTTTGCATAAAGACTGCCTTACCCGCCACTATCTTCTTCATCGCCTCAATTTCCTGGAGGGCTTTTTGGGCTTTGGCCTTAGCGGCTTTGGCGCTCTCAAGGGCCGAGGCGAGCTCGGACTCTCGAGTCTTTGAGTCACGCAACAAACTCTCGTGTTTTTCCACGAGAGCACAGGCCTCTTGCCGCACCTCCGCCACCCGTGCCTCCTGCTTCTCTCGCTCGGTGCGCTCCGCGGCCGCATTGCTTTCGGCCTTGGACACCGCTTCCTTCAGGGTCGCCACCTCATTCGTGGCCCCTGCAATATACACATTATTCCTGTCATTTTTTGCAACCACATCCTTTAAATACTCCCATAAGGTATTACTTACCTTCCTTGTCCTCGAGCTGCTTTTTGGCAAGGCCGAGCTCGTTCTCGGACCGCTCGAGGCTCTGCTTCAATGCATCAACCTCCCTTGATCGGTCTTGGCAGAGGTCGGCCAGTAGCGCCTGCATTCCCATATTGACATACTTATGTTAGACTCCTGCGTATATCTTTTAGATCCTCGATTCGGCTTTTTCTTTACGAACACTAAACCGAGCATCGGGCTACTCTGTCTATGCGGTAATATTTTTACATATCTTAAATACATACCTCAAAGCCCGTTAGCGGTAGCACGAACTTCAGTCAGCCCGCTCTTGGCGGATCGAACGCTCGGATCACCACACTCATAACAAAGGCGGTGCTCCTCGTCAATGGAAGCGCCGTTAAGTGCCTCCATCAAATTATCCGTGCCTCCGGTTGGGCCGGAGGTCACCGGCGTCGCAGTCTTTCCCTTCTTACGAAGGGGTCGCCTGCCGAACTCCGGAACCACTGAAGGTTCCGGTACGGAGTCCGGCACAGGGCCGGACTTAAAGCCCTTCGGGGTTTTATCCCCTTTGCGCCCGGAGTCCGAGAGGTCGCCTAGCGGCGCCTCCAGGGCCACCTCCTCCTGGCTGGGCCCCTTTTGGGACTCCACCTCGGCGTCATCCGCGGTGGGAGGATACGAGGCGGTCGGAAGTGAGGTGCTATTCACATCCGACGAATCGAGGGAGCCGCTCGGCTCCGCGTCGAGCCCGTCCTTGGGCGGGCTGCATGGTTATATTCGGTGTTATAAGATGCTATGCGACAAATGGAACGCCATGAGTTATTCTGGTGTCCGGACACATACGATTTCGCCAGGGGCTTGGTCCTCGGTGGCCACCCCTCCTCGCCGTTGTCGGCGTTGGTGGTGTAGTCCGGAGGAAGGGTCCTTCCCTTCTTGGACCCTCCGGCCTCCCCAGTTGGGGCGGCCTTCCTTTTCTTCTCTCCCCCCGCTGGGGGAGAGGCCTCTTTTTCCTCCTCCTCGTCTTCGCGGGAGGAGTCCGCCTCAGAGTCATCGGACGATGAGTCCGACAACACCTGGCGCCGGGAACTCCTTCGAGTTCCTGTGGCCTTCATCTTAGCCTTCTTCTCCGCACGTAATGCAGGTGCTTAACCAGCAGCCCTGGCCAATCAAAGGCGTCCGCTGGGTCTTTCGGCAAGGGAGCCGGACAACAACCTATCCGGACGTCTTCCGCTCCTTTCAAAGGCAAGGGAGTTTTAGATCCCGCATAGAGTCAAACTATGAAAAAGAGTCCCGTAAAGGGTAAAATAGCTTACCTCCACGGCTTGATGTCATGAGCTGAATCCGCGATCTTGATGGCGGATGGGAGCCTCGGCGTTTGAACAGCACACCTTCCGGGCATCTTCATACATAGTGTCAAGAGCCGGCTCAAGGTTCGGTCTTTGTCAGGATCAAACTCCCACAAGTTGAAGGCCCATTGCTGGCATGGGAGGATCTGGCGGATGAGCATAACCTGGACTACGTTGACAAGCTTGAGCTTCTTGTCCACCAGGTTTCGGACGCAGGTTTGGAGTCCGGTCAGCTCTTCCGAATTACCCCATGTTAGGCCCATCTCTTTCCATGAGGTGAGCCGTGTAGGGAAGCCAGATCGGAATTCGGGGGCCGCTGCCCATTTGGAGTCACGCGGCTCGGTGATGTAGAACCACCCCGATTGCCACCCCTTTATGGTCTCCACGAAGGAGCCCTCGAGCCATAGGACGTTGGCCATCTTGCCCACCATGGCACCTCCGCACTCCTCTTGGCGGCCGCCCACTACCTTCGGCTTGACATTGAAGGTCTTCAGCCATAAGCCGAAGTGGGGCTGGATGCAGAGGAAGGCCTCGCACACAACGATGAACGCCGAGATGTTGAGGATGAAATTCGGGGCCAGATCATGGAAATCTAGGCCGTAGTAGAACATGAGCCCCCAGACAAATGGGTGAAGTGGAAAACCTAGTCCGCGGAGGAAATGGGGGAGGAACACCACCCTCTCATGGGGCCTGGGGGTGGGGATGAGCTGCCCCTTGTCGGGGAGCCGATGCGCGATGTCGTCGGACAAGTATCCGGCCTTTCGCAGCTTTTTGATGTGCCCCTCCGTGACGGAGGAGGCCATCCACTTGCCTCCCGCTCCGGACATAGTTGGAGAAGGTTGAGGTGGGATGTGCGGACTCGGGCGCTAGAGCTCAAGTCTTGTGAAATGGATGAGCAAAGGAGGAAGAAGGCGTGTGTGAAAAAGTGGATCCTTATCCCCTTATATGGACGGGCAAAGCTATGCGTCCCCACCGGCCTGATTAAACTCGCTTATCTACCAAGCGCCGTAATCAATGGCGCGGTTGGGTTACCCACGCCCGTATTGATGAGAGTCCCGGAATAAGGGGACACGTGCCAAGGAAACCGCCTCGCTAAACGCGCTGAGGTGGGACAGTGAAAACGATTCGAATAAAGGCTTGGTCGTGGTGTGATGTCATGCTGCGGAATACGTCAGCAGATTGAGCTTGTGTAAATATTATTCTCTCTACGGTGGTATGTGGAACTTATTTTGCAGAGCCGGACACTATCCTTGTGTTCAAAATCTTCTATGAAGTATTCGGAGGAGGAACACGCCTTGCAACGCCGAAGACAATATGCGCGCCGGACTCATCGTCATTGAAGCCCGGGTTCAGGGGCTACCGAGGAGTCCTGGATTAGGGGGTGTCCGGATGGCGGACTATAGCCTTTGGCGGACTCCTAGACTATGAAGATACAAGATTGAAGACTTCGTCCCGTGTCCGGATGGGACTTTCCTTGGCGTGGAAGGCAAGCTTGGCGATATGGATATGTAGATCTCCTACCATTGTAACCGACTCTGTGTAACCCTAACCCTCTTCGGTGCCTATATAAATCGGAGGGTTTTAGTCCTTAGGACGAACAACAATCATACCATAGGCTAGCTTCTAGGGTTTAGCCTCTCTGATCTCGTGGTAGATCTACTCTTGTACTACCCATATCATCAATATTAATCAAGCAGGAGTAGGGTATTACCTCCATCGAGAGGGCCCGAACCTGGGTAAAAACATCGTGTCCCTTGTCTCCTGTTACCATCCGCCTAGACGCACAGTACGGAACCCCCTACCCGAGATCCGCCGGTTTTGACACCGACAGTGGGGTTTAACTGCAGCAAGCCAGCTTTGAGTTAGTGGCTATCCTGAACTACGTCTGCAAGTAACTCTTTTGAGGTGGCGCACACGAGTCCACATATTCACTATATCAATACACCACTATGGATCCGCTCCCGTCTCCCTACGAGAAGGCCATCCATAGCACTCACGCTTATCTTGCGCATTTTAGAGTATCCACTTTCACTTGTCTATGAACTGTACAGGCAACCCAGAGGTCCTTCACCGCGGACGCGGCTATTCGAATAGATCATTTATAACCCTGCAGGGGTGTACTTCTTCACACACGCTCTCGCTACTTACCGCCATGTACACGTCATGTATCTCAGCAACCTTCAAGCGGAAGCCAGGCAAGGGTGTCGGCCACGACTTGACTAACCACACAAGTCCCTAGTCTAGGTTTATCGCCTATTCAGGTTCAATCCGCAGGGAGTCCGGCCGAGGTTTCCACATACGGCCCCGAACGATGTGTGCAGGGTTCTCGAGGCACCAAACGGGCGTCCCGGTACACCGTGTCACATGCCTATCGCATCACAACCCACCCCTCGGGTCAGCGCTGCGCACGGCCTCCAGCATACTACAAACACCAGAAACTACTTGCAACTCCCGGACAGAGGACAGGGGCGGTTAATAAGTCGAGAGGGTCCATTGGTTTCGGGCCCAATGCGTGGTAGTAGCTGTACATGGATCACAAACACAAAACTTAGTTCCTGAGGACGGTTTCAATGAGACAACCCACCATGTACTCCTACATGGCCTCTCGCCACTACCTTTACCAAAATGTGCTCACACACTTAGCTCACACACAGTAGGACATGTTCATCACCATTCCAATTCATCCCCGATGAATCAGACCTGACTCAACTCTAAGCAGTAGCAGGCATGAAAAACAAGCATGAATGAGTAGGCACATCAGGGCTCAAACAACTCCTACTCATGCTAGTGGGTTTCATCTATTTACTGTGGCAATGACAGGTCATGCAAAGGAAGAGGGGTTCAACTACCGTAGCATGTAACAAATGAATCATTGTTGTCCTAATGCAATAAAAGAGAGCAGGAGCGAGAGAGTGGGACTGTATTGGAATGAACAAGGGGGTTTTGCTTGCCTGGCACTTCTGAAGATAGTATAGCTCTTCATCGGTGTCATCGAACTCATTGTTGGAACTACATCCACTGAGAGGGGACAAATACCGGCAAACAAAGAAAGAATACAATCAATGTAATGCGGCAATATGATGCATGAATGTGACATGGCAATATGCTGTTGATTGAGCTAATGCAACTAGCAACAAGTTAAATGAAGTTGGTTTGAATCCTAGGTTCAAATTCAAACTCCATATGTTAATATTCAAATGCCATTCATTTGATTTGCCCTAAACAGTAGTCATGAGTTGTTCTAACATGCATGAAAATGGTACTGATTGATAGATTGGTTTTTTCTGATAATTTTTCATATATAAATCTTTGCATTTGGAGTTGCAGATTAATTTCTATGATTTTTTGAAGTTAGCACTATTTTATGGAATTTCCTGAATAAGAATAAATCCAGAAAAGGCCATTACTGCGCCAACATTGCATCAGCACTGCGCCAGCAGGTCAACTGTGCGGTCCAGGTCAAACCTGACCAGTGGGACCCACTGGTCAGTGACACGGTTAGTTAACTAACTAATTGGGGTTAGTTTAGTGCTAAGCTAGGTTTGACCAAGGGGCGGGGCCCACATGTCAGTGACCCATGGGGGTCAAATCCCTGGTCAACTGGGTCAATTCGTCAGTGTTTAGCCGCCGGCGACGACCAGACGCGGCGGAGGGTGCGGGTTTCACACTCCGGTGACCAAAAGGGCGGCGGAGGGCATCTACCCGTAGCTGGAGGCGAGCCGCGTTGAATGGTGGTGGTGGTTAGGCTCGTGGTCACCGGAAACAACGTCAACGACGAGCTTGGCAGCTGCCGAAGTTCGGGCGAGCTCGAACTCGACGCTACGGTGCACGTGGAGGCGCGGGGCTAGCTCCTACGAGGCCTACACGATGTGGTGAGTGCGTTGGGCACGGTGGTGAGGTCGTTGTGTGGCCGGAGCCACGTCGGTGGCGAGCTCAGGCGGCGGCGCGTGCGGGTGTGCTCTGTGTAGTCGCTACGGTGGGCAGCTACAAGAACGGAGAGGGGGGAGAGGCAGAAGCTCACAGCGATCACGGCAAGCTAGGCAGCAGGGTCGGGGACGAGCTGGAGCGAGCGGGGCGGCGAAGCGGGTCTCCGGCGACGGCAATGGTGAGGCGAAGCGAGGTCGATGCGGTGGCTCTGGGGCAAACGAGCGCTCGGGGCTCGATCTACTCGACGAAGCGGACGGTGGCGGAGCTTCTGGACACGGCGGGGCGACGAGGAGGCGACGGTGGCTGCGGTTACGACAGCGGTGCGGTTGCGGCGACGTCGGCCATGGTGGGGGAGGGCGAAGGAGAGGCGTAGGGGGCGAAAGGGGGTGTCGGTGAGGTCGGGGCAGCGTCCAGGGGTGCTTCCATGCGGCAAAGTGGCGTCCGGGGTGAGGCAGGCAAGCTGGGACGTGCGTGGCGAGCTCGAGCGCGCCGGCGCTCACCTCCCTGCATGCCTGGCGGGAGGAAGCAGCTGACTAGCATGCGCCAGCACAGTGCTGGACCGCCAGGTGAGTTTGGCCAGGTAAGTCTCCTTTTTCTTTTATTTTATGTTTTCTTTATTCTGTAACTTTAGGGCTTTATTAGAAAATACCAAAACAGTCTTAAAATTCATGAAACTTCTCAAGGCTACTGTTTGGAATATTTCCAACAGTAAACATTTTAGTTCATGAATATTTGGACATTTAAAATATTATGTTGCATTTAGATGCCCAAATGAAAATAGTATATGATTTAATTCAGTGACCCAATGTTGTCCTAGAAAAATGTGAACCATTTTTGTCAGAGGTTCTAGACCAAGGCAAAGATGATGAAAAAAATTTAAGGACATTTCAGGTTCATTGGAAAAGTATTTTAGTAACCCTAGTTGGATTAAGTGGTGTTGGGGGTTTCTGCCATCCCCATTTCAACTTTAATTGAAACTTAAACATGGTGCAACACAAGATGCTAGCACTAAGCATTACCAGAACTAGGGATGTGACAATATGTGTATCGCTACAATCAAGATTCAATAAACCATTTATATTGAATGTATGACCATAGAAGGTTTTATTCATGTAAACAGAACAACAATTATTCTTTGACTTAAATGAATAACCTTATTGCAATAAACATGGTCCAATCATATTCATGCTCAAGGCAAACACCAAATAACATTTATTTTAGGTTCAACACTAATCCCGAAGGTAAAGGGAGTGTGCGATGATGATCTTTTCAAACTTGGAATCACTTCCAACACACACCATCACCTCGCCCTTAACTAGTCTCTGTTTATTTTTGCAACTCCCGTTTCAAGTTACTACTCTTAGCAACTGAACCAGTATCAAATACCGAGGGGTTGCTATAAACACTAGTAAAGTACACATAAATAACATGTATATCCAATATACCTTTGTTCACTTTGCCATCCTTCTTATCCGCCAAGTATCTAGGGCAGTTCCACTTTCAGTGACCATTTCCTTTGAAGTAGAAGCACTCAGTTTCAGGCTTGGGTCCAGCTTTGGGCTTCTTCATGGGAGTGGCAACTTTCTTGTCATTTCTTTTGAAGTTTCCCTTTCTTTCCCTTGCCCTTTATCTTGAAACTAGTGGTCTTGTCAACCATCAACATTTGATGCTTTTCTTGATTTCTACCTTCGTCAATTTCAGCATCACGAAGAGCTCGGGAATAGTTTTCGTCATCCTTTGCATATTATAGTTCATCATGAAGTTCCAGTAACTTGGTGATAGTGACTAGAGAACTCTGTCAATCACTATTTTATCTGGAAGATTAACTCCCACTTGATTCAAGCAATTGTAGTACTCAGACAATCTGAGCACATGCTCACTGGTTGAGTTATTCTCCTCCATCTTGTAGGCAAAGTACTTGTCAGAGGTCTCATACCTCTTGACTTGGGCATGAGTCTGAAATACCAATTTCAGCTCTTGGAACATCCTATATGCTCCGTGGCGTTCAAAACGTTTTTGATGTCCCGGTTCTAAGCCGTAAAGCATGGTGCACTAAACTATCAAGTAGTCATCATATCGAGCTTGCCAAACATTCATAACGTTTGCATATACTCCTGCAATAGGTCTGTCACCTAGCGGTACATCAAGCACATAATTCTTCTGTGCAGCAATGAGGATAATCCTCTAATCACGGACCAAGTCCGCATCATTTCTACTATCATCTTTCAACTTATTTTTCTCTAGGAACATATCAAAAATAAACGGGGAGCTACATCGCGAGCTATTGATCTACAACATAGTTATGCTAATACTATCAGGACTAAGTTCATGATAAATTAAAGTTCAATTTAATCATATTACTTAAGAACTCCCACTTAGATAGACATCCCTCTAATCATCTAAGTGATCACGTGATCCAAATCAACTAAACCATGTCCAATCATCACGTGAGATGCAGTAGTTTTCAATGGTGAACATCACTATGTTGATCATATCTACTATATGATTCACGTTCGACCTTTCGGTCTCAGTGTTCTGAGGCCATAGCTGCATATGCTAGGCTCGTCAAGTTCAACCCGAGTATTCTGCATGTGCAAAACTGGCTTGCACCCATTGTATGTGAACGTAGAGCTTATCACACCCGATCATCACGTGGTGTCTCGCACGACATTTAATCGTCGCAATGGTGCATACTCAGGGAGAGCACTTATACCTTGAAATTTAGTGAGAGATCATCTTATAATGCTACCGTTGAACTAAGAAAAATAAGATGCATAAAGGATAAACATCACATGCAGTAAATATAAGTGATATGATATGGCCATCATCATCTTGTGCCTTTGATCTCCATCTCCGAAGCACCGACTTGATCACCATCATCGCCGGCTTGACACCTTGATCTCCATCGAAGCATCGTTGTCGTATCGCCAACTATTGCTTCTACGACTATCGCTGCCGCTTAGTGATAAAGTAAAGCAATTACATGGCGTTTGCATTTCATACAATAAAGCGACAACCATATGGCTCCTGCCGGTTGCCGATAACTGTTACAAAACACGACCATCTCATACAACAAATTATATATCATCACGTCTTGACCATATCACATCACGGCAAGCCCTGCAAAAACAAGTTAGACGTCCTCTACTTTGTTGTTGCAAGTTTTACGTGGTTGCTACGGGCTTAGCAAGAACCGTTCTTACCTACGCATCAAAACCACAACGGTTTTTTGTCAAGTGTGGTGTTTTAACCCTCAACAAGGACCGTGCGTAGTCACACTCGATTCACCTAAAGTTGGAGAAACAGACACCCACTAGCCACATGTGTGCGAAGCATGGCGCCAGAACTAGTCTCATGAACGCGGTCATGTAATGTCGGTCTGGGCCGCTTCATCCAACAATACCGCCGAATCAAAGCATGACATGCTAGTAAGAAGTATGACTATTATCGCCCACAACTCTTTGTGTTCTACTCGTGCATATAACATCTACGCATAGACCTGGCTCGGATGCCACTGTTGGGGAACGCAGTATTTCAAAAAAAATTGTACGATCATGCAAGATCTATCTAGGAGATGCATAGCAACGAGCGGGGAGAGTGTGTCCACGTACCCTCGTAGACCAAAAGCGGAAGCATTCAGTAACGCGGTTGATGTAGTCGAATGTCTTCGCGAACCAACCGATCAAGTACGGAACGCACGGCACCTCCGCGGTCTGCACACGTTCAGCTCGGTGATGTCCCACGAACTCTAGATCTAGCTGAGGCCGAGGGAGAGTTTCGTCAGCACGACGGCGTGGTGACGGTGATGATGAAGATACCGACGCAGGGTTTCGCCAAAGCACTACGACAATATGACCGAGGTGGGAATCTATGGAGGGGGGCACCGCACATGGCTAAGAATCAACTTGTGTTTCTATGGGGTGCCCCCCTCCCCCATATATAAAGGAGTTGAGGAGGGGGAGGGCCGGCCTCCTGTGGCACGCCCCAAGGGGGGATTCCTACTCCTACTAGGAGTAGGTTTCCCCCCTTTCCAAGTCCAACTAGGATGGGGAAGGAAGGGGAAGAGGGGAAGAAGGAAAGGGAGGCTGGCCTCCCTCCCCAATTTGGATTGGGCTTGGGGGCGCGCCCCATATCTTGGTTGCTTCCTCTCTCTTCCACTACAGCCCATGTAGGCCCATTAAGCCCCCGGGGGGTTCCGGTAACCCCCCGATACTCCGGAAAATGCCCGAACTAGCCCGAAACCTTTCCGGTGTCCAAACATAACCTTCCAATATATCAATCTTCATGTCTCGACCATTTCGAACTCCTCATCATGTGTATGATCACATCCGAGACTCCAAACAACCTTCGGTACATCAAATCACATAACTCATAATACAAATCGTCATCGAACGTTAAGCATGCGGACCCTACGGGTTCGAGAACTATGTAGACATGACCGAGACTCATCTCCTGTCAATAACCAATAGCGGAACCTGGATGCTCATATTGGTTCCTACATATTCTACGAACATCTTTATCGGTCAAACCGCATAACAACATACGTTGTTCCCTTTGTCTTCGGTATGTTACTTGCCCAAGATTCGACCGTAGGTATCATCATACCTAGTTCAATCTCGTTACCGGCAAGTCTCTTTACTCGTTCCATAATGCATCATCCCACAACTAACTCATTAGTCACATTACTTGCAAGGCCTATAGTGATGTGCATTACCGAGAGGGCCCAGAGATACCTCTCCGATAAACGAAGTGACAAATCCTAATCTCGATCTATGCCAACCCAACAAACACCTTCGGAGACGCCTGTAGAGCATCTTTCTAATCACCCAATTACGTTGTGACGTTTGATGGCACACAAGGTGTTCCTCCGGTATTCGGGAATTGCATAATCTCATAGTCAGAGGAACATGTATAAGTCATGAAGAAAAACTCAACGATCATAATGCTAAGCTAACGGATGGGTCTTGTCCATCACATCATTCTCTAATGATGTGATCCCGTTCATCAAATGACAACACATGTCTATGGCCAGGAAACTTAACCATCTTTGATTAACGAGCTAGTCTAGTAGAGGCATACTAGGGACACTTTGTTTTGTCTATGTATTCACACATGTATCAAGTTCCGGTTAATACAATTCTAGCATGAATAATAAACATTTATCATGATATAAGGAAATATAATTAACAACTTTATTATTGTCTCTAGGGCATATATCCTTCAGGAGAGAGGCGCCAGCGTCGAGGATCAGGTGTGGCACGCCGATCTCTCCCATCTCTTTTTGTCGTTTTCGTGCCCGCCGACTGTTGTTCCTCGGTGCAGTTGCTGCGGATGTTCGCCATGTTTCGCCAGGACAGTAGCGACCAAGACTTCAAGTACCTCCACATCTTCAAGCGGTTTGAGAAGTGCGAGAAGTGGGCGGATGTCCGGCGCAACCTCGCCAAGGCCAAGGAGACGTACAAGCCGGATGCGCCGACGTCGGGCGCGGCCGGCGGGCGCACGGACGGCAACGAGGGGGCCAAGGAGGCGAAACACGCCGAGTCGGCTACCGCACGTGTGCACGAGTCCATCGAGCATTGCCTCGCCAACGCCAAGGCCAGGGCCGCCCAACGGGAGGAGAAGACCAAGGCGCGGTGGTCGGTGTTGATGACAAATAGTGTCGCCAAGCTCAACCTGCTCCAGACCAACGTCGCCGTGAAGAAGAGGAACACCGACCTGGCTTTCCTGATGGGCGGGCGGACATGCTCCGGAGTGACGACCCGTAGCTCAAGGCGTGGTACCTGGCGGAGCGCGGCCTCCTCCTAAACCAGATACCATCAATAGTGCCCCCAACTCCAACGCCCACGCCGACGCCGCCGCCAAGCCCGAGCGATGATGCCTTCACGACGCCGACCAGCACAGAAGTCGCGTCGACGCCCACAGAAGAAGCCACGCCGACGCCCCCAACTCGCGCACGCCGACTCCTACGACATCGGAGGTCGACACCTTCGTTAGATGTGTCGGGTCCTTTTTTTGCGTGCCGAACTGTGGCAACATGATTGCCGAACTACACTGATCGTCGGACTTGTGGCATTTTATGGGGGCGGGAAATGGACCCGTTTGAATTTGTGACGCCTTGGGGGCGGCGCCTGGGGGCATGACTGGGACCTAGGTCGCCCCCAGGGCCTAAAAATCGCCGGGCAGGCACCCGAAAGAGCGCAGGCCTTTGCGCTGGGGGGGGGGGCGAACGGCTGGAGATGCTCTTATTAATATTCTTTGGCTCCCCTTGTATCAAATCAACAAATTTTGGTTGAAATACTTCCCTCAAAAACTGTTGCAACCCCTACACTTATGGGTCATCAGCCACCCCCCATTCGCAGTACCGGTAGCCCAACGAGGTGCGTGCTCCCAAGGTATGCAGTGCAAGGGATAATGGTAGCGGATGGTGGACACTTGCAACATACCCGCAACCTCGCCAGTATAGCTTTATTGTATTGTGCTTCGCGGTATTGCACTGGCTGCTTGGAGCGCGGATAGGAGATCGTGCTTCGCGCGGGCCGGCTCACTGGCACGCAATCAGGGGGAGGAGTGCAATTACATGGCGGCAACTAGCTCGCCGACGTGGAGTCAGGGGAGGGTCGGAATGGGTTACGCGACATCTGGTTTGATGGGTTAATAATTTGGAGGACTGCAAGATGTGTGGTCGTGCGCAGGTGGAGGGATGTGACATGTGAGACACACGCTTAGATTGGATCGCTGGCAGCGTGTGAAAAGTGGAGACTTAGGCCGATCAGCCTAATGATATCGTTTAGTTTTTCTTGATATTAAGGGCATCTCCAACGTTGTCCCTCAAATCGCCCACAAACATCCATACTGAGGGGGTGTTTTTTTGCCATCCAAAGCGGTGTCGCAAACATCCGCGGACATGTCCATGCGTCTGAATTCCTTCAAACAAGCCACAAACTGGGGCAAGTTTTGCAGGACTCCAGACCTCTTCCATGTAGGAGTCTGACACCATCGGCCCACTCAAATCCGCTATCATGAGTCACTTTTTCCCATTCTATCCCTTTCCCCTTGCTCTGTATCTGCATCCTCCTAGCCCGATGTTGTCACTCTAACACTACGGCCGCCGCCCAAGCATTCCCGGACGCCCCCTCGCCCCCACGTGCTTGCCCGCCTTCGACTACGATGTTGTCCAACCAGGATCGGCCCACAACCAGGTATCCTCTGCCCCCTGCCGACACCGTCCAAGCCGGACACCACATCTGGCAAGTGTTCACACAAATGCCATTGAGCTTGTTTTTTGTTTTTCGTTGTTTCTTCTGAGCAAGAACGATGGTGGGGTACTTCGTGAGGGTGCACTAGATGTTGTGTGATGTGAGGTTGGTGTGACAGCCTGGATTTTGCCTTCTCTCTTTTGCCGGACTTGCCTCTCTCTTTTTTCGGACTTGGTTTTGCTACCTCTTGAGCACTGCGTTGGATTTCCCTGAAGAGGAGAGGATGATGCAGCAAAGTAGCGTAAGTATTTCCCTCAGTTTTTGAGAACCAAGATCAATCCAAATAGGAGGCTACGTACAAGTCCCTCGTACCTGCACAAAACAATAGCTCCTCGCAACCAACGCGATTAGGGGTTGTCAATCCCTTCACGGTCACTTACGAGAGTGAGATCTGATAGAGATGATAAATAATATTTTTGGTATTTTTGATATAGAGATGCAAAGTAAAAAGTAAAAGGCAAAGTAAAAACAAAGCAAGTATTAAAGTGATGGAGATTGATATGATGAGAATAGACCCGCGGGACATATGTTACACTAGTGGCTTATCTCAATAACATAAGTATACTACGGAGGGTGAACAAATTCTGTTGAGCAATTGATGAATTGAGCATAGTTATGAGAATATCTAGGTATGATCATGTATATAGGCATCACGTCCGAGACAAGTAGACCGACTCCTGCCTGCAGCTACTACTATTACTCCACTCATCGACCGCTATCCAGCATGCATCTAGAGTATTAAGTTAAAAATAGAGTAACGCCTTAAGCAAGATGACATGATGTAGAGGATAAATTCATGCAATATGATAAAAAAAACATCTTGTTATCCTCGATGGCAACAATAAAATACGTGCCTTGCTACCCCTTCTGTCACTGGGAAAGGACACCACAAGATTGAACCCAAAGCTAAGCACTTCTCCCATTGCAAGAACTACCAATATAGTTGGCCAAACCAAACGGATAATTCGAAGAGACTTGCAAAGATAACCAATCATACATAAAAGAATTCAGAGAAGATTCAAATATTGTGCATAGATAATCTGGATCATAAACCCACAATTCATCGGTCTCAACAAACACACCGCAAAAAGAAGATTACATCGAATAGATCTCCACGAAAGAGGGGGAGAACATTGTATTGAGATCCAAAAAGAGAGAAGAAGCCATCTAGCTACTAGCTATGGACCCGAAGGTCTAAAGTAAACTACTCACACTTCATCGGAGGGGCTATGGTGATGATGTATAAGCCCTCGTGGTGGATGCCCCCTCCGGCGGAGCTCCGGAACAGTCCCCAAGATGGGATCTTCATGGATACAGGAAGTTGCGGTGGTGGAATTAGGTTTTTGGCTCCTCCCATGATCGTTTGGGGGTACGTAGGTATATATAGGAGGAAGGAGTACGTCGGTGGAGCAACAGGGGGCCCACGAGGCAGGGGGCGCGCCCTAGGGGGGGGGCGCCCCCCACCCTCGTGACCGCCTCTTTTGTTCCTTGGAGTAGGGTCCAAGTCTCCTGGATCACGTTCGGTGAGAAAATCACGTTCCCGAAGGTTTCATTCCGTTTGGACTCCGTTTGATATTCCGTTTCTTGAAACAACGAAATAGGCAAAAACAGCAATTCGGATGGGCCTCCGGTTAATAGGTTAGTCCCAAAAATAATATAAAATTGGAAAATAAAGCCCAATATAGTCCAAAACAGTAGATAAAGTAGCATGGAGCAATCAAAAATTATAGATACGTTGGAGACGTATCAGGCATCCCCAAGCTTAATTCATGCTCGTCCTCGAGTAGGTAAATGATAAAAGAGAATTTTTGATGCGGAGTGATACTTTGGCATAATTTCAATGTAAATCTTCTTAATTGTGGTATGAATATTCAGATCCGAAAGATTCAAGACAAAAGTTCATATTGACATAAAAATAATAATACTTCAAGCATACTAATCAAAGTAATCATGTCTTCTCAAAATAGCATGGCAAAAGAAAGTTCATCCCTACAAAATCATATAGTTAGGCCATGCTTCATTTTCGTCACCCAAAGATGTTCCCAACTTCTATACCCCGATGACAAGCCAAGCAATTGTTTCATACTTAAATAATCTCAAACTTTTCAACCTTCACGCAATACATGAGCGTGAGCCATGGATATAGCACTGTGGGTGGAATAGAATATGATGATGGGGATTGTGTGGAGAAGACAAAAAAGAAGAAAGTCTCACATTGACGAGGATAATCAACGGGCTATGGAAATGCCCATCAATTGATGTCAACATGAGGAGTAGGGATTGCCATGCAACGGATGCACTAGAGCTATAAATGTTCAACAAAACAAAACTAGTGGGTGTGCATCCAACTTGCTTGCTCATGAAGACCTAGGGCATTTGAGGAAGCCCATCGTAGGAATATACAAGCCAAGTTCTATAATGAAAAATTCCCACTAGTATAAAAAAGACAACTTATGAGACTCGCTATAAAAAAACATGGTGCTACTTTGAAGCACAATATATGAGACTCACTACATGAAGAACAAGGTGCTACTTTGAAGCACAAGTGTGGAAAAATAGATAGTAACATTGCCCTTTTTATTTATTTTCTTCTTTTTTTTGGGCCTTTCTTTTTTTCTTTTTGGCCTTTCTTCTTTTTTTTGATTGGGCAATGCTCTAATAATGATGATCATCACACTTCTATTGATTACAACATAAGGATTACAACTCGAAACTAGAACAAGATATGACTCTATATGAATGCCTCCGTGATGTGCAGGATGGTGCAATGAATCAAGAGTGACATGTATGAAAAATAAAGCATGGTGGCTTTGCCACAAATACGATGTCAACTTCATGATCATTCAATGGCAATATGACAAAACTAAAGTATGTCATGATGATGATGAACGGAACGGTGGAAAGTTGCATGGCAATATATCTCGGAATGGCTATGGAAATGCCATAATAGGTAGGTATGGTGGCTGTTTTGAGGAAGATATAGGGAGGTTTATGTGTGATAGAGCGTATCGTATCACGGGGTTTGGACGCACCGGCGAAGTTTGCACCAACTCTCAAGGCAAGAAAGGGCAATGCACGGTACCAAAGAGGCTAGCAAAGGCAGAAAGGTAAAAGTGCGTATAATCCATGGACTCAACATTAGTCAAAAGAACTCATATACTTATTGCAAAAATTTAGAAGTCATCAAAAATCAAGTACTACGCGCATGCTCCTAGGGGATAGATTGGTAGGAAAAGACCATCGCTCATTCCCCGACCGCCACTCATAAGGATGCACAAGCCGGTACACTTCATGTTTCAAATTTGTTACACAACTTTAACCATACATGCATGCTATGGGACTTGCTAACTTCAACACAAGTATTCTTTAAATTCACAACTACTCAACTAGCATGACTCTAATATCACCATCTTCATATCTCAAAACAATTATCAAGCATCAAACTTTTCTTAGTATTCAACGCACTCAAAAGAAAGTTTCACATATCTTGAATACCAAGTATATTAATATTAAGCAAATTACCATACTATTAACGACTCTCAAAATAATCTAAGTGAAGCATGAGAGATCAATAGTTTTTTTAGAACAAATCCACCACCGTGCTCTAAAAGATCTAAGTGAAGCACTAGAGCAAAAATTATCACGCTCCAAAGATATAAGTGAAGCACTATGAGCAAAACTATCAAGCTCAAAAGATATAAGTGAAGCACATAGAGTATTCCATCAAATTCCAATTCATGTATGGCTCTCTCAAAAGGTGTGTACAGCAAGGATTATTGTGGTAAACTAACAAGCAAAGACGCAAATAATACAAGACGCTCCAAGCAAAACACATATCATGTGGTGAATAAAATATAGCTCCAAGTAAATTACCGATGGAAGTAGGCGAAAGAGGGATGCCTTCCGGGCATCCCCAAGCTTTGACTTTTGGTGTCCTTGGATTATCTTGGGGTGCCATGGGCATCCCCAAGCTTAGGCTCTTGCCACTCCTTGTTCCATAATCCATCAAAAGAATTTACCCAAAACTTGAAAACTTCGCAACACAAAACTCAATAGAAATCTCGTGAGCTCCGTTAGAGAAAGAAAACAAAAGACTACTTTAAGGTACTGTAATGAACTCATTATTTATTTATATTGGTGTTAAACCTACTGTATTCGAACTTCTCTATGGATTATAAACTATTTTACTAGCCATAGATTCATCAAAATAAGCAAACAACACACGAAAAACAGAATCTGTCAAAAACAGAATAGTCTGTAGTAATCTGTAACTAACGCAAACTTATGGAACTCCAAAAATTCTACCAAAATTATATGACCTAGACAATTTGTTTTTTGATAATCAGCAATTGGAATCAGTATTTTATCACGTTTTGGTGATTTTTAATAATTCTGGCACTGAGCACAAAGTTTCTAGAAATTACAGCAAGATCAAATAACTATCATCCAAGAAGATCCAATAGGTCTAGCTTGGCACAAACACTAATTAAAACATAAAACCACACCTAACCAGTGTCTAGATGTATTATTTATTCCTAAACAGAAGCAAAAGCAAAAAACAAAAAATAAAATTTGGTTGCCTCCCAACAAGCGCTATCGTTTAACGCCGCTAGCTAGGCATAAAAGCAAGGATAGATTTAAGTATTGCCATCTTTAATAGGCAATCCATAGGTGGCTCTCATGATAGATTCATATGGTAATTTTGTTTTCTTTCTAGGGAAGTGTTCCATGCCCTTCTTTAAGGGAAATTGGAATCTAATATTCCCTTCCTTCATATCAATAATTGCACCAATCATTCTAAGGAAAGGTCTACCAAGAATAATAGGACATGAAGGATTGCAATCTATATCAAGAACGATAAAATCTACGGGCACATAATTCCTATTTACAACAATGAGAACATCATTAATTCTTCCCATAGGCTTTTTAATAGTGGAATCCACAAGATGCAAATTTAGAGAGCAATCATCAAAGTCACAGAAATCTAGCAAATCACACAAAGTTTTGGGGATAGTAGAGACACTAGCACCCAAATCACACAAGGCATGAAACTCATAATTTTTAATTTTAATTTTAATAGTAGGTTCCCACTCATCATAGAGATTTCTAGGGATAGAGACCTTCAACTCAAGTTTTTCTTCATAAGATTTCATCAAGGCATCAACAATGTGTTCGGTAAAGGCCTTTTGCCTATAAGCATGAGCAGAATTTAGCACGGATTGCAACAAGGAAATACAATCAATTAAAGAGCAATTTTCATAATTAAATTCCTTGAGATCCAATATAGTGGGTTTAGCAACATCTAGGTTTTTATTTCTTTCAATCCCACATTTATCAATTTCATCTTCAAGATCTAAAAACTCCGAATTCTTAGAACGCCTTCTAGGTAAAGGAAGATCATATTCAGTTTCATCAAGATTCATATTGCAAAACAAAGATTTAATGGGGGACACATCAATAACTTTTAGATCTTCATCTTGATTTTCATAGGAATTGGAGGAACACGCTTTAATTCGAAGCTAAGCACTGAAAGGACACCGCAAGATTGAACCCAAAGCTAAGCACTTCTCCCATTGCAAGAACTGCCAATCTAGTTGGCCAAACCAAATGGATAATTCAAAGAGACTTGCAAAGATAACCAATCATACATAAAAGAATTCAGAGAAGATTCAAATATTGTGCATAGATAATCTGGATCATAAACCCACAATCCATCGGTCTCAACAAACACACCGCATAAAAAGAAGATTACATTGAATAGATCTCCACGAGAGAGGGGAGAACATTGTATTGAGATCCAAAAGAGAGAAGAATCCATCTAGCTACTAGCTATGGACTAGAAGGTCTGAAGTAAACTACTCACACTTCATCGGAGGGGCTATGGTGATGATGTAGAAGCCCTCCATGGTGGATGCCCCTCCTCGTGGAGCTCCGAACAGGCCCCAAGATGGGATCTCGTGGTACAGGAAGTTGCGGCGGTGGAATTAGGTTTTGGCTCCTCCCATGATCGTTTGGGTGCGTGAGGTATATATAGGAGGAAGGAGTACGTCGGTGGAGCAACAGGGCCCACGAGGCGGGGCGCCCTAGAGCGCCCCCACCCTCGTGACCGCCTCTTTTGTTCCTTGGAGTAGGGTCCAAGTCTCTGGATCACGACCGGTGAGAAAATCACGTTCGAAGGTTTCATTCCGTTTGGACTCCGTTTGATATTCTGCTTTCTTGAAACATTTGAAATAGGCAAAAAATAGCAATTGGGCTGGGCCTCCGGTTAATAGGTTAGTCCCAAAATAATATAGAAGTGGAAAATAAAGCCCAATTTAGTCCAAAACAGTAGATAAAGTAGCATGGAGCAATCAAAAATTATAGATACGTTGGAGACGTATCAGGTTTTCACCGTGGTTTTTGCCCTGATTTGATTTGGGTTTTGGATCAATTCAAATGGACTTGTCACTTGGGCATATCATTGGCTTTCACCCAAGTGACCCATCTATCTTATTCCTCCCACAAATTCGCAAATAATCAAATGAATATTTTTCCTAAAAGAAAAGTATTCATTTTTCTCTCTTAAACTCACTTCAGAACCATGTGCTCCAAAGCAACCTCAATTTTTCTTGCTCAAAAAAATCTGACATAATTCCTAAAAATTCTTAGAACCCTGGCACACATTCCCATGCAAAAATATTGCATCACTTTTTGTAATATTTTTGCTGTAGAAAATCCTTTCACTTCTGGACCAGAAATGCACTTTGTACAGCAAGTGCATTTTTCCTTGAGCTTTTGGCCCTGAGTTTTCTTAAGCTTGAACACCTTCCTAAGTAACCCTAAACCCCAGGAGATTAGCCCTAATGGCCTTCTAGAAGGTGGCCAAACTTGGTGACCAAGTTTCTGACCAGAAACTTGCCAGCTTAGTAGAGTCGCGTCTGGTCGGCCTGGGTATGATCCATCACCCCTCCTTGACGTAACACTGCACGGTCGAGCGCTTGGACAAGGTTTGGCAGCTCCTGGCCATCGTTTTGACCATGCCAGCATGGTGACCGCGCGTGGACACGGCGCCTGGCAGCGTCTCGACGCGCTCTGGCTGTCGCCTTGCCCTCTGTTTCGCGCGTGCCCGTTCCAGCGCTCGCCTCCGACTGCCGCACCGTGCCACAACCCTCGACCCATCACCCTTGACCCCTCCCTGGCGCTCGTCGATGCCGGAGCCGCCGCAGCAAGCACGGGCGCATCGCGTACAAATCGGCACAGTGCGCGCGTGCATTTGTCCTCTTCTCCAACCGCCTCCTGTGCGCGTCCGCAAGCGTACGCAAGCTCTTGAGATGACGCAGCATCGTGCACCTCGCGTTGGAGCTTCTTGTCGATGTTCGCCGCGTGTCCAGAACGCCATGGCGGCGACACGTCCCCCCCCCCCCTCCCTCTGTTCCGGCTATATATAGCGCCCCCGCCTCCCTTGCTAGCCATGCACCACTCCACACCAACTCCACGAACACGTAGACAAGCAGAAGCCCGGTGTTCCGTAGTGTGGGTAAAGTGCGCTACCTTTACAGACTGTATTTAATCTATCGATAGCCGCGCCCTCGGTTATGGGCAAAACTAGGGAGTAAGTCACACCATGGATCAACTTCTATAATTAATCCTGCCAACTAGAAAATCGTTGTGATGCATTGTTTTGTGATGAACTTTGAACACTCGAGGTGTTCATGGGCGTTTGGTTTCAGGTGTGACCCCGGTATGGTCATCGTTTGGTTACGAGGTAACCGTCTGGTAAGCGAGTCCGTGTGACTCGGTGTGCTATTTGGCTGCTTTGCATCTTAGTATTTTCATGCATTAGTTTAACCTGATTAATTATCATGATATTGTCTGTCATCGTGCTTATGTTTGTTGTGAGCTTGCAAGTACATTCAATGTACTGACTTGGCGTGTTATGCCAGCTTTCAGGCAAGTCGATTCGCATCGGAGCGCATCTCGTGTCTAGGCCGTGTCCACGTCGGTGTCCCTGTGCTATGGAGTTCCGCTACGACTTTCTTCCGCTGCCGCGTAGTTTCGTGTGATCGAGGCCCCAGCCATGTTCATTAAATAATGTACATACTGTCCAGCAGCACCGTGTGTGCCGCTTGGCCTCGAATCTCGATGTAATATCAGACCTATGTACCCCGCTAGTATCAATAAAGCGGTTATTTCTGTACCATGTTGTTGTGTGTTGCCAGAAGACTCGATCTCTGGGCTGGCAATGCAGGGTTAACCGGTTGCTCTGAGCCGGGGTGCCACAGTTGGTGAGAAGTATGCACTTTGTAAGCATGAAGCAAGGGGGTGTTTTGGCTAAAGTGCATTCTTGGTTTCCTAAGCAAAAGCACTTCGCACTTTACAACTTGCATGTGATCCATGATTGCAATGTTAATTCGCTAACCCATCGTTGGTACATCATCTCAAACTCTGTCGTGAAGTATTGCAGCGCAATTGCATAAGTGGAGAGGTTGCCAATGAGTGTGTCAATAAAGATCCTAAGTTTTGCTTCTTGCTCTACAATTTTTCAATTTATTCATTCACTCACTATTGCAACTTGATAATCATCACGTTGTATAGCTACCACATGTTGCCTTGTTGTTCCAAAGAACGAGAGCGGGCCATTCAGGCCCCGTTTGGATGCAAAGTATTTTTAAAGTATTACTAGAATACCACAGTTTTTTGAAAAACTGTAGTTTTGAATACTTTGAGGCGTTTGGCTATACCAAAAACTGCAGTTTCATAAACAGTGGTATTGTTGATACAGTGGTTTTCTTGGAGTATTAGAAAAAGAGGTCTGGACCTCTTTTTTCTGAAACTGAGGAAAAGTTGCTCGTGTCATCCGTTGGTTGACTACCGTGCAACTTGGTTTGTAAGCATAACTAACCACATGGCAGTACCCTTTCAATGGCTTGCACCACACTAGTTAAAATAGGATACTGATTCCTATTGTTTGTAATTAGCTACGGCCGATCATGATGTAGGGTAGAACCCTAGACGCCCGATCTTTCACGATTGGAGGGGATCCTACGAAGAACACGAAGAACACGAGGGGAAACGCGAGGGAAATCATGAGGGGAAACGAGAGGAAACACTCAAATAGACAAGAAACGATCACACATGTGCTAGATTCTCGAAACACAAAGAGATACACAATCCACAATCAACAAGGGATGATACATAGGGTAACCAGTTCTTCTCCGTGAGGAGGTCTTGATGGGGGCCACCCGTGAGGGGGTCTTGAATCCAAGGTGGATCTTCTCCAGAGAGGCGTGCGGTCTCTCTCGTGGAGTATATCCATATGGATGAGCAAAGCTCTATCTCTAAATGAGCTAAACCATTGCTAACCCTAACTAGGAGGTGGTGGAGGAGTATATATAGTCTAGGGCCACGAAGGGGTAAGTGAGAGAGAGTTACAAGGCCCAAGGCCTGCGGCTGTGCACAGGCATGCATCGGACGTCCGGTGGATGTCGGACGTCCGGAGGCTCATGAAGGACCGGTCGTACGGAAGTCTTCGGACTTCCGCTAATTATGTTCTATGAAGGTGGCAACGGACGTCCAGTCGGCGTCGGTCGTCCGGGCGCTGAAGGGTGTCGGACGTCCTGCGTCTAGCGTTCGTCCGGTCGCTGTAGAGTTGGGGCTGGGCCTTCTGGCTGGTGCGGCTTCCAGGTATCGGACGTCCGGTCCCGACCGGTCGTCCGGTGGCTGTAGATTTCTGGTAGCTTCTCCTTTTGGTCCTTGTACTTGGTGTCCTTGTTGTCATGTCCATGGTCTTTCACTTTGTTCCTGGTCATGCATAGCACATATATTTGAGGTAGTAGCCATGTCTCACATGTGGAGAGTGATGGTTCGGAGAGGAGCGAGTTCACCTTGTGTCCAATGGTGTATGTTCGAGGTCTCGTCATATGTCCTCTTGGGGCTTGGAGAGTAGTCAGAGTGTACATGGGGATGAACGTGGGATGCTCCGCATCATCTCCCCCCCCCCCCCTTGGGAAAGATCTGACCTCGGATCGTGATCCTCATCACCATGGAAATGGTTGTCGTGGACAGACTTGTAGTTGGATGGAATTGAAAGCATTGCGCAATCCAAGTACTCCAAGGTGTCTCTGGAGTGATGGACATGCAAAAAGAGCAAACACAAGCGACACTCGGAAATACAATGGTTAGAGCACACAAAGTGTCCATCAAGTAAGTATGAGTCCGTGCAATGAGATAGTGTGTGACAAAGCGCATGAAGCTTATCAAGATGATATAGAATGGTATGCAAAGCGTTCATGGGAGCAAAAGCATTCATTGTGCACACAAATGTGTTGTGAATATGATCAATGCAACCATGGTGCAAAATGATGTCATAGTGAGACGGTTTATCAATAGCATGAATATGGCAATGGATGCTCAATATGATTATGTTATCATGCAATTGATGGTAGGCAATGTGATCATTATGTATGAATATGTCATCAAGAAAGATCACAACAAATTTGCTAAGGAAATGTACAAGCTCATATATCATGGATGACATGGGAATACAAGATGCAACAAGGCAATCATAATGTGAGTCAACCCATGCATAGGGTGCAAATTCGTGGTGAGTATGATTTGTCCATCGAGCATGACATGAGGAAGCACAATCAACAAATATGTATGTGTTGGTGCAATGTGTCAAAGGAGTGTTGATGTACCAATGCTCGATGTCGTGGCATGAGTGGAGTTCCGGAGGTGCATCCAATAAGTCCGAGCGCTCCTCAATGTGAAGGTCCATAGAGCCAATCTTCAATGGCGGTCCTCCCTCCAATAGATGTATCATGTAGACAAGAAGAAGGAGACAACAATGAAAGAATGACCCATCCAATATGCGTAATTGAGGACGGCTCAAAGGGAAGGAGGTCACCTTTAGGAGTTTCTCAAGGATGATGGAGTTGTGCATCGTGTATGCCTTCACATGACCAAGTTGTCTCGTGATGGTGCCGCCTTGTGAATCCTTCAAAACGAAAGAACATGACAAACACTCGGAAAAACAAATGAGGTTAGTGCAAAAGCAACACCTATCATTCGTGTGGTAAGATACCAAACAAGTGTATGCATCATGCTCATCATAAGAATGGACAAGGGAGTATTTCATAGTACGGAAGCATATGATGCGAGAATAACCAAATACAATAGGCTCAAACAAACAAGCATGCATCACAAATAATATGTCCAAGTCTCCATGATCAATAAGCATAGCAAGTTGGCACTCAATACAAGGGGATATGAGAGATGGCACTAATGGAGACAAGTGACAATGATCAAGATATATCATGTGAGAGGCATGAACATATATTTCATCAACCCAAGAAAGCGAGTAAGAATGGACATGGGCGATGCGACAAAGCAAGCAATCATAGTGATCAAGTCAAGCAAGCTAGTAGTGTGAAGATGCGACGTACTAGAAGGAATCATGTCAAGCATGTCAAGTGTGAAAATAGTGGGCATGAATAATTCACATGTCATAGCACAAGCATGGAAGCAAGATATGAGGAAAGTATCATCATTGTATTGGCAAGAAGTCCTAGGTAAATAGCAATGGAACATCATGACTCTCCCAACACAACAATCAACAATAGCATGTGGCACATGGTAAACATGGCAATAGCAACAAGGATCTCCACCAAGCATGCAAATACACATAGGGGTATCATAATTGTGAATCATGGGTAGATGCAAGAAAGGGTCACAATTGCATGGAAAAATCATGTAAAGAGGCATAACATGCAAAGTGAACACGATAGTATGGGTATAAGGTAACAAGTGATATGTAGCCCATAGCCGTGTGAGAGCCAAGTAAAAGAGATGCGCGTAGTCCTTGCGCGAAGGGAATGGTGGGAATGATAATCCACGGGATCCCAAATCATCGTTGCTCTCAAGAGCTCGTTTCGTCAACTCATGGGATTGTGAGGTTGACAAGTGTTCATAAGTATCTACACAAAACAAAGACAAAGGGAAAATTGTGTGTGTGTGTGGTATATGTACACATCATCCATCATGATGCGCACATGCTTGTGTCGGTAAGCACAAAATATCCAATGCTCAAATAAATTAGATGCATGATATAGAAACATGTCATCCATCATGAGAGGTTTGTTCTTATGTATAGCATAATGGAGACTCAAATTGTGTAATGCATCATGAGAAATATGTAGAGCATTGTTGTTCATGGAATGCATATGGTGCACGCAATCATGGGAATCATGCAAAGTATGGAATGAATCAAAATCTCCTAATATGTATGAGCATACTATGGGGGTCTCCTCATGAGCTTTACTGGAAACATCACATGGAGAATATTGACAACATCCAAAACAATGCATATTTGGAACAATGTGATCATGGCATGGCATAGTAGCACAAATCATGTAGAAGAAGCATGGCAATATCATCGCATGAAAAACAAAAGCCAATGACCATCATCTCGTCATCTATGCCATAAGTGCAAATGGGATTTATTTTAATGGGGCATGCGTAGTTACTATGTTGAGATTGTAATGATGCGATATGGGAGATCTCACTCATAGCATATGACAAGTTTAATGGATTGTCAAACATGAAGTGACCAATAAAATTTTCACATGATATCCTGTGGAGCATAGCATCACAACTAGGCAATTCAACATGCTCATCATCATATTTATCATAAATTGGTAAGTCATGACATGAAGAAGTCGCACTAGCATGAAGCATGGGAATAGGTGGATCAACATCATGCAAGCAATCATTCATGAGATAGTCCACTAGTGGGACAAGAGAAGGACCATCACCTGTGTTACCTTTGGAGCATCGCTCATGTGTTGTAGGTGAGGTGTCGAAGACCAAGTCGTGGTCATCTTCATCTTGATGGAACCATGTGGGGGTGCATCATCGTCCACCATGGCCATCACTAGGGGTTGGGGCGCCACCTTGTGGTGCCTCTTGAGAGAAAATTGGACGGTGCTAGGTTGGCAAACGCCCGTTTCACTTGCTTTATTGTTACCTTGTAACACATGTACATTGCATGTTAAAAGTTTCACTACAAATTTTAAAAGAGCTAAATAAATGACACTCTAATACAAAGAGATTAGGGCATCTGAAACACAAAACACCAGAAGGCATGAGATAGAACTGCATGGAGGGAGAAAAGCTCACACACTCATAAAGTAATGAATCAGTATATGATGCAAATTTCTCACACTTTTGATAAGAATTCAACATTCAATTATGACATGAAGTGCTACACAAAAACAATAACACAACGATAGAAAGTTTAAAGGTTATTCAAGCTAAATGCTCAAATTGTAAGATCCCCATGAAATATGTGATGAAAATGCCAACTTGAGTTCCACATAGATCTTTGGCTCCCACTTCTTGACAAGGTGGATTCTGAGACATGCCCTGCAAAGCAACTATACCATTCAATACGCCAGAAATTGTGTAGACATCAACTGGAGTAAAAATGCTTTCAATGCTACCCGACAGAGGAAGACACTCTTCATCATGACTCTTAAGAACAGAGAAACCACCATGGGTACTCACATCTGAAGTTGTCAGTGTATTGCAAAAGGAATGTATGATGCCTTTCTTGAGTTCTTGTGGCTCAGGATCCAAGCTTGTGAACACACCTTACTAATTAAGAGGATTCAAACGGGAAATTAGTGTTTGTACATGTAAACAGGAACATGGAACAGAACTAACAAAGCACACCGCTACATGTAAACAGGAAAATGAAACAGAACTAACAGGACCATTGGACCATCTCGTGGAACATCTGACACAACTTGGGAATAATCAGGTTAACTCAAATGAATGTAATGAAAAATGAAACCCTTAACCGAATCAGTTAATAACCAAATGAAGTGGCATATGGAACAGGCTTGAATGTTTGAAAAATCAAAAGATGTTATTGAACCATCAAAAGACTAACCTATTTTAGGCGAGATAATAGATGAATATTTCATGGCATGGATTAGGGAGAAACGTTGCAGTAACAAAAAATGATGCAATATGTACCTTCGTGTCCCTACAATGGAAATCTAAGTCACTTTCCTAGAATAGATTGCTAAAAACACTTGCTCAAAGATTTTGAAAGCTCCAATTTTTCAGGGAATATAGGCTCACCAAGGAGTCCTGCCAACACGCAACCCACACTTGAAAGATCAACACCAACGCTGTAGTGAGTAGCACCTAATAATAGTTCAGCTGGATGATACCAAAGTGATCACTTTCGGTTAGTCATGGGTTATCGTGGATCGAAATGAGTGGCGATCTGAAGTCAACGGAAATATCGAGGCTATCTTAGGAATCCCATCTTCACGACAACATTACATTTCCTTTTTGGTTTAGCTTTTCATACTCACTCTAACCAAGGATATACACTCTAACGGTTAAAATAAATGACATTTCAGATGAGTATAGTCTGCAAATGCAACTTTCAACATTACATTTCCTATGAATATGTTAACCAAAGTGATGAATTATGAAATAATCAACACCATATGGGAAAAACAAATCAATGGCATCAGTTTGCTATCTTTTGCAAAGTGAAGAAATGACAACATTGTAAAGCATTGCATCAGACCTTACTGTGGCATCTCGGATACTGTCAAACATTTGAATAAACTTACCGTTCCACCTTCTCAATACAGAGCAGATACATTTTAGAATCAAATAGAGGCATAACTGACATTTTCAATCCAATGAACTCAATGTAAAAGAGCATAACAGATTCTAGAATAACTCGCAGAGGTCTGAAATCGAGAGCAAACCTTCAGCCGGAGTAGCAGTACAGCAGAGCTCGCTGGTCAGAGAGGAGAGTGCAACACTTCTCACAACTGAACTATCATTATCATTAGCTGAAGAAAGTAAACAAAATGTATGTAAACTGAAAAAGCATATACCTCGCGTTCCAGCTCAAGCTGAATGTTCTTCTCTAGGCTCCTTTTCTCCATCATGTGATAGGGTGTACTGCTGCAATCTATCTCATCACCAGAATCTTCAAATCTGCTAGGGAATAAAAAATGGTATAACTTAGCATCAGATGTGGTTAATGAACTGTGATGCATCCCCGCAAAAAAAACAAAATATGATGTGCTTAGTTTTTAAGTTGTTGCATAAAAGAATTCACAAAAAGTTCATTGCTCTTCTTTAAACATAAAATTAAATTGTAATAAATCAGGTTTACTGATGATTGTCCTCTAAAATTTCATCTTATGTGTTCACAATGAAAAGCTATTAACTGATTGAAAGATAATCGGGTAGCCAAACACTCATTTTCCAAAAGCAGTTCAATATGGGTAAGATATCATAATCGAATTCACCTCAATGTCAAACAAAGCCTTAAAAAACTGGCATGCCTAAACTCATAAGGAAGACTTCTACAGTTCTGCAGAGGAAACATGAATGTTATAGGCATAGGTAGTGGCTCGATGGTAACATTATCCTTTACAAATTCTCCATAGGACCAAAGGCTATCTTTCTACAAGCAGACAGGCTTCCACCCAAAATTCCAAATTCCTTCCTTTTTGTTGAGACAAAGGTTATGAAATGTCAGATGGTTCAATCCATATAGGAAACCACGGCACTTTGGTTTCATATATAAGAAAAATGCAACTGATTTGTAGGAACCAAATTGCAGGAACAAACTCTCACCTAGTACCAAAAATGCAACTAATCAGAGGAACAGAAAAAAAACTGACTGTAGGATTCAAGATCATTACAAGAGACAAATCACAAGAGCGAAAATTTGCAGCACAAGATCAGCAAAATTTAGTACCAACAGAGCCTACACTTACTCCTCCTTGTCTTCTTCTCGGTTTTATAGCAGCCCCTGCTCATCAAATAGAGGCCACGCCATTGATTTAAGAATCTTATCAAATTGTTGCAAAGGATTAGCTATCTATAGCACATACAAAACCATTTTATTAATCAACCCAAAAAAGTACGCCCGTTTGCCGCATAAAGTAACTTCAATAACAGATTCAAAGCTAACTTGGAACAATTTGTAGCAGTATAGACCATGTGTTGTTGTGTGCATATTACTTGTGCAAATAGACACGCTTCTAGAAATAAAAGAGAACTTATGCATTGCAGAATGGAACATGACGTGAACGCCATTGCATGAATGCCATCGTCTAAAACAAAACACAGATACTACATCTTCTCCCAGCTAGGCGGAAAAGGGCAAGATGGGTCAAAGCGGGGCGAGGGTGCATACCTTGTAGCTAGTGACGGCGTGGTCCAAGGCATCCACCAGCGCCGAGTCGTCCCACACAGATCGTCGCCCTTCCGCATCTCCTCTCTCCAAGTTCTCGTGGCTTCCTCCTCCGACATTGCGCCTTCCCACCAACAAAGAGGACGAAAACGAAAAGCGCCTATGCTCCAAAGAGTACCCGCCGCCGCCACATGTCGAGCTAGAGGTCTGCACACGTGAAAGAAGAAGAAATCAGGTGGTTGAGGAGCTCACCAAGATCCGGGCAAAATCCATGAGAGGGATGGGGAAAAGAAAGACCTGACGGATTCAATCTCACCTCTTCTCGCTTGGCATCGGCGGCGACCAGGGAATGTTGCTTGCTATCGGCACCCTCATCCATCTATGTGTACCGCACAACGATGGGGCTTGGTGATGGCGATGGTATCACGGACGGCTTGAAGTTGAGGACGACGGTGAAAGCACCGTGAACTGCTCCGCAGTGAAAGGGGATTTACCTGCCGCGCCGCCCTCTTCTAGCCACCTCGTACAGTGTTATGCGGCGCCGCCCAGTTGACCCTCCTCTCTCCCTCGCCTCCACCTCCTGCCCTGTCCCGGCAACGAGCACGACGGCGATGTGGATTTGGTGGAGAAAGAGGCGGTGGCGGAGAAGCAGGGGATGGGGCTAGAGGAGAGGAAACGAGAGAGAGAGAGGGAGTCGCGTGGGTTTCCAGACTTCGTGGGGAAGCGAAAGAAGAGAAGAAAAGTCTCTCCATCGCTATCACTGGGGAGGTGTTATCTGCAGGAGAGGGTTTTTTTAGACAAATCTGCAGGAGAGGTGACCCAACGAGCCCAATTGGCAACTCGAGAAAAAGCATTGTTTGTACGTTGGCGTCTATCGAATCCGACGTGGACACATCGAGCGTTCGCCCTTGATGCACAGCTGAATGTGTTTAATAGTTGGAGAAGATAATCCGGTTGCGATCGGCACGTCTGTGCATTACATAAAAGATATCATGTTCCCCGTATTACAAAACAGTAAAACAGAGCTAGCTACAGCTCTCCACAGCGATTTAAGGTTCTTGGCCGTCCGATCTGACTCACCAACGTCTCAGATTTGGTACAGCACCCCGCACGACATCCTGGCTCTCGCGATCCTGGTTCAATTGACCGTAATCGGGCCGCTGCTCCACAGGCCGAGCTAGGAATTATACCGTTTGTCGGGCCGGCCAGCGGCCGAAAGCCTATGTATGTAGCCCATCGAAGTGATTCTCTCCCAGCGTTTTCGTGCGTGTTGCCCAGCCCAGCCCGTTCCGTGCATCCTTCCTCTCTCTGTCTCCCAGTTCGTCTCGGTGCGGTGGGCGCTACTGCGTTCTGCTACCCGCGCTCCTCTGGAGAAACTTTAGCGATCGAGTGGGCGGCATTCCGTCAGCCAGCATCCATGCCGGAGGAGGGGAGAGTACAAATCCTCAGCCCTCCACGTACTGATTTATTTGTTAAAGTACCGCTGAGCCACATCATCTCCTCCTAACTTCTAACTTGCACATTCCTCAGGCACCTCCCCACTACCTAGCTTCACAATAACGAAAGTGCTTCCGCCTATCTCTGCTACTCTTAATGGATATGTTCGGAATTGGTAATTGTTTATTATGTGGCACCTGTTAACAATTTGAGGGTCCCTTGCTTTTTCCTAGGTGTTGCATGTTTGAACTGTTAGTACATAATTTCTATTTATTCGATCAACTATAGCTCTTTAATTTGAACATAGGGAACAAAACAGATATATGCAAAATCAGAATATCTGCAAGAAAGAGCAGCTTCATCCTTATTTTTATTTAGTTTGTTGATAATTAACCTTCACCAATTGGCATTATGGATCTTTGACATCCCTCTCAAATTTACCTCATGGATGTGTGTTTATGTATCTCACACACATCATATTAAATGTTTTTATGTTTAGCATCCTTATCCTACTACTGGTTTTACTATTTGACACACAATCATCTACGCACTTAAATGGAAGGAAATACATATAGACATTTATCATGAACAGACTTGCGCTTTCAGGGGATGTTTCTGCTTGAATCTGGTCCACTTTACTTCAATTACATTATGTCATTGCCCTAATGAGGCAGCCCCAGGCGAGGCAGCCCCAGGCGACTCGGGTGGTGACTACGGCGTCCACCGCGGTTGCGTCGCCGGTGGCTGACTCCGGTCTTGAAGCGCGTCGGCGGAAGGTTCTGGGCCCTCGCTGATCCCGATGGGGACGACGACGACGATGCCGGTGACTCGCCGGAGTACTTCACGACGCCTTCGTCGATCATCTCGTGAGGCATTCGATCCAGTGGTACTCGGAAGATGAGATTGCGGCGATCGTGGATGGGGTGGTGCCACTCGACGATCCGGGCGGCAAGGGCTTCGATCGGAGGACAGACACGAGATTCTTCGGGCGCGTTGTACACCGACGAACCTCGGCGGCGGCGAGCCGCCGTGGAAAGGCCCGATTCAAGGTGTTTCTTCCTAAACCTTTTCTTTCCGGTTTAATCACTTATAATTCTTGGATGTTTGTGTGGTTAATGATGGCTCGGGGGTCGTCGGCGGCCACGGTGCCGGCGCCGGCGATCGACCGCAGCGCTCAGATCCGCGATCACAGGATCGCTCGTTTGAATGAATTGCTAGGCCGTGAATTCGGTCGTGTGGTGGGTGGGCTGGTTCTTTGTGAACCGGCCGAGTTAGAGTTTGGGCTTCTGGAAGCTGGGTATGAGGCCCGATGCGGTCCATACCAACATCTACACCCCATGCACACGCCCGTTCGAGCTAGGGTTCGCACGGAGGCGGACGACCGTGCTTTGTCGATCGCGCGGAGGGAGGGCTGCTCGAATACCTCCCCTCGGGCGATGGCGGGGCGTGGTGTTGTTCCGGCGCGCTCTTTGGGTTCCTCCGGTATGGCGGGTCATGAGGGCCTTCGCAGCGCCGGCTCCTGGTCGCAGCGGCGGCGCCCTGCGAACCGGTGGCGGCGGCGCCCGGCGTGCCGCTGGTCGCCCGGCCGTGGTGGCGCGCCTCCACCCAGCGATCGGATCTGCTGCGGGCGTGTTGCGGGGCCAACGAGCTGCGATGGGCGGGCTAAGGTCGCCCGGCGGGCCGTGGTGTGGCTGCTCTGGTGGGTTCCGCCCGGCAGCGCGTGATCACCGTGGCGGGCGTGGTGGCCCCTAGGCCGACGGTGCCGACGACCGGAGTAGCTGCGGGCCGAGGTGCCTTTGGCAAGGCCGCCTCACAGGTGCCCATGGCCTGCCCACGTAGTGCGGTGGGAGCTAGACCGCCGCACTTTGTGGCTAGGCAAGTCGGCGATCTTGGCGGGCGACGGTCTTTGCAAGAGCTCAGCCACCTCCGGTTCCGGCTAAGGCGGAGGTTCGAGCGGTACCTCGAGGACGGTGGGGTGGCAGCGGTTACAATGCATATGGTGATGGACAGCACCGGGATCCTCGCTCACGGGTGGCGGACGGGGATATGCCTGGCAGAGTGATGGTTCGGCTGAGAGGCCTTTCTTGGGGCCGTCTGGTGGTTTTGTCGAAGGGGCGACTGGGCCAGCTAATCATAACCGAGGCGGGTTCCGCCGCTATCGTGGCCGAGGAGGCCGAGGGGGTCGGTACCGTCCAAGACAACATCATACTACGGTTGAGACGGTAGTCGAGGCTATTGCTGAGGAGACTGACTTGGGTTGCCAGGAGATGGAGGTGCTGACGGAACCGTCACTGTGGAGGCTCGGTCGACGCCGAGACTCAGGTTATGTCGGCGGCTCGGCTGTGTCCGAGGTCTGAGGTGGCTGCAAAGTTTGCTAAGAAAAGGAGAGAATGCTTTGTTATAGATGTGGCGATAAGGGTCATTTTATTGCTGAGTGCGTGGCTGTTCTTTGTGATTCTTGTGGTAAGCCCGCACACGCAGTCCGGAGTGTGTCCGATGGTGCGGGAGCAGAGACCGAGCCTCATGACATATGGTGTCTTTTGTTGAACTAACTTTTTTGAGTCACCGACCGAGAGGGAGGTTCCTCAGAGGAGCACACTACGACGCATCGGGATAGTGAAAGTGACTAAAGGGCAAGTGTCTCGAGGCTCAGATTATTCGGCGTCTCGGAGCCGGCACCAGTGACTTCCATTGGGAGCTTGTCAGCCGGAGACCAACATTTTCGTGGTTCAGTTCCCAAGCTGTGGAGGACTTACAAAGGTTGCTTGAGCTTTGGGATGTGTAAGGTCCTAGGTACAGAGGCCATACTTGAGTTCCGTGGAGTGGAAGCTGGTTGAGCCACTGTGGTACACCCTTATCCAGGCCTGGTTGCGCTTTTCGGGGCTCCGTCGAGATTCTGCGGGGACGCTGGGGTGGTTGCTAGTCTCGGTATTATGGTGGGTAAGACCGAGCGAGTCGATATGGATTTTACTCGAGCTCATGGGATTGCTCACTTTGTTGGTCGATATTCTAGACATCGACTATGTGCCCGACATGGTTAAGTGGGCTTATCGAGGGCAGGTATACACTCTTGAGATTCAGTTTGAGGATGATAGCCTCTTGGCGAGGCTCCAACTGCCTTTGGTGATGACATGAGTGAAGGTGACGATGATCTGTTGGTAAGGAAAAAATGGCCGATGATTACGTGAGTGAGATGGCCAAGAGGCCGGAGCCGACGAGTAAGGCTGCGGGGAGGAGGGACGGCGCTGGAGGCGCCTGTGTCGCCGACCACTTTGCGATTTGGTTCCTTTGGTCCTGCGTCCGCTCCTCCGAGACTGTGGAGTGAGCGGGTGGAGTCTATTGAGGAGTTTGAGTATTCTTTACCGCGCTTGGATTTTGAGGTTGCGGGTGTGGAGGCTTGGTGGGGAGCCAGGTTGGATATTGACTTGACTACATCGGCGTGTGGTGACGGGGCTGTGGTGCAGGCGGGGGGTCCGATCTCATCCGGGGGTCCGGAACTGGGTTCTTTGGAGGCCCCCCTCAGTCTCCGGATGCGCAGGTTCGGCGGGAGGGCGTGGGGCAGGTGGCCTCAACGCTACCGTCTGCCTCGGTGCCCGAGGGGGGCGCCCTGATCGGGACTGCGGCGTGCACTCCGGACAGGCGGTCCGGGTGGATGGGGAGGGGCAGGTGGCCTTCGCCTCCCAGGCCGGACTCGGCGCTCTCACCTGGTAATGGCGACCGGGTGGATGTTCGGGGAGTGACAGGCGGTCGCTCTCCGGATAATTTCTTGCGGGAGGAGGTCATTATGTTTGGTGGGATCCCGGATCAGGCAGCTGCGGGTCAACGTATGAGTTGTCGGCTTCAGAGCCATCCGGAGGTGGACGACATGCAGCGGCCAGGCCGTGAGGGCGGCCAAGCTTCGTGAAGTCCAAGTCACTACTGGTATGTCCGTTAATACTTCCAATACTATTATGCATTTCTCGCATGATCAAATTATGGATAAGGCACAACAATTAGGAATTTCACTTGGTAGAGATGAGGGTGAAGTTACTAATTACATTAACGATTTGCTAGATCTAGAAGCCGAGAGGGCTTTAGAAGTAATTAAGTAATTTAGCTGCGGTCAAACCTATGAATGACTCTGAGATTGATACCTTGGGAGTTCGAGTTCTTGATAATTTTTGTGATGATCTAGCACCGCCTCCAGAGCCGGAGGAGGAGGATGAGAATATCGGGATGGAAGTTCATAATCCATCGGTTACGGGCACTTTGGACCGGGAGGCACGACCAGCCCTAAGCGCAAGTGGAAGCATAAAACTTACCCGATGTCATGAGTCCGTAGGAGTGCTAGGATTCGCACGGCTAAAAAATTTCATGATGACATATGAGAGGGATCTTTTGGAATAGCAGAGATCTTAAGGACTTGGCTAAAGGAGGTTCCTTGCGGAGGCATCTATTGAGCATAGCTTGGACTTTATTGCCACATCGGAAACGGGTAGAGCAAATTTCTCACCTCAATTTCTCAATACCTTGTCGGGAGGGATTGAGTTTGATCGGCATTGTCTGCCACGAGAGGCAGGTCGGGGAATCTTCTTGGGTGTTAGATGTGACTCTCTTGAAGTTAGAAGTGTGGTCATGGGGATTTTCTGTTAAGTTCGGGTGCGGTCCAAACAGGATGGTTTTGACTGGGCTTTGGTAGCGGTGTCTGGGCAGCCTTGAGCCGAGTTCAAACGAGATTTCTGGCAGACCTTGTGAGAGTCTGTGGGTGCAGCAGTTACCAATTCTGGTTGGGGTGATTTCAACATAATTAGAAGACGCGATGAAAAGAATAATGACAATTTCGATGGGAGATGGTCATTTATGTTTAATACCATTATTGAAAGCTTAGATTTGAGAGAAATTGAGCTTTTAGGTAGGAAGTTCACATGGGCTAATGCGATGCCAAATCCAACGTACGAGAAGTTGGATCGGGTTCGCTAGTGTTGCTTGGGAGCGAAGTTTCCCGTGGTAACTGTTCAGCGCTCTCTCGCGGGATCTCTGATCACACGCCTTTGTTGCTTTCGATTACGGTGGGGCTACCTACTCGGGTAACAAAAATGTTTTCTCTTTTGAGATGGCGTGGTTTGAAAGAGAAGGATTTTTGGATCTTGTTGCCGGAGAATGGGCTAAAGATGTAGGAGGAAGAAGTGCCATTGGCGGTGGCGAGAACAAGATTAGGCATCTCCGTAGCTTCCTTCGTGGGTGGGCTAAACATCTAGGTGGAGTGTATAAGGTCGAGAAGGAGCGACTCCTTTCACTTATACAAACATTATATGTAAAAGCGAAACTACAGGTTCTCATACCCATCGAGCTTCATATTAAGCATGAGGCTGAGATGAGGTGAAGGAACTGCTCCGTGAGGAAGAATTAAAGTGGGCATTGCGGGCAAAGGTGAGAAAAGTTGTCTGGGGGATGCGAACACCCAGTTCTTCCACATGATTGCTAATGGCAAACCTTTGGAAGAAGAGGATCTTCCAATTTGGAGCAAGATGAGGGTACAATAGTTGGCGGGACAACCTGAAAACATACATTCTTGAATATTACAAAGGTTGTTTGGACCACGGAGGAGAGCTGTGTATCCTGGATGAGTCTAGGGTTAGCGATATCCCTCAGCTTTCTTCTGTGGAGAACGAGGTGTTAACTGCCCCTTTCTCGGAGAAGGAAGTTTTCGAGGCTATTGCCAAGATGAAATGCAATAAGGCTCCGGGTCCGGATGGTGTCCCGGCTGAGTTTTACAAGAAGTGTTGGCATATTATCAAAGGGGACCTGATGCCGATGTTCCATGATTTGTTCTCGGGACACTTGCAGCTGTTCCAACTTAATTTTGGAGCGATAACGTTGTTGCCTAAGAAAACAGATGCCGTGAAAATTGAACAATTCCGGCCTATCCGCCTACTCAACGTCGGTTTCAAAATATTTACCAAGGTTGGCACGATTAGGCTCACTCAGATAAGCGCCGCAGCTGTAGTTCAACAACCATAAGCGGCTTTCATGCGGATAGGAACATCCTCAAGGGGGTTGTGGTCCTACATGAAACGCTTCATGAAATTCATACGAAAAAACTAGATGGGGTTATTTTCAAAGTCGATTTCGAGAAGGCCTATGATAAAGTCAAATGGCCGTTCCTCCAGCAAGCTTTACGAATGAAGGGATTTGATGAGCGCTGGAGACAACAGTGGAAACGTTCACGCAAAAAAGGGAGTGTTGGCATTAAAGTCAATGATGACATAGGCCACTATTTCCGAACGCACAAGGGTGCGAGACAGGCGATCCTATGTCGCCTATTACATTCAATATTGTGGTTGATATGTTAGCGGTCCTGATTGGGAGGGCCAAAGAGGCGGTCGGTGGAGGGAGTGGTGCCTCATCGGTTGATGGTGGTTTATCCATCCTGCAATGTCTGATGATACAATCATTTTATGGAACATGATTCGCCAAAGCGAGGAACATGAAGCTAGTATTATGCCTTTTTGAACAATTGTCCGGGCTGAAGATTAATTTCCATAAAAGCAAGTTGTTACTGTTTGGTAGAGCCAAAGGCGAACAGGAAGCTTATACACAATTGTTCGGGTGTGAGAGTGGGTCTCTTCCTTTCACTTATCTCGGTATTCCAATACACCATCGTAAGTTAACGAATGCCGAGTGGAAGTGCATCGAGGATAGATTTGAGAAGAAACTAAGCTGTTGGAAAGGAAAACTCATGTCTTATGGAGGCGGTTGATTACGATTAACTTCGGTGCTCACGAGTTTACCTATGTTTCGCTATCTTTCTTCGAAGGACCGGTTGGGGTGAGGAAAAGACTAGAATTTTATCGTTCTCGCTTCTTCTGGCAGAGTGATGAGTCTAAGAGGAAGTACAGATTGGCCAAATGGGATATTATCTGCAGACCAAAGGACCAAGGAGGACTTGGTATTGAAAATCTTGAAGTCAAAATAAATGCCTCTGAGTAAGTGGCTGTTTAAGTTGTCTTACGAGACAGAGGCAACTTGGGCGCAGATTTTACGTAGTAAATATCTGTCTTGAAAGACTTTATCCCAAGTCACTATGAGACCTACAGATTAGCCGTTCGGAAAGGGCTAATGAGGGTTAAAGCCGCTTTCTTTAACGAGCGAAATGTATTGTTGGTAATGGAGATGACACGCGATTCTGGGAGGATACGTGGCTGGGTGACACGCCTTTGGCTTCACAATATCAAACACTATATCGTATTGTTCAGCATAGGGATGCTCTTGTGGCCACAGTGATGCAGTCTGTTTCATTCAATATACAGTTTAGGAGAGTGCTTGTTGGACCTAGATGGGAAGCATGGCTTCACTTGGTCCGTAGGCTGATGGATGTGCAGCTAAATCCTCAGCCCGACCAGTTGTGTTGGAAACTAACTAAAACTGGGATCTTCACGGTCAAGTCGATGTATATTGATATTATTAATTCTTCCGTGATACCTACGTCCAAGGAAATGCAGAACGTTAAGGTTCCTTTGAAGATTAAAGTGTTTATGTGGTTTGTGCATAAACAAGTTATTCTTACAAAGGACAACCTAGTTAAGCATAGCTGGACAGGATCTACTAGGTGTAGCTTACGTGATCGGGATGAGACTATCAAGCATTTATTCTTTGATTGCCCGTTGGCACAAGGGTTGTGGCGCACCGTGCAAATTGCCTTTAATATTACTCCATCGAGATCGGTAAACACGTTATTTGGGGCTGGCTGCTTGGGATGGAGACCGAAGCGGCGGACACATTCGTGTAGGAGGATGTGCGTTATTATGGGCAATTTGGAATTGCGAGAATGATTTGGTTTTTAACGGGACAACAAATACTCATTTTTGCAGGTGTTGTTCCGAGCTACGGCACTAATCCGTACTTGGTCCTTACTCACTCCGGCCGGAGGCCGTGGAGCGTTTGGTTCTTTGGATCTGTCCGGTGGGAGACGATAGCGGGATATCTTCAACCGGTTTGGATGGCGATCATGTAATAGGATAGGCATCTAGTTTACCTTCCTATATTATGCCAGCCGGTTTGTGGCTTATCTCATTTTGCCTTTCAGTCGAGGCTCTATGTGAGCTTTAGGCTGCCTTTATTCCTTTGTTTGTAAGACTTCTGTTCAGAACCTCTTTATTTGGTTAATAAGAGAGGCCGTATGCATAGATCTGATGCAGAGGCCGGGGATTACCCCCTTTTCAAAAAAAAAAAGACTTGCGCTTTCACATTAAAATTGTTGATATATATTCTGCCAATATTATATGCTTGCTAATGAAAATACTTTGTGGAAACGAAGTGTTTTTTCATACTGTCACATGAAGATATATGCAAACATCTGAACAAATATGTCAATGTAGCTCATAAATAATGCATATTTTCTGAGATCCAGAAGCCCCCCTTTGCCCCCAAATTTGCAGGTTACAAAAGCTCATTTTTTTTCTTTTATTCTAATGGTCGTCTTCATTAATATTAGACTCTCCTCGACTCCTCCTCCATCAAGAAAGAAAGTTAGGGTTCGTGCCTCTCGCCGGCGCCAGCGCAGGTCCGCCTCGTCTCCGATAGCCCTAGGACCATGGAGGCGCGGTGGATCTTAGCAAGGGCCGGCGGGAGGGCTCCGTTTTTAGTTTTTCAATCTTGTTAGGGTTTGTGTCCTGCTTAGGAAGGCGAGATGGCGGCGGCTCCCTGAAGATGGAATAAAGGTCTCCCGCCCTAGCCCCCGTTCCAGCGGTGCGTCTAGCAGCGTTGGTGGGCGTGTGGAGGTGGGTCTTCGGCGGATCTATCTTTGATGGATTTTCTCGGATCTCGTCGTTGTTCATCTACGTTCGTGTGTCTTCGGTTTTGATCTTTCTGATCTATGTTATTCTTCACCAGCGGCGGTTGCCATTCTGGGGTGCTGGTCCTATGTGGCCTTAGCACGATAACTTCCCGACTGTCTACTACAACAAGTTGTGCCCGACTCCGGTGATGGAGGGGTGATGACGGCGGCGCGCCTTCGGCTCGCTTCCATGCTTGTAGTTGTCGCTAGCTGGTCTAATGATCTGGATGTAATTTTTATTTCTAGTGTTCGTTGTACTGCCATGATTGAAGATGAATAGTTCAGAAGTTTTCCCGCAAAAAAGGTCGTCTTCATTACATGTATGATAACTTTTTGTTCAATATTGAACGGCCAGTCTAACTAAACCTTGAGTTTACACTATTACATCCATGTCCTATTGCGGCATGCATTTTTGCATATTTCTCAAAAATAACATTGGTGTTTTTCTACTTAGCAATTGGATGCTTTTTGTCACCAATATATCTATGCTAGAATAGAAACCTATGTTTTTTTTGCGGGTGCAAATAGAAACCTATGTTAACATGTGGGTTCTCAATCTAAGAATCTTTCACTATGGATGTGGACTTTAAACCTTATAATTTGAACCGTACAATTCCAATAAATTTTCTGATATTTCTATTATTATTATTATTATTTTAGAATAGACGGGCGCGGCAACGCGCGCTTTTATGGTCTAGTGGCCGTTATATCATATTCCCCGGATGGCCGTATCCAACTCACACATACTCCTTGGGACTAAGTCCTTGTCCGATAACGATGCGTATGCAACTACTGATCCAAAGAATGCAGGACGTTCTGAAAGAAGCTCACTGGGACGCTGGTGTGAATTTCCGATGGCGTTCTAGAGAGCTTGGAGCAGGAAGCACACATTATGTGTGCACGCAAGGAAGAAATGCACGCGGATATGGTTAAGGAACACACATATCGTCAATCGTGTGTGCTAGACTGGCTCTATATTATTTAAAATAAAATTAGTCGTGCTGGTTGGGTAAGATCTACCTGATCTGGGGAATACCGACGACGATTTTACCGTAAAATACAGTCATACACTCGGGTTCAGGAGCATGAGTGCATTTTACTATTCACCATAGCTCATGTAAGCTCGAGTTGAAAAATACCACTTTCACCCCTTATAGGTTCTACAGCCGGGCGCGCGAAACCCGCCTCAAACGGCCTGGTGGATGGTCCGGTCACAAAAATTTGACTCAGACAGGCGCCTAAAATAGGCCTCAAACGACCGGGCTGACCGGCACTCCTCATATTCAGCCCAAATATGAGGCAGACATGAGGTTGCTCGGGCGCGTCCGGGTGAATCTGCTACGTCGGGCTGATGATGGGGTCCCACAGGGATTTGCCCGAAAACCTGATGGTTCGACGGACGTCTCCTCCGGGGGGTGAATCTGGCGTGGCGCTGCCTGGCTCGCCGCCCGAGGCAAAATCCGGCCAGTCCCCAACCCTAGCTCTGACCACCTCCTCCCTCTCCGCCCCACCGGCCGGGCACATCCACCTCTCTCCCACTCCGCCGCTCTTCCCACGCCCTCCAGCTTCGCCATGATTCGGCAAAAGATAATCACGTATGCTATGCTCACGCTGAAGCGCTGGTTCCAGATAAAGCAGGAGATCCGGGCGAGGTGCGCAGCTCGTGCTACCCACATCACTGTCGGCCTGCCTCCAGACTTGCTGGAGCTGGAGGAGGAGGTGGAGGCAGAGCAGGCGGATGAGGAGGAGGAAGAGGAGCAGCAGCCGGCTCCGATGGAGGTGGCGGCTCCGGAGGAGGACGGGGAGGAGGAGCTAGCGTCACCTCTGGACTTCAACATAGAGGACGCGGAGGCGGAGTTCGCGGACGCCCAAGAGGCCAAGATAGCGGAGCAGCAAGCCATCTTGGAGTCCATTCAGAATGAGGTCTATGTGGATGCAAACTGTCAGTTCATCTGGGAAGAACTAGCGGCGACTGACGCGCTCTTCGACGAGGTGGAAGCGGTGATGGAGGCGGAGGCGGCGTGGAGCGATCGGGCTGTGGCTGCCGTCGATATACCCAGAGCCGACCACGAAAATAGTGGACATCTCCGATGAGGATTAGAGTAGTTGATTTAAGTAGTACGTGGATTTTATCCTTTGCATGCTTTTGTATGGATCTAAGGTTTTGTAATATGAGGTATCCGGATGCAGATGAGCAAATTTGAGGCATGACCGATTCTTGTCCGCAAATGTGCCCGGGGGTCTGATTTGCTGTTTGTGGATGTAGATGTTCTTATAGGGTTTTTTGGCACTTAGTGGGATGAACCATAGGGCAGAATATGTTCTCGAGGGTTTTGTGTTGAACATGACCATGTGGGAGGTTCAAAATGATGAAATGAAAATTTTGGGGGATTTTGGAAGAAAATAATTGTTTTAAGCAATTAAATGCTATCTCCGGACTTTTTAACAAGGAAAATATTTAAATACCTTCCAAATAATAATTTTGAAGGGAATCTTGGTATTACATATAAATACCTTGCAAGTGATTTTTAATGAATTATAATGTAGGAAAAATAAATAGTTTTAGTTCAAATTCATTTTTGGGGGGTTTTAGAAAAAAAGATTGATTTGATTTTTGTTAAAATACTTTTGGGCTCCACCCACACAGTATGATCATTGATAAAAAATTGTGACCTAGAATTGAAAGATGATCGCTATAAAAATATTTCTATGACTTTAATACACAAAGAAACCAATAATAAAAAACAAATGCAAATGTAACAAACAATCACAAAAATAAATAATTGATAATCTACTTTTTGCTTTTTCATTAAAATTGTGTGACAAATAGGACTTGCGACATTGTTTAATACACTCATCTACGTATGATATTCCCGCCCTAGCCTGCACCGCCGGTTTTCCATTCTTTATACTAAACTTTTACATTTTTATTTACTTTATCAAAGTACAATCTTAACAAGTATATTTTCTATTACATAGTTAAGAACAGAACAATTTTACTAAATAATAATATAATATTATTTTGGGTTTTTATACAAATTTAATGAGTATTATTAAAAATGAATAGACTCACATGGTGCTAAGTTAAATCACAATTTCTGAAAAAAAATGTTGTGATAGTTTTGTTTTTCCCTGTGAAAAATAAAATAAAATACAAAAATGCCTGGCTTCTTCAATGGATGTTTTACACAAGCATAAATTGAATATTGTATATGTATGTCTTGGTGTCCTTAAATATCTCGTAAAGATCTTTAACGGGTATGATCTAACAAATATGTTTTTGAGGGGATACGTTAGTGCTACTTGTCCGTATTGACCTCGGTGACCCTTTTTCCTAGCTGCGCCCTTGACAATGAGTACGTTTTGCCGATTGACTATGCCGCCACGAGCGAGGACAACCTGAGATTAGCAGTGTCCAAATTGTGATTCTTGTGGTGCCAGTGATCTTCCTTCCTCGTCAATCTTCGTCTCATAATAGTGGTTGGGGCGCGCCCGTGGCGCGCCGCCTGAGGGAAAGCTGGGCGGTGCCAGGTTGGACACGCCCCTTGCACTTTCCTATGTGTAGTACATGATGTTATTCCATCAGACTCAGGGCACAGGGAGATGAAGTATGATACGTGCAAGTTCTAACTCAAATGATAAGACAGTTGTCCAAAAGCAACACATTCAGAGAAGTTTCTAACTGAAACAATAAGACAGTTGTGCGAATGCAACACATTCAAGGACCGGATTCTTAGATGTTACATTAACGATGATATAGATAATAAAGCAGAGGCATATTTCCTCACATCATACGGCAGAATTAAAAGGTCTTGGAGAAACAGGAAACACGACACATGGATTCTATGCATAGACGGTGGTATGGTCGTCAATGGCGCGTCCAGAGGCGTAGAACAGCGAGACCATACAGACTCTTGGTGGCACGGTGCCTCTTCTTTGCAGCCTCAACACGAATATCCTGCAATCTCATCACGAGAATTATAAGCCACAACTTCAAATGCCCATACAATTTGTAGTTGCTTAAAAAGACAAAGCAAGCGAGTACTCAGGAGCTTTGGTTAAAACCCATCTAAACAGAGATAAAAACTGGCAACCTATACATCCACTTACAACAGAGCAAAAGTAAAGAAAATTACACATGATTAAGTAATATAGATCATTCATGTTGGAACAAAGAGCAGACTAACTGACACAATGTGGTAACTAAATCATTCAATCCCTGAGACTGATTGGATGTCAGTTTCTTTTACTGCCAGTACCTATTGGTAAATTAAATTACTAATCAGAGGAAATATTTAAGCAGCCCAATTACCTACCAAATCATTGTACTTACACTTCCTAATCAGATCACCTAATAGGAGATACTATTAAGATTATGAAACGTATGTTAAAGTATATGGAGTATATCATTTAAGGGAATTGGCTTGTTACCATGTACGTTCTTGTGCTGCTTCATGTACATGGCAGTCCATATAAGCTTAGCAGGCTTGAGATGGTTGTGGAAATAGCGCTTGCACTTTGAGTTGGACAAATGGAAGACCTGATTTTGGATACACGCAAAGAATGCGCAGCATGATTTTGGCAAACTTCTACTCCAGAGTCTGAATGGACGAATCTAATGCATTCCTCGGGTATATCTTGGCACCACTGAAACGGCAGAGCTCTGTCCTGTATAAAGGTACAAGTAAGACAGTGGCAAGCAGTTTCACAAATCTTTAGTGTTCCCACACAACATCAATGATAGTAGCATACTTGAGAACCATCTTCTCCGCCCTGACAAACTTTCAAAGCTCCTCCTAAAAATGAAATGCAAAGATATCAGCACTTAAAATATCAACGAATAACATGAAGCATTGCCTCTAATAACACATCATGAAAGACAAAGCCTTGTTGAATGGTTGTTGCACGACATATCGAAGAGACTAACAAAATAAACTGTACAGTACATCATCATAAGTTTTATTAAACAACATGAACAACTCATAGGAACAATGTACAAAGCTGGGGACACAGTAACGCGCACAAGAGTACATTAAACATAACCACAACACTCTTGACACGGACCTCTCCTAATTTATCAAAGTCAAAATATCTATTCATTTTGTCCAATACTACCGAATTTTAGGCTTCGGAACTACCAAAATGTGGTCTCATGCAAAAAAATGACAATAAATTGTTAGGCTTAGCATCATGTTTCAGCTTACACAACTACCAAAATACCAGGCTAGGCCATTGTCTTATAGTTTCAGGAAAAGGGATTACAAGGAAGTTCACCTGTCAATGTGATTCAGATTCAACCTACCATAAGGTCGGAGAAGTTAATGATCGTCCGCGTTGGCTTCATCTGTTGCACTGTTTTAAATATGAGGGAAGGAAATTATCATCCACTAATACTCTAAATGAACTCTAGTACTGTATTATAAAGAACCAATTGAGACACACTCATGAGAATCAAGCGTTCCTATGTCTGCAATGCACAAGATATATTGCATGTACATTCTTACATCACACACTATATAGTTGCTGCCTTAAACAAAAAATGTTAGCCCGTACAGGCATGCATGAAAATTGATAAATGTTCAGTTCTGATGAGGCATATATCACCTAAAGTACCAACAGTCGCCATCATCATCATCATGAGATTTATTATCATTTGTAATTCATAGCTGATTTGAGAGAAGCATAGGGTCAAATGAGGTAACAACAAGAGCTAGCAAATATAGTATATGTTTTTGCAGTAGTACAGAAAACACCGGAGTGCAGAAAATAGGACACCACACTGTTCCTGCTGGCCACAAAAGATGTAATTCCTGACTGTACTTATGCTAGGATCAGGATTAATTCACCCTAGTGCCCCCAAAATAAGCTTGACAAGGTCTTCCCTAAGTTCTGTGAAACATCCCAAAACAAACCCCCAACTACCCAGCAGAAGAAAAAAGAACTATTGATTACACAAAGAGCATAAGAAGAAATAAATCTTTTCCTACAGCCTGCTTGGATTTCCAACTCCTTATAGTCACATACACAAAATAATCTGCACAATCGAAGATGAGATTATAGGGGCTAAATCAAACAGAGCAGTGGATGAGAGAAGAGCAAGCTATTCAGGAAGAAGAGAAGAAGTAAGAGCACTGGTAACAGGTGGACTGTTGTAGATTCATTCTCTGCATTACTGCTACTGCAAAATAAATTGATATACCAACATGCTAAAATACTGCGGTTTTACAATACTTTGTTGTCAAACACAGTGTAAATCATGCTCAGTTGTACTGGTAGCCAATATAGTCCACAAGACTCATGTCGTCAGAAATGAAGTTCTGAATTAACTATACTGTAATAGTCATCAAGCTGTAGCATTTCCTCCATATTTCAGCAATTCAACACATCATGTATTTATTTGTTTGAACATCATGTGAAATTAAACATGAATTCCTTCCATCCAGAAAATGAAACACAAGGTATGGAGAGATCAAGAATAAAAAAAGACCTGCATGTTCTGAATTCCTTGCACATGCAGGCAAGGAGCTGGACACCCAAATTTGTGTCCTCACCATATTACCTGCGCGCAATACCTAATAAACATTCGTCTTAGATTACGAATAGGTAAGCTATACAATTTTTCTGTAGCACACAACTTTAGATCTGAAATTCAGTAGTAATAACTCATCTCCTTGTAGAGCTCAACCACAGTAGACCAGAAGAGAAGAAAGGGAGATGTAATGTGTACCTGACATGAGGCAGCAACCGTGGCGAACAACTTGAAATGGAGGCAGGACGCTAGCATCTTGAGGTTGAACGAGGTCTCAGTGGTTGCTGATGATATGCATCTGCATGTGAACCCCCTGCTCCACGCCCTTGGCATCGCCCCTTTCTCCTCAATCCCTTGTGCCACTGGCGTCCAGGCACATGGGAGAAGCTTGAGGCTGTCGCACGCCTTCTCGTCCCTCCTCCAGCACCAGCAACCGGCGCCCGTGAAAAGGGGCGGCGCTTCCCTCGCCGTCGAGCTCCAGCATCCGGGAGTCGCTCCGCGTGGCAGGTTGAGACCCATCGAGGCGAATACGACCCAATTATATATATGGTTTCATGGTTCGTTCTTCTACTCTCTTCAGTAGTTCTGCTTAATGCTTTTTGTAACAAAGTCTCTCTGACTCTACAAAATCAAGAAAGAACCAGAAGATGCTAGCAGAGAATTTAATCCAACATTATGCTCTACTTAGCCTGACATACACTGCTGAAACTTGGAACAATAATTCAAACACAAGTCTGCAGCATGAAGAGTTCATCGTGTACTCAAGCAAGAAGGTTAATTCTGCCACAGACAAAACGTTCACTGCAGCTCCCAGAGCCCCACGAGCAACAAAACCAGCCAATCACACACAAACTGGGTAGGGTTATGTAGCAGTCTCCTAAGAAATTTTGCTCACCAAATATTGAGGAGATAACTTGGCCCCGGAGAATCTAGCGGCTAATTCAGTAACGAGAGGCGGACCTGGAAGTAGGTAGTTGCTACAGCTGGTCTTGACGTACTCCTTGTTGGAGCCGAACAAATCTCTTGCCTCCTCTTCCTCCTCGTCCCCGTACCGAGCGCCGGGCTTGACGGGCACGACGCCGACTAACCTGAGTACAGCAGAAATGATATGGTAAAAATCGACAGGGCAGAAGATTGAACTGTAAAATGGTAACAGGGTAAAATTAACATCCTATGTTGCAGGAATTTTTTCTTAAAATACTCGATTAAACATGTTTCTCAAGCAGAACTTCGAGTGTCACAACACCAAATAGTTACTACTACCAAGCAAGCAGCAACTCCGAGTCGACCATACAGGAGGCAGAGGTGACTTTCAGGAAGCAGCATGCAATGTTTCATCAAGCAAGAACCAACTCTGAGTCTACCATACAAGACACATATGTGACTTTTACCAAGCAGGCACAGCTTATAGCATACAGGATCAATTTTGACAATTAAGCTGCTGTAAGCAATTTCTGGGTCGGCCCTGAGTAACTGAACGATTGCACAAAATCTGAACTCGACATGAGCTCTACACAACCAAGTACTACTAACTACTGTTCTATCTCGCTGGTAGGTACCCAGGAAAGCTACAGCCGAGTCAACTCCACTTTTCTGAAAAACTGCTACACGCGCAAGACAAAAAGGAAATCCACAGATTGCCCTACCGCAACAAGGAACAAAACATCGTCTCCCTGGGAGGAAAAGGCGGGGGCAAAGGCAGAGCATCGAGAGGAATCGATTTGTCCAGCCAGCCAGTCCATTCGGAACAGAGCACGCACAGCAGGCGCCGAGGGAGGAAGGGAGGGAGGAGGTGGTAGCAGGGGAGGGGAGGCGTACCCGCAAACCTTGTAGACAAGGCGGTCGAGAATGAATCGGGCGCAGAAGAAGCCGAGGGAGAAGGCGACATCCTGGCCGCGGAGCGTCATCGCTGCCCTCGACGGCAACACCACCAGCACCCCATGGCGGCGCCCCTGGGCAGACACGACCCCCAATCCAGCTGCTACTTGCGGATCGGTGAGTCGGGTCTTCGACTTGGCATCGCCGGAACCAACGACCAGAAGCCAAGCCAGTCCCCAACCGCGCGGTCCCTAGAGACCTCGCCGGCGTACCCGACACCACGGCGGCTGCCCGAGCCCGGGCCTCCATGCCGGCAGCATCGTGGCGCGGACGGGAGGCCCTGCCCCGCGAGACGGAGGGATCTGACGCTGCCATCGATCGGGGACGGGAGTCTGCGCCAAGGGCCGACCCTCCTCATCGCCGCCGTTTTCCGACTGCCCATGGTCTCTGGTGGTGCGGTCATCGGCCACGGCAAGCCAACCCTAGCGGCGGCGGCAGCTGCGGGGGAAAGAACGAGAGAGATGGGAAGTTGCGTGGAATCAGAAGCAAACTCGAGGTGTTTTTCTCTCTCTCTCCTATAACGTGGTGGGCCGACAAAAAACAACACGAATGGGCCAATACGGAACGAGTTTTTCCACCGACCCATGTTCCTGGCGCCACGTGGCTATCGCGAGCGTTCCCTCCTGATGCGCACGTTAATGTTTTTAATTGTCTCCATTGGAGGTATGGACTCGTCGAGGATAGGCATGTCATCATGTAGGAGACCTAGCACCAAGGAAAACACACTCGGAGTAGAGGTTAAGTTGTTAGAAATCATAGTGGCCTCACATGCCCTCTCAACTACCTCACGCACTAAGTGTTGTGGCTCACTCACTCCCTCTTGGATGCTCTCACTCGAATGGTTGGTGGAGTCACTCAAATGGCTCTCAACCTCACATAGGATGTGTGGAATGCTCTCATGTGTGGGGCTAGTGGTGGTCACACTCATCCTCTCATAGGAAATGCACTCAATGTCACATATGGTGGAGTCACTCATGGCACTCGTGTGGTGGTAGCTCTCCTCACATGGTAATTAGGGTATCTCATCATTTGTGGGTGTCGGAGAGATGTAGGTGCAAATGTCTCCATGCTCAACTCCTATAGCTGCCTATGTTGAAGGGATAGTCCCATGCTCAACCTCCTCGTCCATAATGCCTCCAAAGATGAATGCCATAGGATGTGGCAAAAGATCACTCTCCTCCGGGACCAAAGAGAGGGTCTCATGTGCGATCTTGTAGCTTGAATCGGAGTAGGAGACATATTGGGGCGCTGTCTTCATGTTGTTAAAGAGGTTCGTGCTTGTCGCCGTTGTCGAAGGGGATTGCCCTAGCTCGACCTTCTTGTCGTCGTCTTGTTGTTGGAGGCCCATATGATGTGGCACCTCGTAGCTCGTCTCCATGACCTAAGGGAATTTCCCATGCTCGGCCATCTTCCTTGAGGGCTTAGAAGATGGAAGTGTCGCCCTCGTTAAATGGTGGTCGCCTTGTTGTTGAAGATGTCAATGTAGGCGAACTCATGGGAAGTAGGCAAAGATGCCGTACGTCCAAAGGCGAAGATGCCTTGATATCACTTGGCAAAGATGCCGAAGTGGTGGTGGTAGTAGCCGTAGCGTCCTCTTGGTGATGCTTGTCTCGCGGTCTTCTCTTGTGCTCATGAAGTTTGGCCGTAGCTTGATGTAGAGCTTGTTGGGACTTGTAGGTAGGCGCTTGTGGAGCATCTTCATGATGATGGTGCCGTTGTCGCACTTGAGCTCGTAGTAGATGTCGTTAAATGGGTAAATGCGTGCACATGATGCTTGGAGGTGACTTGCCCTTCATGACGATGTGGATCACGAACGTGATGGTGGTCGCCATGGAGATGTGAACGTGGACGACTTGCACTTGCATCGTTTTGCGCTCCGAAGACTTGTGACTTGAACGTCGCCGCCTTGAGGATGATGAAGGGGAAGAACGGTTGATCAACAAGGTCCAAATCTCCTCCATCCTTGCATCTTCCTCCTCCTTTTGTGCGGAAAGCTTATTGTTGAAGTAGTCTCTTGTATGTGCTTCGGAGTTTCGTATGTCGATGGCGAGGTTGTCGATGCGCTCTCGCAATCTTGATTGTGCGCCTTGCATTTGTCGTTGTAGATCGAAGATGGACGCTTTGGTGATGTAGTTGTTCACGCCGTCGTTGTCGTGGAAGACCGGAGATGAAATGCCTTTCCTATCCATCACAAGACTCGAGCAAATATGAGTGGAAGAAAGGAGAAGAACTATACCAAATGTACCTTGACCGATGTTGAGAATGGATCAATGATCACTCAATGATGTAACAAGGAAATAGCACAATTGGTACCGATCTCGTCAATTTCTCACACCTACACAAATAAGGCTTATGGTGGAGTTCGGTGAGGATAGTGGCACAAAAATTTAATGCAAAATGTTAGAAAGAGTCAATAAAGTTGAAAGAGATTCACAAATTCGCAAAGTGTAACAAGTAGACCAATAGCAATATGTGGCACACGGAAACACACACACGGATAGATAAATGGGGTCGTGCAACCAAGGAATGAGCACAAAATGTGAAATCCACGGAAAACGCTCGTGTTGCACAACTCAAGAGAGACGCTAGCACGATTGCTCTATAGGCGGATACGACACTTGTGCACAACCTATAAGATGCAAAATGTATCAACTTTCTATCCCAAGTATGCTATGTATGTATAATTCCCGGTGTTCCTCAAGATGATACAAGATGATCGGATATGAAAATCTTATATGCAATGTGGTATGATGCTATGGAACTTGCTTACAAGCTTCTTTGCTCTCTCTTTTTGCTTAAAAGCTCATTCTTTTTTTTTTGTATGGCCACTTTTGCACTATGCACAAACCAAGATAGCAATTGTGTATATGCGGGAACAAACTTGTGACACAAGAGATGATATGATGATACCAAGATGATATGGTATGTATGGAATGGAGGGTGTAGATCACTAATGTGCACAAGTAACGTTGTCGGCAATACTCAAATGGCTAGTCTCGATAGGTAAGCGACGCAAAAAGGGCTAGAGGTTATCAATGCAATTGCAAGGGGAATGTACAATGGTGTCGTCGAGGTTACCATCCTTGGTGATGATGGGAGGCGGTGTTCCGAAGTCGACCCGTTCCTAGTTAGCCGAAACACCTTAGGAAACGGAAAAACCGCAAACTCAAAATCTCCAAAGGCAAATGTCAAATGGTGGTAGCGGAAAGCGGTGGTGGTGTTACACTAGGCAATGCGGAAGTGGAATGATGGGTTATGCGAGTCAAAGTTGAAATGACCGTCCCTAAGTAGCTGAAACACCTTAGGAGACACAAGCCACAACTCAAACAAGCTCAAACAAATTTGGGTTAAGTTGGGGTGGCGGAAGTGTATGGTGGGCAAGCCTATGCGGAAGTGGTGGTGGTGGTTGATGAAGAAGCAACAATCCCTAAGTAGCCAAAACACCTTAGGAGACACGAATCACTACTCAAACAACCACTAATGCTATATGGATCAATATGGGTTAGGTTGCGGAAGTCGGTGTTGGTGTAGCGGATGATGTGGTGGAAACCCTAGGCAAAGATGCCAAAGTTCCAAAAATTTGATGGAGTCAAATGATGTTAGAAGTATTTTTGTGGGCTGGGGGATGTCAATAGATTCAAAACGAGCTAAAGAACGTCAAAATTGGAGTTCGGATGAATTAGTTATGGCCGAAACAAGAATCAGCCGAAGTTGATATCTACACGTAGCGGACGTCCGGAAATGGACGGATGTCCGGTCATCGGACTTCCGGTCGGGTCGGAAATCCGCTAATTTCAGCTCGGGTTAGGGTTAAATCGTCCGTGAAAGGTCGGACGTCCGGTGGTTCCTAGGGCTCCGGACGTCCGGTAAAGTGACGGTCGTCCGGTGTATCGGGGTCAACGCGGGATGCAATATTTGGCACGCGATTTTGGGCGGAAATTGGGGATTTGGGGGTCAAAATTGAGGAGATTTCGTGAATGGAAAGTGGGGAAACTTGGGGAGATGCTAGATCCACTTGAAACCAAGCAAATCCATGGATCAAAATCAACAAAACTTCATCACACCAACAAATCACAAAAAAAAATGGGGCTATTTTTGGTGGGGATTTTCGAAATTGGGGGAGAACACAACAAAATCAAGCTAGAAAAAGAGGGGTAGGGGCTCCAAGTACGTGATCAACGTGGCTCATGATACCAAGATGATGTAGGGTAGAACCCTAGACGCCCGATCTTTCACGATTGGAGGGGATCCTACGAAGAACACGAGGGGAAACGCGAGGGAAATCACGAGGGGAAACGAGAGGAAACACTTGAATAGACAAGAAACAATCACACGTGTGCTAGATTCTCGAAACACAAAGAGATACACGATCCACAATCAACAAGGGACGATACATAAGGTAATCGGTTCTTCTCCGTGAGGAGGTCTTGATGGGGGCCACCCGTGAGGGGGTCTTGAATCCAAGGTGGATCTTCTCCGTAGAGGCACGCGGTCTCTCTCGTGGAGTAGATCCGTATGGATGAGCAAAGCTCTATCTCTAAATGAGCTAAACCATTGCTAACCCTAACTAGGAGGAGGTGGAGGAGTATATATAGTCTAGGGCCACAAAGGGGTAAGTGGGAGAGAGTTACAAGGCCCAAGGCCCACGGCTGCGCACAGGCATGCATTGGACGTCCGGTGGATGTCGGACGTCCAGAGGCTCATGAAGGACTGGTCATCCGGAAGTCTTTGGACTTCCGCTAATTACGTTCTGTGAAGGTGGCAACGGACGTCCAGTCGGCGTCGGTCGTCCGGGCGCTGAAGGGTGTCGGACGTCCTGCGTCTAGCGTTAAATCCGGTCATTTGTAGAGTTGAAATTTGGGCCTTGGTGGTCTTGACTTCAGTGTCGGACGTCCGGTCCCGACCGGTCGTCCGGTGGCTGTAGATTTCTGGTAGCTTCTCCTTTTGGTCCTTGTACTTGGTGTCCTTGTTGTCATGTCCATGGTCTTTCACTTTGTTCCTGGTCATGCATAGCACACATATTTGAGCCATGTCTCACATGTGGAAAGTGATGGTTCGGAGAGGAGCGAGTTCACCTTGTGTCCAATGGTGTATGTTCGAGGTCTCGTCATATGTCCTCTTGGGGCTTGGAGAATAGTCAGAGTGTACATGGGGATGAACGTGGGATGCTCCGCATCAGATCACGTCTGCAACTTCCTAGCTCAGCGATCAGAAGACCATACAACATTGCATGCAGCCGGTCGCATCCGGTCGTGTAGCTCAAATGCGTGTAGTATAACTTAGAATAAGTTGTGTGACTATCGATCAAAGCTACAGTAAAACAACATCAGCCAAACGCATCGGTAGTTTTTTTAAAACTGAGAAAAATGTAGTTTCTTTAAAACCGTAGTATTCGTTGCCCATGCATTGCAATACCGAAGCTTTGAGATACTATGGTATTTTAAATACAGCGCTGCCAAACTAGGCCTCAAGTTTATGCATTGTTGAGGCACATCTTGATTACCAACATTTGCACATACTGATGCATTGTTGGACTCTAGTAACATTGAACTTGTTACTTGCATGTTATTTATGGACAGATTGTTGGACTCTAGTAACGTTGAACTTGTTGCTTGCATGTTATTTGTTACAATTAAACAAATGTTTAATTGGAAGGGAATCTCCCCTTGCTAACTGCCGCCTGTTGGCGACCGGCGCGACCCTTCCTTTGGTCTCGCTAACCGAGGCTACTCGCGTCCCTCCGTGCCATCGCGTCCCTTCGGGACCTATATATTGTGTAATTGTATCATCAATAAAGAAGAGAGTTGAATCATTTTGTTTGTCTCTCGTTGTCTCTCGATTTCTTCTAACACGTTATCATGCACTTTGCTCTGCCGAGAGCGAAAAGGCCACAAGGGAAAGAAATTAGGCCGACGACACCGTTCCTGGCACGGACTAGAGAGCAACTCCTGCGATATTCAACTCCGCCCAACATGTACATCTCACTGTCCTGCAGTACAAGATCGCCAAAGAATCAGGCGCTCTTTCTTCTCTGATTTCAACAAGAAGCCCACGAAGAACAAGGGGTGTCAGCATCGTCGATTCAATGACCGATCTGAGTGCCGCAAGAAAAAAGGTGTTCTCTTTCCGATTTTATACATGCACACATAAATTGTTCTACCAGGAGAAGAAAAGAGAACAGAGAAAGTGAGAAGGAAAGGAGGACTCGCCGCCGGTGAGATGCCAGGCCTCGTCTCCTTTTTCCTTCGCCTCATCCTCATCCGCGAGGATGGACGCGGCCAGCATGGCGCTGGGAGGGGCGCGCGTGGAGGTCACCACGCCTCTGGACGCGGCCGCCGCGCTGCCGGATGCGCCCACCGCGGTGCTCCTCGCGCCCGTGGCCATACGCAGATGGGGTTTAACCCCTGGCTGGTGGCTGGCCCGAGCGCCCCTACGGTGCACGGGGCCGCAGCCGCGCCTGCTCCGGCCCCGGGGTCTCTGCCTCCACCCCCTCCACCTCCGGTGGCCCGGCTCGAGCCGAGGCCGGCAGCGCCAGGTCGTCGCACATGGCCGCGCCAGCCCGTCCACTGCGCCGGCTCGCGCCGCGCCACACCCACCCGGGCCCGCGCCGCCGCTCGTGACATGGCCTCGCCGCCTGCGCTGGGTGGGAGTGGGGATCGGGGTGGTGGAGAGGTCTCCATCCCCTCCCTCCACTTATGCGGTGGTGGCTGGACTGGGCCGGCCAAAGGCCGTGGCGGCCCAGGTCCAGGTGCTCGGCTGCCTCCTCTGCTCGGCTGTGGACCGGCCCGAGCAGGATTCTTTTCTTCTGTTTCTCTCACTTTTATCAATATTAATACTATTTATTAGTATTCGCATGGTTTAGCCTGTTAATTACAGTATCTGTCTTAAAGATTTCTGTAGAGTACCTTGTATTCCAGAATGTGATGTGATATTTTTCCATGTTAAACACATGTCGAGATTAATTACATCTATTATTTGCAATTGATATTTTTTATCTCTTGCAAAGATAAATTTAGTACCTCTAGAGTACTGATTTGCGATTGGGAATTTTCTTCTCTAGCAAATCTCATTGCGATTGAGATTAATTTTCTCTCGCAAAATATTAATTCACTTTGCTGAATTATCTTGCAACTTGATACAACATCATCTCATTTTATTTGAGGTCTATACAATTCAAGTTCTCACTTGAACATCAATTTTACAACATCATTACTATTCATTACAATAGTAGTGTATTTTCATTGAGTACGATGTATTCCGGAATGTATGTATATCCATTTTCGCTACATGTTGAGATTAATACGTCTATTTGCAATTGAGATTTTCAATTTCTTGCAAATACATATGCAAAATTCAAGGTGTCATCCTTAGAAATTTGAGATTCACACTAATGATTTCGAGCCACCTTCTTGAAATCTATTAATTTTGCAACATTAAGGTGTATTTATATTATGCAATCTGTAATATAAATAAATTATCGGTTTTTCACCGGGGATAATATGTTCTATGTGTTTACCACATTGACATTCTTCATGAACATGTCACAGCGGTCGAGATTGATTTCTCCCGCACAAAAAACTTGTAATTTTTTTACAATAACACCTCCCTCACTATATTAGGAAAACACAAGGTAATGAGTTGGATCTACTACCCATGTGCAGACTATCTCTATTACTGTGAGATCTGTATGATCTTCAATGTGTTATGTTCCCACAATTGAGGTTGAGCATTTTCAAGTATACACTTGAGTCAAATTTTTGCATTCTTATTACAAAACCATGATGGTTTTTAATTTACTTCTTGTAAATTAATTATCTCTGGCTTGCCCTTATAAGTAATCGATGGCTAACAATTTGAGGCACTTGCCCTCATCAAGATCAGTCTTACATCCCATGGGATTGCGCGTGCAATCCAAACCACGCCACCGGGACGCAAAGGACCTCAAGGGTAATGGTTTGAAACTCACTTTAAACCCTCAACCTAACACCATCAAGCTATCACGAGACCCTATGAGCATGGAGAGCATGATGGTTGAATATGCATCAACTGACATGTTTGGAGACTATACATTTAGTCCCTTAGTCTCCTTAGTGATCTATTTATTTATGTCCATTTATGATGTTCTAATAAGAACATGATTATTGTTGTCATCATATATTGTATATCACAATATATTGTATCAGCACTTTCATACAAATTCATTTGTATGTATTCTATATATCCGACAGTGATTTTTTTGAGAATCTTCGTGTCTATATATAGATTTCTACGGGAGTCAATCCGATGAAAAATGATATGTGCCTTGTGGACATATGCACCACAAACTCTATACTCAGGGAAGTCCAATGTTTCCACTCTCATTGAGAGAAAGGAGATATTTTAAAATCGCTAGACGCGATGAGGTATTTGTTGGCTCAACTCGTGTCATATTTACTATCCCTGTGGGTACTCGAGTAACGTCGGGATGCTTCATTGCTTCCCAAGTTTAACTCGTACCCTACTAAGCTATAGAGATATTCGTCAAAATGGTTTCCGTAGCGAAACTTATGCTGACAAGAAAGAGAAATACATTCTTTTACCATATGCAATGGATATGGCAAGCATATTCTCTATGTATCATCTGGATTGTACTACACATACTACAAAACCTGTAGCACATGTTGCGCCCAAGACAGTTTTCCAAAATGTCTTGTACATGACAAACTTGGCATACTCGCCTTGGTCATCGAGACATTGGGTTGAAACCGAAACTATCAGCAATTTCAATAGTTTATGATTATTATGATGCTAAATTCTAACAACATTTGGATTTTATGTGCACTACAAGTGACACAGGGAAACTAATTTTAAGGCTCGCACGCCTTAAAGTCTACGCTGAACCACTCAGACTCCTTGAATGCATCAAGTTGAGGTAAGTGGCTCTTCCCATCCATTGACTAGACTATTCGGGTATTTCATGGTTCTAAAAGACATATCTACATGCTGGTCCTAAGTGTGTGCTTTATTCACACGAAACCATTGGCTCATTATCCTGACATCGATTTCAAGCAAATCGAATGAATAACATTGCAGAATTCTCCTTGAGTGCCTTCTCTATGGCCCTTGGATTGAAGTTTAGCAATTTTTCCTAATGTCTAGACTCAAAATGGTTTGGTAGAATCCTTTATCCAAAGAGTTAAGCTCATTGCATTATCTCTACTTTGGAATTGTAACTTACCAACTTTACGTTGGAGTCATGCAGTTTTACACGCTCATGACCAAACTGCATACTATTATTCCTCTCTATCTTTGATACGTGGAAATCTACCAAGTTTCCCATCTGCGTAATTCGGTTGCATACCGATATCACCACCCGGCATACATCATTGGCCCCTCAACATATAGTTGGGATCTATATGAGGAATAATTGTATTACCGTCAATATCTCAAACCCCTCACATGAGGAGTTATTGAAGGCCAGTATGCTGATTCAGTGAGGAACATTTCCAGGCATTAGGGGGAGATTTCAAGTACCATAAAGAATGCCAGGAAATTAGTGGAATGTTCAACACATTTCTGCCTCAAATCCACGTACTCAAAGATCTGAACCATGCGTTCAGAAGATTTGCAACACATCGCAAATAACCTGCCAGATTCATTTACTGACTATAAAGGTGTCACACAATCCTACAATCCTACAAAATATGTCGGAAAGAGTGGAGGTACCAACTAAAACCACTCAAATCCCCGTTCAAAGCAACAGGGGAAGAAGTATGGCAATAGTACATCGGGATTCAGCTTCTTGCAAGCAATGATATCAAGGCCTATGAATCAGTAAATACAAGTCAACTTTACGTTGATAGACACCTAATGGGTAGTATACACCTAGTGGACGGGAAACCCCACCAACCCAGGTCATAGTGCACACAATGACCGGGACATCGGAATACCCGACTCAATCGCATTAGGAAATCGCGAGCAGTCACCATGGGTAACGATATTTCCATCAACTATATATTGATATATAGATTCTGGAGAAACATATAACCGGAAGTCTACAATTGTCGACATACATTTCTCAACTAGATTGAAAAAATCTTTCAAGTGATTCAGATCCAAAGACCATGTCCATGGCAAAGTGTGAACAACACTCGGACTGAAGTCAAGCAAAGGGTATAATCTAAGTAGAAATGATCTTGCTCAATAATGGGAAGGTATTCATAAGCAATACCTACACCAGTTTTCTTCTGGAAATAGAATTGAGAACAACAAGGTGGTGAAACATAGAGCAAGTATTGTAGCATAAGGGTTCACGCAGATACCCAACTATTCTCCAGAGGTGGAATCTCTTTCCGATAACTTATATCATTGGCAGTACAAAATCATCAATCTCTGCAGTTGATAGATGTAGTGATCACATATCCATGTGGATCACTAGATTCAGACATATATGATTGATTCCCGATGGAATCTCACTTCTGAATCGAAATGCAAAATGCAACATACATTGTGTAAAAATCAGTAAGTCACCATACGACTTATTGTTGTCGGTACATATGGTACAACTGATGTAGTGAGATCCTTGTACACAAGGATTACTCCTACAATGATGATTATCCATGTTTGTGTGTCTGCAATGACGACACGTGTAATCATCTAAATGACGGAGTTTAAAATGAAGGATTTGGGTAAACCAAAATATCGCTCGTTACTACAAATTGAGCACCTTCATTCATATATTATGGTATACTATGTTATCTATATCCATAATATATTGGAGAAATTCATTGTGGACAAATCTTATCCATTCATAACTTGTTGGAGAACGTTGCAGAAAATTAAAATTTTTCCTATGGTTTCACCAAGATCCATCTATGAGTTCATCTAAGCAACGAGTCATGAGAGAGAGATTGCATCTACATACCACTTGTAGATCGCGTGCGGAAGCGTTCGAGGGAACGAGGATGATGGAGTCGTACTCGCCGTGATTCAAATCACCGATGACCAAGTGCCGAACGGACAGCACCTCCGCGTTCAACACACGTACGGAACGGACGACGTCTCCTCCTTGTTGATCCCAAAGCAAGGGGAAGGAGAGGTTGAGGAAGAAGGCTCCAGCAGAAGACGACGGCGTGATGATGGTGGAGAGGCGGCATCTCGGCTGTGGCCGCCAAAGCACTCAACGGAGGAGGAGAGGTGTTGGGGAGGGGAGGGGCTGCGCCTTGGATGTGTCTTGCAGCCCTCCCCTCACCCCTTTATTTATAGGGGAAGGGGGAAGGGGGGCCGGCCCCTCTAGATGAGATCTAGAGGGAGGGCGGCAGCCAGGGAGGGGGGCTTGCCCCCCAAGCAAAGGGGGGCGCCCCCACTAGGGTTCCCCCCCAACCCTAGGCGCATGGGCCCAGGGGCGTGCCCAGCCCTCCAGGGCTGGTTCCCTGCCCTTGCGGCCCATGAGGCCCTCCGAGAGAGGTGGCCCCTCGGTGGACCCGGAACCTCTCCGGTGGCCCCGGTACAATACTGACATGCCCCCAAAACTTTCCGGTGTCCGTATGACAACTTCCCATATATAAATCTTCACCTCCGGACCATTCCGGAACTCCTCGTGACGTCCGGGATCTCATCCGGGACTCCGAACAACATTCGGTAATCACATACAAGTCTTCCTAATAACCCTAGCGTCACCGAACCTTAAGTGTGTAGACCCTACGGGTTCGGGAGACATGGAGACATGACCGAGACGACTCTCCGGTCAATAACCAACAGCGGGATCTGGATACCCATGTTGGCTCCCACATACTCCTCGATGATCTCATCGGATGAACCACGATGTCGAGGATTCAAGCAACCCCGTATACTATTCCCTTTGTCAGACGGTATGTTACTTGCCGAGATTCGATCGTCGGTATCCCAATACCTCGTTCAATCTCGTTACGGCAAGTCACTTTACTGCATCAGTAATGCATGATCCCGTGACCGGACACTTGGTCACTTTGAGCTCATTATGATGATGCACTCTTGAGTGGGCCCAGTGATACCTCTCCGTGTCACGGAGTGACAAATCGATCTCGATCCGTGTCAACCCGGACACTTTCGGAGATACCTGTAGTGCACCTTTATAGTCACCCGATTCACGTTGTGACGTTTGGTACACCCAAAGCACTCCTACGGTATCCGGGAGTTACACGATCTCATGGTCTAAGGAAGAGATACTTGACATTGGAAAAGCTCTAGCAAAATGAACTACACGATCTTGTGCTATGCTTAGGATTGGGTCTTGTCCATCACATCATTCTCCTAATGATGTGATCCGTTATCAATGACATCCAATGTCCATAGTCAGAAACCATGACTATCTGTTGATCAACGAGCTAGTCAACTAGAGGCTCACTAGGGACATGTTGTGGTCTAAGTATTCACACGTGTATTACGATTTCCGGATAATACAATTATAGCAAGAATAAAAGACAATTATCACGAACAAGGAAATATAATAATAATCCTTTTATTATTGCCTCTAGGGCATATTTCCAACAGTCTCCCACTTGCACTAGAGTCAATAATCTAGTTACATTGTGATGAATCGAACACCCATAGAGTTACGGTGTTGATCATGTTTTGCCCATGGAAGAGGTTTAGTCAGCGGATCTGCGACATTCAGATCCGTATGCACTTTGCAAATTTCTGTGTCTCCATCTTGAACATTTTGACGGATGGAGTTGAAGCGACACTTGATGTGCTGGTCTTCTTGTGAAACACAGGCTCCTTGGCAAGTGCAATAGCTCGATGTTGTCACAGAAGAGTTTGATCGGCCCCGACGCATTGGGTATGACTCCTAGGTCGGTGATGAACTCCTTCACCCAAATTGCTTCATGCGCTGCCTCCGAGGCTGCGATGTACTCCGCTTCACACGTAGATCCATACGACGCTCGCTTGTAGCTGCACCGACTTCTTGCTCCACCATTCAACATATACACGTATCCGGTTTGTGACTTAGAGTCATCCATATACGTGTCAAAGCTAGCATCGGCGTAACCCTTCTGACGAGCTCTTCGTCACCTCCATAAGCGAGAAACATGTCCTTTGTCCTTTTCGGTACTTCAGGATATTCTTGACCATTGTCCGGTGTTCCTTGCGGGATTACTTTGGTACCTTCCTACCAAACCGACGGCAAGGTTTACATCAGGTCCGGTACACGGCATGGCATACATAATAGATCCTATGGCCGAGGCATAGGGGATGACGCTCATCTCTTCTTTATCTTTTGTCGTGGTCGGGCATTGAGCCGAGCTCAATCTCACACCTTGCGATCTGAGCAAGAACCTTTCTTGGACTGATCCATTTTGAACTTCTTCAAAATCTTATCAAGGTATGTGCTTTGTGAAAGACCTATGAGGCGTCTCATCTATCTCTATAGATCTTGATGCCTAATATATAAGCAGCTTCTCCAAGGTCCTTCATTGAAAAACTTTTATTCAAGTAGGCCTTAATGCTGTCCAAGAGTTCTTTATCATTTCCCATCAAAAGTATGTCATCTACATATAATATGAGAAATGCTCTGAGCTCCCACTCACTTTCTTGTAAACGCAGGCTTCTCCATAAGTGCAAGATAAACCCAAACGCTTTGATCATCTCATCAAAGCGAATGTTCTAACTCCGAGATGCTTGCACCAGCCCATAAATGGATCATTGGAGCTTGCATACCTTGTTAGCATTCTTAGGGTCGACAAAACCTTCCGGCTGCATCATATATGACTCTTCCTTAAGATAACCGTTAAGGAATGCCGTTTTGACGTCCATCTGCCATATTTCATAATCATAGTATGCAGCAATTGCTAACATGATTCGGACGGACTTAAGCTTCGCTACGGGAGAGAAAGTCTCATCGTAGTCAATCCCTTGAACTTTCCGATGACCCTTAGCGACAAGTCGAGCTTTATAGATGGTGACATTACCATCCGCGTCCGTCTTCTTCTTAAAGATCCATTTGTTTTCTATCGCTCACCGATCATCGGGCAAGTCTGTCAAAGTCCATACTTTGTTTTCATACATGGATCCTATCTCGGATTGCATGGCTTCAAGCCATTTGTTGGAATCCGGGCCCGCCATCACTTCTTCATAGTTCGAAGGTTCACCGTTGTCTAACAACATGATTTCCGGTGACAGGGTTGCCATACCACTCTGGTGTGGAACGTGTCCTTGTGGACCCTCTGAAGTTCGGTAGCAACTTGATCCGAAGTACCTTGATCATCATCATTAATTTCCTCTCCAGTCGGTGTAGGCACCACAGGAACATTTTCCTGAGCGGCACTACTTTCCGGTTCAAGAGGTAGTACTTCATCGAGTTCTACTTTCCTCCCACTTACTCCTTTCGAAAGAAACTCTTTTTCAAGAAAGGATCCGTTCTTGGCAACAAAGATCTTGCCTTCGGATCTAAGGTAGAAGGTATACCCAATGGTTTCCTTAGGGTATCCTATGAAGACGCATTTTTCCGACTTGGGTTCGAGCTTTTCAGGGTGAAGTTTCTTGACATAAGCATCGCATCCCCAAACTGTTATAAACGACGGCTTAGGTTTCTTCCCAAACCATAATTCATACGGTGTAGTCTCAACGGATTTAGACGGTGCCCTATTTAAAGTGAATGTAGCTGTCTCTAGAGCGTATCCCCAAAATGATAGCGGTAAATCGGTAAGAGACATCATAGATCGCACCATAACCAATAGAGTGCGACTATGACGTTCGGACACACCGTTACGCTGAGGTGTTCCAGGCGGCGCGAGTTGTGAAACGATTCCACATTTTCTCAAGTGTGTACCAAATTCGTGACTTAAATATTCTCCTCCACGATCCGATCGTAAGAATTTTATCTTTCGGTCACGTTGATTCTCTACCTCATTCTGAAATTCCTTGAACTTTTCAAAGGTCTCAGACTTGTGTTCCATCAAGTAGACATACCCATATCTACTCAAGTCATCAGTGAGAGTGAGAACATAACGATATCCTCCGCGAGCCTCAACGCTCATTGGACCACACACATCGGTATGTATGATTTCCAATAAGTTGGTTGCTCGCTCCATTGTTCCGGAGAATGGAGTCTTGGTCATTTTGCCCATGAGGCATGGTTCGCATGTGTCAAATGATTCATAATCTCTAAAAGTCCATCAGAATGGAGCTTCTTCATGCGCTTGACACCAATGTGACCAAGGCGGCGATTACCACAAGTATGTGGGACTATCGTTATCAACTTTACATATTTTGGTATTCACACTATGAATATGTGTAATATTACGCTCGAGATTCATTAAGAATAAACCATTGACCATCGGAGCATGACCATAAAACATATCTCTCATATAAATAGAACAACCATTATTCTCGGATTTAAATGAGTAGCCATCTCGTATTAAACGAGATCCCGATACAATGTTCATGCTCAAACTTGGCACTAAATAACAATTATTGAGGTTTAAAACTAATCCCGTAGGTAAATGTAGAGGTAGCGTGCCGACGGCGATCACATCGACTTTGGAACCATTCCCGACGCGCATCGTCACCTCGTCCTTCGCCAGTCTCCGTTTATTCTGCAGCTCCTGCTGTGAGTTACAAATATGAGCAACGGCACCGGTATCAAATACCCAAGAGTTACTACGAGTACTGGTAAGGTACACATCAATTACATGTATATCAAATATACCTTTAGTGTTGCCGGCCTTCTTGTCCGCTAAGTATTTGGGGCAGTTCCGCTTCTAGTGGCCCTTCCCCTTGCAATAAAAGCACTCTGTCTCAGGCTTGGGTCCATTCTTTGACTTCTTCCGGCAACTTGCTTACGGGCGGCGGCAACATCCTTGCCATCCTTCTTGAAGTTCTTCTTACCCTTGCCCTTCTTGAATTTAGTGGTTTTATTGACCATCAACACTTGATGTTCTTTCTTGATTTCAACCTCTGTGACTTCAAAGATTGAGAATACTTCAGAATGGTCTTCACCATCCCACGCATATTGTAGTTCATCACAAAGCTCTTGTAGCTTGGTGGGAGCGATGAAGGATTCTATCAATGACCGCCTCGTCCGGAGGTTAATGTCCACCGGGACAGACGGTTGTGCAACCGGACATTTTGAGTATGCGCCACCGATGTAACTATTTTCCTCCATCTTACAACTATAGAACTTGTCGGAGACTTCATATCTCTCGACCGGGCATGAGCTTGGAAAACCATTTTCAGCTCCTCGAACATCTCATATGCTCTGTGTTGCTCAAAATGCTTTTGGAGCCCGGTTCTAAGTTGTAAAGCATGCCGCCTTGAACAAGGGAGTAATCATCAAGACGAGACCGCCAAGCATTCATAATGTCTTGGTTCTGCAGGATGGGTGCTTCACCTAGCGGTGCTTCTAGGACATATTGTTTCTTGGCTGCTATGAGGATGATCCTCGTGTTAGGACCCAGTCCGAATAGTTGTTGCCATCATCTTTCACTTGGTTTTCTCTAGGAACGCGTTGAAGTTCATGTTGACATGAGCGTTGGCCATTTGATCTACAAGACATATTTTGCAAAGACTTTAGACTAAGTTCATGATAATTAAGTTCATCTAATCAAATTATTTAATGAACTCCCACTCAGATTTGACATCCCTCTAGTCATCTAAGTGAAGGAAATATGCCCTAGAGGCAATAATAAAGTTATTATTTATTTCCTTATATCATGATAAATGTTTATTATTCATGCTAGAATTGTATTAACCGGAAACATAATACATGTGTGAATACATAGACAAGCAGTGTCACTAGTATGCCTCTACTTGACTAGCTCGTTAATCAAAGATGGTTATGTTTCCTAACCATAGACATGAGTTGTCATTTGATTAACGGGATCACATCATTAGGAGAATGATCTGATTGACATGACCCATTCCATTAGCTTAGCACCCGATCGTTTAGTATGTTGCTATTGCTTTTATCCATGACTTATGCATGTTCCTATAACTATGAGAATATGCAACTCCCGTTTACGGAGGAACACTTTGGGTACTACCAAACGTCACAACGTAATCGGGTGATTATAAAGGAGTACTACTGGTGTCTCCAAAGGCGGATGTTGGGTTGGCGTATTTCGAGATTAGGATTTGTCACTCCGATTGTGGAGAGGTATCTCTGGGCCCTCTCGGTAATACACATCACTAAGCCTTGCAAGCATTACAACTAATGAGTTAGCTGTGAGATGATGTATTACGGAACGAGTAAAGAGACTTGCGAAGAACGAGATTGAACTAGGTATTGGATACCGACGATCGAATCTCGGGCAAGTAACATACCGATGACAAAGGGAACAAAGTATGTTGTTATGCGGTTTGACCGATAAAGATCTTCGTAGAATATGTAGGAACCAATATGGGCATCCAGGTTCCGCTATTGGTTATTGACCAAGAATAGTTCTCGGTCATGTCTACATAGTTCTCGAACCCGTAGGGTCCGCACGCTTAAGGTTTCGATGAGAGTTATATTATGAGTTTACATGTTTTGATGTACCGAAGGAGTTCGGAGTCCCGGATGAGATCGGGGACATGACGAGGAGTCTCGAAATGGTCGAGACGTAAAGATTCATATATTGGATGGTATGTTTAGGCCAAGGGTCAAGCCCATGAGGCTTTAGGTTGGTGCAAAAGGAGTTTTGCGGAGGCCGGGGGCCAAACGCCGGAGACCTGGCGTCTGCCCTGGGCTAGACGCCGAGGCCCATGGCGTCTGGGCCGACGCCAAGGTTTGTGGCGTTTGGTCCCGGAGTCCGAGTGGGACTCTTGCCTTTCGGGCAAAACCGACTTTGAGGAGGCTTTTGCTCCAAGTTTCGACCAGGGCTCAACATATAAATAGAGGCGGCTAGCACCAAAGACACAACAATTGATCCCTTGGATCTCTTAGCCGTGTGCGGTGCCCCTCCACCATATTCCACCTCGGTCATATCGTCATGGAGCTTAGGCGAAGCCTGCGGGAGAAGTCATATCGTCGCGAGCTTAGGCGAAGCCTGCGTCGGTGGAGCATCATCATCGCCACCACGCCGTCGTCTTGTGGAACTCTCTCTCTCCCGGAGCTTTGCCGGATCGAACAGGGATCGTCATCGAGCTGAGCGTGTGCGAGAACTTCGGAGGTGCCGTACGTTCGGTACTTGGATCGGTCGGATCGTGAAGACGTACGACTACATCAACCGCGTTGTTATAACGCTTCCGCTTACGGTCTACGAGGGTACGTGGACATACACTCTCCCCTCTCGTTGCTATGCATCACCATGATCTTGCGTGTGCGTAGGATTTTTTTTGAAATTACTATGTTTCCCAACAGTGGCATCTGAGCCTAGGTTTTTATGGTTTGATGTTTTGCACGAGTAGAACACAAGTGAGTTGTGGGCGATACAAGTCATACTGCCTACCAGCATGTCATACTTTGGTTCAGCGGTATTGTGAGATGAAGCGGCCGGACCGACATTACGCCAGACGCTTACGCGAGACTGGTTTCACTGCTACGAGCACTCGTGCTTAAAGGTGGCTGGCGGGTGTCTGTCTCTCTCACTTTAGTTGAACCGAGTGTGGCTACGCCCGGTCCTTGAGAAGGTTAAAGCGAGTCTAATTGACGAAGTATCGTTGTGGTCTTGATGCGTGGGTGAGATTGGTTCTTACTTAAGCCCATAGCAGCCACGTAAAATTTGCAACAACAAAGTAGAGGGCGTCTAACTTGTTTTTGCAGGGCATGTTGTGATGTGATATGGTCAAGGCGTGATGCTATATTTTATTGTATGAGATAATCATGTTTTGTAACCGAAGTTATCGGCAATCGGCTGGAGCCATATGGTTGTCGCTTTATTGTATGAAATGCAACGCACTGTAATTGCTTTACTTTATCACTAAGCGGTAGCGATAGTCGTAGAAGCAATAGATGGCGTAAGCGACAACGATGCTACGATGGAGATCAAGGTGTCGCGCCCGGTGGCGATGGTGATCACGACGGTGCTTGGAGATGGAGATCACAAGCACAAGATGATGATGGCCATATCATATCACTTATATTGATTGCATGTGATGTTTATCCTTTATGCATCTTATTTTGCTTTGATTGACGGTAGCATTTTAAGATGATCTCTCACTAAAAATTATCAAGTAGTGTTCTCCTGAGTATGCACCGTTGCCAAAGTTCGTCGTGCGTGCCGAGACACCACGTGATGATCGGGTGTGATAAGCTCTCGTCCATCTACAACGGGTGCAAGCCAGTTTTGCACACGCGGAATACTCAGGTTAAACTTGACGAGCCTAGCATATGCAGATATGGCCTCGGAACACGGAGACCGAAAGGTCGAGCGTGAATCATATAGTAGATATGATCAACATAGTGATGTTCACCATTGAAAACTACTCCATCTCACGTGATGATCGGTTATGGTTTAGTTGATTTGGATCACGTGATCACTTAGATGACTAGAGAGATGTCTGTCTAAGTGGGAGTTCTTAAGTAATATGATTAATTGAACTTTAATTTATCATGAACTTAGTCTGGTAGTATTTTGCAAATTATGTTGTAGATCAATAGCTCGCGTTGTTGCTTCCCTATGTTTTCATATGTGTTCCTAGAGAAAATTGTATTGAAAAATGTTAGTAGCAATGATGCGGATTGGATCCGTGATCCGAGGTTTATCCTCATTCTTTGCCTGAAGAATTATGTCCTTAATGCACCGCTAGGTGATGGACCTATTGCAGGAGCAAATGTAGGCGTTATGAACGTTTGGCTAGCTCAATATGATGACTACTTGATAGTTTAGTGCACCATACTTAACAGCTTAGAATCGGGACTTCAAAGGCGTTTTGAGCGTCATGGACCATATGAGATGTTCCAGGAATTGAAGTTAATATTTCAAGCAAATACCCGAGTTGAGAGATATGAAATCTCCAACAAGTTCTATAGCTAAAAGATGGAAGAGAATCGCTCAACTAGTGAGCATGTTCTCAGATTATGCAGGTACTTCAATCGCTTGAATCAAGTGGGAGTTAATCTTCGAGATAAGATAGTGATTGACGAAATTCTCTAGTCACCAACACTAAGTTACTAGAACTTCGTGATGAACTATAGTATGCAAGGGATGACGAAAACGATTCCCGAGCTCTTCGTGATGTTGAAATCGACGAAGGTAGAAATCAAGAAAGAGCATCAAGTGTTGATGATTGACAAGACCACTAGTCTCAAGGAAAAGGGCAAAGGGAAGAAGGGGAACTTCAAGAAGAGCGGCAAGCAAGTTGCTCGAGTGAAGAAGCCCAAGTCCGGACCTAAGCACGAGACTAAGTGCTTTTCGCAATGGAACCGGTCACTAGAAGCGGAACTACCCCAAGTATTTGGCGGATAAGAAGGATGGCAAAGTGAACAAAGGTATATTTGATATCTGATTATTGATGTGTATTTTACTAGTGTTCGTAGCAACCCCTCGGTATTTGATATCTGGTTCAATTGCTAAGAGTAGTAACTTGAAACGGGAGTTGCAGAATGAGCGAAACTAGTTGAAGGGAAGTGACGCTGAGTGTTGGAAGTAGTTCCAAGATTGATATGATCATCATCGCACACTCCCTATACTTTCGGGATTAGTGTGGAACCTAAACAAGTGTTATTTGGTGTTGAGCATAAATATGATTTGATCATGTTTATTGCAATCTGATTATTCATTTAAGTAAGAGAATAAATTGTTGTTCTGTTTACATGAATAAAACCTTATATGGTTACACACCCAATGAAAATGGTTCATTAGATCTCGATCATAGTGATACACATATTCATAATATTGAAACCAAAAGATGCAAAGTTAATAATGATAGTGCAACTTATTTGTGGCAATCGCCGTTTAGGTCATATTGGTGTAAAGCGCATGAGCAAAACTCCATCTTGATGGACTTTTGAATCACTTGATTATGAATCATTTGATGCTTGCGAACCGTGCCTTTTGGGCAAGATGACTAAAACTCCGTTCTCGGAACAATGGAACAAGCTCTTGACTTATTGGAAATAATACATACCGATGTATGCGATTCAATGAGTGTTGATGCTCGTGGCAAGTATCATTATTTTACGACCTTCACAGATGATTTGAGCGGATATGCGTATATCTTCTTGATGAAACATAAGTCTGAAATAGTTGAAAAGTTCAAAGAATTTCAGAGTGAAGTAGAAAATCATCGTAACAAGAAAATAAAGTTTCGCGATCCGATCGTGGAGATGAATATTTGAGTTCTGAGTTTGGTCTTCAATTAAAACAAAGAGGAATAGTTTCACAGCTCACGCCATACGGAACACCACAACGTTATGGTGTGTCCGAACGTCGTAACCGTACTTTATTTTGATATGGTGCGATCAATGATGTCTCTTACCGATTTACCAATATCGTTTTGGGGTTATGCATTAGAGACAGCTGCATTCACGTTTAATAGGGCACCATCTAAATCCGTTGAGACGACACCATATGAACTATGGTTTAACAAAAAACCTAAGCTGTCGTTTCTTAAAAGTTTGGAGTTGTGATGCTTATGTGAAAAAGTTTTCACCGATAAGCTCAAACCCAAATCGGAGAAGTGCGTCTTCATAGAATACCCAAAGGTAACTATTGGGTACACCTTCTATCACAGATCCGAAGGCAAGTTTTTCGTTGCTAAGATGGATCCTTTCTAGAGAAGAAGTTTCTCTCGAAAGAAGTGAGTGGGAGGAAAGTAGAACTTGATGAGGTAATTATACCTTCTCCCTTATTGGAAAGTAGTTCATCACGTAAATCAGTTCCCAAAGTGATTCCTACACCAATTAGTGAGGAAGTTAATGATGATGATCATGAAACTTGAGATCAAGTTACTACCAAACCTCGTAGGTCTTCCAGAGTAAGATCCGCACTTTTGAGTAGTACGGTAATCATATTACGGAAGTCATGTTACTAGACCATGATGAACCTACGAACTATGAGGAAGCGATGATGAGCCCAGATTCCGCGAAATGGCTTGAGGCCATAAAATCGAGATATGATCCATGTATGAGAACAAAAGTATGGACTTTGATTGACTTGCTCGATGATCAGCAAGCCATGTTAAATAAATGGATCTTCAAGAGGAAGACGGACAATCGATAGTAGTGTTACTATCTACAAAGCTCGACTTGTCACAAAAGGGTTTTCGACAAGTTCAAGGTGTTGACTACAATGAGATTTTCTCAAATGTAGCGATGCTTAAGTCTGTCCGAATCATGTTAGCAATTGCCGCACTTTATGAAATCTGGCAAATGGATGTCAAAACTACATTCTTTAATGGATTTATTAAAGAAGAGTTGTATATGATGCAACCAGAAGGTTTTGTCAATCCTAAAGGAGCTAACAAAATGTGCAAGCTCCAGCGATCCATCAATGGACTGGTGCAAGCATCTTGGAATATACGCTTTGATGTGTTGATCAAAGCATATGATTTTATCTGAGACTTTTGGAAAGGCCTGTATTTACAAGAAAGTGAGTGGGAGCACTACAGCCTTTACGATAAAGTATATGTGAATGACATATTGTTGATCAGAAATAATGTAGAATTATTACGCAAAGCATAAAGGAGTGTTTGAAAGGAGTTTTTCAAAGAAAGACCTCGGTGAAGCTGCTTACATATTGAGCATCAAGATCTATAGAGATAGATCAAGACGCTTGATAAGTTTTTTCAATGAATACATACCTTGACAAGATTTTGAAGTAGTTCAAAATGGAACAGTCAAAGAAAGAGTTCTTACCTGTGTAACAAGGTGTGAGATTGAGTAAGACTCAAAACCCGACCACGGCAGAAGATAGAAAGAGAATGAAAGTCATTCCCTATGCATCAGCCATAGGTTCTATAAAGTATGTCATCTTGTGTACGGATCTATTGCATACCCTACCACTAAGCTTGGCAAGGAGTGCAATAGTGATCTAGGAAGTAGATCAATGGACAGCGGTCAAAATTATCCTTAGTAGAATAAGGATGTGTTTCTCGATTATGGAAGTGAAAAAGGTTCGTCGTAAAGGGTTACGTCGATGCAAGTTTTAACACTAATCTAGATGACTCTGAATCTCAATCTGGATACATATTGTAAGTGGGAGCAATTAGCTAGAGTAGCCCGATGCGAGCATTGTAGACATAGAATATTTGCAAAATACATACGGCTCTGAATGTGGCAGACCCGTTGACTAAAACTCTCTCACAAGCACAACATGATCACACCTTAGTACTCTTTGGGTGTTAATCACATGGCGATGTGAACTAGATTCTTGACTCTAGTAAACCCTTTGGGTGTTGGTCACATGTCGATGTGAATTATGGGTGTTAACCACATATAGATGTGAACTATTGATGTTAAATCACATGGCGATGTGAACTAGATTATTGACTCTAGTGCAAGTGGGAGACTGAAGGAAATATGCCCTAGAGGCAATAATAAAGTTATTATTTATTTCCTTATATCATGATAAATGTTTATTATTCATGCTAGAATTGTATTAACCGGAAACATAATACATGTGTGAATACATAGACAAGCAGTGTCACTAGTATGCCTCTACTTGACTAGCTCGTTAATCAAAGATGGTTATGTTTCCTAACCATAGACATGAGTTGTCATTTGATTAACGGGATCACATCATTAGGAGAATGATCTGATTGACATGACCCATTCCATTAGCTTAGCACCCGATCGTTTAGTATGTTGCTATTGCTTTTATCCATGACTTATGCATGTTCCTATAACTATGAGAATATGCAACTCCCGTTTACGGAGGAACACTTTGGGTACTACCAAACGTCACAACGTAATCGGGTGATTATAAAGGAGTACTACAGGTGTCTCCAAAGGCAGATGTTGGGTTGGCGTATTTCGAGATTAGGATTTGTCACTCCGATTGTCGGAGAGGTATCTCTGGGCCCTCTCGGTAATACACATCACTAAGCCTTGCAAGCATTACAACTAATGAGTTAGCTGTGAGATGATGTATTACGGATCGAGTAAAGAGACTTGCCGATGCTTGAGATTGAACTAGGTATTGGATACCGATGATCGAATCTCGGGCAAGTAACATACCGATGACAAAGGGAACAAAGTATGTTCTTATGCGGTTTGACCGATAAAGATCTTCGTAGAATATGTAGGAACCAATATGGGCATCCAGGTTCGGCTATTGGTTATTGACCAAGAATAGTTCTCGGTCATGTCTACATAGTTCTCGAACCCGTAGGGGCCGCACGCTTAAGGTTTCGATGACAGTTATATTATGAGTTTACATGTTTTGATGTACCGAAGGAGTTCGGAGTCCCGGATGAGATCGGGGACATGACGAGGAGTCTCGAAATGGTCGAGACGTAAAGATTCATATATTGGATGATATGTTTTGGCCAAGGGGTCAAGCCCATGAGGCTTTAGGTTGGTGCAAAAGGAGTTTTGCGGATGCCAGGGGGCCAAACGCCGGAGACCTGGCGTCGGCCTGGGCTAGACGCCGAGGCCCATGGCGTCTGGGCAGACGCCAAGGTTTGTGGCGTTTGGTCCTGGAGTCCGAGTGGGACTCTTGCCTTTCGGGCAAAACCGACTTTGAGGAGGCTTTTGCTCCAAGTTTCGACCCCGGGGCTCAACATATAAATAGAGGGGCAGGGCTAGCACCAAAGACACAACAATTGATCCCTTGGATCTCTTAGCCGTGTCGGTGCCCCCTCCACCATATTCCACCTCGGTCATATCGTCGCGGAGCTTAGGCGAAGCCTGCGCCGGAGAAGTCATATCTTCGCGAGCTTAGGCGAAGCCTGCATCGGTGGAGCATCATCATCGCCACCACGCCGTCGTCTTGTGGAACTCTCTCTCCCGGAGCTTTGGCCGGATCGGAGCACTGGGGATCGCCATCGAGCTGAGCGTGTGCAGAACTCGGAGGTGCCGTGACGTTCGGTACTTGGATCGGTCGGATCGTGAAGACGTACGACTACATCAACCGCGTTGTTATAACGCTTCCGCTTACGGTCTACGAGGGTACGTGGACATACACTCTCCCCTCTCGTTGCTATGCATCACCATGATCTTGCGTGTGCGTAGGAAATTTTTTGAAATTACTACGTTTCCCAACACTAAGTGTTACATGATCCGAGTCGACTAGGCCGTGTCCGATCATCACGTGAGACGGGCTAGTCATCAACGCTGAACATCTCCATGTTGATCGTATCTTCCATACGACTCATGTTCGACCTTCGGTCTCTTGTGTTCCGAGGACATGTGCATACATGCTAGGCTCGTCAAGTTAACCCTAAGTGTTTATGCATGTGTAAAACTCTCTTACACCCGTTGTATGTGAGCGTAAGGATCTATCACACCCGATCATCACGTGGTGCTTGAAGCAGCGAACTTTAGCAACGGTGCACAGTTAGGGGGAACACTTTCTTGAAATTATTCTAAGGGATCATCTTATTTACTACCTCGTTCTAAGTAAACAAGATGCATAAACGTAGTAAACATCACATGCAATTATATAAAGTAGTGACATAATATGGCCAATATCATATAGCTCCTTCTATCTCCATCTTCGGGGCTCCATGATCATCTTGTCACCGGCATGACACCATGATCTCCATCATCATGATCTCCATCATCGTGTCTCCATGAAGTTGCTCGCCAACTATTACTTCTACTAATATGGCTAACACGTTTAGCAATAAAGTAAAGTAATTTACATGGCGTTGAATCAATGGCACGCAGGTCATACAATAATTAAGACAACTCCTATGGCTCCTGCGGTTGTCATACTCATCGACATGCAAGTCGTGATTCCTATTACAAGAACATGATCTCATACATCACAATATATCATTCATCATTCATCACAACTTCGGCCATATCACATCACATGACAATTCTTTGCAAAAACAAGTTAGACGTCCTCGGTCATATCGTCGCGGAGCTTAAGCGAAGCCTGCGCGGAGAAGTCATATCGTCGCGGAGCTTAGGCGAAGCCCTGCGTCGGTGGAGCATCATCATCGTCACCACGCCGTCGTCGACGGAACTCTCTCTCTCCCGGAGCTTTCCGGATCGAACTGGGGATCGTCATCGAGCTGAGCGTGTGCGAGAACTCGGAGGTGCCGTCGTTCGGTACTTGGATCGGTCGGATCGTGAAGACGCACGACTACATCAACCGCGTTGTTATAACGCTTCGCTTCACGGTCTCACGAGTGCGTGGACATACACTCTCCCTCTCGTTGCTATGCATCACCATGATCTTGCGTGTGCGTAGGATTTTTTGAAATTACTATGTTTCCCAAGCGGTGGCATCTGAGCCTAGGTTTTTATGGTTTGATGTTTTGCACGAGTAGAACACAAGTGAGTTGTGGGCGATACAAGTCATCTTGCCTACCAAACATGTCATACTTTGGTTCAGCGGTATTGTGAGATGAAGCGGCCCGGACCGACATTACGCCAGACGCTTCTGCGAGACTGGTTTCACTGCTACGAGCACTCGTGCTTAAAGGTGGCTGGCGGGTGTCTGTCTCTCTCACTTTAGTTGAACCGAGTGTGGCTACGCCCGGTCCTTGAGAAGGTTAAACGGAGTCTAATTGACGAAGTATCGTTGTGGTCTTGATGCGTAGGTGAGATTGGTTCTTACTTAAGCCCATAGCAGCCACGTAAAATTTGCAACAACAAAGTAGAGGGCGTCTAACTTGTTTTTGCAGGGCATGTTGTGATGTGATATGGTCAAGACGTGATGCTATATTTTATTGTATGAGATGATCATGTTTTGTAACCGAAGTTATCGGCAATCGGCTTGGAGCCATATGGTTGTCGCTTTATTGTATGAAATGCAAACGCCTGTAATTGCTTTTACTTTATCACTAAGCGGTAGCGATAGTCGTAGAAGCAATAGATGGCGTAACGACAACGATGCTACGATGGAGATCAAGGTGTCGGCGCGGTGACGATGGTGATCACGACGGTGCCGGAGATGGAGATCACAAGCACAAGATGATGATGGCCATATCATATCACTTATATTGATTGCATGTGATGTTTATCCTTTATGCATCTTATTTTGCTTTGATTGACGGTAGCATTTTAAGATGATCTCTCACTAAAAATTATCAAGTAGTGTTCTCCACGAGTATGCACCGTTGCCAAAGTTTGTCGTGCGAGACACCACGTGATGATCGGGTGTGATAAGCTCTACGTCCATCTACAACGGGTGCAAGCCAGTTTTGCACACGCGAATACTCGAGTTAAACTTGACGAGCCTAGCATATGCAGATATGGCCTCGGAACACGGAGACCGAAAGGTCGGCGTGAATCATATAGTAGATATGATCAACATAGTGATGTTCACCATTGAAAACTACTCCATCTCACGTGATGATCGGTTATGGTTTAGTTGATTTGGATCACGTGATCACTTAGATGACTAGAGAGATGTCTGTCTAAGTGGGAGTTCTTAAGTAATATGATTAATTGAACTTTAATTTATCATGAACTTAGTCCTGGTAGTATTTTGCAAATTATGTTGTAGATCAATAGCTCGCGTTGTTGCTTCCCTATGTTTTTATATGTGTTCCTAGAGAAAATTGTATTGAAAAATGTTAGTAGAAATGATGCGGATTGGATCCGTGATCTGAGGTTTATCCTCATTGCTGCCTGGAAGAATTATGTCCTTAATGCACCGCTAGGTAGCGGACCTATTGCGAGGAGCAAATGTAGGCGTTATGAACGTTTGGCTAGCTCAATATGATGACTACTTGATAGTTTAGTGCACCATACTTAACAGCTTAGAATCGGGACTTCAAAGGCGTTTTGAGCGTCATGGACCATATGAGATGTTCCAGGAATTGAAGTTAATATTTCAAGCAAATACCGAGTTGAGAGATATGAAATCTCCAACAAGTTCTATAGCTAAAAGATGGAAGAGAATCGCTCAACTAGTGAGCATGTTCTCAGATTATGCAGGTACTTCAATCGCTTGAATCAAGTGGGAGTTAATCTTCGAGATAAGATAGTGATTGATGAATTCTCTAGTCACCAACACTAAGTTACTAGAACTTCGTGATGAACTATAGTATGCAAGGGATGACGAAAACGATTCCCGAGCTCTTCGTGATGTTGAAATCGACGAAGGTAGAAATCAAGAAAGAGCATCAAGTGTTGATGATTGACAAGACCACTAGTCTCAAGGAACAAGGCAAAGGGAAGAAGGGGAACTTCAAGAAGAGCGGCAAGCAAGTTGCTCGAGTGAAGAAGCCCAAGTCTGGACCTAAGCACGAGACTAAGTGCTTTGCTGCAATGGAACTGGTCACTAGAAGCGGAACTACCCCAAGTATTTGGCGGATAAGAAGGATGGCAAAGTGAACAAAGGTATATTTGATATACTGATTATTGATGTGTATTTTACTAGTGTTCGTAGCAACCCCTCGGTATTTGATCTGGTTCAATTGCTAAGAGTAGTAACTTGAAGCAGGAGTTGCAGAATGAACAGAAACTAGTTGAAGGGAAGTGACGATGAGTGTTGGAAGTAGTTCCAAGATTGATATGATCATCATCGCACACTCCCTATACTTTCGGGATTAGTGTGGAACCTAAACAAGTGTTATTTGGTGTTGAGCATAAATATGATTTGATCATGTTTATTGCAATACGGTTATTCATTTAAGTAAGAGAATAAATTGTTGTTACATTTACATGAATAAAACCTTATATGGTTACACACCCAATGAAAATGGTTCATTAGATCTCGATCATAGTGATACACATATTCATAATATTGAAACCAAAAGATGCAAAGTTAATAATGATAGTGCAACTTATTTGTGGCACTCGCCGTTTAGGTCATATTGGTGTAAGCGCATGAGCAAAACTCCATCTTGATGGACTTTTGAATCACTTGATTATGAATCATTTGATGCTTGCGAACCGTGCCTTTTGGGCAAGATGACTAAAACTCCGTTCTCCGGAACAATGGAACAAGCTCTTGACTTATTGGAAATAATACATACCGATGTATGCGATTCAATGAGTGTTGATGCTCGTGGCAAGTATCATTATTTTCTGACCTTCACAGATGATTTGAGCAGATATGCGTATATCTTCTTGATGAAACATAAGTCTGAAATAGTTGAAAAGTTCAAAGAATTTCAGAGTGAAGTAGAAAATCATCGTAACAAGAAAATAAAGTTTACTGCGATCTGATCGTGGAGATGAATATTTGAGTTCTGAGTTTGGTCTTCAATTAAAACAAAGAGGAATAGTTTCACAGCTCACGCCATTCGGAACACCACAACGTTATGGTGTGTCCGAGCGTCGTAACCGTACTTTATTTTGATATGGTGCGATCAATGATGTCTCTTACCGATTTACCAATATCGTTTTGGGGTTATGCATTAGAGACAATTGCATTCACGTTTAATAGGGCACCATCTAAATCCGTTGAGGCGACACCATATGAACTATGGTTTAACGATAAACCTAAAACATCGTTTCTTAAAAGTTTGGAGTTGTGATGCTTATGTGAAAAAGTTTTCACCGATAAGCTCAAACCCAAATCGAGAAGTGCGTCTTCATAGAATACCCAAAGGTAACTATTGGGTACACCTTCTATCACAGATCCGAAGGCAAGTTTTTCGTTGCTAAGATGGATCCTTTCTAGAGAAGAAGTTTCTCTCGAAAGAAGTGAGTGGGAGGAAAGTAGAACTTGATGAGGTAATTATACCTTCTCCCTTATTGGAAAGTAGTTCATCACGTAAATCAGTTCGGTGATTCCTACACCAATTAGTGAGGAAGTTAATGATGATGATCATGAAACTTCAGATCAAGTTACTACCAAACCTCGTAGGTCTTCCAGAGTAAGATCCGCACCAGTAGTAGTACGGTAATCATATTACGGAAGTCATGTTACTAGACCATGATGAACCTACGAACTATGAGGAAGCGATGATGAGCCCAGATTCATGAAATGGCTTGAGGCCATAAAATCTGAGATATGATCCATGTATGAGAACAAAAGTATGGACTTTGATTGACTTGCTCGATGATCAGCAAGCCATGTTAAATAAATGGATCTTCAAGAGGAAGACGGACAGTGATAGTAGTGTTACTATCTACAAAGCTCGACTTGTCACAAAAGGGTTTTCGACAAGTTCAAGGTGTTGACTACAATGAGATTTTCTCAACTGTAGCGATGCTTAAGTCTGTCCGAATCATGTTAGCAATTGCCGCACTTTATGAAATCTGGCAAATGGATGTCAAAACTACATTCTTTAATGGATTTATTAAAGAAGAGTTGTATATGATGCAACCAGAAGGTTTTGTCAATCCTAAAGGAGCTAACAAAATGTGCAAGCTCCAGCGATCCATCAATGGACTGGTGCAAGCATCTCGGAGTTGGAATATACGCTTTGATGTGTTGATCAAAGCATATGATTTTATCTGAGACTTTTTGGAAAGGCCTGTATTTACAAGAAAGTGAGTGGGAGCACTACAGCCTTTACGATAAAGTATATGTGAATGACATATTGTTGATCAGAAATAATGTAGAATTATTACGCAAAGCATAAAGGAGTGTTTGAAAGGAGTTTTTCAAAGAAAGACCTCGGTGAAGCTGCTTACATATTGAGCATCAAGATCTATAGAGATAGATCAAGGCGGCTTGATAAGTTTTTCAATGAATACATACCTTGACAAGATTTTGAAGTAGTTCAAAATGGAGCAGTCAAAGAAAGAGTTCTTACCTGTGTAACAAGGTGTGAGATTGAGTAAGACTCAAAACCCGACCACGGCGGAAGATAGAAAGAGAATGAAAGTCATTCCCTATGCATCGACCATAGGTTCTATAAAGTATGTCATCTGTGTACGGATCTATTGCATACCCTACCACTAAGCTTGGCAAGGGAGTGCAATAGTGATCTAGGAAGTAGATCAATGGACAGCGGTCAAAATTATCCTTAGTAGAATAAGGATGTGTTTCTCGATTATGGAAGTGAAAAAGGTTAGGTAAGTAAAGGGTTACGTCGATGCAAGTTTTAACACTAATCTAGATGACTCTGAATCTCAATCTGGATACATATTGTAAGTGGGAGCAATTAGCTAGAGTAGCCCCGTGCAGAGCATTGTAGACATAGAATATTTGCAAAATACATACGGCTCTGAATGTGACAGACCCGTTGACTAAAATTATCTCACAAGCAAAACATGATCACACCTTAGTACTCTTTGGGTGTTAATCACATGGCGATGTGAACTAGATTATCGACTCTAGTAAACCCTTTGGGTGTTGGTCACATGTCGATGTGAATTATGGGTGTTAACCACATATAGATGTGAACTATTGATGTTAAATCACATGGCGATGTGAACTAGATTATTGACTCTAGTGCAAGTGGGAGGCTGAAGGAAATATGCCCTAGAGGCAATAATAAAGTTATTATTTATTTCCTTATATCATGATAAATGTTTATTATTCATGCTAGAATTGTATTAACCGGAAACATAATACATGTGTGAATACATAGACAAGCAGTGTCACTAGTATGCCTCTACTTGACTAGCTCGTTAATCAAAGATGGTTATGTTTCCTAACCATAGACATGAGTTGTCATTTGATTAACGGGATCACATCATTAGGAGAATGATCTGATTGACATGACCCATTCCATTAGCTTAGCACCCGATCGTTTAGTATGTTGCTATTGCTTTTATCCATGACTTATGCATGTTCCTCTAACTATGAGACTATGCAACTCCGTTTACGGAGGAACACTTTGGGTACTACCAAGCGTCACAACGTAACTGGGTGATTATAAAGGAGTACTACAGGTGTCTCCAAAGGCAGATGTTGGGTTGGCGTATTTCGAGATTAGGATTTGTCACTCCGATTGTCGGAGAGGTATCTCTGGGCCCTCTCGGTAATACACATCACTAAGCCTTGCAAGCATTACAACTAATGAGTTAGGCTGTGAGATGATGTATTACGGAGCGAGTAAAGAGACTTGCGATGCTTGAGATTGAACTAGGTATTGGATACCGATGATCGAATCTCGGGCAAGTAACATACCGATGACAAAGGGAACAAAGTATGTTGTTATGCGGTTTGACCGATAAAGATCTTCGTAGAATATGTAGGAACCAATATGGGCATCCAGGTTCCGCTATTGGTTATTGACCAAGAATAGTTCTCGGTCATGTCTACATAGTTCTCGAACCCGTAGGGTCCGCTTGCAACAAGGTTTCGATGAGAGTTATATTATGAGTTTACATGTTTTGATGTAGAAGGAGTTGAGTCCCGGATGAGATCGGGGACATGACGAGGAGTCTCGAAATGGTCGAGACGTAAAGATTCATATATTGGATGATATGTTTAGGCCAAGGGGTCAAGCCCATGAGGCTTTAGGTTGGTGCAAAAGGAGTTTCTTGCGGAGGCCGAGGGGCCAAACGGAGACCTGGCGTCTGGCCTGGGCTAGACGCCGAGGCCCATGGCGTCTGGGCCGACGCCAAGGTTTGTGGCGTTTGGTCCTGGAGTCAGTGGGACTCTTGCCTTTCGGGCAAAACCGACTTTGAGGAGGCTTTTGCTCCAAGTTTCGACCGAGGGCTCAACATATAAATAGAGGGCAGGGCTAGCACCAAAGACACAACAATTGATCCCTTGGATCTCTTAGCCGTGTCGGTGCCCCCTCCACCATATTCCACCTCGGTCATATCGTCATGAGCTTAGGCGAAGCCTGCGCGGAGAAGTCATATCTTGGCGGAGCTTAGGCGAAGCCTGCATCGGTGGAGCATCATCATCGTCACCACGCCGTCAGGCCGACGGAACTCTCTCTCCCGAGCTTTCTTTGGATCGGAGCACGGGATCGTCATCGAGCTGAACGTGTGCGTAACTTCGGAGGTGCCGTGACGTTCGGTACTTGGATCGGTCGGATCGTGAAGACGACGACTACATCATCAACCGCGTTGTTATAACGCTTCGCTTACGGTCTCACGAGTGCGTGGACATACACTCTCCCTCTCGTTGCTATGCATCACCATGATCTTGCGTGTGCGTAGGAAATTTTTGAAATTACTACGTTTCCCAACACTAAGTGTTACATGATCCGAGTCGACTAGGCCGTGTCCGATCATCACGTGAGACGGGCTAGTCATCAACGCTGAACATCTCCATGTTGATCGTATCTTCCATACGACTCATGTTCGACCTTTCGGTCTCTTGTGTTCCGAGGACATGTCTGTACATGCTAGGCTCGTCAAGTTAACCCTAAGTGTTTATGCATGTGTAAAACTCTCTTACACCCGTTGTATGTGAACGTAAGGATCTATCACACCCGATCATCACGTGGTGCTTGAAGCATTTAACTTTAGCAACGGTGCCGCGATTAGGGGAACACTTTCTTGAAATTATTCTAAGGGATCATCTTATTTACTACCTCGTTCTAAGTAAACAAGATGCATAAACGTAGTAAACATCACATGCAATTATATAAAGTAGTGACATAATATGGCCAATATCATATAGCTCCTTCTATCTCCATCTTCGGGGCTCCATGATCATCTTGTCACCGGCATGACACCATGATCTCCATCATCATGATCTCCATCATCGTGTCTCCATGAAGTTGCTCGCCAACTATTACTTCTACTAATATGGCTAACACGTTTAGCAATAAAGTAAAGTAATTTACATGGCGTTGAATCAATGGCACGCAGGTCATACAATAATTAAGACAACTCCTATGGCTCCTGCCGGTTGTCATACTCATCGACATGCAAGTCGTGATTCCTATTACAAGAACATGATCTCATACATCACAATATATCATTCATCATTCATCACAACTTCTGGCCATATCACATCACATGACAATTGCTGCAAAAACAAGTTAGACGTCCTCTAATTGTTGTTGCATCTTTTATGTGGCTGCAATTGGGTTCTAGCAAGAACGTTTTCTTACCTACGAATAATCACAACGTGATTTTGTCAACTTCTATTTACCCTTCATAAGGACCCTTTTCATCTAATCCGCTCCAACTAAAGTAGGAGAGACAGACACCCGCTAGCCACCTTATGCAACTAGTGCATGTCAGTCGGTGGAACCTGTCTCACGTAAGCGTACGTGCAAGGTCGGTCCGGGCCGCTTCATCCCACAATACCGTTGAAGCAAGAAAAGACTAGTAGCGGCAAGCAAGTTGACAAGATCTACGCCCACAACAAAATTGTGTTCTACTCGTGCAATAGAGAACTACGCATAGACCTAGCTCATGATGCCACTGTTGGAGAACGTTGCAGAAAATTAAAAAAATTCCTATGGTTTCACCAAGATCCATCTATGAGTTCATCTAAGCAACGAGTCATGGGAGAGAGATTGCATCTACATACCACATGTAGATCGCGTGCGGAAGCGTTCGAGGGAACGGGGATGATGGAGTCATACTCGCCGTGATTCAAATCACCGATGACCAAGTGCCGAACGGACAGCACCTCCGCGTTCAACACACGTACAGAACGGACGACGTCTCCTCCTTCTTGATCCAGCAAGGGGGAAGGAGAGGTTGAGGAAGAAGGCTCCAGCAGCAGCATGACGGCGTGATGATGGTGGAGAGGCAGTACTCCGACAGGGCTTCGCCAAGCACTCAACAGAGGAGGAGAGGTGTTGGGGAGGGGAGGGGCTGCGCCTTGGATGTGTCTTGCAGCCCTCCCCTCACCCCTCTATTTATAGGGGAAGGGGAAACGGGGCCGGCCCCTCTAGATGAGATCTAGAGGGGCCCGGCGGCCGAGGGAGGGCTTGCCCCCAAGCAAGGGGCGCCCCCAATAGTGTTCCCCCAACCCTAGGCGCATGGGCCCAAGGGGCGCCCAGCCCTCCAGGGGGCTGGTTCCCTGCCTTGCGGCTCATGAGGCCCTCCGAGAGGGGTGGCCCTCCCGGTGGACCCGGAACCTCTCCGGTGGCCAGTACAATACCGATATGCCCCGAAAATTTCCGGTGTCCGTATGACAACTTCCCATATATAAATCTTCACCTCCGGACCATTCCGGAACTCCTCGTGACGTCCGGGATCTCATCCGGGACTTCGAACAACATTCGGTAATCACATACAAGTCTTCCTAATAACCCTAGCGTCACCGAACCTTAAGTGTGTAGACCCTACGGGTTCGGGAGACATGCAGACATGACCGAGACGACTCTCCGGTCAATAACCAACAGCAGGATCTGGATACCCATGTTGGCTCCCACATACTCCTCGATGATCTCATCGGATGAACCACGATGTCGAGGATTCAAGCAACCCCGTATACTATTCCCTTTGTCAGACGGTATGTTACTTGCACGAGATTCGATCGTCAGTATACCAATACCTTGTTCAATCTCGTTACCGGCAAGTCACTTTATTAAATACCGTAATGCATGATCCCGTGACGGACACTTGGTCACTTTGAGCTCATTATGATGATGCACTACCGAGTGGGCCCAGTGATACCTCTCCGTGTCTGGAGTGACAAATCCAGTCTCGATCCGTGTCAACCCAGCAGACACTTTTGGAGATACTGTAGTGCACTGTATAGTCACCCGATTACGTTGTGACGTCTGGTACACCCAAAGCACTCCTACGGTATCCGGAGTTACACGATCTCATGGTCTAAGGAAGAGATACTTGACATTGGAAAAGCTCTAGCAAAACGAACTACACGATCTTGTGCTATGCTTAGGATTGGGTCTTGTCCATCACATCATTCTCCTAATGACGTGATCCCGTTATCAATAACATCCAATGTCCATAGTCAGGAAACCATGACTATCTGTTGATCAACGAGCTAGTCAACTAGAGGCTCACTAGGGACATGTTGTGGTCTAAGTATTCACACGTGTATTACGATTTCCGGATAATACAATTATAGCATGAATAAAAGACAATTATCACGAACAAGGAAATATAATAATAAACCTTTTATTATTGCCTCTAGGGCATATTTCCAACATAACTCTCATGGTAGTTCATTCTCTAGACGTAGAGAAAGATCTATTTAGACCAAGAGATGATGGAAATGAGATATTGGGACTCAACGTTCCATAATGCCATTAGATCCACCAAACACAGTTGATTGGTACTCAAGAATATCTTTCGATATCTTCAAGGCATCAAATATCTTGTCCTGGTTTTTCAGTTTCACAGAAATGTGAACACCGATATCATTGGATACATCGACTGGATCCCCACTATCCCAGATCATAGACAAGCTTAGTGTTCCTACTAGTTGTGGTAGCTCTCTCATGAAGAGTCTTCGAAACAGACCTCATGACTACATCCACCAACGATTATCTCAACGATAATGTTGCTTGTGTTGCCCGGATGCAAACATGTTACTAATAAGAAATATTTTTATATTGCATATCTTGCAAGTCAAATCATGCAAATAATTTGTTCACCAAGTCTCTACCAACTTTTACATTTCAGAAACATGTTCATGGAATTGGTATGTGACGGCTATGAAATTTGCAAGAATCAGGGGAAGTACCTTCCTGAATTGTTCCTGTTCAAAGCATCATATTATACTCTTTTTTCCTTCATGAGTTTACTTTACAGGTTCTCACAAAGGTTTTTAATGAGGTAATATGATAGAGGCAAAGGTGTCCCGTCTTTTGATGAGATGATGGATATCGCTTTGGTGGTAATCGACTTTGACGATCCGACTACGAACGTGCGAGGACGTCGCGCCTTAGCAATCGCTAAACCAACTCCGAGAGGTTATCGACCACGCCGGAGCACGATCAATCTGACCACGAGGGTATGTTTCCTGCAAGCAAACGAAGAACAAGCAAGAAACTAAGATTGCAATCTGGATATTGCGAATATAAGATGAAAGCTTTATTGATCAAGGTGGGGTTCTGTGACGCCTTTGTCTGGTCGTTGAACACAAACGAAGTACGCGAAGTTGCAGCTATGGCGAACTTTCAATCTAAACAAAACCCAAAGTCTAAATGGTGCCCTAAGGGCTGTATATATGGAGGAAGAGAGGGAGAATTTCGTGGCCCTTGGGGAAGGGGTCCGAAACCAACCCTATCTCTTGTTTCCCCACACATACGGACTCTAAAAACAGCCTATACTTATGTATTTCGAAATTACATGGGCCTGGCCCAATAATAAGGTGACGCAGCACCTAGAATAGCCTCTGGACGAAATTTATGAAGTGGCATCTTGTATATTTCGTCCAAGGCTCCATTCACTCCTTATGGTGGCTTCAAAGTCCTGAAATCATCACTTGTAACTCCGTTCTTGTTCCCCTTGCGCATGCCATCAACTCCATGCTTGTTCTTGCTCCAATGTTCATCCTTCTCCAAGCTAGGCCCTTCATTTGTAAGCAAAACAAATGTATCCAATTTAGGCAGCATCATATTCTCATGAACATTAGAATCATTACCAAGAAACGAAAGTACCTGGTAATTTAATAGGCGTGCGTGAGCTCTAGTAATTGGTCCATTATATGTAATAGTAGGGGCTATGGGTGTAACAATGGTATTGATGTCCTCATCATCCTCCCCTTCTTGAAATGAAGTCGTCCTCGACGGAAGCTCATCTTCCTCACCCAAATAAGGCTTCAAATCTGCAATGTTAAAAGTGGGACTAACCCTGCGAGGCAGCTCAAGTTTATATGCATTATCATTTATTTTCTCTAACACCTTAAATGGACCATCAAGACGTGGCATTAGCTTTGATTTGCGCAAATTAGGAAACCCATCCTTACATAAATGTAACCAAACAAGATCTCCGGTGCAAACACAACATGTTTTCTACCCTTATCTCCAAAGAAGTTTATATTTAGCATTCATACGCTCAATGTTTTCCTTAGTTAACTCATGCATTTTTAAAATCAATTCAGCACGTTCTTTAGCATCAAAATTAACCTTCTCCGAAGATGGAAGAGGCAACAAATCAATAGGTGCACGAGGGAGGAAACCATACACAATTTCAAAAGGGCACATCTTAGTAGTAGAATGCAATCGATTATAAGAAAATTCAATATGAGGCAAGCATTCTTCCCACATTTTCTTATTCTTCTTCAAAACAGCCCTAAGCATAGTAGACAATGTTCTATTGACTACTTCAGTTTGTCCATCAGTTTGGGGGTGACAAGTAGTACTAAAAAGGTGTTTAGTCCCCAACTTAGCCCATAAACATCTCCAAAAGTGGCTAAGAAATTTAATATCACGATCTGAAACAATAGTATTGGGCACACCATGCAAGCGAATAATTTCACGAAAGAACAAATCAACAACATTAACGGCATCATCGCTTTTATGACATGGTATAAAGTGTGCCATTTTTTAGAACCTATCCATGACAACAAATATGCTATCCCTCCCCCTCTTTGTTCGAGGTAAACCTAAAACAAAGTCCATAGATATATCCTCCCAAGGAACACTAGGTACAGACAAAGGCATATATAAACCATGAGGATTGAGTCGTGACTTAGCTTTTTGACATGTAGTGCAGCGAGCAATATAACGCTGAACATCGAGTCTCATCTTTGGCCAAAAGAAATGTGTAGCAAGTACGTCCTCCGTCTTCTTCACGCCAAAGTGTCCCATTAATCCCCCTCCATGCGCCTCCTGCAACAACAAAAGACGAATAGAGCTAGCTGGAATGCATAGCTTGTTAGCACGAAACACAAATCCATCATTAACGACGAACTTGTTCCATGTTCTCCCTTCTTTACAATTCTGCAATACACCATTAAAATCAGCATCATGCACATATTGATCTTTGATGGTCTCCAAACCAAATATTTTAAAGTCAAGTTGTGAAAGCATAGTATAGCGACGAGACAATGCATCAGCAATAACATTTTCTTTACCCTTCTTGTGTTTAATAACATAAGGGAAAGTCTCAATGAATTCAACCCATTTAGCATGTCTATGATTCAGTTTAGCTTGACTTTTAATATGTTTCAAAGATTCATGATCAGAATGTATAACAAATTCTTTGGGCCATAAATAATGTTGCCATGTCTCTAAAGTCCGAACAAGAGCATATAATTCTTTATCATAAGTAGAATAATTCAGACTAGGCCCACTCAATTTTTCAGAAAGGTATGCAACAAGTTTGCCATCTTGTAATAACACACCTCCTAATCCAATTCCACTAGCATCACATTCAAGCTCAAAAGTCTTAATAAAATCAGGAAGTTGGAGTAAAGAAGCATGTGTCAACTTATCTTTCAATACCGTGAAGGCTTCTTCCTGTGCGGTACCCCAAACAAAAGGCACATCCTTCTTTGTAAGCTCATTGAGAGGTGCAGCAATGGTGCTGAAATCTCTCACAAAACGCCTATAGAATCCAGCAAGGCCAAGAAAACTCCTCACTTGTGTGACCGTTTTGGGCTGCGGCCAACTCTCAATAGCTTCAATCTTGGCTTTATCAACTTCAATTCCCTGTGGAGTAATGAAAGTGCTAGTTATCGACTAGAGGAGGGGTGAATAGGCGATTTTTAGGGAAGTCTTCAAAACACGGATGTTTCTAAGACAAACAATAGAAATGACCTAATTGATATGCAGCGGAAGATAAACTACAACAAGCAAGCCATAGTCAAGTATGCAATAAAGTGAACGGACAAGACTAATAGCAGCTATGTAGTAAGGATCAGGATGGAAGATAGTATGAAGCCAAACAACGATAGTAGTCAAGCAATGAAGTCAAACACATAAGACATATAATCAATGACTTCACGAAGACAAACTCAAGGTAAAGGAGGGAAGGGATAGAACCAGTCACTTGTTGAAGACATAGGATTTGTTGGACCAGTTCGATTCTTTGTGACAAGCTGTACATCCAGTTAGGGAGGCTAAGATTCAACTTAGAAGATCGCGTCTTCACCTTATTCCCCTTGAGCTAAGGACACACAGTCCTCGCCCAATCACTTTGGTAAGTCTTCAAGATAGACTTCCGAACCTTCACAGACTGCGTTCACTGGCAATCCACAATGACTCTTGGATGCTCAAAGCGCGGCGCCTAACCGGTGGAGGATTCAGGTCCTCAAGTGTAATAAGTCTTGGTCACCTGAGGCATGAAGGACTTCAGTGATGCCTAACACTCTTTGTCTCTGGGTGTTTGGGCTTTGTCCTCGCAAGGATTTTTCTCTCTCAAAGGCTTCGAGGTGGGTTGCTCTCAAACGACAAAAGTCGTGCCCTAACTCTGAGCAGCCATCAATTTATGGTGTAGGGGGTGGGCTATTTATAGCAACTAGGCAACCCGACCTGTTATGTCCGAAATGACCACAGGTCACTAAGGAACTGACACGTGTTCCAACGGTCGATTTCAAACACACACGTCAACTTTACTTGGGCTACAAGCAAAAGCTGACTCATCCGACTTCTGGATAAGTTTTGCTCTCATTGTCTTGGCTCGAAGACATAGGATTCAGGTTGAGCATCACTTGATCAATCGACTATGATCACTTGGACCCCACTTAACAGTACGGTGGTTCCTATGACTCAACAAAGAAGAAAAGGAAACAACGAAACAACACAGTCTTCGCGCTCCATAGTCTTCACTCAATGTCTTCTCATGTCATAGTCTTCAATGTGAATATCTTCACATACCACCATTGTCGTCAATGTCTTCATACATTTTAGGGGTCATCTCCTAGAGGTAAACCGAACAATGAGGGACACTACCTGCGTTATCCTGCAATTCTCACAAACGCATTAGTCCCTCAACCACATTTGTCATCAATACTCCAAAACCAACTAGGGGTTGCACTAGATGCACTTACAAGTAACAACATAGCCAAGAAAATACACTCGGTCGATGCAAAAGGTGCACTTCCCAAGGTTACCAAACAAACGTGCATCACGTAGAGCAATAAAAATAGCACATAAATGTTCCAAATGTTCCTCCAAAGATCTGCTATAAATCAATATGTCATCAAAGTAAACTACCACAAATCGTCCAATAAAAGCACGTAAAACTTCGTTCATTAATCTCATGAAAGTACTAGGTGCATTAATTAACCCAAAAGGCATGACTAACCACTCATATAATCCAAACTTAGTTTTAAATGTTGTTTTCCATTCATCCCCCAATTTCATACGAATTTGATGGTATCCACTACGCAAATCAACTTTGGAGAAAATAGTAGAGCCACTTAATTCATCAAGCGTATCATCTAGCCTAGGAATAGGATGCCGATAACGAATAGTAATATTATTAATGCCTTTACAATCAACACACATACACGATGTACCATCCTTTTTTGGCACTAGAATAATAGGAACAACACAAGGACTAAGGGATTCGCGTATATAACCTTTATCGAGCAGCTCCTGTACTTGATGCATAACCTCCTTCGTCTCCTATGGATTGGTATGGTATGGTGCACGGTTAGGTAGCGATGCACCGGGAATTAAGTCAATTTGATGCTCAATCCCTCAAATAGGTGGTAATCCCAGTGGCACGTCTTGTGGGAAGGCGTCGTGAACTCCTGCAAAATGTTAGTGACAGCAGGGGGCAAATAGGAAGGCACGTCCTCGAATGAAAATAATGCCTCTTTGCACACAAAAGCATAGCAAACAGATTTGCTAAAATCTAGCTCATCAATATCAGATTTGGTGGCACGGAAACATGCACTTTTCAATTTAATTTCAGAAGCAACAGTAGATGGTTTATTATTAGGCTTCATTTGTTGCTCAAATTCTTTTGCCACAATCTGATTTTCACTCTTATTTTTCTCCTGTTTTGCTTTATTAGCTCTATTAATATCATCTTTCAAAATAGAATCAGGAGTCATAGGAAGCAAAGTAATATTTTTATCCTTATGAACAAGAGTATACTGATTGTTTCTACCATGGTGTACAAATTTTTTATCAAATTGCCATGGTCTACCAAGTAATAAGGAACATGCTTGCATAGGTACCACATCACAATCAACATAATCAGCATATGTAGAGATACTAAAGTGCACACGAACAAAGTGCGTGTTACCTTAACCTTGCCGCTGTTGTTGAACCATTGGATGTAGTAAGGATGTGGATGTGGTCTTGTGGTGAGAGATAACTTCTCCACCATCTCCATGCTAGCCAAGTTGTTGCAGCTCCCTCCATCTATGATGACGTGAATAGAACGTTCCTTCACAACTCCCTTTGTATGGGACAAATTATGCCTCTGATTTTGTTCAGCTTGTGTAACCTGCACACTCAAAACACGTTGAGCAACTAAACATTCATACACATCGGCATCTTCAGCCATGTATTGCGTCTCATGATCAGAATCATCTCCGCCATGTTCTTCATGTGTTATAAGAGCCAAAGTCTCCTCATCATAGTCACTAGCGGACTCATACCCACCATCCTCAGTAGCAATCATCACACGCTGAGATTTGCATTCTCTCGCAAAATGTCCTCTTCCTTACAACGATGACAAATAATATCACTTGTGTGCCCTCTTGACGCCATGGAAGAAGAAGAGCTTTGTGCAGGCCCGATGTGTGCTCTTGGCGAGATAGTGGTGGTTGTGTACGCTTTCTTGTATCACGGTTGGAGGTGGCTTTGAAGGAGGTGATGGTGCGGTGGAAGTAGATGATGCACGTGGTGTCCATGATGAAGGTCGACCTGCGAGAAAAGTTAGTTCGCGCCAATGCATGTCGATCCTGCACTTCACGTTCGACTTTACAAGCAAGATGGAATAAACGAGTGATATTATTATAATCCTTATAGTCTAGAATGGTGCGAATCTCTCTATTTAATCCACCCGGAAAAGCGTGCAAGCATAGCTTCATTCTCCTCAACAATACCACATCTAATCAAGCGGTTTGTAATTCTGATAATATTCTTCTACGAATTTTTCCTTGTCTTAAGCGCTGCACTTGTTGAAGTAATTCACGCTGAGAATATGGTGGAACCCAACGAGTACGCATAGCAGTTTTCAAAGCAGCCCGAGTAGCTGGAAGAGGATATAATCTACAATGTTGAGACCACCAAACACACGCAAAGCTAGTGAAAGCGAAACAATGGCGAGAACACGTCTCTCCTCAGGATATTGTAAACATGTAAATCGTTGTTCAGTTTCTAACTCCCAAGTAAGATATATATATCAGGAACATATCTACCCTCAAATGGTGGAATATTCAATTTCAGTTTTGGGAGATGGTCATGATCTCGTACTGAGGAGCCCTAACATTGCCATTATTTGCATGTGGGCGACACGGTGGTTGTGGTCTTTGGTGGTTGCACGTAGTTCTGATTTTGATGAACTTCATCCTCGTAATCTCCCACATAATCCTCCTCCTCCGCATCGGCAGGAGCCACAGAAGTATCAACAGCAGCACCAACAGTTTGGCCAAGCGCAAGAGGGACACGGCTCGCTCGGCGGAGGGTTGTTTCGCGACGTGGAGGTAGTAGTAGTAGTTGTTGTTGTTGTTGTTGTTGTTGTTGTAGAGGTGCGTTAGGTGCAGCCGGTGGTGGTGGTGGAATACGCGCGAGCAATTCATTAAACTTGTTATCGAGCTTTGTTTCGAACGTCTTCTCCATGCCATCTATCTTCTCCATGGCCTCTTCAAATCTGTTTAGCACATCTTGCACTGTCCACTCATCATTTGCTGAAATTTATCATGCAACTCCTTATTCGTCATATGTTCTCCCGGTCGGTCTAAATGGCTTGTGATCTGGCATGGTTAGCGACAATAGAAACACACAAGAATATGATCCTACAAACTACTAACAAGAGGTGGTGGTGGGTGTCACGAAACCATCAAGCAAATCTCAAATTCTTACCAGTTCTTACCCAACAGCAGGCGGTGATCGGCAACCGTTGTAGTCAAAACTCTCAAAGCTTGGATAGAAGCGATTACGGGGAGAGTCAAACGCATGGCGTAGATGTATGTGGAGCTGGGAAGGCTTATAATATGGTAGCAAAAGGGTCAGCAATAATCAATTCGGAGATGCAAAGTTGAATAAACACTCAATGGCGATCTTGTCTTTGGTCCTAGGCTAGACCGTACTAGAGACGCGAGCCTAGAACACCAACAAAATCACGGCGCTGCACGTAAACAAGGGAGGAGCACACTCTGAATTTTTTTCTCTCTTTTTTTTCACTTTTTTTTGCACTTTTTTGCACTTTTTTTTGCTCCGCAACAAATTTTTTTCGAAAAAGTCTACAAATGGCCTAAAAACTGCCTAGCCATAATTTTCTAGACTTAGTTTTTTTTTAAACTGGAACTATTTTTCTACTGCGGGTAGCACGGAAGTTGGGGAGTCCTTCTCTGTCACGACTCGGAGTATGGCGTGATCTGGAAAACCAAAACAGAGTAACAAAATACTGGACTCGGAATAGGACTGGTGGCGGAGATGAAACTGGTGGAACTCGGACTGGTGGCGGAGATGAATTTGGTGGAACTCGGACTGGTGGCGGGTATATGTTGGCGTATATGGACTCGGATTGACGGTGAATATGTGGTGGTGGTATATGGCAGCGGTGTGAAGTTGGCGGTGGTGGTATATGGCAGCAGCGACGATGATGATGCGGTGGTGATATATGGCAGCAGCAACGTGACAATCTGTGAACAGAACTCGAAACTCTAAAGGACTAGACGCTAAGATCAGCAACTAGACACGACGATGCAACCACAAATTCAACAAAGCAAATACATAAAAGATTATGCAAAGGCTCAGATTGGTTCGGATGGGATGAACTAACCCTAATTTTTTTTGGCTTTTTCGTGGACTATAGGTATGAAGAACAGACTCGATCTAAACTATGAAAACTGTAAAATCTCACCGAGCAACCTGGAAATCTGATACCACTTGATAGAGGCAAAGGTGTCCCGTCTTTCGATGAGATGATGGATATCGCTTTGGTGGTAATCGACTTTGACGATCCGACTACGAACGTGCGAGGACGTCGTGCCTTAGCAATCGCTAAACCAACTCCGAGAGGTTATCGACCACGCCGGAGCACGATCAACCTGACCACGAGGGTCTGTTTCCTGCGAGCAAACGAAGAACAAGCAAGAAACTAAGATTGCAATCTGGATATTGCGAATATAAGATGAAAGCTTTATTGATCAAGGTGGGGTTACGTGGCGCCTTTATGCAGTCGTTGAACACAAATGAAGTATGCGGAGTTGTAGCTATGGCGAACTTTTAATTTAAACAAAACCCAAAGTCTAAACGGTGCCCTAAGGGTTGTATATATGGAGGAAGAGGGGGGGGGGGGATTTCGTGGCCCTTGGGGAAGGGGTCCGAAACCAACCCTATCTCTTGTTTCCCCACACATACGGACTCTAAAAACAGCCTATACTTATGTATTTCGAAATTACATGGGCCTGGCCCAATAATAAGGTGACGTGACACCTAGAATAGCCTCTGGACGAAATTTATGAAGTGGCATCTTGTATATTTTGTCCAAGGCTTCATTCACTCCTTATGGTGGCTTCAAAGTCCTGAAATCATCACTTGTAACTCCGTTCTTGTTCCCCTTAGCATGCCATTAACTCCATGCTTGTTCTTGCTCCAATGTTCATCCTTCTCCAAGCTAGGCCATTCATTTATAAGCAAAACAAATGTATCCAATTTAGGCAACATCATATTCTCATGAATATTAGAATCATTACCAAGAAACGAAAGTACCTGGTAATTTAATTGGCGTGCGCGAGCTCTAGTAATTGGTCCATTATATGTAATAGTAGGGGCTATGGGTGTAACAATGGTATTGATGTCCTCATCATAATATCAACATGACATCATATGTCATACTTTCTATTTTCCCCGCCGGGGTTTTTAGGAAAGTATATATGACATATTTTATTGTTCTCTTAATTCTATGGGTTTTCTCATATTGAGTTGGAAGAGGCAATAATCATTTATGTTGCGCCATTTTTCTTTTTATTTTTTCCACTGGGTTTGCAGGGGTTTTTGGCAACATAACAAACACTATGTTCCTCACATTTTTCCCACTGCGTTTTTTGAGAAACTTATATATAGATGATGATACCACTTAAACAAGCGGAGATTAGGGAAAGTGTTACAATTAAACAAATGTTTAATTGGAAGGAAATCTTCCCTTGCTAACTGTCACCTGTTGGCGACCGGCGCGACCCTTCCTTAGGCTCGCTAACCGACGCTACTCGCGTCCCTCCGTGCCATCGCGTCCCTTCGGGACCTATATATTGTGTAATTGTATCATCAATAAAGAAGAGAGTTGAATCATTTTGTTTGTGCCATCGCGTCCTTTCGGGACCTATATATTGTGTAATCGTATCATCAATAAAGAAGAGAGTTGAATCATTTTGTTTGTCTCTCGTTGTCTCTCGATTTCTTCTAACATTATTTATGGACAAACTGTGCTACTGGACACAGGGGAAGAAAACGAAGAGGATGTTTGATGAGCAGGGTGTGACGCCCGGGTTATTAAGCTACGGTAATCCCCGCTAATGATGCCACGTCACCTCTGTCACTGTAGTTAAGCACGGGTTAATTCAAAACTGTTTCGAAATTCAAATTCAAATTTATGATGACAATAAAAGTTTTCAAAAAATTAAAACTAAAAAGTTCGGTGGTTGTCTAATATTACAAAGTTAATTATGGTGGGGTGCACACATTTTTATAAAGTTTCTGGATATTTTAAATAAATTAAAACAGAAAAGAAAAAAAATAAGAAAAGGTAAAGAAAACAAAAAAGGGAGAGGGGAGAAAACCCCTTGGCCCAACTGGGCCAAGCCCCGCCCACTGGCCAGCTGGCCCGCCCAGCCCGGCCTTCCCTTATTCCCCCGGTCGATGGAAACCCTAGCCCGCACCCATTCCCCGATCCTCCTCCTCCTCCCTCACTTGGTGGATCGGGATCCGCCGTTCCGTCGCACGCCGGGCGACCCACCGCCCGTCCGCACCTCCTCCTCCTCCCGACCGGCCGGCAGGCGCCAGAACCCTCGCCGCCTCGGGGCCGCCCCGCGACCACCTCGCCGAGCGCCTCCCGCCCTCCTCCTCGCCGGTCGCCCCGACCACCCCGGGCCTGCTTCCGAGACCCCACGCTTCCCCACCGTGAGCTCTCCCTTCCCCTTCGCTCCCCGATCCCCACAGGGATCGATCTGTCTCCTCGTCCCCTCCCGTGCGCCACCACGCGCCCCGTCGCCCGGCTCGGCGCGCCCAGCATTCTCCCTCCCTTGGGACCCCCAGCGGAGCTCCTCGCCGCCTCGGCGCTTGTTGAGGAGGCCCGTCTGAACCACGGCCCAGCGAGCATGCCGCGCCGAGGGTCGCCATCGCCGCCACGCCGGGTTCTTGCCGCACCGCGCCTCCCTCTCGCCCGGCCTGCCACCCCGGCCCCGTGGCGTGCTCCCAAGCGAGTTCGAACCACCCGCCCGCCTCCGCCGCTCGCGGCGCCGTTTCCGGCCAGTCGGCCGTGCCCACCGATGGGCCGTCCTCCCCACTTTCTTGCCTTGCGCGCCCTTTTGGCCGCGGACGGATTCCGGCGAGTCGGCGCCACTCTCCTTGTGAGCATGGGAGATCCCCAGCGCCCGGCCGGCGTGGCCGACCGAACCACCACAGGTCAGCTGACCCGTGGGCCCTAGGGGCCGACGACTGATGACCCGATCGGCCAAGGTGGAGGCACCCCACACTATGACATGGGGGCCCCACCCCTGAGCGTTTTTAAAATAAAAGAAAAAGGAAAAGGAAATTAAATAAATATAATTAATAAAATAAAATGAATAAAATTAATTAATTAAGTAAATAATTAATTTAATTAATCTGATTAATTAACCTAATGGCTAATTAACCTAATTAACTCATTAATTAAACTAAACTAGGGTAATTAGTGAGCGACCAGCGATTTAACGGGACCCACTTGACAGGTTGACCAAGTCAACCTGTTGATCTTGACGTCGGCATGACCTCATCGACGGCGTCATAATTCCATTTTCGAATTAATTAATTAATTAATTAAATTCGAAATTAATAAAATCTTTAAAAATCATATCTTTTAATCCGTAACTCGGATTAAAATATTTTCAACATGAAAGTTGCTCGAGCAGCGGGGCCGAATCCGGATCACGCTTGATCCGTTAAATCCGCCACACACCACGACTTATCGAACCTGCAACTTTCCCCCTCGGCTCCTCTGCGAAAACACGAAACAAGGAATACTTTCTGGATGTTTCCCCATAACGATACCACCTCATACCACGTTAGGGCACGCCTAGCATCGTTACTTGGCATGTCATGCATCAATATGCATCTTTTTACATGGTATTCATTGTTTCTTCCCCCTCTTCTCTTCGGTAGACTACGAGACCGATGTTCTGCTTTGCTTGATTCGACTCTGGAGTTGTGACCCCTCTCTCTTGCCCGAGCAACCAGGCAAGCCCCCCTTGATCACGGATATCGCCTACTCTTCTCTATCTGCTTGCATTAGAGTAGTGTAGCATATTCTTTGCTTTCGAGATACTCCTATCTTTCTTTGCATAGCATGTCCTTGTTACTCTTGTTGTTACCTTACGCAATCCTATATGCTTAGTATAGGATGCTAGTACTTTCATCTGTGGCCCTACATTCTTGTCCGTCTGCCGTGCTATACTATCGGGCCGTGATCACTCGGGAGGTGATCACGGGTATATACTATATACTTATGCATGATACATGTGGAGACTAAAGTCGGGTCGGCTGATGGAGCACCCGCGAGTGGATCTTGAGGCGGAGCGGCAGGGCAGGTTGAGACCGCCTAGGAGAGAGGTGGGCCTGCCTGTTCGGGCGTTCATGGTTACTTAACACGCTTAACGAGATCTTGGTATTTGATCTGAGTTGGCTACGAGCTTATACGCACTAACCAACTACGTGGGAAAGATATGGGCACTCGGCGTCGTGGTATCACCAAGCACTTGAGACGTCGGCTGACGAGCGGCGCGCCGAATTGACTGGAACGCCACTAGGCTAGGTGCGCTTTCGGCCGCCCTGCAACGTCTTGAGGTGTGCTCGAGCGATGGGCTCGAGACCCTGGCGCTTAGGTTTAGACCGGCGTCTTGGCCTCTCTGTTGTGCCTAGGTGGGGCTGCGGCGTGTTGATCTTCCGCGGCGGGCATGACCGAGGAAAGTGTGTCGGCCAAATGGGATCAAGCGTGTTGGGTAAGTTGGTGCACCCTGCAGGTGAAGTTAATCTATTGAATAGCCGTGATCTTGATGTAGCAGGGCGACTTGGAGTTGTACCTTGAGCTTATGACAACTAGAACCGGATACTTGATAAAACACACCCTTCCAAGTGCGGATACAACCGGTGGTCGCTCTCTCTCGGGGATATGAGGAGGGATCGCGGGTAGGATTATTGCTATGTGATGTTACTTGGAGGACTTGGATGGCCCTCTTCTACATTGCAAAGACGGTGACCAGCGTAGTCTTCGTTAAGACTAGCTATCCCCTCTTATTACGGCATTCTGCGATTCAGTCCATCGATATGGCCCTTTACACATATATCCATGCATATGTAGTGTAGCTCCTTGCTTGCAGTACTTTGGATGAGTACTCACGGTTGCCTTGTTCCCCTTTTCCCCCTACCTCTACTCGATTGTCTGCAACTTGACGATGGAGCCAGAGCAGATGCCACCGTCGGCGACTACTACTGGAGGTGCCTACTACTACGTGCAGCCCAGCGGCGACCAGGAGTAGCTTAGGAGGATCGAGGCGGGAGGCATGCGCCTCTTCGATCTGTATCCCGGTTTGTGCTAGCCATCTTATGGCAACTTGTTTAACTTATGTACGTACTTTCGAGATATTGTTGCTTCACGACTTCGTCTATGATCGAGCACTTGTATTCGAGCCCTCGAGGCCCACGGCTTGTATTATGATGCTTGCATGACTTATTTTATTTGTAGAGTTGTGTTGTGATATCTTCCGTGAGTCCTCGATCTTGATCGTACACATTTGCGTGCATGATTAGTGTCACGGTTGAATCGGGGCGTCTGAAGTTGGTATCGAGCCGATTGCTGTAGGAATCCCCTTCCACACTCCTTGGCGAAGTCGAGTCTAGACATTGCAAAACTTTTACTAACTTGGCTGTGTGCCTTACGGGCCCACGCCGCCATCGGGTGGTACTAGGATCTTTTACTCCTCGATCTTTACTCCGGGATTACGAACTCTCTTCTATTCGGGTTAAACGATTTTGCTAAAACAAAACTAACTTTAGGTTCTCGCGAGTACTTTCTCCGGAGAGCCCCTCACTTCAGATGATCGTCTACTAATCGGAAGATTAGAAGATACTCTCGATGTTCTCTCGAGACTTTGTGCCCATCACTTTTGCTATTCGACCACCGATAAATCCGTATGGAAAACTACTTACACTTGCCATTCATACGATCATCCCCATTGATCTTGTTATTACAAGATACCGAAGTTTTCTTTATTGTTCCGAGAATACCTTGTGCCTACCGCCTAGCAGTTCTTTGCCACATGAATACCCCTTCAAATAAATCCTCGCACTTGTCGAGTATCCGCTCATCGATTGTTCATGAGTTTCACAAAAGTCTTCAAAATACTATTCGATCTTCCGAAAATCCTCTGGAGCCTTTGGCTCTTGGAATTCTTGCTTGCTCGCATTATGGTTAATCCCATAAGTCTCGTAGTCTTATTGACATTCCTTGTCGTTATCATTTTGGGTCTATTGACTCAATATGTTTTGCGAATCTGGCATAATCATCATTGATCCTTATAAATTACCTTTCCGGCTGAGCTGCCATTCTTTTAACTGGAATTGGTTCTCGACCAGTCCAATTGTCGTTGATTGTACCCCTAATTCTATTCAGCTTATCCATTCTTGATCAGAGCATTTGCTCCTGATCCCTTGACTTGAAAATCATAATTACTTACTAATTAAGCGTTGAACTATTCAGCTGTTCTATAAACCGATGCATTTGCAATCTTTCTTCCTCTGATTGGGTATCGATACTCATATCAGCCCACTCGTGGATCGCCATATCCGCTGTTGGGTTATTATCCGACAGTGTCCTTCATAATTAATCACTTTGTGAGTTCCTTCTCCGATACATAATGCCTTTGGTAAATTGTATCCTTTCCTTTTGTCAACCATGCTCTGCTTTCGAGCTGGTGGTATTTACTATTGAAGCTTGTGGTATATGTTTCCATGATACCCTGACGGGTTGAACCTATGCCTTCCTTTATATGTGTGAACTCGGAAGTTTTCACGAGTCATACTCATCTGGTATTTCACCAGGTAAAACTTTCAACACTAATGCCTTTATCAAAGCGAGAAGTGAATGGAAGGTTATACATTGAAGAAGTGGGAGTCGACCTTGAACTTTGTGTTCATGCCCATGGACACGATGTAGATCCTATCATGGAAACTTCTTGTAATAATAACTAATTTCTTGGTAAATATCATCTGGTATCTGTGAATTGATCCTACGCAACCGTGGTTCCGACCATGTTGTTCTCCCTTGATTCTATTTCTCAGACAAGTTAGAGTACTTGTCTTCTGCAGAGCATTACCCCAGTCCAACCTCTAGTTTGATCTGTCGTTGAGTGTTACCCCCTGGTATCTCGAGATTATCATGGAACTGCATAACTTCTTATGAGTTCTTCATCAAGTGCTACCTTCCCACTGATTTCCAAATTTTCACGGGCTCTGAGTTATTAAACACTCAAAGACACCAATAAGCGAACCGAGTCCGCACTCACGGTTCAACAACTCTTGGTAAGCTTCTATAAATGCGTGTTTGTACCCGATCACATCATTCCTAGCCTGTTTGGCTATATCATTGTCGTGATGATTTTAACTGTGCTACCTGGTCCTTCTTCTCGGAGCACAATTTTTGACGATGAACTAACCTTACGTCGATCCTCATCGTCATATCATTTCGCCTTGAACAACAAGCTTGGTTTCGAGTTTGTGTCGTACCCTTGGTTCCAATAACCTTTCAATTCATCATTACTTTGACTTGATGTCGTCGCCGATCGATTACATCCTCATGAACTCTCGCGACAAAGGTGTCGTGATCATCAACATTACGAGCTCATCCGGGATATCAAGCCCGAATTCCTGATGAGAAATACCATCCTTGCCCTCGATGAATTGTATTATCATCGACCACTCTATTGCCTTCCCACCAACACAAGCTTGTTCATGTTTGGTGTTATACCTTGAGTTCCTTGCTATCCAGCAATTGTTCTTCGTTACCTTGGAGTATTAACCTCCTTTATGTCAAGAATGTTACGAGATTTGTTCCACCTCTTGAGAATTCTTGACATAGAAATACTTCTCACCATCACCATTCTTTCTTGGTCCCCATGTTAATTCCAACAAGTGAGCGGTGTTGTTTGGATTCTTTCCTTCTAGCAACCCTATTTCTTTGAAGTGAATGGGCGATAGTTCATTCTAAGTCCTTCGCTAATTGAATCACCATTCTAACATTGGCCGTGCAACCCAACCCATATTTGGTGCACCGTTCAACCAATGTTTAATTATATATGTATTCCTCGAGCATATCCCATTATATCATTTGATCGACAAATGTTATCTCCTTATCCACATAATTGTGGAGATCCATCTTTGCATACCTCGATGAGTTATCGTTTGAGTCCATCAGTCACCTCCTCATCCTCTCCTTGGTTTAATGATGAACTATTGTTTGAGAACCCGCTCCCATAGTTCATTTCCGAGAATCTTACAATGTCATTTCGTCGATATGTGCCGCAGCTTTCCTTCTCGGACATCCACGAGTCCGAGGTATCATGACACCAATCGGATCTGAATCTTGGTCGGATATGATGGTTGGGACATTTTCTAGAGTCATAGCATTGGTCTTTATATGACCCGGTAACATGATGTCATGCCTAGCACCCCCTTTGGAGGACCTATCATTATTATTCTTTTGCAAGGATAACCATTCCTCCACGGAGGAAATTGTAGGACTTATTTTATAAGTTACTCTGATGGATCCTTTGTGTTTCCAAAGTCTGATCTTCACTGAAGACCATGTCAATGCTATCTCGAAGCATGTCAATGGTACTCCGATTTTCAACAGGAACATTGAAGCACGATGCTAAATTTTATTTATCATTTATCCTAACACCGTTGTATGGGTAATATCATGAGATTCCTCCCCTTACCTAAAGAGTTTTCTACATTATATCCTCGCCACGGATATCATGCTCGCTTATCCTTGGGAAGGATATATCCCTGAAATATGTGTTTAAACACATTTTCCTTTCCATTGTTACATTTAATATGATAATCATATTTTATTTTCCATTGGTTGTTTGAACCTTTCATGTGATCTATATGATCTAAGCAGCAATATTCTACCGCTTATGTAAACTCCTCGGTGTGCAATTACATCAAGAAGACCCTGTTACTATTGTTGATGACATTAGGTAGCCACCGATGGGCGAGAACCTTGCCTATTGGTCCGCCTCGTCAACGAAAGCGTGAAAGTGGTTCTCTTCGTCCCTCGCCCTTGGTACCAACGTTGATGCCGACATAACCGACATGGTACTCTCGACATGCCATGCTATCATGACCGTGAAAGATGTCACGCTCCTATTAAAAAACCCACATGGTGGGCCCATAACCCACAGTTCCCACAGGATCGAAACCCCATCACCTGTACACCCCTATTCCCAAAGTTATTCCTCCAGCGTGGACTCGTATGTAATCCACGGGCCCTTGTCCTAGTGGTCTATTACGGTATCGGGCCTTAATACTTACTCTCGCTACTCTGAACCCCTTTCTCACTCTGGTTGGGGCTTGAGCAACTATCTATCCGCTTGGAGCCTACTATGGTACCTTCGTACCTTACTCTCGAGGTATTTCATATGTTCAACTCGAGAGATAATCTTATACTAATTCATGGGTTAACCCCAGATTGTTTCCCTCAATAGCATTATGTCGTAGTGAGCTGCCCCCTTATCTTTTCGTAGGTACGATGGAGTTCCCGAAAAAATGATGACAAGTTTATCATGATGCATCGGAATAAAGAATTGAAGACATCAACGAAAGGGATTAACTCCTTCGAGAAGATCCGTTAGAATATCGAAACCAGAACTTTCCCTTACGCCCCTCTTAAATCTCGGACGAGATTTCTTGTAGTGGAGGAGAATTGTGACGCCTTGGGGTAATTAAGCTACAGTAATCCCGCTTAATGATGCCACGTCACCTCACATCACTTTGTAGTTAAGCACGGGTTAATTCTAAACTGTTTGAAATTCAAATTCAAATTTATGATGACAATAAAAGTTTTCAAAAATTAAAACTAAAAAGTTAAATTGGTTGTCTAATATTACAAAGTTAATTATGGTGGGGTGCACATTTTTATAAAGTTTACGGATATTTTAAATAAATTAAAACAGAAAAGAAAAAATAAGAAAAGGTAAAGAAAACAAAAAAAGGGAGAGGAGAAAACCCACTGGCCCAAGCCAGGCCAAGCCCACTGGCCCAGCCCGGCCAGCCCGGGCCTTCCCTTATTCCCCGATTGGCCGGTGGAAACCCTAGCCCGCACCCATTCCCCACGATCCCTCCTCCTCCATGTTGGATCGGGATCCGCCGATCCGTCGCCTCGCCGGCGACCCACCGCCCGTCCGCCTCCTCCTCCTCCTCGACCGGCCAGGCGCCTGAACCTCGCCGCCTCGGGGCCGCCCGACGACCACCTCGCCGAGCGCCTCCGCCCTCCTCCTCGCCGGTCGCCCCGACCACCCGGCCTGCTTGAGACCCCACGCCCCCACCATGAGCTCTCCTTCCCTTCGGCTCTGATCCCCAGGGATCGATCCCCACGTCTCCTCGTCCCCTCCTGCGCCACCACCGCTTGCCGCCGGCCTCGGCCGCCTCCCTCCTTGCCGGAACCCCCACTGGAGCTCTCCGCCTCGGCGCAGGAGGCCCGTCGAACCACGGCCCGGCGAGCACGCCTTGGCCGAGGGTCGCCGTCGCCACGCCGGGTTGTGTTGCCGCCGCGCCTCCCTCTCGCCGCCCCTGGCCACCCGGCCCCTCAGAAGGCGCTCGACGAGTTCCCGAACCACCCGCCGCCTCGCTGCCGCTCGGGCGCCGTTCCGGCCGAGTCCGGTCGTGCCCTTGCCACCGATGGACGCGTCCTCCCCACTTTTTAACGCGCCCTTTGGCCGCCGGACGACGGATTCCGGCGAGGTCGGCGCCTCCGCCATGTGAACGCCCACCGGAGATCTAACGCCCGGCCGACGTGGCCGACCCGGCCACCACAGGTCATCGACCGTGGGCCCTAGGGCCCGGCCGACTGTTGACCCGGCCGACTGGCACCCCCTCGCTTATGACATGGGGCCCCACCCCTAACGCTTTTTAAAATAAAAGAAAAAGGAAAAGGAAATTAAATAAATATAATTAATAAAAATAAAATGAATAAAATTAATTAATTAAGTAAATAATTAATTTAATTAATCTGATTAATTAACCTAATGGCTAATTAACCTAATTAACTACATTAATTAAACTAAACTAGGGTAATTAGTGAGTACCCGATTTAACGAGCAGGACCCACTTGACAGGTTGACCAAGTCAACCACTGTTATTCTTGACGTCGGCATGACCTCATGCCGACGTCATAATTCCATTTTTGAATTAATTAATTAATTAATTAAATTCCGAAATTAATAAAATCTTTAAAAATCATATCTTTTAATCCGTAACTCGGATTAAAATATTTTCAACATGAAAGTTGCTCGTAACGACGGGGTGAATCCGGATACGCAATTGCTCGTCCGCCACACACCCCTAACTTATCGAACCTGCAACTTTCCCCTCCGGCTCCTGCTAGAAAACACGAAACAAGGAATACTTTCACGGATGTTTCCCCATAACGATACCACCTCATACCACGTTAGGGCACGCCTAGCATCGTTACTTGGCATGTCATGCATCAATATGCATCTTTTACATGGTATTCATTGTTTCTTCCCCTCTTCTCTTGGTAGACTACGAGACCGATGTTCTTTGCTTGATTCGACTACGGAGTTGTGACGACCCTCTCTCTTGCAGAGCAACCAGGCAAGCCCCCCCTTGATCACGGATATCGCCTACTCTTCTCTATCTGCTTGCATTAGAGTAGTGTAGCATATTCTCGCTTTCGAGATACTCCTATCTTCTTTGCATAGCATGTCCTTGTTACTTCTGTTGTTACCTTACCTGCAATCCTATATGCTTAGTATAGGATGCTAGTACTTTCATCTGTGGCCCTACATTCTTGTCCGTCTGCCGTGCTATACTATCGGGCCGTGATCACTCGGGAGGTGATCACGGGTATATACTATATACTTATGCATGATACATGTGGAGACTAAAGTCGGGTCGGCTGATGGAGCATCCATGAGTGGATCTTGAGGCGGAGCGGCGGCGGGTTGAGACCGCCTAGGAGAGAGGTGGGCTGGCCTGTTCGGGCGTTCGCGGTTACTTAACACGCTTAACGAGATCTTGGTATTTGATCCGAGTTGGCTCTGAGCTTATACGCACTAACCAACTACGTGGGAAAGATATGGGCACTTTCGGCGTCGTGGTATCGGTAGAAGCACTTGAGACGTCGGCTGACGGATGGCCTTGAATTGGATCGAACGCCACTAGGCTAGGAGTGCGCTTCGGCCGCCCTGCGTCTTGAGGTGTGCTTTCAGGCGATGGGCCCAGACCCTGGCGCTTAGGTTTAGGCCGGCGTCTTGGCCTCTCTGTTGTGCCTAGGTGGCTGCGGCGTGTTGATCTTCCGCGCCGGGCATGACCCAGGAAAGTGTGTCCGCCAAATGGGATCAAACGTGTTGGGTAAGTTGGTGCACCCTGCAGTGAAGTTAATCTATTCGAATAGCCGTGATCTTGATAGCATGTGACGACTTGGAGTTGTACCTTGAGCTTATGACAACTAGAACCGGATACTTGATAAAACACACCCTTCCAAGTGCCGATACAACCGGTGGTCGCTCTCTCTCGGGGATATGAGGAGGGATCGGCCGGATAGGATTATTGCTATGTGATGTTACTTGGAGGACTTCAGATGGCCCTCTTCTACTGTTGCAAGGCGGTGACGAAGCGTAGTCTTCGTTAAGACTAGCTATCCCCTCTTATTACGGCATTCTGCGATTCGGTCAATCGATATGGCCCTTTACACATATATCCATGCATATGTAGTGTAGCTCCTTGCTTTAGTACTTTGGATGAGTACTCACGGTTGCCTTGTTCCCTTTTCCCCTACCTCTACTCGATTGTCGCAAACTGCACGATGGAGCCGAGGCAGATGCCACCGTCGGCGACTACTACTGCGGAGGTGCCTACTACTACGTGCAGCCCGACCGAAGCGACCGTGAGTAGCTTAGGAGGATCCCAGGCGGAGGCTGCGCCTCTTCGATCTGTATCCCGGTTTGTGCTAGCCATCTTATGGCAACTTGTTTAACTTATGTCTCAGATTTCGAGATATTGTTGCTTCCGGCCCGACTCGTCTATGATCGAGCACTTGTATTCGAGCCCTCGAGGCCCCTGGCTTGTATTATGATGCTTGAATGACTTATTTTATTTATAGCGTTGTGTTGTGATATCTTCCCGTGAGTCCCTGATCTTGATCGTACACATTTGCGTGCATAATTAGTGTACGGTTGAATCGGGGGCGTCACACAGGGTTCCATGTCCGCGGACGGACGGTGAATCTGTTTTGCGGCTTGGAGATGTTCAACAGTACACTCGACTAACCAAACAGTTTACGTTTTTGGTAGATGCCAAACAGTTTACGTTTTTGGTAGATGCCGTTTACATTCCTAGTGTCAGAGATGCATGTGCGTTCCACAGACAGCAATCATTGGAAAATAGCAAAGTCATTAATGAGGGTGAAATACAGAAGGATACCAGCAACAGCGTGCTATGGTATTTTCATTCGGACGGAAAACCAAGTCATGACAAGAACAAATGACACACGGCGCCCGATATGGTACTTCAAAATGAAGTTCTATACAACCAAAAGGTGGATCTTCATTATGCCCATTATATGTACCTCCAAGACGAAATAGAGGCATAAATCACACCATGTTGAAGCATGAAAGAATTTTTACAATAAGGCTTAGGTTAGATCATCCTCATCGTCCTCTTGCTTCTTCAGCTCATTCTTTGCCCTCAGCAGCAGTGTCGTTTTCCAAGGATCCTGAACAACAAATGCAGTCACTCCAAATATACACAACTACACACCTTACCATGATATAAGTTGTAGTTTCAGTCGAATGAATGGCATATGAGTTGTTTATTTTTACATGGTTACAGAGAACAAACTTGCAGCATGCCTTTTGCCATATAAATGACACACCAATGGGTAAGACGAAAAACCAGAGTACACTAACATACCAGGCGTGTCATGCCGTCAAATTCCTTGATGGCATCAGTAAATTTGGCAACATCTCCGTCGTCCATTGATGCAGCAAGATCCTACAATAAAAACCCAAAATCCTAGATAACTATCACTATACTTCATGATAACCAATGAATACAATTTTTACTATTAAAGCCAGGAAATGCAATGATCAAAAGGGACAAGTGTTGCAACGGAAAGGCAAATAAATGTTGTATCATACAGCTAAAAGTTTGTATTCACGAGTTCCTGAGAAAGTCGGATCGATTTCCTGCAAATGGTAAGACAACTTTAGAAATAAAGCAATGGCAGAAAATAACTGGTTGAGATTTCAACAGAGCAATATACACCTGGTATCTCTCCAATGAATTTTGTATAGCAACAGCATCAGCTCTACATAGTTGGCAGATCCCTGCATTAAGGAGGATGCCTCTGACACTATACTTCAGCAGATTGTTGTTAATTGATTGACGAGCAATTTCTTCAAAAATCTCAGTTGCCTTTGGGTATCTAAAACATAGAAATTGCCATGAGAGATAGCATTGAATGTTGTAGTGACACAGTACGAGTTAAATACATACTCACTCGGGTCTCTATAGAAGCTGTCGTTTGAAAAAAAACACTAGTAATATATTTACAATCTACAAATATTTGTTGGATACTTTAGTCCCAAACAAGCTGAGTTAGGCTAGAGCTGAAACCCATAAGATCTCAAAACCAACTCATGGTTCTGGCACGTGGATAGCTAACTTCCACACGCATATATATATATCAGCATGCCACCCCAATTTATCTCCGTTAAATGCATGCCTCATGATCTGTGCGACCACTATGCTATCGTCTTTTCTCTATCGGGATTCAATTAATGAAGCATGCTAATGATCACACTAATATATTCAAGCAGAGCATGTGTCAGACTATGGGTATCAAAATCTCAAAATCATTAATACTTAAACCATCTAATTTAACTCAACACAGATGTACAGAAGTGATATAACTTCATAAGTTTCTATAATAATACAAAAAAGTTGGTTCATGAGTAAGACTTAGATTCCCTAAAAAAAATTCCCCATGAACACAAATAAGATCACCCCAAAATGGATCGATGCATATACACATAATCAACATTGCATTTTGTTACTACTCAGTGAATGAACTCATCTTGGTGCAATTAGACAAATGAAAAATTAATCAATGGCAAACTTAAAGGATGCTACACGGATCTCAAAACATGATCAAACGGAAGCTGGAGGGGTGGTATAGCCCCCAGGTGGCAAAGACATATAGTAATGCTATTCATCACCCAGGGTGCAGAATACGTCATTTTGCACCCGAGGTTTTCTTATGCCGTTTCATTAAGAATTTAAGTTTGGTATATACAAATAGCTATGTTCATATCAATTCACTATGGAAAAAATTGGCATAAGAAAACTAAGATAAGTCACAAAACTACAAAATGTAAATTTTAATGCATGTTTTATGATATGTTTCTTCGTTTGTAATTTTTAAGTTGCATCAAATATTTTTATAAAGATATACATTTTCTTACATTCTCCTTTGACTTCCGGTGTAAGAACAAATTTGCGGGACGTAAAAAGTATATATAGGCACCCCAGAGTATCATAACAGAAGTAAACAAATGAGGATACCAGATAGATTAATGCCCACAACCTAGAAGGCTAGAACAAAAAAGATATGCTCATGAAGCATAAATTTGAGAAGGATGCTAATTCAAGAAGCATAAATTTCTGGGCAGATCTGCAAGACTGTTGCAGAAGCTCATGACCTTGAACTCTGAAACCAATTGTTCCAGGTTCTGACTTGTATCGAGCTAACAGCACATGAAAGTAGTCTTACTGTTCCAACTGCGCAGCAATTTCTGCAACTTTCTGCTTAATGGTGTTTGATTGAGATGTCTGTCCTTCACTGTCGAAAAGATCAGCGGCCCTTTCTAGGTAATCTGAAGCCTTCTCCAAATCTTGTTCTTGCTGATAAATCTCACCAATGTCCTGAAAATGCACAAAAATGAGATCTCTCTCCTGTTGAAATAAGTCTTCATGCAATGATAAAGATTGAATTGAAAGGAAAGATTTACCTTGCAGTATCTTGCAGCCATGCTCAATCTACCAATTTCCAGAAAAAGATTAACAGCCTGGTCTAGCGCTTGCGCAGCTTCTGCATAAAATGGAAACATTTGTAGGAGCTAAATGAGAAAGATGGAATAAGTATAAAAGAAATTACAGGGAACATTAAACAGCACACATAACGAACGATATATGCAACAAAAATGAAATTTATATTTCCCTAGTTTCAAATGTTTTCAAGATTCCAATCTTAGAGATGCAATACTTTGGCTCGGTGTGGTATACCAGTGGCTTGGTTAGTTGGAAGCTCCTTAGGATGGTCGTACCTTTTCATGAGGTGTAAAACTTTTTTCTACTAAAACTAGTAAGATTTCCCTAACTCCAAATTACACAGTTCAGCACACCGATGATAAGTTATGTTCAATACTACAAAGCTCTCAAAGACTGTACTCCTTCTAACAAACATTTGCTTTGATGAATTATAAATTCATTGGGAGAAGTACAAAATATCATATATCAGACGCATATCAGTCAGGCCACCCAAAAAAGGATGTGACCGGGATATCGGTCGATACTACTGGTATATCAGTCTATACACAGTATCAGCAGCCAGCTGATACCACGATATCATCAAATACAATTAGGACAATGTCTGGGACTGGATAAACAGCTAAGTTTGCATAAAATCACTAAGTACTTTATCTCCTTAGCAGTTGGCACGATTCATTCCCTTGTTTATTTTTGCAGTTAATCAAGTTGACTGAGGTTAGATAGAACTTCCTTTCAATGGTTTTGAGAATGGTGGTAACTGGTAGAAGTATAAATAACTGGTCCAAAGCTGATCCAGTTTAATGGAAGAGAGTTGTTATTAAATCAGAAGAAGTGCAGCAAAATTGGATCACGCTGGTTCTGATGACATGAGGTAAGTTAAAAAAGTACAGAATCGAAGAATGTTTGAAGGCGGAGGATATGTATCATGCGGTAAATTGTAGAAAGAAATACCCTGAGGTGAGAATTTTTTGTAGCAGTTTGCAGCTTCCACATAAGCTGAGGCAGCTTCATGCTTACTATCACCCTGTCAAGCATGGCAATAAGCAACATAAGCATCTCACTGAAATTGCACCATTGATCAAGATGACAAAACTGATAACTCAGATAACCAAACCAACCTTCAGATGGCAATTAGCAATCTTGATATACACAGATGCAGCTCGGTTCCCTGCAAACCAAGTTGGTAGCAACATCGATAGAATAAAGGGATGAGTGCTTAGACACTAAGCCATTAAACAAACTCGGAAATGCAGAACAAGGGCAGTAGTCATACTCCAATGCATAGCATAGTTACTCAATTAGTGATTCGCTGAGTTCATGGTTTGCAAGTTACTACCTCATCCGAATCTGGTTCGCTAGGGGGTATACATCTCTGTTTCGCGAATCAGAGCTAAGGTTCGCAAACCCACTATATTTGATTCGATATTCGCCACCAGTATGTATATCGATACATAAATACTCTTTTTTAGTGGAGTATAATACTCAGGAAATAGCAGAGAATATTCTAGCCCACCAACAATCCTAGGGCCTAATCGTGACTCTCATCCAGCTGCCTCACATCCTGCTTACTCCAGCCGCTGCTACTCAACATATGTTACCACCGCATCCATGCTTGACTGCAACCTACCACCGCATCCATGCTTGACTGCAACTACCCAGTGGATGGGACATGGACGGGGATGGGACAGTGTTACCCGCCTTACCCGTCTAAATCTGACTAGTGGGCACCTTAAACCCTAGCTCCTGCCCATCTAACTGGAAAATTTCCAGCTGCCCGAGCAGGCATGCCCAATAAACACCTGAACCCCTAGCAACCGAGCCCAAAGGGCCCCAAAAAAACCTAAACCTAACCTAGCCTAGTCCAAAGTCTAAATTGATATTGTGTAGTGTGCTGCTAGTGCTGGTGCAGGTTTACCCGCGGGGACGGGCTTGGGTTGCCCCTCAGCTCCTCCCAGCAAATCGCCTATTCTTTTCTCCCTAAGGCGCCTGCAGCTGGGTGACCACAGCGAAGCACGGCAGTACATTGGGCCAAGCAAAGGGCTGAGCTTCAGAGATACACTTGGAAACTGTTTAGTTGGCATCTGGGATTCAACTTTTCTGATTGACAAATCATGGTATGAATCGACACTTCAAGAGCAAATCGGATGCAAACCGGAGGGGTCTCAAACCCCGATCTGGATTTGAAACCCATTCACCTGAATCCGGTAACTAAGCCCCAATGCTTTCCAATGACACAACTTAAAGTTGAAGCCAACCAGACCTATATAGACACAAGACAACAGAACTTGCAACCCTAGTCTGAATCTCTACTATTTAAGGGAAGTTTGTACGTCGTTTGTTTTGTCCCCTGCAGTCATTAATGCGAAAACAATCTGGAAACTGAACGCCAGAATCAATTTTGAAAACAAGCCATTAATGCAATTTATTAGCTAGACAGTTAATTAGATGTACAGTTAATTAGGTCCGTTTAAGATGTTCTGATTCTAGTTGGAAACTGAGCCATTAATTAATTAGCCAGACAGTTGATTAGGTCTGCTTAAATGGGGATTTTTTTCCAGCAGTCTAATACTCCCTCTGATCCATAATAAATGTCGCAGTTTTAAACTAAGGTCCCTTCGACCCATAATAAGTGTCGCAGTTTTAAACTAAGGTTGCGACACTTATTATGGATCGGAGGGAGTAATAAAAAGGGGAGCTGCTTCATGGCTCGCCGGCCCTATAATCCCGAATGGAGGGAATAACTTCACCCATTGTTGTTTTTCTCACGTACCAAAGTATGTCAACCGATTTGTCTACGCACTCCCTCCGTCCCATAATGTAAGACGTGGTGTCAAAAAACTTCTTACATTATGGGACGGAGGGAGTACAACGGAATTAGGCTTTCCATCTAAATAATCAATAGATCAGGCAGCAGCAAGTGTTTCTACGCTTAGAACTTCTACGCCACCACCACATCTCCCTCTACTACTTTATGGTCGGCTCTGACGGCTATGCATTAATTGCTCATCAACCACGGACACAGGTGCCTCATCGACCACGGAAACAAAGGTGGCTCCCCCACGATGACACTGTCAGGCGCCCCGGCTGACTGCACAGGCGGCCGTGCTAGGTCGCGCAACAACGCATATTACCCATCAATCGCCAGCGGCATGACATACTAGCGTCCCCATCCATTGTTGACGTGTGACAGAGCACAAGGAGACCTGGGTGGTTGGTTTGAGCGACAACCCCAGGATCGGATCTAAAACCCAACCTCACCTCTCATCTCGCCACCCTTCTCCGGGCAGGAGCTGGCAGTCACCAACATCGCACAGCCACCATGGACAAGGACAATCTTTCACACGCCACCACTCTTCGATATTGTTTCATCCCGCAGCAACGCACGGTATTTAGCTAGTAAAAGTAGACAACTAAGAACCTGATCTGAACTAGAAAGAGAGCTGTCAGGACCCAAGCCTCGCATCTACTGAAGAAGAGATGCAGAAAGAAGAGATTCAGTGAAGTGACGGCTCGGATGAAGACAGGACAGATCAACGGCTATGATTCATCCTCACCGTTTCACCCTGTAGCTGTTATTTGTCGACACCGTTATGAACTGTAACAGTGCGTTATCAAGTGTAGCTTATAAGCCACGCGAGAGGAAGGATGGACAGGAATATTCTACGCATATGCCATAGTAGTAGTTAGAACCCTAGCTAGAAAAACAAGACGGGGTCTCAGCTCTCGCGCGATTCCCCTTGTATCCCTCAAATTGTTCTTGTTTAATGCCTGAAAATACGAGAATTCGTGAGGATCTTGTTGATGAGATGATTTGACCCTCACAAAGGTATCGAAGCTTGATCGATTTTTGGCAGCGGCTGACCGGGAGGCGAATCAAGCGAGGAGGACGAGGGGTTGGGTTCTCTGTAAAATCCCTCCGTCCCTCCCTATTGGCGGAGGCGGTGGTGACGATTCTGGAGGCGAACAAGGCGTGGCCGAACATTGAGCGCAGATCGACGAGTCTTGGGAAGGTTGCATGGAGATCTTCTCCGCGTCGTAAAATTCCTGTTCTCGACGACGATCCGTGCGCCAAGGGAAGGTGAATTCGGCGGAGACAAAGGAGTGAAGCCGGATCGAGGTGAGTGCAGAAATCCAAGGGTAACGGTATTCTGTTCTGTTGAGCTGAAGATGGCAGACACACGTGCCAAAGTTCAGATCACAGTGGACAGATTGGAAAAGGAAGTAGCTGAATTCAGAGAAGAGCTATCGGATCTGAAAGGATTGAGAACAGAAGTACAACAATTACGCTCAGAAATGGTGACTATGCCAAGGGTAGAAGCGAAGTTGACAGAGATGAACACGGAAATTCAGAAGACACTCAACCTGATTTTGCAAAACATGTCCTTAGGCAGTCAGAAAGTCGAGCCAGCAACACCGAGTGATGTTCCTCAGGTGTGTTCAGAAATGGGAACAAACAGTCCACAAGGATCATCAGTTCCTATTCAGACAGGAGTGGATCAGCCACCAGTATCCAGAAATCTGCAGCAAGAATTCTTGAAGCAAGGGCAGATCCCGGCCACAGTTGGAGCAGGCATAACAACGGGTTTACCTCCAGTGAGTATGTTTACTGAAAGCACCAAGGTACACACTGACAAACAGCAAGAAAATCCAGCACAACAGCAATTTCGATTGTCAGGAACAAGTACCAGTGTGGCAATACAGGCTCATACATTGGGGTTTTCAGGCAATAGTGGATATTTTGCTCCGATAAATGCACCACTTTATAACCCAAGGCCAACATACAATCCAATCACTGGTCAATATATCAATATGACAACAACAGCAAGTTCTCTTCCACCAGTTTATCAGGCAGTAGGAAATCTGTATGAGGCTCAAAGAAACCAACATGCAACACAATTGGGAGGTCCCTCTTATTTTGCTGAAGCTGTCCTGAAAGGACCAAGACTGGAGATACCATTATTCAGTGGAGAGGATCCAATTGGGTGGTTGATTGCTTGTGAAAAATTCTTCGATATGTCTGGCACACCATATGACCAATGGGTCAATCTAGCTACTGGTCATCTACAAGGAAGAGCATCAAATTGGTTGAAGAACATCTGTGTCCCATGGCAAATGATCACTTGGCAACAATTCTGCCAGATGATTGCTGACAGGTTTTCAGAAGCAAGTGTACATGAAGCAGTGGAGTTACTGAAGAACATTCAACAGCACACATCAGTAGCCCAATACATTGATGAGTTTGAAAAGTGTGTAGCTCTGGTTAAAAGAGACCACCCCTGTTTACAAGAAAATTTTCTACTCAGCTGTTTCATTGGAGGATTAAAAGCAGATATAAAACATGAAGTGTGTGGCCAGAAACCAACAGGGATCATAGAAGCTTATTGGTATGCCAAGGTTTATGAAAAAGCAGCAGCAGCAAGGAAGTTGCCCTATTCTACAGGATATAAAAATAGATCATATCAGACTGCTTACAAACAAACATCTCCTCCACTACAAATACAAGTTCCTGCTCAGGAGAAACAGGTAAATCCTCTTCCTAAAGATGCAAGAGCATGTTGGTACTGTAGAGAACCATGGTCAAGACAACACAAATGCAAAATTGGGAAAACTTTGCATATTCTGCAAGAACTGGATGAAGATGAGGACAGTGATACTGCAGAGGACAATACAGGTGTAGAACAAACTTATCACACTGCTCCAAATACACCTGACAAGGAGAAAAACAGTAATACTGTAGAAAAACCTACACAAGCTATGCACATATCAGTCCATGCTGCAGAGGGCACTCCTGGACCGAATACTCTGTCGTTGATCAGTGAAATCGAGGGAAAGAAGGCTACAGCCCTGTTTGACAGTGGATCTTCAGACACTTTTATAAGCAAAGAGTTTGTAGTGAAAAGCAACTGCCATCAGCAACCAATACAGCCCAGAAAAGTAACTGTGGCTGGTGGGGGCAAGTTAATTTCTCTGTCCAAAGTCCCTGAAATGGATTTCAAAATTCAAGGGCACACCTTTTGTAGTGGTTTTAAAGTTTTGGAACTGCAGTCCTATGACATCATTCTAGGTGCGGATTGGATTTACAAATACAGTCCTATCTGTTTGGATTTAGTGGAAAGATTACTGGTAGTCACAAAACAAGGACAACCAGTTATGCTGTTTGACCATTCCATTCCAAAAAGCATTGTTTGCTGTCTGCTGCTAGAATGGAAAAACTTTTACAAAAAGGAGTTATGGCATATATTCTGCAAGTAAATGAAGTGAAAACTGAGAACAACCAAGTCCCTGCACCCCCTCCAGTAGCTCTGCAACCCTTGCTACACAAATTTGCAGACATATTTGCAGAATCAACTACACTTCCTCCAACCAGGACCTGTGATCACAAGATCATTTTGCAAGAAGGAGCAAAACCCCCCAACTTGAGACCTTATAGAGTGCCACACTATCAGAAAGCAGCAATGGAAGAAATAATAAAACAACTGATCAAAAAAGGAGAAATTCAGGAAAGTTTCAGTCCTTTCTCATCTCCTGCAATTATGGTCAGGAAAAAAGATGGTGGATGGAGGCTCTGTGTGGATTACAGGGAATTAAATGCTATCACTGTGAAAAACAAATTTCCAATGCCCATTATAGAAGATCTACTGGATGAGTTGCATGGTGCAAAAGTATTTTCCAAGTTGGATTTGAGGTCTGGATACCATCAAATCAGAATGGCAATAGAGGACATTCCAAAAACTGCCTTTAGAACACACATGGGCCATTATGAGTATACTGTAGTTCCTTTTGGTCTTGCTTGTGGACCAGGTACTTTCCAAGGTCTCATGAACACTGTGTGTGAAGAGATAAATGAGTCAGAAGGGGAGAAATGCATTCTGGTTTTCTTTGATGATATGTTAGTTTTCAGCAAGTCCATGGAGCAGCATTACAGACACCTGGAGAGAACTTTCACTGTCCTGAGAAAGCATAAACTCTATGTGAAACAATCCAAATGCACTTTTGCCACAGACCAAGTTGCTTATCTGGGTCATATAATATCTGACAAAGGAGTTGCCACAGATCCAGAAAAGATAAACTCAGTACAGGAATGGCCAGAACCTGAGAATATCACAAGACTCAGAGGGTTTCTTGGATTAACTGGCTATTACAGAAGGTTTGTAAGGAATTATGGACACCTTTGCAGACCATTACATGACATGTTAAAGAAAGATGCTTTTAAATGGGGACCTGATCAAAGTAAGGCATTCCAAGCTCTCAAACATGCAATGACCTCTTGTCCTGTGTTAGCTATGCCAGACTTTTCTATTCCATTTACAATTGAAGCTGATGCATGTGCAAAAGGAATAGGGGCTGTACTCATGCAAAAGGGAGACCTATTGCTTACCTCAGCAAAAGTTTAGGCCCTAAATCTGCAGCCCAGTCTATCTATGAAAAAGAGGCAATGGCAATTCTGGAAGCCCTAAAGAAATGGAGACATTATGTATGGGGCAACAAGTTGATTATCAAGACAGATCAACAGTCCCTGAAATACATGGCCACTCAGAGACTAACTGAAGGAGTCCAACACAAGTTACTTCTGAAACTACTGGAATATGATTATTCCACTGAGTACAAAAAAGGAAAGGAAAATACAGTTGCTGATGCACTATCTAGAAGAGATAGCACTATGCAAATGCACTGCCACAGTATAACTTCAGTCATTCCAGCATGGACTGAAGATGTAATGAAAAGTTATGAGGGAGATTCAGACTCTGACAAACTCTTGCAAAAAGTTGCTGCAGACCTGGGTCCAAACCCTAAATTCTCAACTCACAATGGGCTATTGAAATATAGCAACAGGATCTATGTGGGAGCACGCACAAATTTCAGACAACAGTTGCTACAAACATTCCACTCATCTGCTTTAGGGGGGCATTCTGGAATTAAAGCCACTTATTACAGAATTAAGAAGGTATTTTACTGGCCTAACATGAAGAAGGACATTGAACAGTTTGTAAGTCAATGCCCGGTGTGTCAGTTGAACAAAGTGGAGCACATATACCCTCCTGGACTGTTACAACCGCTACCAGTTCCGGACATGGCTTGGTCTCACATCACAATGGATTTCATAACTGCACTTCCAAATTCTCAGGGTAAAGAAGTGATTCTGGTAGTAGTGGACAGGCTAACTAAGTATTCTCATTTCATTCCATTAGCTCATCCTTATACAGTTCAGACAGTATTCCAAGCACTCATGGATAATGTCATTAAACTGCATGGTTTGCCCATTTGTATTGTGTCTGACAGAGACTCCATCTTCACCAGTGCTTTATATCAAGAACTGTTTAGTGCTTTTGGAGTGCAGATCAGATTTAGTACAGCATCACACCCTCAAACTGATGGCCAAACAGAGCGTGTGAATCAATGTTTGGAGGCTTATCTCAGGGGCATGGTATTCCAGGAACCAAAGAAATGGCTACAGTGGTTACCACTGGCAGAACTGTGGTACAATACTAGCTACCATTCTTCACTGAAATGCACACCCTTTCAAGCTCTTTATGGGTATAAACCTCCACAAATTGGGGAGTTTGCATGTGATCAAGTCTTAACTCCTGAAGCTCAATTGACATTTTCAGAGCGAGAGCATATGATTCAACGTTTGAAAGCAAACCTGGAACATGCCCAAAGCAGGATCAAGCATTTTGCTGACAGGAAAAGGACTGAGAGGCAACTAGAAGTGGGTGACAGGGTATTTCTTAAAATCCAGCCATATAGACAAAATGCGTTTGGTTTACGGGGTTCTCTAAAGCTCAGGTCAAAATATTATGGTCCATACAGAATTCTGGAAAGAGTGGGAGAAGTCTCGTACAAGTTAGACCTACCAGAAGGGACTAACATACACCCAATATTTCACATTAGCCAACTGAAGAAACATGTCGGCCACACAGCTGTTCCTCTTCCTCATGTACCCTTGGTGACACCAGAGGGTTACGTTAAGACAATACCAGTGGCAGTCCTGGATCGGCGCGTGATACAAAGGAACAAAGCCCCGGTGGGTCAATGCCTGGTGCAGTGGGAAAGCTTGGCTCCAGATGATGCAACATGGGAAGGCATGGCGTTCCTCAACAAGACTTTCCCAGGGCACAAGCTTTTTCACCTCGAGGACAAAGGCGATTGTCATGGCGGCGGCATTGTCAGGACCCAAGCCTCGCATCTACTGAAGAAGAGATGCAGAAAGAAGAGATTCAGTGAAGTGACGGCTCGGATGAAGACAGGACAGATCAACGGCTATGATTCATCCTCACCGTTTCACCCTGTAGCTGTTATTTGTCGACACCGTTATGAACTGTAACAGTGCGTTATCAAGTGTAGCTTATAAGCCACGCGAGAGGGAAGGATGGACAGGAATATTCTACGCATATGCCATAGTAGTAGTTAGAACCCTAGCTAGAAAAACAAGACGGGGTCTCAGCTCTCGCGCGATTCCCCTTGTATCCCTCAAATTGTTCTTGTTTAATGCCTGAAAATACCAGAATTCGTGAGGATCTTGTTGATGAGATGATTTGACCCTCACAAGAGCGCCAACATATGTATATACATGTGGGATAAGTCCACCAGATCCCGCTCATGGAACCTTATAAAAAGAGTTGGAAATCAAACCAAACCGCACCGCACAATCAATTCAGTAGCCTCCTCAAGCGAAACAGCTCCCTCCCTCAAACTCGAGATAGGCACAAGAGAATTGGGCGTCAATAATCTAAACACGGTTCACTGACTAACAATAACACCAGATTACGCGGCACAATAATAGATCCACAGCCCAAAAATCTCATTTTAACCCCAGCGGGTCGCCGGCCAGGATCCTGCCCAGATCGACCGGCAGATCTTGCCCGTGTAGAGGGAAGAGAGCGTAGCGAAATTGGGGGCAAAAGAATCCGCCGATCGGGGACGGCGCGGTAGGAATGGGAAAGAACGGAGGCGTCGTGAACTCACAGTTCTTCGAAAGCTTGAAAAAGTTGGCGGCCTTATCGTATAGGTCGGCGGCGTCCTCGTACTTGGAGCCGAAGAGCCCCCAGCCGGAGAGCTTCTTATCCGCCTTCCTCTCCGTGTCGTCACCGCGCGCCTCGTGGTCCCCCATCGCTGCCGACGGGCCGCTGCTCCGATCGCTTGTGCCGGCGGCGAAGCGACCAAGATTTGTTGCGGGGGAGGAGCAGAAAACGAAGGGAGAGGAGGAAGGGGATCGGAAACGCAGCACGCGACCCCGCAAACAAAAAAAGGAAACGCGGCACGCGGGCCTGTAGTGGGCTGGCCTGGAGCCGCGAGGGGGCGGTTTACTTCGGGTTTTTTTTCATTGTCTCAAAAAAACTTCGGTTTTTTCAAGCGGGTTTTCTAGCTCGGCCATTGGACCTAGTGTGCCCGACGTGTGGCCACCGACGGGGAAGATGCATTTCTCTGCTACTATTATAAGAGCAAAAATGAGTTTTTCTCTTAAAAAAAAGCAAACATGAGTTTTCTCTTAAAAAAAAGAAAACATGAGTTTTTCTATGGACACACCGCGAAGTATACAAAAAAAATCACGATCGTCCGATCTAGAAAGTTAAATCACATCCAACTGCCCACGTTACATATGTGAGTTCAACGGTTGAGATGAAATGTTCTGCCGGTAGACCTGCCCTTGCATGTCATGCAACACAACCCAACACCCAACGATCGCTACATCCCAGGAGCAAATTTGGAGCGGTTTCCTTTTTTCCTTGATGGTGGTTAACTGATGACCCCGCATGCAAAAAAATCAATTAAAGCATGATACATTAACGGAGCTATGCAGGCAGCCCTTCAACCCAAACATTGCGCAGATTTGTTTTAAAACCCGATGCCACCTTCCACCTGGGGTCCTAGGGCGTGGCCGCTTCCGATCATCGGCAAGCTCCTCAACGTCGTAGGCAACCTGCCGCACGAATCCCTAGGGTGCCTCGTTGAACTGTACGACCCGCTGATGATGCACCAGCTGGGCACGGTCGTCGTGAACGCCACCTCCTCTGCGGCCACTGCCCGGGATGGACGTCGAACACCTGTTGTCGTCCATGCAGATTCACGGGGACTGTTGCAGCGGCAGCTACGGGACGCTGTCCTCGGCATGCTCCACGGCGTCCGGACTGCCCGTGTGATGAACCACAAGTATATGGGATCAATTGTAGTCTTTTCAATAGGTAAGAGTGTCGAACCCAATGATGAGCAGAAGGAAATGACAAGTGGTTTTCAGCAAGGTAATGTTGCAAGCGCTGAAATTGTAAGTAACAGAGTAGTTTGATAGCAAGATAATTTGTAACGAGCAAGTAACGGTAATAGTAATAAAAGTGCAGCAAGGTAGCCCAATGCTTTTGAGGCAAAGGACAGGCCAAAACTGTCTCTTATAATAAGCAAAACGTTCTTGAAGTTACACGAAAATTTCATCTAGTCATTTTCATCATGTTGGTTCGATTCGTGTTCGCTACTTTGATAATTTGATATGTGGGTGGACCGGTGCTTATGTGTTATTCTTACTTGAACAAACCTCCTACCTATGATTAACCCCTTCCCAAGCATCTGCAACTATGAGAAAAGTATTAAAAATAAATTCTAACCATAGCATTGAACTTTTGGATTCAATAGGTCCCTTACGGAATAGTGCATAAACTAAGGTTTAAGCTTCTGTCACTCTCGCAACCCATCATCTAATAACTACTCCATAATGCATTCCCTCAGGCCCAAATATGGTGAAGTGTCATGTAGTCGACTTTCACATGACATCACTAAGGAAATCATAGCATACATACCACTACTGCAGGATGGTCCAAACGCGACAGTCGAATCAGAGACCCTTCGACGAAACTGTGTGCGATGCAATAATCACAAATGATGGTGTAAAAAAACCGTCAAAAAAAGGTGCAAAACATTTTGCGTGTGCGGCGACATCAAACACGGTTCATATTAGATTTGCGTGTGCGATGAGTGACAAACGGTTAATCCAGAAGAACTTTTTGCGATGATGCAGAACAACAGAAACGGGCAGCCAGATGAGGGTGTGTGCGATATACGGCATAAAGTTCACTAGGATGAACTGTGTGTGATTAGGCAACACGATGGAAAACGGTTCAACTGAACAAGATATATGTGATACGCGGCAAACAGGTCCGTAATCAGAAATGTGTGTGAAGACCAATAATAACACACGATTGCTGCTAATAAGCCGTGTGATTTGATCTGTCTACAGAAGAATAACATGTATGTGTTATATATATATATATATATATATATATATATATATATATATATATATAACTGAATTAACATCCAATTACATAAGTGACTACAGATCATTCGCACACACATCAATAAATTGCATGCATTCTAAGATAGGAGAAACGATCGTCTAGTCATCTACTTCTTGTGACGCTCCCACCACTGCTCTGTGGCTCGATCCCTCGCCTGGGCAGGAACAAGACACTTCCTCATGTCAACGATCCGCCTGTACATCTTGTAGCTTGTGTACGCGTCCTTGGCCGCGTACTTGACATGTTGTTCATCCAGTCTCTCATGCCAAACACTGTGCCAGGCGATCTTGTCCTTCTTACTCTCATCCTTCATTTTCATGTAGTAGGCCGAGGCAAGGTCAACCAGGGAGTTCAGTTTGTTGTTGCTGCCCCACACCTTGTAATGGTGCTGGATGTTGACAAGATTCGGGCATTTCAAGCCCAAAACTTTAAGCGCTTTTAGATCGTTGGTGCTGTCCACCATAGCGAAACTATAGTCGGAGTTGTTGATAAACCTGGAGAAACGCTCACAAGGCTTTGTGGCCAGGTGGTAGTGGTGGACGAGGACGTCATGTCGCACGCATAACTGGGCGACGACAACCTTCTGATCGTGCCCGGTACGACCGATGGTGTACTCGAGGTCGAACTTGACCACTTGGTACTTGTCCTCGGCAAGGAACTGCTCCATAGTTTGGATGGAGCTCTCCACCGAGACCGGATCGTTCGTGTACACCACCGAGAGGGCCTTCCCCCTCACGTAGGTGTCCACGACATGATGTGTGGTGAACTGCCCGCCGTTATCGTCGGCGGCCACTGGGAGCGTCATTGGAGCCACAGAGAGCGCTATTGGAACCGCTGGATGTCCTCTCTGTATGTGTCGTCGTGGGTGTGCTTATTGTGTCGTGTGACGTGAGAGATGAAGGTAAATGGCCGCAGGGATAAATGGGGGCTGAGCGGTCTGGATTCTCGGCGCGTCCGCATGGCAATTTTTGCAGCAGGTAACTACATCGTCGCGCCGTGCCCGGCGCAACCGCATGCACACGAACGTGTGTGATCGTATGCCGGCCGCAAACACTGGCAGCGCGCATGGAGGGACGAGGGCAGAGCACCAGGAGGGACGCGAGAGCAGGGCGCACGCAGCGGGACACGAGCAGAGCGCGCCGCGGCCGCTCAACCGCAAGCAACCACATGCATAGAGCAGTTGAACACGCAGGAAATGGTCGCCTACAAGCCGGCCGACAGTTGTGTCGCTGCGTAGAGAGCAGCCGTGTGCTACTACCTCCGTCTTGGTCTATAGTCCCCTTTATATCCTGTGCCATACTTTGCCCTTAAATTTAACCAACAAAATGTTAATGTATGTTATAAAAATTATATAATTGGAAACTATGTTCAAATACGAATCTAACTATATAAACTTTGGCGACATGCATTCATATTTTATTAGTTAAATCCTACTTATAAACCAGGACGGGGGTATAGTAGGCAATCAAATCACAAACTTTGTTTTGTATTAACCATGTGTGTATGTGGCCTTTCGTCCTCCTCTCGCACGTCTTGTCACCCCGCTACCGCACACAGCTTACAGCGCAAGCTTGCGCAACATGTGGGGGCGTTCTTTTGGCCAAACGGTGGCTCGAAGTGGCGCCAATGAATCATTGGTGAGCTCGTTCCCGCTCAACCTTCCCGCCCCACTTGATGAAATCCCCCAAAATCTCAATGCTTACCGGCCTGCTATATAAACCCTCACGGTCAGCGAGTCCTGCGTTGCATTTCCCCTTCCCTCCCTGTAGCTTATCTTGCGTGCTTCTCCCACAACCGCCAATGGCACCGGTCCGCCGTCGTCGCTCAGCCACTCCACCGTCATCAAAGGACAGCTCCAGATGGGAGGCTACACCGCGGCGGCGGTGCAGTCCCCGGTGTAGTGTAGGCGTGTGGCTGTAACGCCCGGATAATTATGCTACAGTGAACCTCTGCTAATGATGCCACGTCACCTCTGTTACTGTTGCTAATCTCGCGTTAGTTCAAAATCGATTCAAATTCAAATTTAAATTATAGTCGAACGATGAAAGTTTTCAAACATTAAAACTAAAATGTTCGGAATGTGACATAATTAAATATACTAAATTAGGTACAACTTTTGTATTTTTCCAAGACTAAAATATTTAGGAAATGAGAGAAAACAGTTAAGGAAATATAAATAAAAAGAAAAAGGCAAAACAGAAAATAAATAAAAGGAAAAGGAAAGCCCCCCCACTAGGCCAACCGGCCCAGCACGCAGCCAGGCCAGCCCAACTAGCCCAGGTCGCCCCCCCACTCTCCTACTAACCCCACTACTCGAACCCTAGCCCCATGACCGCACCCATTCCCCCCACTCGCTCCCCGCCCCCTCCCCGATCCAGATCTGGATCGGGGGAACGAACCCCTCGACGCCTCGTCGCCCCGTTGCCGCCGCCTGGAGGGCCACTCGTCGAAGCCACCTCGCCGGACCGCCTCCCCGTCTCCGTCAACGTACGTCGTCCCCGTCCTCCACCTCGTCACCTGCTGCCATTTTCCCTATGCCCCGCGGCGAGGCCCCCGGCCTCTCTTCCTCTCCCCATCTCTGCCATCGTGCGCCACGGCCTCGTCCGCCCCCACCCCAACTCCGCTGTTGCTGCGCCGTTCGCCGGCGCCGCCCGGCTCCCCGCATCGACCCATCTCCCCCGTTCTCATAGCGCGCTCGCCCGCTCTCGCACGTTGCTTCTTTGCTTTCTGCATTCTGGCGTCGAGCCACCACCCGTCGTGCTCTGCGCGCTCACCGTCGCCCTGCGGCGCCCTCACGTCGCGTGCCCACGCACTTTCGGGCGCTGCTGCCCCTCGCGGAGTCGCCCATGACCGCGCTCGGCGCCATCCGTTCATCACACGACCCTCGCCTCGAGGCCCCAGCGACATGCCCACTGCATCCGCAGGCCTCCACCCCCGCGCGGCTGGCGGCGCGCAGCGCCCCGCGTGGTCGCGCCCCTTCTCCCTCGTCCCGCTCTGCGGCCTCCATTGCCGTAGCGTCGCCCGTTCCCTCTGCTGCATTGTTTACGCTTTCGCCATGGCCACCCCCCTGCCATAGCTCCCCTTGCCCGGCAGCTGCGACCGCTTGCTGTGGTGGCCGACGACGCCTCGTTGCTGCCCTGCCTAACTCCAGCGGCCGGCCTCGCCATGGCCCCTCGCGGCCGATGCTCGGGCCTGCCTCGCGCTGGTGCCTGCTAGAACTACGTCGGTATTTCCCCAAAGAGAAAGGGATGATGCAACACAGCGACGGTAGGTATTTCTCTCAGTGATGAGATCAAGGTTATCGAACCAGTAGGAGAAGCAAGTAACTGTCACAGCCCTAGAATTTGCTTGTTAGTAGTTGCATTAAGGCATTCAGGTCATCATGTTTAAATTTCTCAGAAAAGTTGAAATGGGGATGACAAACCCTAGAACCAAAATTAAATCAAATAGGGTCAACCATAAGTCTTTTCAATAAACCCAAAATGCCTTTAAAAATGTTCATCATTTTTAGAAAAGGTTAAAATCTTTGACAAAAATGATGCACATGTTTCAAGGTCATTCATGGATTTTTGAATTAAATCATATCATATTTGAATTTGGGCATTTAAACACTATAAATAATTTAATGCTCAAATAATGCTGAATTTAAATGTGGGCCACTGGAATAATCCATAGAGTGTCCACAAGTTATTGCAGCATTTTACAAAATGCTTTAGTATTTTTACTAAAGCCAAAACAAGAGCGTAAAAATAGAAAGCAGAAACAAATAAAAGAGGGAAGTCCTTTGGGCCACTTACGGACCTACAGCCCAACTCCGTGGCGGCCCCATCGTGCAAAGCGGTTGTCTTCAACCTCTGCCAAGATGGCGAGGCGTGTCGACGCTGCCGCGATCGCCGTGGCCAGCTCCCTGCCTGCTTCCTCCTTCCCCGGACCCATTCGAGCGCCACGGAGACGTCCAGCACCACGCTGCACCTCTCCCCTCTCTCCCCTGGACCCCTTCCCCTCCTCTGCTCTCCGTGTGGCACCACCGAACACACCCGCCACCGCCGACGAGCATCACCACGGCCACCCGCCTCCACACGCCTCTCTGGCGCGCCAAGAAGCTCCGCCGCTGACCTCTACACCATCCCCGCCAAGCCACACGAGCGGACGCGCCCTGCAGTGGCTTCCCCGACCTCTTCTTCAAGCTTCGGCCGCCGAGATCGCTGGCGACCGTGTGCCCTCCCTGACGCTTCCCGAAGTTAAATCGTCCGCCCGTTCAAACCTCTGTGAGCTCCTGCCACTAACCCCTCTCTTCCCCGCGTTATCTGCACCATGTAGCCACCGATTCCACCGGAGCCGTGAGCTCAGTTCCGTCGGCCAAGTCGCCGCCGTGGCCACAGCCACCACACTTTGTGTCCGAGCACACCACCGTGCTCAGCACGTTCTCATGAGCCCGTAGCCACCCGCAGCGCCTCCTCCCGAGCTCTGTAGCGCCACCCCGAGAATGCCCGAGCTGCTGCCGCCGCTAAACCTCGTCGCCGGCCACTTTTCCGGCCACCCCAGCTCACCCCGTTTGCACCTTCGGATGCGCGGGATCACCAACAGCTCGTAGATGCTCTCCGTCGTCGATTTGGGCGCCGGAGGAGCGAACCCAAGCCCATCCGCCGCACCTGTCGTCGCCGGCGTGTTAGCCCCAGTTGACCAGGGGTTTGACCTCTCTGGCTCAATAGCGGTGGGTCGCCCTGCTAACTAACCAAGATTAGGGTTAACTAAACCTAGTTTAGCTACTGACACACGGGACCCACTGGTCTGTCTGACCTGGGCTGCCCGTTGACTCGCTTACGTCATGTTGACGTAGTAAATCCTTTTCTGGATTTATTCTTATATAGGAAATTCCAGAAAATGTTGCAAACTTCAAAAATTCATAGTAATTCAACCGTAACTCCAAATCAAACAAATTATATATGAAAAATTATCAGAAAAATGCAATCTATCCATATGTATCATTTTCATGCATGTTTGAGAAGGTTAACCTCACTGTTTAGGATGAAACATGATTAGGACAAATTTGATAATAGATTTGGAGTTGGAATTTGATCTAGTTTTAAATTCCACTTCAATCAAAATGACCTTCTGTTGCATTAGCTCAAATCACAGCATATTGACATGTCATGATCATGCATCATATTGTGCATTGCATTGATTGTGTTTCTTCTCTGTTGCCGGTGGTTGTCCCCTCTCGATAGACGTATTCCGACGATGAGATCGATGACACCGATGAAGAGTTATACTATCTTCAGAAGTGCCAGGCAAGCAAAACCCCCTTGTTCATTCCGATACAATCCCACTCTCTCCCTCCTGCTCTCTTTTATTGCATTAGGACAACAACGATTCATTTGTTACTTGCTGCGGTAGTTGAACCCCTTTATCCTCTGCATGACTGTCATTGCCACGATAAATAGATGAAACCCACTAGCATGAGTATGAGTTGTTTGAGCCTGATGTGCCTACTCATTCATGCTTGTTTTTCATGCACTCTTTGCTTAGAGTTGAGTCAGTGCGAATCATCGGAATGAATTGGAATGGTGATGAACATGTCCCATCGTGTGTGAGCTAAGTGTGTGAACACGATTTGGTAAAGGTAGTGGTGAGAGGCCATGTAGGAGTACATGGTTGGTTGTCTCATTGAAACCGTCCTCGAGGAACTGAGTTACGTGTTTGTGATCCATGAACAGTTACTACCACACATTGGGATCCTTAATTGACTCTCTCGGCTTCTTATCCACCCTTGTTCTCTGTCGGGGAGTTGCAACTAGTTTACGGTGTTTGTAGGATATGTGTTGGAGGCCGTGCGTGGCTGACCCTAGGGGTGGGCTATGATGCGGTAGATACACCGTGGCACGGTGTCTGCAGGCGCCCGTTTGGTGTCTCGGGAACCCTGCTCACATCGTTCGGGGCCGTATGTGGAAACCTCGGCGGACTCCTGCGGATGGAACCTGAGTAGGCGATAAACCTGGACTAGAGACTTGAGTGTTTAGGTAGGCCGTGGCCGACACCCTCATTGGGCTTCCGCTTGAAGGTTGCCGAGTACATGTAGTGTAAACGGCGTTAAGTGGTGAGAGCGTGTGTGAAGAAGTACACCCCTGCAGGGTTATCATCATCTATTCGAATAGCCGCGTACGCGGTAAAGGACTTCTGGGTTGCCTATATCAGTTCATAGATAAGTGAAAGTGGATACTCTAAAATGCGCAAGATAAGTGTGGGTGCTATAGATGGCCTTCTCGTAGGGAGACGGGAGCGGATCCATAGTGGTGTATTGAATTGGTGAATATGTGGACTCGTGTGCGCCACCTTAAAAGAGTTACTTGCAGTCGTAGTTTAGGATAGCCACCGAGTCAAAGCTGGCTTGTTGCAGTTAAACTCCACCACCCCCTTTGTTGATACCGATGCATATGTAGTTAGTTACGATGTAAGTCTTCTTTGGGTACATTTTGTACTCACGTTTGCCTATTTTATGTTTTTGCAGAGAGACTTCAGTCTCGCTAGTAGTTCCGCGTGGACTTCGACGTTTAGCTTGTTACCTCAGCTACGATCTTGTGCCCTCGGTAGGATCTCGTAGATAGTCAGACTTCTCAGCCTTTTTCATTTGTAGATGTCTGTACTCAGACATGTTAAGCTTCCGCATGTGCCTTGACTTGTATGCTCTGAATGTTGGGTCATGAGACCCATGTTTGTAATATCTCGCTCCTAGGAGCCTATTTAATAAATACTTGAGTCGTAGAGTTATGTTGTGATGCCATGTTGTATTTACACATATCGAGCATATTGTGTGTATGCTTGAAATGCTTGGTATGTGTGGGATCCGACAACCTAGTTGTTTATCCTTGGTAGCCTCTCTTATGGGGAAATGTAGTCTTGTGCCTCCATGAGCCATAGTAGTCCGCTTCTGGCCCGGTTCACCGGAGTCTCGCTAGCCCAACACTACTGCTTTCCGGAACACTTGGTAGGCGGCATGTGATTCACTTGCCTCGTGGTTCTGCCCTTCGGGAAATGTCACGCAGTTGACATCCGGAGTCTGCCTAACTGCTACAGGCCCGGGTTCCCGGAGTCTGTTAGCCCAAGGTTACAGCCCGGATTCGCACGCTGGCCAATCCGACATGCTCGATGTTGATTCATGTATGCCTGTCCCTATAAGTTAGTGCCACTTTGGGTTCACGACTAGTCATGTCGGCCGGGTTCCCTGTCATATGGATGCTAGCGACACTATCATATACGTGAGCCAAAAGGCGCAAACGGTCCCGGGCCATGGTAAGGCGACACCCGTGGGAATACCATGCGTGAGGCCGCAAAGTGATATGAGGTGTTACCGGCTAGATCGATGTGACCTGGAATCGGGGTCCTGACAGTAACACTACGTAAACAACACCGGCACACAAATAACAAATACTTGCAACCCGACATGATAAAGGGGTTGTCAATCCCTCCGGGTAACGGCGCCAGAAATTGGCAAATGGACGGGGTAAAGTTGTAATAGATTGATAGATCGAACGCTGTCGGCGTTCTGGGAACGGGGGTACCCAGACTTGCCTGCCTGCGGCCTGCGGCGTGGCTCAAGGGGTGGCCCAGTACGGCCCATCTTCATCAGCACGAGCTCAAGACCCTCGCGAGGGGCCAAGCCTCGCGAGGTGGACGACAGGAAGCTTCCTCAGGCACAGCCTCGTCAGGCTGGCTCGCGAGGAGGTGGAGAGATCAAGGCGGGGTACCTCACGAGGTGCCCATGACGCAAGCCATGACGACCAAGGGGGCCAGGCGGGCGCCAGCCCACGCAGTGTCCTCATTTCCTCTTTGGTGCAAAGGGAGCAAGCGCAGGCGAGAGCATCAAGCAAAGGCACCCATTTCGGTGCAACAAGGCCAAGACCGTCGCAACAGCAGGAAGGAAGTCATCGTGGAGCCCAAGCCGGCGTCACCACCAGAGCCTTTGGCAGGCGAGGACCAACTTTAGTCAGGATAAGTGTACTAGATGTTCCCCTTCAAAATGGCCAATTGTTGGCGCCCTTCCCGCTCAATATTTGGGAAGAGGCTCAGGGCCTCTGCCTATAAATAGGACTAGCCACCCACAGGGTAGAGGGAGCTTGATCTGGAATCAAGAGATCAATCGCAGAGAGAGGGAGAGAGAAGCGACGGAACTCCCACTAGCAGTTCATCGCACCAGCCAAGAACAGACCCTCGCGAGGTTGTTCTTCCTTGTACTGTTCATCATCATCCCCAGAGGCAATCCACCACACCACAAACTAGAGTAGGGTATTACACCACAATGGTGGCCCGAACTAGTATAAACCTTGTGTCCCTTGTGTTGCTCTTCGTGTAGTTCTAGATCCTTGCAGGCTGACGAGGTGTAGGTAGGTAGGCGAGATCTCCGCGTGCACCCCAGGAGTTCGAACCTAGAGGGTCTGCTGAACCCGAAATCCGACATTTGGCGCGCCCGGTAGGGTGCTTGGAGTTTTCCTTCCGCCGACCCGCTCTCCACCGACATCGCGACTCGCCCTCACGATGAGCAGCGCCGCCGCTCCGCCGCCCGGCGCCATGATCACGAGGCCGAGGGCTCGAGCCTTGGCCCCAGCCTTGCGACAGGTGCGGTGGCCAAACAAGTTCAAGCCGGAGATGCCACCGTGTTACAACGGCAACGACTGATCCACTGGCCTTCCTGCTGGCGTATGAGGAGGCCGTCCTCGAAGCAGGAGGCGACGACATGGTCATGGCTAACTGGCTTCCCATGGCCCTCACCGGCGCCCCGCGCATGTGGCTGCTCCACACGCCGAAGCCTGTGGCCTCTTGGGAGGAGTTTCGCAACCACTTCCTCGCCCGACATCTTCTTGCCGGCACCCCGGTCGTCGCAGCTCTCTGGCGGCTCGCAGGCGCCACCCTCAGACCGCCACATCAAGCCGTTCGCACGCCAGATCGGCGCTGCCTCTGCGCAACATGGAGCTCCTCCGGGTCGGACGGCGCCCAGGGCTGATCTGGACTTCAGCTCGGAGGATCATCCCTCCAACCCAGCTTGCTCGGGCGCGCTCCCAATGCTATGCACCCCCACCATCTGCCAAGTGGCCGTCACCAGGACTCTCATCGACGGCGGCGCGGGCCTCAGCATGCTCTCGGTTGAAACCTTCAGCCTCCTCCACATACCGCTGGAGCGGCTTCAACCCAGCAGGCCCTTCTTGGGCGTCGGAGGCGGTTCATCCAGCTCACTGGGGCAGATCCGTCTCCTGGTAACCTTCGGCACCTACGACAACTTCCGCACGGAGCTGATCGACTTCGACATCGCCCCCATCGGCCTCCCATACAACGCCATCCTCGGCTACCCAGCGCTAGCCAGATTCATGGCCGCGACTCACCCAGCGTACAACCTCATGAAGATGCCCGGGAGCAACGGCGTCCTCACCGTGCCCAGAGACACCGGGGATGCGTTGCAAGTGCTCAAGCTCGCTTTCAAGACGGCGGCATCGGTGCAGCCTACCGACTCAGACGCCCCTGAGCCCAAGGGGGCTGCGCCGGTCAAGAAGAAGCAGCTGTTCACCCAAGACAAGGCAGAAACCAAACAGATACTGGTCGACGAGGACGGATCCACTAACACCACCTTCACCATAGGCGCCAACCTCGAGCTCGAAAGGTGAGGAGGCCTGGTCAAGTTCTGTGGCGCAAACAAGAAGGTATTCGCATGGGCTCCTAATCAGCTGGCGGGGATCCCTAGAGGCGTAATCGAGCATCACCTCAACGTGTGCCCCAACGTACGCCCCATGAAGGAGGAAGCGAGACGGCAATTCCGAAAAAGCGAGCTTTCATCGTCCAAGAGACCCGCAAACTGGAAGCTGCAGGGGTCATTCGCGAGGTCTGATACCCAGATTGGTTGGCTAACCCGGTTGTTGTGCGAAAGAAAGGGGGGGAAGGAATGCATGTGTGTCGACTTCACCAACCTCAACAAAGCCTGCCCGCAGGATCCATTCCCGCTCCCCCGTATCGATCAAATCGTCGATTCCACCACCGAAAAGCGACTGTTATGCTACGGATGCCTTCTCGGCTATCACCAGATCAAGATGGCGGTAGAAGACGTGGAAAAGACGGCCTTCTTGACCCGTGTGGAGTGTAATGCTACACATGCATGCCGTTCGGCTGCGCATAGCAGGAAGCGATCTTCGGTGACTAATGCACATCACCTTGGGCCCGCAGCTCGGGAAGAATGTTGAGGCTTACGTCGATGACATTGTGGTGAAGTCTCGTGAGGCCAAAACCACGATACAAGACACGGAGGAAACCCATGAAGCCTCAACGCAGTGAACCTGCGGCTCAACCCGGAGAAGTGTGTGTTTGGGGTCCCCTCGGGCAAGCTCTTGGGCTTCCTCGTGTCCCACCGAGGCATTGAGGCTAACCTAGAAAAGGTCAAGGCGGTCGAGGACATGAGCCCGCCAAAGACCCTCAGAGAAATGCAGAAGCTCACTGGGCGCGTGACCGCACTAGGACGCTTCATCTCCAAGTTGGGGGCGGCGCTGCTTCTCTTCCGGTGATGAAGAAAAAGGGCCCTTTGAATGAATTTGAAGAGGCCGACAAGGCATTCAAGATCTCAAGAGGTACCTAACCAGCCCTCCGGTAATGGTGGCCTCAGCGCCCTCAAGAACCCCGGTGCTCTACCTTGCAACCACTCCCTACTCACTTGGCAGCCTACTGGTGGCGGTTAGGGAGGCTTGTCGGACAGCTTGGCAGTGCCGGGTCAAGGCGAAGCAGGATCAGGGAAGACTCACAGAGACCACTACCACAACCGAAAAGGATAAGCCGCCGCATGGAAACGCACTCAGGACAGAAGAGACCCCTCCCCCTGGCGACCAGCCGCTGGAGGCCCCACTGTCTCAGGAGGCGCCACGGTCTCCGGAGGGCGCCATCGACACCAGCACTCCCAACCTCGTTGAACACCACTGTGCCATTCGGCCTGCTTTGTTGAGGGATGCGAGGGCGCGGTACCCCATGCCTTAGAAACTCCTCCTCGCGCTATTGGTGGCCTCGCGCAAGCTGCTGCATTATTTTCAGGGCCACCCCATCAAGGTTGTCTCAGCATACCCCTTGGAAAGGGTACTCAGGAGCCCCAACTTAGCTGGAAGAGTCGCTGAGTGGAACATCGAATTGCAAGCGTTTCAGCTCAAATTCAGCACAACCAGAGTCATCAAGGGGGCCGCATTGGCGGATTTCATGGCAGAATGGACGGAGGCGCCGGGCCTCAAGGCTGATGAGGATCGATCCCTCTCCCCGGGAAGCGAGGCGCCGGACGGCTGGGTCATGTACTTCGACGGGGCGTTCTCAAGGCACGGCGCAGGGGCTGGAGCAGTGCTTATATCTCCTACTCAAGACAAGCTCTACTACGCCGTGCAGCTCTGTTTCCAGCATGGAGAAAAGGTCTCCAACAACATAGCAGAATATGAAGGCACGATAGCGAGGCTGAAGGCTGCTGTTGCCCTAGGAGTGAAGCGCCTTACCATCAAGGGTGATTCACAACTCCTCGTCAACTTCTCCAACAAGGTATCTGAGCCGAGGGATGAGCACATGGAAGCCTACCTCGCAGAGGTCAGCGGGATGGAGAAGCGATTACAGGGGCTAGAGTTGCAGCATGTGCCTCGTGGCACCAATCAAGAGGCCGACGACATCGCCAAACGGGCATCCAGGTGGCTACCTCAGGAGCCTGGCGTCTTCGAAGAGCGGTTCTTCAAGCCCTCGGCCATGCCATCACTGTCAAGCACGGTGCAGCCTCGGGAGGAGCTCCCCCAGCCACCAGCCTCAGGAGCCCCGGTCTGCGGCCCGGCCTTAGGAGCGCGCCTGCTCTTGACGCTGGAACCTCAGGAGGGGTGCTGGATCACAGAGCTCCGGAGCTACCTAACGCGAGGGACCTTGCTGGAGAAGGAGGAGGAAGCGGAGCGTGTGGCGCGGCAAGCCACACCATACTGCATTAGGGATGGAGAACTCTACCGGAAGCGACCAAATGATGTGTCCCTACGCTGCATCTGCAGGGAGCAAGGGAAGGAAGGCGTGAATATACACGGTGGAGACTGTGGGCATCATTCATCATCGCGGACCCTCGTTGGCAAAGGCGTTCATGGCGGGTTCTATTGGCCCACTGCGCTCAGTGAGGCCATCGAACTGGTGAAGGCTTGCGAAGCCTGCCAATTCCATGCCAAGCAGATCCATCAGCCGACGGGAGGTTTGCAAACTATACCCCTCTCGTGGCCATTCGCAGTCTGGGGGCTGGATATCCTGGGCCCGTTTCCTCGGGCGCCAGGGGGCTATCGCTACCTCTACATCGCCGTGGACAAGTTCACCAAGTGGGCTGGAGTGGAAGCAGTCCGCACCATCCCCGCAGGTTCTGCGGTCAAGTTCATCAAGGGCATCGTGAGCCGGTTTGGGGTGCCGAACCGCATCCTCACCAACAACGGTTCGCAATTCACCAGTAACCTCTTCCAAACATATTGTGCTAACCTTGGGACACAGATATGCTACGCCTCACATAGCACACCCACGAACAGCAGTCGGGCCGAGCGGGCTAATGCAGAAGGTCTGAGGGGCCTCAAAACCAGGACATTCAAGAAGAAGCTGGAGGCCTGTGCGGAGGCCGGTACGATGAGCTTCGATCTGTATTATGGTCCATCCGCTGCTTGACCAAGCCGACAAGCGAGATCCGTTCTTCCTGGTCTATGGGTGAAGCAGTCCTCCCTCACGAGGTCGAGGCGTCGTTCGCCGCACGGGTCTGGCGTTCGATGAGGCGCAGCGGGGCGCCATGCGGGGACAGACCTCGTCTTTGGGGAGGAGCATCGTCGGGAAGCCGCTAGAGCGGCAAGATACCAACAAGCGCTGCTGGCGAATACCCTTATCGCAACATCCGCCCGGGACTCTCGAGGTAGGGGACCTCGTGCTCGGCGGGTTCTCTCCGTGGAAGGACTGCATAAGCTATCCCCCATGTGGGAGGGCCCGTTCAAGGTTGTTCATGTTTCGGGCCCGGCTCAGCGGCTTGGAGACTCGGGAGGGGTGCCCGTCCAGAACGCGTGGAAAATCCAGCACCTCCGGAGGTTTTACCCCTAAAAAGGCCCGGTGCCTGTGAAGAAGGCGAATGCCTGTGAAGCGATGCATTTTGGGAAAAGGCCCGGTGCCTGTGAAGAAGGTGAATGCCTTTGAAGCGATGCGTTTTGGGAAAAGGCCCGGTGCCTGTGAAGAAGGCGAATGCCTGTGAAGCTGATGCGTTTTGGGAAAAGGCCCGGTGCCTGTGAAGAAGGCGAATGCCTGTGAAGCTGATGCGTTTTGAAAAAGGCCCAGAGCATGTGAAGAAGGTGAATGCCTGTGAAGCTGTTGCGCTTTGGAAAAGGCCCGGTGCCTGTGAAGAAGGCAAACGCCTGTGAAGTTTATCTTTCTGAGAAAGGCCCGGAGCCTGTGAAGCTCGCCGCTCGTGACACTCTCACGTAATAATGAGTTGGGGCTGTACACGCCCCGGAGTCTCAGGAGCGCCGGCCTCAGGCCCTGGGGCTCCCTCCCACGCCCAGTGGAAGCACTTAGCTCTGGTGAGAAGGCGTCGAAGACTAGATTAGGTGCTTGGGACGCTTTTCTCATTTGCTTTCTGCAGTTGGTTTGTTCATTCCCATTTGAAGTTTTATTGAAGTTGTTGCCGTCTTTGGCTTGTGACTCTCTGCCTTTTTCGCTCTCCTGCCTCGATTTCTCTCGCGCAAGTCTCGCAAGGGAGCAGCGCGGGCACCCTCGCGAGTGTTTTCTGCCCTCATCGTTTGAGGCTTCCCTACCCGGGTCCACTACAGGAGCACCCCTCGGTCCGTGCCCCCACGGGCACCTTGACCTGAACAGGACTGGGTCGGTCACCTCCACAGCTGAGGCCGGGAGCTACCTCTCCACTAACCTTTGCAGGACATGAAGCGTTCGACGAGGCCTCGGCCTCGGGAAGCAAAGGCCACGGCAGGCCCCCCGAGCTAAGTAATTTCTACGCGCAAGTGTATGGCACAAAGGCATAATACCAAAATAGCGGAAACAATACGATAATTAACAGCAATAGTCCAAGCACGCCCCCGCGTGGCCCTACACTACTGTCTCCTTGCGCAGGAAAAGGAAAAAGAACAAAACAGGCGCGACTACTTGACACCAACTTCATGGCGAGAGCTCGGACTACCTCCGGAGCTCAGGCGGACTCCCTCTCGCGCTTCACCGAGGCGCGATGGCGGGCAGACCCGCTACCTCCCTCCAGGCGAGCGGCGGCGCGGGGGCTGGTCGCGGCCACCGCTAGAGGAGCCGCTGTCTGAAGAAGAGATGCCAAAGCTCGATGAACCCCGGGCGCCGCCAATCACGCGCGCGCTGCCATCTTCATCGTCGCCGGGGCTGGGCTCACGGCGCTGATGCGTCGCCCTCGGGGCAGCACCAGTGGCGACCATCTTCCCCGAACACCCTCACATAGAGGGTGGCATCACCGTCGAACTTGAAGTGCAGGGTGCACCGCCGGCTCAGACCACGCGCGCGGGCAAACGTTTGCCAGCCGCGGGTTAGGGCCACGCTCCCGGCTGCGGAGACCTCCAGCGAAGCCCAGGAGGCCCGGCTGCAGCAACCATCCGCCTGGAGCCACAGGCCGCCCGGGGCGCCGGCCGGAAGTTCACCTAAGAAGAAGCGGGGAAGCCGGAGCCGGGGGCTGGTCGGCTCCACCGACCACAACAAACTCCGGCAGCACCTCCGCCGAGCGGAAGCGTGTCCTAGGGGGTCGCGCGGCCGTAGCGCGCCCCGCATCAGCAGCCTGACGCCCGTCGCCGCGCAGGAGATCGCCTCCATGGCTGCGGGGAGCTGCTACGGGAGCCACAGGGTGCTTGCGAGGACGGCCTCGACCGCGCTTGGCCGGGGGAGAGTCAGGCTCTACCTGGCGGGCCTTTCCCTTCTCCGCGGCCGAGAACCTCTTCGGCGGAGCCATGTAGACGAAGGAGAAGCGGGAAGAGATGGGCTGGAAGGGCACGCGCCGTTCCGTACTAATAGCCGGGGAAGGCCAACCGTCGACCTCCACGACCGCAGGTAATCATGACCCGCTTCGCATGCAGGGACTTGTCAATTCATGCAGTTGTCGAGGCGTCGTGGGGAAGTGGAGACGTCCACGTCCAATCAATCACCACGCGGCGCCCAAGGCCGCAGTCTGTTAGGAGCCATGGCGTCGCACTGCCTTGCCGGCTTCTCTGCTCAGCCAAGTCGGTAGCGCCTTGGGCCCGGGCTCTTGTCGGCGTTACGGGAATGGGGGTACCAGACTTACTGCGTGCGGCTGCGGCGTGACTCAAGGGGTGGCCCGATGCGGCCCATCTTCATCAAAGACGAGCTCAAGACCCTCGCGGGAAGTGACGGCGAGAAGCTTCCTCGAGCACGGCCTCGTTAGGGCTGGCTCGCGAGGAGGCGGAGAGATCAAGGCGGGGTACCTCACGAGGTGCCCATGACGCAAGCCATGACGACCAAGGCGCCAGCGGGCGCCAGCCAGCGTGGTGTCCTCATTTCCTCTTTGGTGCAAAGGGGCAAGCGCAGCGAGCATCAAGCAAAGGCACCCGTTTTGGTGCAACAAGACCAAGACCGTCGCAACGGCGGGAAGGAAGTCATCGTGGAGCCCAAGCCGGCGTCACCACCAGAGCCTTTGGCAGGCGAGGACCAACTTTAGTCAGGATAAGTGTACTAGATGTTCCCCTTCAAAATGGCCAATTGTTGGCGTCCTTCCCGCTCAATATTTGGGAAGAGGCCCAGGGCCTCTGCCTATAAATAGGACTAGCCACCCACAGGGTAGAGGGAGCTTGATCTGGAATCGAGAGATCAATCGCAGAGAGAGAGAGAAGCAGCGGAACTCCCCTAGCAGTTCATCGCACCAGCCAGAAACGAGACCCTCGAGGCTGTTCTTCCTTGTCTTATTCATCATCAGCCCAGAGGCAATCCACCACACCACAAACTAGAGTAGGGTATTACACCACAATGGTGGCCCGAACTAGTATAAACCTTGTGTCCCTTGTGTTGCTCTTCGTGTAGTTCTAGATCCTTGCGAGGCGACGAGGTGTAGGTAGGTAGGGGGCGAGATCTCCGCGAGCACCCCAGAGTTCGAAACTAGAGGGTCTGCCGGAACCCTAAATCCGACAAACGCCAAATAAAATAAATTGTAGCAAGGTATGTTTGTATTTTTTGTTTAATAGATCTGAAAAAAAGCAAAGGAAAATAGATCGCAAAGGCAAATATAATAAAGAAGAGACCGGGGGTCATAGTTTTCACTAGTGGCTTCTCTCGAGAAAAATAGCAAACGGTGGGTGAACAAATTACTGTTGGGCAATTGATAGAACTTCAGATAATCATGACGATATCTAGGCAATGATCATTATATAGGCATCACGTCCAAAATTAGTTGACCGACTCCTGCCTGCATCTACTACTATTACTCCACACATCGCCCGCTATCCAGCATGCATCTAGTGTATTAAGTTCATGGAGAAACAAAGTAATGCAATAAGAACGATGGCATGATGTAGACAAGATCTATTTATGTAGAAATAGATCCCATCTTGTTATCCTTAATAACAACGATACATACATGTCGTTTCCCTTTCTGTCACTGGGATAAAGCACCGTAAGATCGAACCCATTACAAAGCACCTCTTCCCATTGCAAGATAAATAGATCAAGTTGGCTAAACAAAACCCAAATATCGGAGAAGAAATACGAGGCTATAAGCAATCATGCATATAAGAGATCAAAGAAGACTCAAATAACTTTCATGGATAAAAAGATAGATCTGATCATAAACTCAAAGTTCATCAAATCTCAACAAACGCACCGCAAAAAGAGTTACATCGTATGGATCTCCAAGAGACCATTGTATTGAGAATCAAACGAGAGAGGGAAAGCCATCTTGCTACTCACTACGGACCTGTAGGTCTACAAAGAACTACTCATGCATCATCGGAGAGGCACCAATGGGCATGGTGAACCCCTCCGTGATGGTGTCTACACTGGATCTGGTGGTTCTGGAACTTGCGGAGGCTAGAATTGATTTTCGTCGACACCCCGAGGGTTTCTAGAATATTGGGGTATTTATAGAGCAAAGAGGCGGTTCAGGGGGCACCCGAGGTGGGCACAACCCACCACCTCGGCATGCCTGGGCCTCCAGGCGCGCCCTGGTGGGTTGTGCTCCCCTCGGAGCACTGATACGTCTCCAACGTATCTATAATTTATGAAGTATTCATGCTATTATATTATCCATCTTAGATGTTTTATATGCTATTTTATATGATTTTTGGGACTAACCTATTCACCTAGAGCCTAGTTCCAGTCTCTGTTTTTTTGTTGAGTTTTACAGAAAGGAATACCAAATGGAGTCCAATTGACGTGCCAATTTTTGACGATTTTTTATGGACCAAAAGAAGCCCCTGAAGTAAAAGAGTTGGGCCAGAAGAGTCCCGAGCTGCCCACGAGGGTGGGGGGCGCACCCTACCCCCCTGGGCGTGGGCCCCTATCTCGTGGACAACTCGGAGACCCCCCTGACGTGAAACCAACGCAAAAAATTCCTATAATACAGAAACCTCCAGAAAATAACCGATATCGGAAGTTCCGCCGCCGCAAGTCTCTGTAGCCACGAGAAATCAATCTGGGCCCTCTCTGGCACCCTGCCGGAGGGGGCCATCATCACCGGAGGCCACGGAGGAGGATCCCAGAGGGGACATCATCGCCATGAAGGCCAAGGACCAGAGGGAGAACCTCTCCCCATCTAGGGGGGAGGCCATGGAGGAGGAAGCACAAGGGGGAGAACCTCTCCTCCTCTCTCTCGGTGGCCTTGGGAGTGCCATCGGGAGGAATCATCGCCATGGTGATAGTCTTCATCAACATCACCATCCTCATCTATTTTACGCGGTCCACTCTCCCGCACCCCGCTGTAATCCCTACTTGAACATGGTGCTTTATGCCACATATTATGATCCAATGATGTGTTGCCATCCTATGATGTTTTGAGTATATATCCTTTGTCTTTGGGTTGATTGATGATCTAGATTGGTACGAGTTGTATGTTTTATTTTGGTGCTGTCCTATTGTGCCCTCCGTGTCGCACAAGCGTGAGGGATTTCCATTGTAGGGTGTTGCAATATGTTCATGATTTGCTTATAGTGGGTTGCTTGAGTGACAGAAGCATAAACCCGAGTAAGGGGGTTGTTGCATATGGAATAAAGGGGACTTGATGCTTTAATGCTATGGTTGGGTTTTACCTTAATGATCTTTAGTAGTTGCGGATGCTTGCTAGAGTTCCAATCATAAGTGCATATGATCCAAGAAGAGAAAGTATGCTAGCTTATGCCTCTCCCTCATATGAAATTGCAATGACGACTACCGGTCTTGTTAACGATTGCCTAGGATAATTCCGCACACCGACCCATCATTATTCCGCACTCGCTATTTATAATATTTAGTAATATATTCTAACTTAATGATAACAACACCTACTTTTATGTTTTAGCTCTTCGATATCATGCAAAGTTATCCTCTTCATATCCACAACGTAGTTTTATTTCTTGTTTCTAGTTGGAAGCAAACGTTCGGTGTACGTAGAGTCGTATCAGTGGCAGATAGGACTTGAGAGAATATTGATCTTCCCTTTAGCTCCTTGTGGGTTCGACACTCCATACTTATCACTTCCACCATTGGGAACTGCTACGATGATTCCCTGCACTTGGGGATTATTAAGCACCCCCCCAGGCGCTTCTCCGGCCCACTGGATGTCTTCTTGTCCAAAAAAATCCACAAAAAGTTTCGCTGCGTTTGGACTCCGTTTGGTATTGATTTCCTGCGATGTAAAAAACATGCGTAAAAACAAGAATCGGCACTTGGCACTATGTCAATAGGTTAGTACCAAAAATAATATAAAATGACTATAAAATGATTGTAAAATATCCAAGAATGATAAATATAATAGCATGGAACAATAAAAAATTATAGATACGTTGGAGACGTATCACGCGCCCGGGTTGAACGCCCGCGCGCCCGCAGCGCTCAACACCCGCATGCCCGTGCCCGTTAAGGCCCTTTGGCCCATTGACAGCCGGGCCCCGCCCTAGTATCAGAACGTTAAAAAAAGAAAAATAAGTAAAAATAAAATAAGAATATTAATTAATTAATTAAAGAATTAATTAACTTAATTAATTTTCTTTAATTAACCTAATCACTTAACTAAACTAATTAAACCTGTTTAGTTAGTCTTAGACAATGATATTGGGAGCCACACTTCAGTTTGACTAAGTCAACTGCTTGGTTGACTGCTGACATCACCCTGACGTCAGCATGCTGACGTCATAATTACATTTTCTAATTAAATTAATTCTGTTAATTCTAAAAATAAATTAAATCTTTATAAAATAAAATGAAATAATCCGTAGCTGGGATGAAAATATGTTGTACATGAAAGTTGCTCAGAACGACAAGACGAATCCAAATATGCAGTCCATTCATCCGCCACACGTCCCTAGCATAGCGAACATGCAACCTTCCCCCTCTGGTCCATCTGTCCGAAATCGCGAAACACCAGGAATACTTTCCCGGATTTTTTCCCTCTTCGCCAGTAGCACCTAATATCGCGTTAGGGCACACCTAGCACCGCTCATTGTCATGTCATGCATTTGTTTGCATTGTATTCATTGTTTCTTCCCCCTCTTCTCTCTGGTAGACTACGAGACTGACGCTGCTGCTGCCCCGATCGACTACGGTATTGACAACCCCTACTTCTCTGCCGAGCTTCCAAGCAAGCCCCCCCCCCGTGTTCATCCCGGTATCGCCTATTCGTTCTCTCTACAGCTTGCATTAGAGTAGTGTAGCATGTTACTGCTTTCGGTTTGGTCCTATATTGCTGCATAGCCTGTCCTTGTTACTATTGTTGTTACCTTTACCTGCAATCCTAAATGCTTAGTATATGATGCTAGTTTATCATCAGTGGCCCTACATTCTTGTCCGTCTTCCATGCTATACTATCGGGCCGTGATCACACGGGAGGTGATCACGGGTATATACTTATATACATAATATATGATACATGTGGTGACTAAAGTCGAATTCGGCTCGTGAGTACCGCGAGTGATTCACGGATTGGGGGCTGAAAGGACATTTGTCCCGGCCCTCCGAGTGGATCTTTGTGGCGGGAAGCGACAGGCGAGTTGAGACCACCTAGGTGAGAGGTGGGCTGGCCTCGTCAAGATCATGATTACATCAATTAACACGCTTAACAAGATCTTGGTATTTGATCTGAGTCTACCCACTGGCCTATACGCGCTAACCAACTACGCGGGATCAGTTATGGGCACTCAACGTCGTGGTATCAGCCGAAGCCTTCTTGTCATGGACTTAACACGACAGATGTCCTAGCGAAAGGACTTAGGTGTGGAGCCATCGCAACTAGGATAGCTTAAAGGGGTTAATCGGGACAAAGGACACAGAGTGTTTATACTAGTTCGACCCCTCGCAATGAGGTAAAGGCTTACTCCAGTTTGGGGTTGTATTGCTTGGATTTCGATTACCAGGGAGCGAATACACTTGGCCTAGTTCTTGACCTGTTGTTTCTTGAGTTAATCCGCCGCCGGGTCACCCCTTTATATACATAGGTTGATGCCCAACGACTTACAGAGTCCCGACCGGCTCATACACAACGTATCCGTCTCGGTGACTAACTAAGCTTGCCTTACAATACAAGTTACACATATGCGGTTCATCCTCTTGGGCCTCAAGTCGCCTCTGAGTCTTGGGCCGTCAATAGGTTTGCTTCATGACCCGCCATCTTCATCTTTAAGTCACTAGTGGTATGACCCAGCCGCTCCTGGGCGGGTCATACCCAATAGTTATATCCCCAACATTAGGCCCCAGGTTGATTTGAACTTGTTCACATCAATCTTCAATACTTGACTTAGCAGAATCTTGCATCGTCAATTTTTATGAACTTGCTATAACCAGCCATGACGTCAGCTCACAGAATCATGCTAACCCGCCATGACATCACCTTGCATTAATTTCGCACGAAGCTCCGAACATCTCAACGGATCTTTATCTTTAATGGACTTTCCAAATTCAAGGCGCCTGCAGCCACATAATCACTTTTGGCCTCCTCGATTCCCATGCATGCCTGTTATCCATCTCCTTATAAATAGGGACAGGGGTCCTTTTCATCCCCCCTTGCCTTCTCGTCTTCATCCTCTTCTCCGCAACTCCATGCACGCGCTTGAGCTCCGCCGTCGTCGACCTCGTCAACTTCCTCAACCCCGACTGCTACATCAACCTGAACGAACCAGAGCATCATGGTATACCTCCGCTGTCTAGCAACATCCGTAAGCACTTCTTCTTCCTCGTAGCAGATCTTCATTAGGGTTAGTCCTAGTTCATCGGAGTTCCCCTCTGTTCTTCTTTGCTCTTCTCTAGATCGCATGGTTGAATCTAAAGAATGTTATGGAAAATGTGCGGTAGCAATGTAGCATCCCTTTGTCCAATTGTAATATGTAATTTTTTTGTATCATATCCATCTGAACACATGCATTTTTCCGCTGTCTTCATTTTAGGTATAAAATTTATTTTATTTTCCAAACTGTTGTAGATCCAAAATCGTAGCATCGACCTGTGGAATCTGTTTGTCCACTACTTAGCAAATCCTCACTTGTAGATCTGAAGCATAGAAACTGTTTGGGCAGTTTAACCAATAAAACATAACCCGCCAGGTACCATTAGTCCCCTTTTTAAGCCGCCAATATGAATATCCACGTACTTCAGTGTTCATCTTCCGGCTTAACGCGTTGGCCGTTTATAACGCTTTTCTTTTGAATCAATGGTTCGGCTTAGCAGCTTAATCTTAAACCGACAATATTTATTTATTTTAAGCCTTGAGCCTCAAAATGCCTAAGACTGTCACTGCATGCAACTGGGTCGTTTCCCGGGTCACAGATGAAGAATTGAACGAATATGCTCAAACAGGCGTCCAGGCCAAAAAAGATGTAACGCCCCGAGACCGATGCTCCAGATGTCTTCCATTTATTTTAGTTGTTGCCGTGTGTTTATTGTGTTGTTGCATTATCGTAATTGTTTTGCATATTTCATTCCTATATGTTTGTTTCCATGTTCATGATGAGTGTCATTGTCATATTTTTCTTCTTGCATCATGTTCATTTAATTATATTTTGCCATCTTTATTGTTGCCATGATCATCTTGCTTTTGTTATATGCTTCATGATATGATATTGCATTTGTCATTGTTGTTGCATTTGCATCATGATCATCATTGTAGTGTGCATATTTGTTGTGTGTTTGTCACCTTTGTGAACTCCTTCTCCTCATCTTCTTTGCTGTTCCATCTTGCCCTTCCATCTAAACCATCATCAAGTGCAACACCCATGACTAGCTTCTTCCTTTTAATTCTCACACATTTATTGCAAGTGGCATTTTCCTGTCCCAGTAAAATGTTCACTTATTTTATGTAAATCTTACACCATGCCTACACCCTCTCTGCCAAATTTCAGATCCTTTGGAGTTGTTTTGGTTGGGTTAAAAAATGGCTCAAGTTTGATTTTAATTCAAACTTGAATTATTTTTCTTCCTCTAAAAATGCCCAAACCAATTTATTCAATCAGTGCTAAATTTCAGGATCTCATATTAATTCTCTTTTTATCTTCTTCCCTCTCCCATCGCCCCTGTGCATTTCTGCTCCTTTATTTCTGTCTGGTGGACTAAAGGAAAAGAAAGAGCAGCAGCTCAGCGCAGCAGAGAGCAGCCCAGCAGCGGCCCATCATCAGCACACCCGCTGCAGCCCACCGCGCACAGCTAGCCTGATGTGGGGTAGAACCCTAGTGGCCCGATCTTTCACAACTGGAGCGGATCCCACGAAGAACACGGGGAGAAAACACGAGGAGGAACACGTGAGAAGTCACTCAAACCAACAAGAACAATCACACATGTGCTAGATCCTCGGAACACAAAGAGATACATGATCCAAAACCAACAAAGGACGATACACAGGGTAACCGGTTCTTCTCCATGAGGAGGTCTTGATGGGGCCACCCAAGAGGGGGTCTTGAATCCAAGGTGGATCTTCTCCGTAGAGGTGCACGGTCTCTCTCGTGGAGTAGATCCGTTATGGATGAGCAAAGCTCTATCTCACATATGAACTAAACCAATGATAACCCACAAATGGAGGAGGGGGAGGAGTATATATAGCCTAAGACACGAAGGGGTAAGTGAGGGGCGAAGGGGTACACGGGCCTCGGCCCAAGTCACGCGCACATGCATGGTCCGGATGATCCGGATGGTGGCCCGGATGATCTGGGCATCGGGGGTCCGGATGATCCGGGTGGCCGTCCGGATGATCCGGCTTCGTCGAGCAAGCTTCGGGTGTCTTCGGGCCCGTTAGCCGGATCATCCGGGTGGTCGTCCGGATCGTCCGGGCTCGGTCCGGATCGTCCGACTGGGGGTCCGGATGATCCGGATAAGTCCTGTCTTGTCCGTTCTTCTTCTTCCTTCTCCTCTTCCATGCTTGGCCTTGGTCCTTTGATTCTCCATGGTCATCTCGGATGTACCTGGGTATATGCAAGGTCCATGCATGAGGTAGTAGCCATGTCTCATATGTGGAAAGTGACGGTTCGAAGAGGAGTGAGTTCACCTTGTGTCCAATGGCGTATGGTCGAGGTCTCATCGTATGTCCTCTTGGGGCTTGGGGAGTAGTCGAAGTGTACATGGGGATGATCGTAGGATGCACCGCATCATCTCCCCCATTGGGAAAGATCTGACCTCGGATCGTGATCCTCATCACCATGGAAACGGTTGTTGTGGATGGACTTGTAGTTGGACGGCGTTGAAGACATTGCGCAGTCCAAGTACTCCGAGGTGTCGCCGTAGTGGTATACATGCAAAAAGAGCAAACACAAACAACACTTGGAAATATAATGGTTAGCGCACACAAAGCGTCCATCATGTAAGAATGAGTCTGTACAGCAAGATTGTTCGTGACAAAGCACATGAAGCTTATCAAGATGATATAGAATGATATGCAAAGCGTTCATGGGGGCAAGAGCATTCATTGTGCACACAAATGTGTTGTGAATATGATCAATGCAACCACGGTGCAAAATGATGTCATAGTGAGATGTTTATCAATAGCATGAATATGGCAATGGATGCTCAATATGAATAAGTTATCATGAAATTGATGGTAGGCAATATGATCATGATGTATGAATATGGCATCAAGAAAGATCACAACAAATTTGCTAAGAAAGTTCACAAGCTCATATATCATGGATGACATGGTAATACAAGATGCAACAAGGCAATCATAATGGGAGTCAATCCATGCATAAGATGCAAATTTGTTATGTGTGGTGTTGTACCAAAGCTCGATGTTGTGGCACTCTTCAACTTGAAGGTCCATAGGGTCCATCTCCAATGTCGGTCCTCCCTCCAATATGTGTATCCTGTAGACAAGAAGAAGGAAACAACAATGAAAGAATGACCCATCCAATATGCGTATGTGAGGATGTCTCAAAGTGAAGGAGTTCACCTTATAAATGTTCCCGAAGATGTTGGAGTTGCACGTCATGTACGCCTTCACATAACCAATATGTCTCGTGATAGTGGTGCCTTGTGATTCCTTCAAAACGAAAGAACATGACAAACACTCAGAAAAACAAATGAGGTTAGCGTGAAAGAAAAACCTATCATTCGTGTGGTGAAATACCCAACAAGTGTTCTCATCATTCTTGACATAAGAAAGGACAAGGTGTGGCATGGTATGAAAGCATATGATGCGACTACAACCAAATACATTAGGCTCTATGAAACAAGAAAGCTTCACAAGTAATATGCTCAAGTCTCCAAGATAGATAAGCATAGCATGGGTGCACTCACTATAATGGCATATGAGAGGTGCAACTAATGGAGACAAGAGACAATGATAAAGATATATCACATGATAGGCATGAATATATATGTCATCAACCCAAGAAAGCGAGTAAGAATGGAACATGGGTGATGCGACAAAGCAAGCAATCACATTGATCAAGTAGGGCAAGCTAGTAGTGCGAAGATGCAACATACTAGATGGAATCATGGCAATCATGTCGTGTGTGTAAATAGTGAGCATATATGATGCACATGACATATCACAAGCATGAAAACAAGATATGAGAAATGTATCATCATTGTATTGGCAAGAGGTCATATGGAAATAGCAATGGAACATCATGGCTCTCCCAACACAAGAGTCAACAATAGCATGAGGCACATCGTAAACATGTCAATAGCAACAAGGATCTCCACCAAGCATGCAAATACACATACGAGTACTAAAATGGTGAATCATGGGTAGATGCAAGCAAGGGTCACAATTGCATGGCAAAGGCATAGAAGCAAGCATAACATGCAAAGTGAACATGGTAAAATGGGCATAATGTGACAAGTGATATATAGCCCATAGCTGTGTGAGACCCAAGTAAAAGGAATGCGCGAAGTCGGTACGCAAAGAGAACGGTGGCAAGGATAGTTCACGGGATCCCAAGTCATCTTTGCTCTCAAGAGCTCGTTTCGTCAACTCTTGGGATTGAGAGGTTGACGAGTATACCTGAGTACCTACACAAAACAAAGGCAAAAGGAAAAGTGTGTGTGCGTGGTATATGTACACATCATCCATCATGATGCGCACGCGCATGTTGGTTAGCACAAAATAGCCAATGCTCAAATAAATGAGATGCGTGGTATAGAAACATGCCATCCATAATGAGAGGTTTGTTATTATGTATAGCATAATAGAGACTCAAATTATGTAATGCATCACGAGAAATATGTAGAGCATTGTTATTCATGGAGTGCATGTGGTGTACGCAAGTATGGGAATCATGCAAAGTATGTAATGCATCAAAATCTCCTAATATGTATGACGAAACTATGGGGGTCTCCTTATGAGCATTGGTAGAAACATCACATAGAGAATATTGACAACATCCAAAACAAAGCATATTTGGAACAATGTGATCATGGCATGGCATAGTAGATGAATTGCGCAAATCATGTAAAGGGGGCATGGCAATATCATCACAAGAGAAGCAAAAGCCAATGACCATCATCTCGTCATCTATGCCATAAGTGCAAATGGGGTTTACTTTAATGGGGCATGCATAGTTACTATGTTGAGATTGAAATGAAGCAATATGGGAGATCTCACTCATAGCATATGACAAGTTTAATGGGTTGTCAAACATGATGTGACCAAAACAATTTTCACAAGATATCCTATGGAGCATAGCATCACAACTAGGCAACTCAGCATGCTCATCATCATATTCATCATAAATTGGTAAGTCATGATATGAGGAATTCGCACTAGCATGAAGCATGGGAATAGGTGGATCAACATCATGTAAGCAATCATTGGTGAGATAGTCCACTAGTGGGACAAGAGAAGCACCATCACCTATGTTACCTTTGGAGCATTGCTCATGTGTTGTAGGTGAGGTGTCAAGACCAAGTCGTGGTCAACTTCATCTTGATAGAACCATGTGGGGGGTGCATTATTATTCACCATGGCCATCGTCGTCTCCATTGGAGGTATGGACTCGTCGAGGATAGACATGTCATCATGTAGGAGGCCTAGCACCAAAGAAGAAAACACACTCGGAGTAGAGGGTAAATCATTAGAAATCATAGTGGCCTCACATGCCGTGTCAACTACCTCACTCACTAGGTGTTGTGGCATGCTCCCATGTGTGGGGCTAGTGGTGGTCACACTCATCCTCTCATAGGAAATGCACTCAATTTCACATATAGTGGAGTCACTCATATCACTCATGGTGGGCTGGCTCTCCTCACATGGGAATTGGGGCATCTCTTCATATGTGGGTGTCGGAGAGATGTTGTAGCAAATGTCTCCATGCTCAACTCCTATCGCCGCCTTGGTTGAAGGGATAGTCCCATGCTCAACCTTCTTGTTGTCGTCTTGTTGTTGGAGGCCCATATGATGTGGCACCTCGTAGCTCGTCTCCATGACCGAAGGGAATTTCCCATGCTCGGCCATCTTTCTTGAGGGGCTTCCGAAGATGGAAGTGTCGCCTTCGCTCGTAGTTGGTCGCCTTGGACTTGATGAAGTCGATGTAGGCGAACTCATGGGAAGTAGGCGAAGATGTCGTACGTCCAAAGGCGAAGATGCTTTGAGAACACTTGGCAAAGATTCCGAAGTGGTTGGTGTAGCCATAGCTTCGTCTTGGTGGTGCTCGTCTATCGGTCTTCTCTTGTGCTCATGAAGTTTGGCGGTACCTTGATGTAGAGCTTGTTGGGACTTGTAGGTTTGCGCTTGTGGAGCATCTTCATGTTGATGGTGTCGTTGTCGTACTTGAGCTCGTAGTAGATGTCGTTCGTCGTCGCCGTGCACATGATGCTTGGAGTTTACTTACCCTTCGTGACGATGTAGATCACGAATGTGATGGTGGTCGCCATGTAGATGTGGACGTGGACGAATTGCGCTTGCATCGCATGGGCGCTCTGAAGATGATCGACTTGGTCACCGCCGCCTTGAAGATGATGAAGGGGAAGTAGACTTGATCAAGGCTCGAATCTCCTCCATCCTTGCATCTTACTCCTCCTTTTGAGCGGAAAGTTTGTTGTCGAAGTAGTCCCTTCTCCTAGCTTCGGAATGTCGTAATTCGGTGGTGATGTTGTCAATGACTTGCATTGCTCGTTGTAGTCCGAAGTGGGGAGTTTTTTTGTTGTAGTTGTACGCGCCATCGTTGTTCTGGAAGACCGGAGATGAAATGCCTTGCCTATCCATCACAAGACTCGAGCAAATATGAGTGGGAGAAAGAGAAGAACATATACCGAATGTACCTTGACCGAAGTTGAAGATGGATCAATGATCACTCAATGATGTAACAAGGAAATAGCACAATTGGTACCGTTTCTCACACCTACACAAATAAGGCTTATGGTGGAGCTTGGTGAGGATAGTGGCACAAAAATTAGATGAAAAATGTTAGCAAGAGTCAATAATGTTGAAAGAGATTCATAAATTCGCAAGTGAAACAAGTAGACCAATAGCAATATGTGCCACACGGAAACACACACACGGATAGATAAATGGGGTCGTGCAACCAAGGAATGAGCACAAAATGTGGAATTCACGGAAAACGCTCGTGTTGCACAACTCAAGAGAGACGGTAGCACGATTGCTCAATAGGCGGATACGACACTTGTGCACAACCTATAAGATGCAAAGATATATCAACTTCTATCCCAAGTATGCTATTATGTATGGTTCTCGGTGTTTCTCAAGATGATCCAAGATGATCAGATATGACAATCTTATGTGCAATGTGGCATGATGCTATGGCACTTGCTTACAAGCTTCTTTGCTCTTTCTCTTTTGCTTAAAAGCTTATTCTTTTTTTTATATGGCCACAATGCACAAACCAAGATAGCAATTGTGTATATGCGGGAACAATCTTGTGACACAAGAGATGATATGATGATACCAAGATGATATGGTATTTATGCAATGGGAGGTGTAGATCGATGATCACTAATGTGCACAAGTAGCATGGCCCGGCAATACTCAAATGGCTAGTCTCGATAGGCAAGTGACGCAAAATGGGCTAGGGGTTAACAAAGTAATGGCAAGGGAGAATGTACAATGATGTCGTCGAGGTTACCGTCCTTTCTTACGGTTGGGGTGTCAAAATGGTGAAGTTGTCAATCTCGATGACGACCTCGTGGCAATGATGAGTGGCGGTGTTGTCGATGTCGAACCGTCCCTAAGTAGCCGAAACACCTTAGGAAACGGAAAAACCACAAACTCAAAATCTCAAATGTCAAATGGTGGTAGCGGAAAGCGGTGGTGGCTTTGCACTTGGCAATGCGGAAGTGGAATGAAGGGTTATGCGAGTCAATGTTGAAGTGACCATCCCTAAGTAGCTGAAACACCTTCGGAGACGCAAGCCACAACTCAAACAAGCTCAAACAAAATTGGGTTAAGTTGGGGTGGCGAAAGTGTATGGTGGGCTCGCCTATGCAGAAGTGGTGGTGGTGGTTGATGAAGAAGCAACCGTCCCTAAGTAGCCAAAACACCTTAGGAGACTCAAATCACAACTCAAGCAACCACTAATGCTATGGTGAAGAAAATGGGTTAGGTTGAGGAAGTCGGTGGTGGAAATGCGGGTTATATGGTGGTGGCCCTAGGCAAAGATGCCAAAGTTACAAACATTTGATGGAGTCAAATGATTTTGGTGGTATTTTTGTGGGACGAGGGATGTCAATAGCTTCAAAACGAGCTAAAGAACGTCAAAAACGGACTCGGGATGAATTAGTTATGGCCGAAACAAGAATTCAGCCGAGTCAGTGTCACGGTTATCCGGACATCCGGGAGTAGGTGATCCGGGTTCATCAACCGGATTTCTGTTGTGTGGGGCGGCCGGACATCCGGGAGATGGTCCAGCTGATCCCGGATGATCTGGGAGCACTTCCGGATGATTCGGGCAGGTCAAACTGCTCGGGATTTCCCCTCGGGGATGAATTTTTGGGCGGAAATGGATGATTTCGGGGTCAAAATTGATGAGATTTCATGGATGGAAGGTGGGGAAACTTGGGGAGATGCTAGATCCACTCGAAACCACAAATCCATGGATCAAAATCAACAAAACATCATCAAACCAACAAATCAGAAAAGAATTTGGGGCTATTTTTGGTGGGGATTTTTGAATTTAGGACAAAATCAAGCAAAACAAGGTTAGAAAAAGAGGGGTAGGGGCTCCAAATTCGTGATCAACCTTGCTCTGATCCAAGATGATGTGAGGTAGAACCCTAGTGGCCCGATCTTTCACGATTGGAGTGGATCCCATGAAGAACACGAGGAGAAAACACGAGGAGGAACACGAGAGAAATCACTCAAACCAACAAGAACGATCACACATGTGCTAGATCCTTGGAACAGAAAGAGATACACGATCCAAATCCAACAAAGGACGATACATGGGGTAATGTGTTCTTCTCCGTGAGGAGGTCTTGATGGGGCCACCCAAGAGGGGGTCTTGAATCCAAGGTGGATCTTCTCCGTAGAGGCACGCGGTCTCTCTCGTGGAGTAGATCCGTTATGGATGAGCAAAGCTCTATCTCACATATGAGTGCTAACCCTCAAATGGAGTAGGCGGAGGAGTATATATAGTCTAAGCCACGAAGGGGGAAGTGAGGGGGTAAGGGGTACATGGGCCTCGGCCCAAGTCACGCGTGCAGGCATGGTCCGAATGATCCGGATGGTGGCCCGGATGATCCGGGCATCGGGGGTCCGGATGATCTGGGTGGCTGTTCGAATGATTCGGCTTCGTCGAACAGGCTTCGGGTGTCTTCGGGCACGTTAGCAGGATCGTCCGGGTAGTCGTCCGGATCGTCCGGGCTCTACTCCGGAACCCCACAAGAGGGTTGTGTTCCTCCCTCATTTTGTCTATGGGCTGGGGTTTTCCCTCCACCCATTCGTTCGCGGCATCATGTATTACTATGGGATCGATTTTCATGATCTATCCCCCAATTCCTTCCTCTACATCTCGACGTTCATTGTCGCGTGCGAGGCCTTTCTCCGCATCTCGCCACACTTCGGCTTATGGCTGAAGATCTTTAATGTGAAGCCCAAGGTAGTGGGCGGTGAGCACGACGAGTGCGGAGGCGCCATGGTGAGCAAGATGCCCAACGTCACATGGCCAACAGGTACTTTCAATGATTCCGTCAAAGAGTGGCAGCAGCAGTGGTTTTACATCACTGAGTCGCGCGACACGAAATGGGCCGCTGCTCCTGAATTCTGATCCAGAGCCCCCCTGCGGCTTATGTCCTGGCCCAAGAAGGGCCTGGATTGGTCTTTGTCCGACAAGCTGTCGGTACTTCAGACGCACGTCAAGAATACGGAAGACAAGGATATCAAACTTGTCAATGTAGTCCAGGTGATGTTAGCTCGCCGGATCCTTCCTTGTCAACACCGGGCTTGCAATTTATGGGAATTTGACCCGGCCAAGCACCAGACCATGCGAGAGCTCTTTGGCTCCTCACACAAAGATATCTAGAAGGTGCTTTTTAAGTCTGGCAAATCATGGCCGGACTCAGCCGAGGACCGCGGGTACCAACTGTCCCGCCCTGCAAGTTCGGTAAGCCATTATAAGTTTTATTCGCATAACCCAAGGGAAACGCTTAATGTGTTTTCCTCAACTCTCCTAGGGTTGGACGAAGAAGGCGGGGTGGATCTACTGTCCGGCCCCGCTACCTGAAAAACCGGCCGGCCCGCTTCTAACGAAGATGCTGGTCCCGGCGCCCTACAAGGCGCCGAAGAAGAAGGCCGAGAGAGGGGCCAAGAAGACCAGGGGCAGCCTCCTTCGTTGTGGTGCCTCAGACACGATATCCGAAGATTCCAACACCCGTTCTTCCTCCGAATAGGATGAGGAGGAGGAGGAAGACAAATCCCCAGCGGGGGGAAGAAAGAAAAGGACAACCTCCGCATCGTTGGAGGCCAAGTCGCCTAAGAAGGGAAAAACTCTTCTTCCAGCGGAGTCCACCGTCGCTGATAGTAGCCCGGAGTGGGATCCCAGGGCTCAGCCCCTGGTGAACTCATGAGTATATAAAATCTGAACACGTTTATGCGTCCAGACTTATCATGGCACAATATTATGATCTGGGCCATGCTTTTTGCAGTCCGGCGAGGTCCCGCGCGGAGCAATCCTCGTCGGAGGATTTTCTAGGCTCGGATGCTATGGAGAGCGGGACATCCACGAAGGTCCCTTCCCCCAAACATGTGAATGACACCGAGGCTTTGTCCGAGGAGGACCCAGGCCAAGGAGGGGGGGAGATTGCCAAGGTGGCACCCGAAGGTCAAACTTCAGGGGCCGGACACATGGGGGGGGGGGGGAAGGCTCCCATGGGCTTCGTCGGTGGGAGCCATATTGAATTCAGCCCCCAGCCGGACGCAATTCCGGAGACCAATATGGTTCCAGAGTCAGGCAGGCGGTCTCCCTCGGCTAGAGGGGGTGTACATGTTGCACCGACAACCTCTGTCCAACCAGAGGTGCTGGATACTTTATTGGCGGCGCTGAAAAGCGCCTCCGTCGTCGATGAACACCGTGCCCTTGTGGGTGCGGTGATTGAGAAGATTCAATCTGCGGAGGGTGGGCTGAATGAAGCCTGTATTAGCCTTATAAGAGGCTTTGAGGTATGTTTTATGATGTTTCGAAGAGTGTCACAGTATAGATAGTAGCCCCTGATACACTGTTCGGTGAGAGAAAGAACTGGACAAAGGATTAAATCTATGTTCGCAGGAGACTCACTTGATGACATTTACCTCTCTTTTGGTATAAACAGGCGTCTGTAGCGACTGCCACCTCTCGTACTGCGGAGGTCTCCAGACTAAATCAAAGTCTGGAGCGGGCCACAGAAGAATTGGGCCAGTTGAAAAGGCAGTTGGAGGATAAACAAGGTATGCACAAACCTTGCTCACGTTCAGTGCGAACGATTTTTAAAAAAAATATGTTTTGTGATTTGCGCCAGGGGTGATGACCGAAGTCGAGGCTCTGAATAAGGATGTTGCCGAGGCCGAGGGAATGGCAGCCGCAGAGCGGGCTCTTCGTGAGAAGCACGAGGCCAGGGTTATTGAAGCTGAGCAAGAGCTTCAAGAGGCCGTGAGAAGATGCAAGGCCTTGGAGCGGAGTCTGGCGGATAAAGAATTCGAACTTACCAAGGCTCATCAGGCCGCATGTGATGCCCAGGGGGAAACCCAGGGTGCCCTGCAGGAGATCCAAGAGGCGAGGAAGATCGCGGCGGGTAAGGCTTGTTCCATGTAAGGAAAGTATTTGGGGAGAAAATCATGTTTCTAATCTTGAGTTTGGATTTCTTCAGGGGTGCTTGCGGAGCTGCCATGCAGCATATCTGATGCCGCACAATTCTACCGAGTCGAAGAAAGGAACACTGCGGATAAGCTCTTCTGGTCACAGTATGTGGCACCGAATTATTCGATGCCTTTTGCCGACCAACTGAAACAGCTGATCGAACTGCAGAAGGCGGCCGAGCTAGCCATGAAGGATTTGATTATCCGGCTATGGCCCACTAAGGTAATTCCAGGCAGCTACTTCGGGCTCGTGAGACGGCTTGCGAGTGCCTGCCCTCGACTGGACGTCATCAAGCGGTCGGTTTGTATAGAAGGTGCGCGAATGGCCTTCACCCACGCAAAGGTGCACTGGGGGAAGATGGATGCTGAAAAGCTGGTGACCGAGGGACCGCCGAAGGGAAAGGAGCACCGCAAGCCTAAGTTATATTATGAAAGTGTCACGAAGGATCACGCCTTCTTGGTGAGCAATGTACCAAGGACATTATATTTCCATGAATACAATCATGTTGTCCTTTGTAATGTTGAACAAGGTCATTTCTATTATTTATTGCCTGTTATATAAAAGTTTATCCTCCTGCGGCCGTTTATATATTAATCACGAGAGTTGGCGTCACTTTCCGCCCCCACGTAGGAAGTACGGGGGTGTTCGGGATAAACCTGATCACTCTTTATCCCAGTTTTGGGTCCTTCGAAGGAGGTGTTCAGCACAACGAACCAGGCAATTGGACTATAGGGCTTTATCACTCTCACTTAGACATAGGAGATTTAGAAAAGGAAGGTAGGCGCAACCCCTGGTGTTCGGAAGACCGCACGAGGGGCTCTATAAGCACCTGATCGGACGAAAAGCTGATCCATCGCACGCTGCATTGGTTATCGCATTATGCGGGAGGAATCCTTAAAGATTTTACAACCTCTCGAGCAGCTGACCAGCTCTCGTCGTATCATGATGATCGGGTTTTCGCTTTCTCTCGAGGTGCTTTCGTCCGGAAGAACCGGACACTATCGCAGTAGTTCTCCCTGTGCCGCCTTAGCCGATATAGCGGAACGTAAGGCAGCAAAACATGGGAGCCGGTTAAACCCAACATTTGACCCAAGACATGATTCGGAGCTGATGCATATAATGCTATAAGTTCGGGGTGCCGAACTTCCATGAAGGTGTTCGGACTTTATTGCCGTATTATGGGTAAAACAAAGCCCCTGGCATATTTAAGGCATATCGCGGTGTACGGATGCCATTTGACAAAAGAATTTCAATAAGAGATTATGGAAGATAAGCGTCATGTAAATCCACATGCCGTATTTAAATAATACGTCGATGCGTATGAGTACATGTAAAGTAAAAAAGAGAAAGTGACTGCGGAACATACTGAGACCAGGCGGGAAGAAGCTGTGTGCGGATCCGGAGTGCAGTCGGATGGTCATCGAGGGGAATATCTAAGAGTTCCCTTGCATGTTCGAGCTGTTTCGATGTCGCCAGTCCTTGCCTGGGCGAAAATGAGCCTATACAGAAAATGCAAGATGTGTTTGTGTGCCGCAGAGCGGTTGAGACGCGGTATGTGGCCTGTCCTGGCCTTCGCCGGAGCGTTTAATTGAGCTCTGGACGAGCTTGGCTATCCTGCCGCGAAGTAGTTTAGAATCCTTTGGCGGTGTCCGGGAGCTTGGCCATCGACGCAAGGTTCGATTGAAAGATGCCACTCGTTGCTTCGGTACCAAGGGGGAGTTCAGCCTTGCCATTAACCGTGATGACGCCGCGCGAACCGGGCATCTTGAGCTTACGGTAGGCATAATGTGGCACCGCGTTGAATCGAGAGAACGCGGCTCGTCCGAGCAATGCCTGATAATCACTGCGAAAGGGGACGATGTCGAAGATTAACTCTTCGGCACTGTAATTGTCTGGTGATCCGAAGACTACCTCTGTATGGCGATGGAGCTGTCTGGTGGCCTCCACACCTGGTATAATACCTCTAAAGGTGTCTTTAGTTGGCTTGATCACCGAATGATCGACGCCCATCTTGCGCACTGTGTCCTGGTAAAGCAGGTTTAGACTGCTGCCTCCGTCCATAAGGACTCGTGTGAGGTGGGACCCGTCAACTATTGGGTCGAGGACTAGTGCGGCTGAATTGCCCTGATTGGTGTTAACCGGACGATCTGTGCGGTTGTAGGTGATCGGCCCTAGTTTATATTGTGGGATGACTGGTTCCATTAAGTCGACATCCCTAAGGGTGCGCATCCGCTCCAGGTTGGTTTGCCCTCCTGGATTTAGTGATCTGGGCTCCTCGTCGCCATCATCGCTTTGAGACCCCTTATCTTTGTTTTTGGCGCCTGACCTACCGGCTTGTTTAAGACCCAGCTTTCTCTGTTGGTATGATTGGCTGGTGTTCCTGGGGTGCCATGAATTTGGTAAGGACGGTCGAGTATGCGGTCCAGACTGAACGGACCCGAATTGTCATTTTTGAATGGTCCTTTCCGCTGACCGGACTTAGATCCACTAAATCCAGCATTGACTGCCGTATCTTCGGCATTTTCACCATTTTTGCGGCGCTTGTATTTGTTGCGTCGGGGTTTGCCGTTGCTATCTCTGGCCTCTGATAAGCCAGGGTTGCTTGCTGTGTTGTTGCTACGGGCCAACCAGCTATCCTCGCCCACGCAAAAGCGGGTCATGAGTGTCGTGAGGGCTGCCATGGATTTTGGCTTCTCTTGGCCGAGATGTCGGGCGAGCCACTCGTCACGGATGTTACGTTTAAAGGCTGCTAGGGCTTCGGCATCCGGACAGTCGACAATTTGGTTCTTTTTAGTTAGGAACCGAGTCCAGAATTTCCTGGCTGACTCTCCGGGCTGTTGTGTTATGTGACTTAAATCATCAAGATCCGTGGTGGTCGCACATAAGTGCCCTGGAAGTTGTCCAGGAATGCATCTGCCAGGTTCTCCCAACTTCCGATGGAGTTTGCTGGCAAGCTATTCAGCCAATGCCGAGCCGACCCTTTGAGTTTTAGTGGGAGATACTTGATGGCGTGTAGATCATCCCCGTGGGCCATGTGAATGTGGAGGAAGAAATCCTCTATCCATACCGCGGGGTCTGTAGTACCCTCATACGATTCAATGTTCACGGGTTTAAACCCTTCTCGGAATTCATGATCCATTACTTCATCAGTGAAGCATAGGGGGTGTGCGGCGCCTCTGTGCCGGGCTATATCACGACGCAGTTCATACAAGTCTTGTCTGCTGTATTCGGCCCGGCCGGATTTGCTTTTAATATATTCGGCGCGACGGTCATTGTCACGCGTTGGGGCACGCCCCCGTGATCCGTAGATCGATCTTGTATGTCCTGCTTTGTTTTCCAATACATCTCGCAGGTCCTACGTGTTGCCCCGGGCCTTGGTGTTTTTGTTTGACTAGCGACGGGGTGCGGGTTGGACTTCGGGCTGATGTGCCGCTTTGTCTCGTCCATGAGGTGGCCGGTCAGCCACATCATACGCTGGTAGTGTAGGCTTTAATGCTTCCTCATCGAGTTGGAGTAGCAACCTGCGCTTTGGGTAACTTTTGGTTGGGCGTTCGAGTTCATATTCCTCGGCTGCCAGGACCTCGGTCCATCTATCCGCTAGCAGATCTTGATCAGCTTGAAGCTGCCGCTGCTTTTTCTTCAGGCTTTTTGCTTTGGCTATAAGCCGGCGCTTGAAGCGCTCCTGTTCGACGGGATCCTCAGGCACGATAAATTCTTCGTCGCCGAGGCTCACCTCGTCTTCGTGAGAGGGCATGTAATTGTCATCCTCTCGATTCTCCGTCTCATCTCCTGTTCCTTAGGGCTAGCTTGCCCATCCTCCCTTTCGAAGCCCGGATGGAGGGATTGTCTTTGTCTTGACACTATACTGTGATGTTATTGTCTCTTGTGCCAGTATCGTTGCTTTTGTTGTGGCGGGGCTTAGAGCGGCGCCGATGACGCCGGTGCTTAGATTGCTTCTCGAGGGGATTATCCTCCGTTGCCTTATTGCCATCGCTTTCTTTGGGTGTGTCCACCATATATATATATATATATATCATATGATGAGGTGGCTGTCCGGTATACGTGGCGGTGGTTCCTGTTCTTCTCCTTCATAGTTGTCCGTACCGTCGATGTCTTCGGAGCCAAAATCAAGCATGTCGGTTAAGTCGTCGATAGTGGCTATTAAGTGGGTGGTGGGTGGGGAATGAATTTCTTTGCCATCCGCTTCCCACTCAAGCCGGACATAGTTCGGCCAAGGGTCTCCTTACAAGGAGAGAGACCTCAACGAATTCAGCACGTCGCCCAAGGGCGAGTGCTGAAAGATATCCGTGGAGGTAAACTCCATGATCGGTGCCCAATCAGATTCGATAGGCACGGATGCAGACGGTTCGGAGCCTGTGGCCGGGGAAGAATCCAAGAGTCCGGAAACATAGGTCTCACAGGAGATGAAGTCAGTATTCGGCTCTATCGCCGCTGAGTGTGCGACCTCCGTGGCGGGGTCTATCTACCCGTCCTCCGACGGCATGATCTACTCCGGATTGAGGGCCGGAGTAGCCACAGGTGTGATCTCCCGAACACCGTCCGACGGCAGAGCTAGTTCATGCTCGTCGTGACTGTGTGGCGCACCTGACATGGGCTCGAATCCGTCAAAGATCAAGTCTCCGTGGATGTCGACCGTATAGTTCAAGCTTCCAAACCTGACCTGATGGCCAGGGGCATAGCTCTCGATCTGCTCCAGATGGCCAAGCGAGTTGGCCCGCAGTACCAAGCTGCCGAATACGAAGATCTGTCCGGGGAGAAAAACCTCACCCTGGAACGCATCGTTACCGATGATCACAGGAGCCATCAAGCCTTTATCGTGGCGGCACAATGGAACTCTTAATGAAAGCACCAATGTCGGTGTCAAAACCGGCGGATCTCAGGTAGGGGTCCGGAACTGTGCGTCTAAGGCGGATGGTAACAGGAGGCGGGGGACATAATGTTTACCCAGGTTCGGGCCCTCTCGATGGAGGTAATACCCTACTTTCTGCTTGATTGATCTTGATGATATGAGTATTACAAGAGTTGATCTACCACGAGATTGTAGAGGCTAAACCCTAGAAGCTAGCCTATGATTATGATTGTTGTTGTCCTACGGACTAAACCCTCCGGTTTATATAGACACCGGAGGGGGCTAGGGTTATACAGAGTCGGTTACAAGGGAGGAGATCTACATATCCGAATTGCCAGGCTTGCCTTCCACGCAAAGGAGAGTCCTACCCGGACACGGGACGAAGTCTTCAATCTTGTATCTTCATAGTCCAACAGTCCAGCCAAAGTATATAGTCCGGCTGTCCGAGGACCCCCTAATCCAGGACTCCCTCAGCGACCCCGCTTAATGTGTGAATGCACTGGTGATTTGAAAGATCTACTTCGTCACTGCCAGACAGAGATAACTGAAGATGACATCAATAATATGACCAAGTCTCTACTGAACGAGAGTCTGGCAGACTGCAGCAAAACTGGACTGAACCCTTTCGGCGTTCTCAACCAACCGCCAGCTGTAAGCCTTTAAGCTCTTTCCGGTTTAAGCATTTTCTTTCATTTAAACCGTCTTCTCATAATCCACTTTATTTGCGCAGGCCGATTCTCCTTTCTGGAAGAAGAAGTTAGATAAGCCGGCCAAGAAGACCCGGACAAAGAGCAAAGCTACCAAAAAGCCTGCCAAGAAGAAGACCAACCCCTTCGAGTTATTTGAGTTGGACGATAATGATGATGATAATGAGTCGGAGGTAGAACTTGACACTCTTGGCTCATTTTTTATACATCCTATTGACAATGAGCAACAACATCAGCTGTGCAGATGTTGAAGAGGTAACCCTCATTTCCTCCGACCCAGAGAGTTTATCAAGACAAAGAACTGAAAAAGTGAGCCGGAAAGTAAGGTTTTCTCACCCTTACTTAGATCCAAACTTTATTTTGAAGCTACAACATCACGAGGCTCGTCGGCAGACCCGTAATAGCGGAGGGATACTTTCCTCTGGCTTACCCAACACAGCGGCCCCTCGAAAGCGCCGGAACAAGGTGCCACAAGCTTCATCATTACTTTATACAAAAGCAGGTCTTATGCGTCAACCACTTAACCCATACGATTCAAACTATCATGGAACATCTCACTCCTCTTCCGGCGAGTCAACTGGAACTCAGATTCCGGCTTTCAAAATTGCTCCTGGGTAAGAAATATTTAACCACTTGAAATTTCGTGCTGATTGATATGCTGACATCTTTGTATTTTTTATTTTCAGTGGCGTGGCCAAGCCCAGCAAGAAGGCAAAAATGAACAAGCCGGGTGAAGATTCCACCCTTCTGAGCTGGAGAAGCAATTGCCAGAAGCCTCTCATCGAACCGCTAAGGCTACCATTGATGACCCGCCACCAGAAGAGCACGACGTCACCATAGACCATATGGACATTGAGCCGACCACCACTAAGCCGCCAAGTCCCATCAAGCCTACTGAAGAGAAGGCTGACAATGTCGTCATTACTGGGCTTGGTTATACAGCACCGGGCAACCCCACTGCCTTATCCAAGCACAACGCCAAAGATGAATTTGCTGTTGTTGATAAAGGCAAGTGGAAGGTGGACTTGGACAGCTATGCCTAGTTTAGCGCCCAAGAAATTCACTCCGGTTATTTAAACCGCCTTCACACCAGTCGTGACTTTGAAGCTGGCCTGGTCAACCTGATGAAGGAGCGCTTTGAGGTAAACATTATCATCTTCTCCATATATATATCTTGTCAGCCGCCAAGTCTAATGGATATGATTAACTTGAATATGCTGTAGACTTTAAACATTCTTGTTGAACTTTGATAGCCATGTCATAGCCTGTTAGAACCGCAGAATCAACAAGTAGCCCCCAAGGGCCGGCTTAAGCTGTATAGCTAAAGCCGGGTCTTTCAAAATATAGCTTTTAATTTCACATATATGGCTCACCAGGGCCGGCTTAAACTGATAAGTTAAACCGGAACTTCAAGTAATAACGATCAAGTTTGCACATGTAGCCCCCAAGGGCCGGCTTAATCATCATGAATAAGCCGGGACTTATCACCATTACTATGAATAAAATCCAGCTACGTTGAGGGAGTCCTCGATTAGGGGGTCCTCGGATAGTCGGACTATATCCTTTGGCCGGACTGTTGGACTATGAAGATACAAGACTCAAGACTTCGACCCGTGTCCGGATGGGACTCTCCTTGACGTGGAAGGCAAGCTTGGCAATACGGATATGTAGATCTCCTCCCTTGTAACCGACTCTGTGTAACCCTAGCCCCCTCTGGTGTCTATATAAACCGGAGGGTTTTAGTCCATAGGACAACAACAATCATACCATAGGATAGCTCTAGGGTTTAGCCTCTACGATCTCGTGGTAGATCAACTCTTGTAATACTCATATCATCAAGATCAATCAAGAAGGAAGTAGGGTATTACCTCCATCGAGAGGGCCCGAACACAGGTAAACATTGTGTCCCCGCCTCCTGTTACCATCCGCCTTTAGACGCATAGTTCGGGACCCCCTACCCGAGATCCGCCGGTTTTGACACCGACATTGGTGCTTTCATTGAGAGTTCCTTTGTCGTCACCATAAGGCTTGATGGCTCCTTCAATCATCGGCAACGATGCGATCCAGGTGAGGTTCTCCTCCCGAACAAATCTTCGTGATTTGGCGGCTCGTCTGGGCCAACTCGGCAGCCATCTGGAGCAGATCGAGAGCTACGCCCCTGGCCGTCTGGTCAGGTTTGGAAACTTGAAATATACTGCCGACATCCGCGGAGATTTGATCTTTGATGCATTCGAGCCCGTGTCAGGTGCGCCGCACAATCACGACGAGCATGATTTAGCTCTGCCACCGGACAGTGTTCGGGAGATCACACCTGCAACTACTCCGGCCCTCAATCCAGAACAAATTGCGCCATCTGAGGACGAGTGGATGGACCCCGCCATGTAGGCTACGCACTCAGCGGCGATAGAGCCGAATACTGACTTTGCCTCCTCCGAGACCCGTGTTGCCGAACCGTTAGATTCGTCCTCGGCCATGGACTCCGAGCCGCCTGCGTCCGTGCCTATCGAATCTGATTGGGCACTGATCATGGAGTTTACCTCCGCGGATATCTTTCAGCACTCGCCCCTTGGCGACGTGCTAAACTCATTGAGGTCTCTCTCCCTGTCAGGAGACCCTTGGCCGAACTATGTTCGGCTAGAATGGGATGCAGACGACAAAGAAATTCGCTCCCCACCCACCACCCACTTAATAGCCACTATCGATGATTTAACCGACATGCTCGATTTCGACTCCGAAGACATCGACGGTATGGACGACGATGCAGGAGAGGAACAGGAAGCACCGCCCACAGGGCACTGGATAGCCAATTCATCACATGATATATATATGGTGGATACACCCAAAGAAAACAATGATGAGGAATGGAAGGATGCAACAAAGGATAGCTCCCTCGAGAAGCAACCGAAGCGACGGCGTATGCGCCGCTCCTATTCCCGCCTCGGAAAAAATAGCGATAACAGCGCAAGAGAAAATAACACCCCAGTCGACTCCAGAGGAAAGGACGACCACATTGACCCAGTGATAGAGCAGTATGAACCAGCGAATGACGAACATAGTACGGATCCGCTATCCGAACACAGCGACGCCGAGGATAAAGCTCATCAACCTGCCTCTGGAGAGGAAAACAGTCCGGACGAGGATGCACACATCATCCGGGAAAGGCACTCGGAACAAGAGAACCTCCGCAGAAGGCTTATTGCCACCGCGAGGAGTCTGAAGAAGCAGAAGCAAAGGCTTAAGGCCGCGCAGAATACGCTCAACAGTAGATGGAACAAAGTGCTCGACACTGAAGAAAAGTATGGTGGCAGTCGCCACACAAAGAGTTATCCAAAGCGCAAGCTGCTGCCCGAATTCGATGATGAGGCCTTAGAGCCCACACAACCGAAAAATAAAACAGCCGACCGGTCGGATCGACCAACTCATGGCCGCGATAAGGCGACTAGCGAGGCCGCACATAGGTCAGTACACGATCCACGCGAGGACTCGCATCAAAAGGCCGGCGTGACCATATCCATCTATGGATCCAGGAAGCGCGCTCCAGCGCATAATCAAAACCGAACACTACAACCGTCAGAATGCCATGACACATCCAAATACAGGGGTGCCGCACACCCCCTATGTTTCACTAATGAGGTGCTGGATCACGAATTTCCAGAGGGATTCAAACCCGTGAACATAGAGGCGTACGACGGAACAACAGACCCTGGGGCCTGGATTGAGGACTTCATCCTCCATATTCATATGGCCCGTGGAGACGATCTCCACGCCATCAAATACTTGCCCCTCAAGCTGAAAGGACCAGCTCGGCACTGGCTGAAGAGCCTCCCCGAAAATTCAATTGGAAGTTGGGAGGAGCTTGAGGATGCTTTTAGGGCCAACTTTCAAGGGACCTATGTCCGACCTCCGGATGCAGACGATTTAAGTCACATAATTCAACAGCCCGGAGAGTCAGCCCGAAAGCTTTGGAACAGATTCCTCACTAAGAAGAACCAAATCGTCGACTGCCCGGTATATGTTGTAAAGACCGAATACACTAGGGAGTGTTCGGCGTCGCGAGTTTGGCCTTATATGCATCAGCTCTGAATCATGTCTTTGGTCAAATGTTGGGTTTGTCCGGCTCCTGCGTTTTGCTACCTTACATTCCGCTCTATTGGCTAAGGTGGCACCGGGAGAACTACTGTGATTGTGCACTGGTTCATCCTGACGAGCACCTCAGTAGAGAAAGCCGAAAACTGACTGTCATGATAAAGCGCGAGACTGGTCAACCACTCGATGACTTAGCGGAATCTTAGGGATTCCTCCGCATTAACAAAGGGCCGTTTCCTGGTCATGTATGTACGCGCCCCGTATTCGGATGAGCGCGGAGGTACCAGGGGCTATATAGTAGTCCCACTGTCAAACTCCTATGGTTAAGTGAAGTGTTAAAGCAATATAGTCCGATTGCCTCGTTCACCACGCTACCACCTCCTTCATGGACCAAGACGTTGGATCAAGTGTGAAGACGCGCTTTTGCGAACACCCCCGCATTATGTGCATGGGGGCTGAAGCCGACGACTGCAAACTTTTAGGATATATATATATATATATATATATATACTTACATAAACGACCGCACAGGAGGCATAATCATACTTTCAGGCAAAAGTATAAACACAGCCTTTATAATTCAAATAAAATTATTGTTACAATTGGGATACATGTCACTAGAACATGATACGCTTCGAGCACTGAGCCTCTATTAAATGAGCGCCTTCTAAGACTTCTTCAAAATAGTGCTCGGCCGATACCCGTCCTACCACCGAACTCTGGGATGCAATAGCGGTGGCCTCCATCTCTGCCCAGTATGTCTTGACACGGGCAAGAGCCATCCGTGCACCCTCTATGCACGCCGACCTCTTCACAGCGTCGATATGCGGCACAGCACCAAGGAATTGTTGCACTAGACCAAAATAACTATTCGGCCTCGGTCCATCCGACCAAAGGTGATCCACGACGGACCTCATAGCAAGTCCGGACAACCTATGGAGCTCGGCCCACTCGACCATTTGTTCATTTAAAAGTAGCGGACGCGTTGGAGTGCGGAATTGTGACCAGAACAACCTTTCCACTACATGATCTTTCTGATCTTTGAAAAATTTGGTCGCATCAGCGGCACTCGCTGCTAAATCCAAGTACGCGCCTGCAGAACTCCATAATTTATCCAAATGGGCATACTTCGGGTCTCCAAACCTCGTCCGCAACAAAAAGGGCTTCCCAGCCGCAATATCTCCGGCTTGACGGAGTTCCTCCTTCGCAACTCTGATTTGCGAGCGGGTTTCCTTAGCCGCTTCCATGGCCTCCTTCAGGTCCGCCGCCTTCGCTTGGATTTCCTTTTCAAGAAGCTCATACCGGCCGGCGGCATCTTTCAGCTCAACAGCCATCTTGGCTATTTTCTCTTTGCTCTGGCAATGGGAAGCCAGTTCGGCTCTTAGCTCTTCGACCGCCTTTAGGGCGGCCGCATCACTCTTCCTGGCTTGTTCCTTGGCTCGGGAAAGTTCTGCCCGAAGGGTCTCCACGGCAATAGCTCCATCTGCAATCACAACATATTACAGATACTAGCATCATGCTCCTCTTAATATGTATTGATCCTACGAGAATACATACCCTGTGCCTCGTCAAGCCGCTTGTTTACAAGCACGATGTCGGCATCTGCCGCATCAAATTCTTGCCGATTCGGCAAACTCACTAGTCCGGCTAGCCACCGGACCCTCAGCCACCTACACATGAAAGCAGCACGGTTATTACCTGGGACTATGATCCTCTATTTGCCGTCTTTTTCGACAGCAACCAGAGTCTCAGGGGCTACTATCTGCATAGGCCACACCTAGCGTGTCCGGTATCATCAAAAAATATATATTACTTTACGTACCTCAAAGCCTTTCAACAGACTCATAAAAGCTTCGTGCAACCCGCTTTCGGCGGATGAAATCCTCTCAACCACCATACCCATTAGCGTACAATGTGTTTCTGAGATAGCCGCTTGCTCCAGAAGATTCATCAGTGCGTCTGGTCGCACACCGGACAGTTCCGGACTCTTTCTGTTGCTCTCCTTAGGAGCCGAATACCCCGGACTTCGGGTGGCTAAAGGTTTACCTTTTGGCCTTGGCGGATCAGGAGAAATCCTCCGTGACGACACCTCAGGGTCGCCCGCTTCACGAGGCGGGGAGGCACGGGGAGGTGTTTCGCTCTCCATCATCTCCGGAAGAAGATCCCCCGAAAACGAACTCTGTCGAGAAGGGCTACGATCCGAACTACAAGACATACGCCTCGGTTATCGTTCTTAGAAATGAAGAAGGATATATTTACTATAAAGTACTTTCGTTTACTTACAGCTTGGTAGAGGGCTGGTCCCCTTGCGGGTACTGTGCGGTAAGGATGCCCTCCGAGGTAGGACCCTCTGACAAAGGTTTCTTCCCTCGCTTGGAGACCATTACTTCCAAGTCTTCAGAGGTGGTCCTCTTCCTTCCCTGGGGGGAGGGAATTTTAGATTCTTCCCCCCGGTTATCCTCCTTCGCAGAGGCACTAATTCCCCCGGTTTGGATGAATAGTGAGTGAGGCTCGCTCTCGGCTTCTTTGTTCATCCCTTTATCTTCCCCTGATGGCGCTTGATAAGGCGCAAGCTCAAGCATCATGGCTAGTGCAGGATCCGGTGAGCCCTCGGGAAGGGGGGCCGGACACCTGCTCATCTTCGCCTTTTTATCCAGTCCTGGTCAAAAGGCAACTTTTCAGAATGATGTTGTGATAAATTAAAAGACAACGTGTTCGGCCGCGGAATTACTTACTTGAGTGTCTAGACGATTGCAGTTCAGACCCGCATCCTCGGAGGTGTCCGGACACTCTATTTGTGATCCGAAGAATGATCTGTACATCTCTTTGAGCGTCATGCCGAAGAAGTGCTGAATAGTTCGCGGTCCTTCTGGGCTGAACTCCCACATACGGAGAGGTCGACGTTTGCAAGGCAGGGCTCGACGAACTAGCATGACTTGCATTACCTTAACAAGGCTGACATCTCTCTCGAGGAGATCTCGGATGCGACTCTGCAATGTCGGCACATCATTTATTGGCCCCCAGTCTAGCCCCTTGTTGACCCATGACGCCAGTTGTGGCGGGGGCAGCGGAAGGTGGGCGGCTACCCACTTAGTACCCCGGGGAGTTGTGATATAAAACCACTCCCATTGACATAAACTGGACACCTCCGGGAAGGAACCCTTTGGTCATGGAACATCAGCACCTTTCCTTATTACGGCACCTCCGCACTTTGCGTGTCGCCCCTCAATCTCCACATTGAATGTCTTGAGCCATAAGCCGAAGTGTGGGGTAATGCGGAGGAAGGCTTCACACACGACGATGAACGACGAGATGTGAAGGATGGAATCCGGGGCCAGATCATGGAAATCGAGCCCGTAGTAGAACATGAGCCCTCTGACAATGGGATCTAGACTAAAACCTAGCCCTCGGAGGAAGTGGGAGACGAATACGACACTCTCGCCGGGTTCGGTAGCGGGAATGACCTGCCCTCGAGCATGCAGCCTGTGCGAGATTTCGCCGGTCAAATACCTAGCTTCTCTTAGCTTCTTGATGTCCTCCTCTGTGACAGAGGAGGGCATCCACCGACCTTGAAGGTTGGATCCGACATGATTGTAGGTCCGAAGCGCCTAGCCTGAGCCTTGGGTGTTGGAACTCTAGGTGGGGGAAGGATTTGATTGAGCGCGAGAAAAAGGGGACAGGCCTAGGCCCCTTTATAAAGAGGATGAATATGAAGCGTCCTCCGCGTGGCCGTTTGGGACTTGCCTAAAATCGAGGAGTCATACCAACAGGCACGATTGGGTTACCCATACCCGTATTGATGAGAATCCCGTGAAAAAAGGACACGATCTCTGCTTCGACAGGACGTGCCAATAAAACCGCCTCACAACACGTGCAGTGGCAGGCTCGGAAAAATGGTTCGTCATGACCAGACCACGGCGAGACGTCACACGTTATGAAAAGCTGTCGGCCAGATTAGATTTGTGGAAATATTATTCTCTCTACGGTGGTATGTGGAATTTGTTTTGCAGAGCCGGACACTATCCTTGTGTTCAAAAACTTCTGTGGAGTATTCGGAGGAGGAACCCGCCTTGCAATGCCTAAGACAATCTGCGCGCCGGACTCATCGTCATTGAAGCCTGGTTCAGGGGCTACTGAGGGAGTCCTGGATTAGGGGGTCCTCTGACAGCTGGACTATATCCTTTGGCCGAACTGTTGGACTATGAAGATACAAGACTTAAGACTTCGACCCCTGTCCGGATGTGACTCTCCTTGACATGGAAGGCAAGCTTGGCAATACGGATATGTAGATCTCCTCCCTTGTAACTGACTCTGTGTAACCCTAGGCCCATCCGGTGTCTATATAAACCGGAGGGTCTTAGTCCGTAGGACAACAACAATCATACCATAGGCTAGCTTCTAGGGTTTAGCCTCTACGATCTCGTGGTAGATCAACTCTTGTAATACTCATATCATCAAGATCAATCAAGCAGGAAGTAGGGTATTACCTTCATCGAGAGGGCCCGAACCTGGGTAAACATTGTGTCCCCCGCCTCCTGTTACCATCCGCCTTAGACGCATAGTTCGGGACCTCCTACCCGAGATCCGCCGGTTATGACACCGACATACGTAGCACCCATGAGTCGGCTATAGTCATAGCAGCATAGCCGGGTCATCATAGAATTGTCAAAAAAAGAGCAAGATGCATTAGCCCCCAAGTGCCAAGTAAAATACTTGTATTGTGCTTGGGACTTCAGATAAGATGATCATAATACTCCCTATTTTTGTACTGTACAGGCTGAGCTTAATATGAAGGAATCCCAAGTTGCTGATCTTCGTCAGAACATTTGCACTCAACAAGCTACAACATCAAAGGCCTAGACAGATTTGAAAACTGCTTTGGAAGAGATGGAAAAGATGAAGAAGGACTTCAAGGCTGACAGGAGCAGCTAGGACACTGAAAAGGCGACTCTAATGAAAATAGCGAAAGAAGTTGAAGCTGGCCTTAAGCCGGTGACTGAAGAGCTGTCCGGCTTAAAACGCCAGATCAGTAACATGACAACTACTATCTTCGGTAAATAACACTATTTTTTGATCATTCCTCGATGACATATATCAATCCTTTCCCAGTTTATCAATCTCATTCGCTGATACAGGCCCTAGAAGCTCCAACTTTGGTCAAGATATGTGCAAAAAGCTCAAAGCCATGTACACTTTGGTGGAACAGTTATATATTGGTGCTCAGCGGGTCATATCTGCCGCTTCGCATAAAAAGCAACCTCCTTCACTTATCAAAGAAGTATTGGAGAAACTATCAGTGATACCCTAGAGGCTTGATGATCTAAAGCTGTCAGCGGCAAGAGCCGGCACCATGACCGCCCTGAGCCGGGAAAAGGCCTGGCAAGCAGATCTTGATCCAGAAGAATTAGCCAGTGGCTGCCCAAGCATCAAAGAAGACGGTCTGCTTACAGTGCTGCTGACTTTGCCCAAATAGCAAGAGCAATGCGTCCATTAGCAAGTAAGCTGGCTGAAGAAACAGATCTGTCCCAATACCAAGCGGCTTATTATGCTGAAAACAAGAAGGTCAAAGTGCCGGTTCATGAAGCCCAGGACCTTATTCCGTGTAACGCCCCGGATTCGATGCGCCAGGTGTCTGCCAGTTATTCGTCGGTGTTGCCATGTCATGTGCTTGCGTGTTGCACTTTGCCATGTCATCATCTGCATTTCATATCATGTCATCATGTGCATCGCATTTGCATACGTGTTCGTCTCATGCATCCGAGCATTTTCCCGTTGTCCGCTTTTGCAATCCCAAGCACTCCTATGTCTCCGGCGCCCTCTTTTACCTCTTTTCTTGTGCGGGTATTAAACTTTCTCGAATGGACCGAGGTTTGTCAAGCGGCCTTGGTATAGCACCGATGAGACCGCCTGTCAAGTTTCGTGCCATTTGGAGGTCGTTTGATACTCCAACGGTTAACCGGGTAACCGTAAAGCCTCCTTCTCTTTGCAGCCCAACACCCTTTCCAAAGTGGCCCAAAACCCATCTAACTCCTCTCCATGCTCTCGGTCGTTCGATCACGACCGCGTGGCCGAAAACCGCACCTCATTTGGAGTCTCCTAGCTCCCTCTACCTATAAATATGTGTCCCTTCCGGATTTTTCGCGCAGTCCAACCCTAACCTCCTCCTCCCTCCGCGTCGCCGGATATGTCCGCCTCCGCGCCGGACGTGTCCACCCCGCCGCCACGTCGCTCCGACGAATCGGAGGCCAGCGTCACGCCGCCGCCTCCTCCCCTCCACTCACGCGCCCGCCACCTCGGCGCCTCACCTCTCTCTCCTCCCCACCACTTGGCCCTTGGGGCCCGGATCCCGGGCCCTGTGAGCCAGCGCCCGCCGTCCCCTTGAGCCGGCCGCGCCTTGCCTCGCCGCCGCGCCGGGTCGCCGCCGCCTCCCGACCAGCGTCGCGCGCCGCCCACGCCCGCCCGCCACGGCTCCAGCGCCGCCCGCCGCCATGAGCCGCCCGGCCGCCGCCTTCGTCGTCGCGCCCGCGCGCCGCCTTCCTTCGCCCGCCATGCCGCCGGCGCCTCGCCCGGCTTCGCCATCTCGCCGGCCACCCTCCGGCCGCCGTCGCCGGCCGCCTCATTGCCGGAGCCGGCGGGTGGGATGAGATCCACCCGCCCGGCCATCCAAACGGCCCGCTGGATCCCTCCGTCCCGTTCGTCCTCGTCCCGGTTGACTTTTCGCGTGGGTAATTTTCTCTAAGTCCTCGAAATTATTGCATTCTGGTGCATACTTTGACATGCCATAACTTGCTGCATACTGATCCGTTTTGTGCGTGTAATATGTCATATTGTTCGCCTCGACGAGTACATCATTTCGTTCCATTGCATCATATCCATTTGAGCTCATCTTGATGCCCGAAATACTGTTAGAAGAGGGCTATGTGATGTTAGTTTTAGATTCTTATCAGTACATGCACTTTTGTCATTTTTGCCATGATTGATGTGTGCACCCTATGAACTTGAGTCCTACATGTGTTTTTTAATATGCCATGCCATATTTACAGGGGTGTATGCCATGTATTTTTGTGATCTTTGTGGTGACTAGCACAAGCATGCAAACTAGGCTTCATGATGTTGCTGATTTCAGCCCCTGTTCTGCTGATATTTTTATGTCATGTAAACTTGATGCTACCGAGAGATATATGATTATTTTGAGATACTTCAGTAAGGATGTTTTGAACATATGATTATTCTCTATCCGTCCGTGCCCTTTTTTGCAATTATGGAGTGCCATAGCTTGAGTCAATCAAGCTCTACTTTTGCTATAAAATGTTTCCTGGCAGGTTGTTTACATTTTATTCAATTTTGCCAAGGTTGATGTAGTTGATCCGTGTATGCTATGATGTTGTTCTTGCCATGTATAGCTTCTATGCCATGTCTTCTTACTGTTAGTTGCCTTGCCATGCCATGTTTTTCTCTGTGGTGAGTGGTTCAAGCTCACCAACATGCCTGCTTATTGTTGTTCCTGCCTTGTATGAATCTGTCATATAACTTGCCATGTTTACATGGATGCCATCATATCTTCTGGTCCTTGTTGGCTCATGGTCAGTAAGGGACTTTTGTTCTATGCAATTAGTAGATTCATTACATGCCTTTGTTTGCCATGTTAAGTTCCTGTAGCTTGTTGTTTGATAGCTCTAAACATTGCAACCTGATGTTATTTCCTGATAAGTCTGAAACTGTTATTATTTGTAATCTTGCCATGTGTGTTTGAGCATGTTCTAGTGATTTCTGGAGATAGCTCAGTGTTCATGTTTTGTCATGCTTTACCTGTACATCATGTCCATCCCTTTTGTTCTCATGTTGGGATGCTGTAGCATGTTGTTTTGATGCTTGCAATATGCCTAGTTGCTGTTTTGGACAGATTGTTGCTATGACTTGTATAGGGTGTATGTTGAACCGTTGCTCCGTTTTGAGTGTGCTCTATATGAAACTTGCTTGATTTTGCATGTAGCTTCATATTATCATGTTGCATCCTTGTTTTGAGGTGTTTGCTTGATGTTTGTATGCATTTTGCATCAATGCCATGTTGAACTTGTTTTGCTCATATCTTCTAGGCCGTAGTCTCAATCTAATGAACTTTATATGTAACTTGACTAGAATTCCGTGTAGATCATCGTGGTGCATCTTAACTTGCTGTTTAACAACTTGAACATAAGGTTTATTCAGATCTGGACCAATTTCGAAATTTGCATATGAGGACTTACCGGAATTGTTCTATGTTGTTCCCGACCTCATTTAAACTTGCCTTGATGTGTTGCTCTTGTATGCATCAACTCTTGCCATGAGTAGCCTCATCTAGATTTTTCATGCATCATGCTTGTTGTGCATCATGTCTTGTCTATGTGTGGTGTGTTTACCTATGTTGTGTGCTTCTTCTTGTTAGTTCCTCGCTTGCTATGATCGTGAGGATTCGCTCGCTCTACACTTGGTTCGGCTTCATCCGCTCGTCTTCTTCATGGACTCGTTCTTCTTCCTTATGGATTTCAGGCAAGATGACCGTCACCTTGGATCTCATTACTATCATTGCTATGCTAGTTGCTTCGTTCTTTCGCTATGTTGCGCTACCTATTACTTGCTGCTCAAGCCTCCCAAATTGCCATGTCAGCCTCTAACCTTTTGCACCCTTCCTAGCAAACCGTTGTTTGGCTATGTTACCGCTTTGCTCAGCCCCTCTTATAGCGTTGTTAGTTGCAGGTGAAGATGAAGTTTGTTCCTTGTTGGAACATGGAGATGTTGTTGCTTGCTGGAACATGTTTACTTGTTGGGATATCACAATATTCCTTATATTATTAATGCATCTATATACTTGGTAAAGGGTGGAAGGCTCGGCCTTATGCCTGGTGTTTTGTTCCACTCTTGCCGCCCTAGTTTCCGTCATATCGGTATTATGTTCCCGGATTTTGCGTCCCTAATGCGGTCGGGTGATTTATGGGACCCCCTTTACAATTCGCTTTGAATAAGACTCCTCCAGCAAGGCCCAACATTGGTTTTACCATTTGCCTCACCACTACCTACCTTTCCCTTGGGAGTAATTAACCCAAGGGTCATCTTTATTTTAGCCCCCCCGGGGCAGTGCTTCTCTAAGTGCTGGTTCGAACCGAGTAGACTGCGGGGCCCCCTCGTGGAAACTCGAGGTTTGGTTTTACTCGTAGGATGTCTCATCCGGTGTTGCCCTGAGAACGAGATATGTGCAGCTCCTATCGGGATTGTCCGATTGCATCGGCGGCTTTCTTTGGTCTTGTTTTATTCTTTGTCGAAATGTCTTGTAGCCGGGATTCCGAGACTGATCGGGTCTTCCGGGAGAAGGAATATCCTTCGTTGATCGCGAGAGCTTATCATGGGCTAAGTTGGGACACCCCTGCAGGGTATAAACTTTCGAGAGCCGTGCCGGTTATGTGGCAGATGGGAATTTGTTAATATCCGGTTGTAGTAAACTTGAAGCAAACTCTCCTAAAATACACCAACCGCAGCGTAATCGTGAGTGTCTCTTTTCGGGTTGATCGAGAGGAGAACACGGTTTCGGGTTATGTTTGACGTAAGTAGGAGTTCGTGGATCACTTCTTGATCATTACTAGTTGACGACCGTTCCTTTGTTTCTCTTCTTGCTCTCATTTGCGTATGTTAGCCACCATATCGCGTGCTTAGTCGCTGCCGCAACCTCACCACTTTACCCCTTCCTTTCCCATTTAGCTTTGCTAGTCTTGATACCCATGGTAATGGGATTCGAGTCCTCGTGGCTCTGATTACTACACCACCGGGGCCAGGTACAGGTTTTGCGATGATCATGACGCGAGAGCGATGCTTGCTTGCGTTGAGTTCTTCTTCTGCTTCTTCGATCAGGGGATAGGTTCCAGGTCGGCAGCCTGGGCTAGCAGGGTGGATGTCGTTTGAGCTTCTGTTAATGTTTCATCCGTAGTTGGATGTTGATCTTGTATATGATGTTGTTGTATTCGTGTGGCATTGTATGCCTTATGTATGTATCCCCATCTATTATGTAATGTTGATGTAATGATATCCACCTTGCAAAAGCGTTTCAATATGCGGGTCTATCCTTGGTGGGACCGTCGAGTTCCTTTTGGATAGGGTCGCATATTGGGCGTGACATTCCGCCAATTCGTAAGCACACCTTTGCACCTGATATTGACCCGTCAACACTTATTGATGACGAGGCTGTGTTCAAAGCTTTGACTGGGATCGATTGGTCATCGTCTAACTTCCAGACAATAGAGGAAGAAGAAGAACCAGCACAGGATGACCCGGAAGCCTCGACCCTCCAAGACTAGAAGTCTTAATTCATGGGCCGGTTCACCAGCCATAGCATTCGGATGCTGTGTGTCTCAAAAAACACTTATTCTTCTATGGCCACATGATGCCTTGTAATAGGCTAGTTGACAAAACCATGATCTACCACGCCATCATGCGTGTTTATTTGCATAACACTTATGAACCGTCGATCCGTTATTTGAAGATCTGCCACTTATGCTTATAATGTCATCAATTATGCAGACCATGCTTATCATTTTTCCTGCATAGAAGCAGATAACAGGTGCCCTGGTGGTTTACCCCAGGGCGGGTCATAATGCCCCATATAAAATCCACTTGTGACTGAATAGTCCATAACCAGGGCTGGTTTATCAAAACCTCATATAATCATAACAAAATAAATATCATACCTGTGATATTTGTTCATAATGCCGGCTTACCATGAAGCAAGGGTAACAACCCAAAAACTGAGAGCGAAAAACTCCAAGCATTTAATCATGACACACTGGCGACTTAATCGTCCAAAGCCAGGCCGGGTTATCAGAACTCCGGATAAATTCAAATATGAAGCATAAGGATAAAAGCAAGATGGTCCGAACCAATTTGTTTAAACCATATATCAATAAACAAAAGTCAAAGACAAAAATCAAGGCTTTCATAGGCGCCAAGCCTTGCTACCTCTTGAGCACTGCGTTGGTTTTTCCCTTGAAGAGGAAAGGGTGATGCAGCAAAGTAGCGTAAGTATTTCCCTCAGTTTTGAGAATGAAGGTATCAATCCAGTAGGAAACCACACGCAAGTACCTCGTACCTACACAAACAAATAAGAACCTTGCAACCAACGCGATAAAGGGGTTGTCAATCCCTTCATGACCACTTGCAAAAGTGAGATCTGATAGAGATAATAAGATCAATATTTTTGGTATTTTTATGATATAGATTGAAAGTAAAGATTTCAAAGTAAAAATAGATTGGAACTTATATGATGGAGAATAGACCCGGGGGCCATAGGTTTCACTAGTGGCTTCTCTCAAGATAGCATAAGTATTACGATGGGTGAACAAATTACTGTCGAGTAATTGGTAGAATAGTGCATAGTTATGAGAATATCTAGGCATGATCATGTATATAGGCATCACGTCCGCGACAAGTAGACCGAAACGATTCTGCATCTACTACTATTACTCCACACATCGACCGCTATCCGGCATGCATCTAGAGTATTAAGTTCATAAGAACAGAGTAACGCATTAGGCAAGATGACATGATGTAGAGGGATAAACTCAAGCAATATGATATAAACCCCATCTTTTTATCCTCGATGGCAACAATACAATACGTGTCGTTTCCCCTTCTGTCATTAGGATCGAGCACCGCATGATTGAACCCAAAGCTAAGCACTTCTCCCATTGCAAGAAAGATCAATCTAGTAGGCCAAACCAAACTGATAATTTGAAGAGACTTGCAAAGATATAAAATCATACATAAAAGAATTCAGAGGAGATTCAAATATTGTTCATAGATAATCTTGATCATAAACCCACAATTCATCGGATCTCGACAAACACGCCAAGAAAAAAGAGTTAATTGAATAGATCTCCAAGAAGATCAAGGAGAACTTTGTATTGAGATCCAAAGAGAGAAGAAGCCATCTAGCTAATAACTATGGACGAAGGTCTGAGGTAAACTACTCACACATCATCGAGAGGCTATGGTGTTGATGTAGAAGCCCTCCGTGATTGATTCCCCCTCGTGAGCATGGAAAAAGGCCCCAAGATGGGATCTCACAGTGCAGTAAGGTTGAGGCGGTGGAAATAGGGTTTCATGATGCTCTGGATGTTTTCGGGTATATGAATATATATATATATATATATATATATATATATATATATATATATATATATATATAGGAGGAAGAATTAGGTCGGTGGAGCTGCGAGGGGCCCACGAGGGTGGGGGGCGCGCCTTCCTGCCTCGTGGCCTCCTCGCTTCTTTCTTGATGTCCACTCCAAGTCCCCTGGATCACATTCGTTCCAAAAAAAACTTCCCGAAGGTTTCTTCCGTTTGGACTCCATTGGATATTCCTTTTCTGCGAAACACTGGAATAGGCAAAAAACAACAATTTGCACTGGGCCTTCGGTTAATAGGTTAGTCCCAAAAATAATGTAAAAGTGCTTAGTAAAGCCCATTAAACATCCAAAATAGATAATATAATAGCATGGAACAATAAAAAATTATAGATACGTTGGAGACGTATCAAGCATCCCCAAGCTTAATTCCTGCTCGTCCTCGAGTAGGTAAATGATAAAAACAGAATTTTTGATGTGGAATGCTACCTAGCATATTTCTTAATGTAATTTTCTTTATTGTGGCATGAATGTTCAGATCCGAAAGATTCAAGATAAAAGTTTAATATTGACATGAAAATAATAATACTTCAAGCATACTAACAAAGCAATCATGTCTTCTCAAAATAACATGGCCAAAAAAAGTTATCCCTACAAAATCATATAGTCTGGCTATGCTCTATCTTCATCACACAAAATATTTAAATCATGCACAACCCCGATGACAAGCCAAGAAATTGTTTCATACTTTTGATGTTCTAATTTTTTTTCAATATTCACGCAATACATGAGCGTGAGCCATGGACATAACACTATATGTGGAATAGAATGGTGGTTGTGGAGAAGACAAAAAAGGAGAAGATAGTCTCACATCAACTAGGCGGATCAACGGGCTATGGAGATGCCCATTAATAGATATCAATGTGAGTGAGTAGGGATTGCCATGCAACGGATGCACTAGAGCTATAAGTGTGTGAAAGCTCAACAAAATAAACTAAGTGGGTGTGCATCCAACTCGCTTGCTCACGAAGACCTAGGGCACTTTGAGGAAGCCCATCATTGGAATATACAAGCCAAGTTCTATAATGTAAAATTCCCACTAGTATATGAAGATGGCAACATAGGAGACTCTCTATCACGAAGATCATGGTGCTACTTTGAAGCACAAGTGTGGTAAAAGGATAGTAACATTGTCCGTTCTCTCTTTTTCTCTCATTTTTTTATTTGGGACTTTTCTCTTTTTATGGCCTCTTTTTTTCTCTTTTCTTTCTTTTTTTTCTTTTCAACCGGAGCCTCATCCCGACTTGTGGGGGAATCATAGTCTCCATCATCCTTTCCTCACTTGGTACAATGCTCTAATAATGAAGGTCATCACACTTTTATTTACTTACAACTCAAAAATTACAACTCAATACTTAGAACAAAATATGACTCTATGTGAATGCCTCCAGTGGTGTACCGGGATATGCAATGAATCAAGAGTGACATGTATGTAAGAATTATGAATGGTGGCTTTGCCACGAATACGATGTCAACTACATGATCATGCAAAGCAATATGATAATGACGGAGTGTGTCATAATAAACGGAACGGTGGAAAGTTGCATGGCAATATATCTAATGGCTATGGAAATGCCATAATAGGTAGGTATGGTGGCTGTTTTGAGGAAGGTATATGGTGGGTATATGGTACCGGCGAGAGGTGCGCGGTATTAGAGAAGCTAGCAATGGTGGAAGGGTGAGAGTGTGTATAATCTATGGACTCAACATTTTTTCACATGCTTATTGCAAAAATCTATTAGTTATCGAAACGAAGTACTATGCGCATGCTCCTAGGGGGATAGATTGGTAGGAAAAGACCATCGCTCGTTCCCGACCGCCACTCATAAGGAAGACAATCAACAAAGAAATCATGCTCCGACTTCATCACATAACGGTTCACCATACGTGCATGCTACGGGAATCACAAAGTTTAGAACAAGTATTTCTCAAATCCACAACTACTCAACTAGCATGACTCTAATATCACCATCTTCATATCTCAAAACAATTATGAAGTATAAAACTTCTCATAATATTCAATGCACTCTATATGATAGTTTTTATTATACCTATCTTGGATGCTCATCACTTAAGGACTAAAATTTTAACCAAAGCAAATTACCATGTTGTTCTAAAAGACTCTCAAAATAATATAAGTGAAGCATGAGAGATCAATTATTTCTATAAAATAAAACCACCACCGTGCTCTAAAAGATATAAGTGAAGCACTAGAGCAAAATTTTCTAGCTCAAAAGATATAAGTGAAGCACATAGAGTATTCTAGTAAATTCCGATTCATGTGTGTCTCTCACAAAAGGTGTGTACAACAAGGATGATTGTGGTAGACTAAAAATCAAAGACTCAAATCATACAAGACGCTCCAAGCAAAACACATATCATGTGGTGAATAAAAATATAGCATCAAGTAAAGTTACCGATGGACGAAGACAAAAGAGGGGATGCCTTCCGGGGCATCCCCAAGCTTAGGATTTTGTTTGTCCTTGGATTTTGCCTTGGGGTGACTTGGGCATCCCCAAGCTTAGGCTCTTGCCACTCCTTGTTCCATAATCCATCAAATCTTTACCCAAAAACTTGAAAACTTCACAACACAAAACTCAACAAAAAATCTCATGAGCTCCGTTAGCGAAATAAAACAAACCACCACTTTAAGGTACTGTAATGAACTCATTCTTTATTTATACTGGTGTTAAACCTACTTTATTCCAACTTCTCTATGGTTCATAACCTCCGATACTAGCCATAGATTCATCAAAATAAGCAAACAACACACGAAAAACAGAATCTGTCAAAAACAGAACAGTCTGTAGTAATCTGCATCTAACGCAAACTTCTGGAACTCAGAAAAACCTACCAAAATAGGAAGACCTATATAATTTGTTTATTGATCTACTTCAATTGGAATCAATATTTTATCACGTTCTGGTCATTTTTAACAATTGTTTTGGTGAGCAGAAAGTTTCTGACTTTTTCAGCAAGATCAAATAACTATCATCCAAGAAGATCCTATAGGTTTTACTTGGCACAAACACTAATTAAAACATAAAACCACATCTAAACAGAGGCTAGATAAAATATTTTTTTACTAAATATAACCAAAAATCAAGGAACAAAAATAAAATTGGGTTGCCTCCCAACAAGCGCTATCGTTTAACGCCCCTAGCTAGGCATAAAGGCAAGAATAGATCTAGGTATTATCATCTTTGGCATGCAATACATAAGTGGCTCTCATAATAGATTCGTAAGGTAATTTAATTTTCTTTCTAGGAAAGTGTTCCATGCCTTTCCTTAACGTAAATTGGAATCTAATATTCCCTTCTTTCATATCAATAATTGCACCAATCGTTCTAAGGAAAGGTCTACCAAGAATAATAGGACATGAAGGATTGCAATCTATATCAAGAACAATGAAATCTATGAGCACATAATTCCTATTGGCAACAATAAGAACATCATAAATTCTTCTCATAGGTTTCTTAATGGTGGAATCCGCAAGGTGCAAGTTTAAAGAACAATCATCAAATTCACGGAAACCTAACACATCACACAAAGTTTTCAGAATCGTGGAAACACTAGCACCCAAATCATACAAAGCATAGCATTCATGATCTTTAATTTTAATTTTAATAGTAGGTTCCCACTCATCATAAAGTTTCTCTAGGGATAGAAACTTCCAATTCAAGCTTTTCTTCATAGGATTACATTAAAGCATCAACGATATGTTTGGTAAAAGCCTTATTTTGACTATAAGCACGCGGAGAATTTAGCACGGATTGCAACAAGGAAATACAATCTATTAAAGAACAATTATCATAATTAAATTCCATGAAATCTAAAATAGTGGGTTCATTGCTATGTAAAGTTTTGACCTCTTCAATCCCACTTTTACCAAATTTTGCATCAAGATCTAAAAACTCTGAATCGTTGGGACGCCTTTTAACTAAAGTTGACTCATCTCCAGTCCCATCATTATCAAGATTCATATTGCAAAACAAAGATTTAATAGGAGATACATCAATCACTTTTAGATCTTCATCCTTATTATCATGACAACTAGAAGAACACGCCTTCACAAAGCAATCTTTCTTAGCACGCATCCTAGCGGTTATTTCTTTGCACTCATCAATGGAAATTCTCATAGCTTTGAGAGACTCATTGATATCATGCTTAGGTGGAATAGATATAAGTTTCAAAGAATCAACATCAAGAGAAATTATATCCACGTTCCTAGCCAATTCATCAATCTTAGGCAATTTTTCTTCAAGCAAAGCATTGAAATTCTTTTGAGAAATCATAAATTCTTTAACACTAGTCTCAAAATAAGAGGACATCTTATTAAAATTTTCATAAGAGTTGTTGTAGGAATTACCATAATTATTATAGGAATTACTAGGAAATGACCTAGGATTAATGTTTCCTCTATAAGCGTTGTTACCAAAATTATTCCTACCAACAAAATTCACATCCATAGATTCATTATTATTCTCAATCAAGGTAGACAAAGGCATATCATTAGGATCAGAAGAAACATTCTTATTAGCAAACAATTTCATAAGTTCATCCATCTTTCCACTCAAAACATTAATTTCTTCTGTCGCATGAACCTTTTTACTAGTTGATCTTTCGGTGTGCCATTGAGAATAATTAACCATAATATTATCTAGGAGTTTAGTAGCTGCTCATAAAGTAATTTCCATAAAAGTGCCTCCCGGGCCGAATCTAAAAGATTTCTAGAAGCAAAATTCAATCCGGCATAACTTTTTTGTATAATCATCCATAAATTCAAACCATGTGTAGGGCAATTACGGGTCATTAATTTCATCCTCTCCCAAGCTTGTGGAACATGTTCATGATCAAGTTGCTTAAAATTCATAATATCGTTTCTAAGAGAGATAATCTTAGCGGGAGGAAAATACTTAGAGATAAAAGCATCTTTGCACTTATTTCATGAATCAATACTATTTTTAGGCAAAGACAAAACCAAGTTTTAGCACGATCTCTAAGAGAAAAAGGAAATAGCTTCAATTTAACAATATCATTATCCACATCTTTCTTCTTTTGCATATCACACAAATCAACAAAGCTGTTTAGATGGGTAGCGGCATCTTCACTAGGAAGGCCGGCGAATTGATCTTTCATGACAAGATTCAACAAGACAGCATTAATTTCACAAGATTCAGCGTCGGTAAGAGGAGTAATCGGAGTGCTAAGAAAATCATTGTTGTTGGTATTGGAAAAGTCACACAATCTAGTATTATCTTGAGCCATCGTGACGAACGATCCAACACACAAGCACACACAAGAAGCAAGCGAAGGAAAAAGCGAACGGGAAAAAGGGCGAATAGAACGACAAGGGCGAAGTGGGGGAGAGGAAAACGAGAGGCAAATGGCAAATAATGTAATGCGGGGGATAAGAGTTTGTGATGGGTACTTGGTATGTCTTGACTTGTGCGTAGACTCCCCGACAATGGCGCCAGAAATTGGCTAGTTAACGGGAGATCAAATCTTGACTTGACTTTGCGTAAGCCTCCCCGGCAATGGCGCCAGAAATCCTTCTTGCTACCTCTTGAGCACTGCGTTGGTTTTTCCCTTGAAGAGTAAAGGGTGATGCAGCAAAGTAGCGTAAATATTTCCCTCAGTTTTGAGAACCAAGGTGTCAATCCAGTAGGAGACCACACGCAAGTCCCTCGTACCTACACAAACCAATAAGAACCTTGCAACCAACACGATAAAGGGGTTGTCAATGCCTTCACGGCCACTTGCAAAAGTGAGATCTGATAGAGATAATAAGATAAATATTTTTGGTATTTTTATGATATAGATTGAAAGTAAAGATTGCAAAGTAAAAATAGATTGAAACTTATATGATGGAGAATAAACCCCGGGGCCATAGGTTTCACTAGTGGCTTCTCTCAAGATAGCATAAGTATTACGGTGGGTGAACAAATTACTGTCGAGCAATTGATAAAACAGTGCATAGTTATGAGAATATCTAGGCATGATCATTTATATAGGCATCACGTCCGCGACAAGTAGACCGAAACGATTCTGCATCTGCTACTATTACTCCACATATCGACCGCTATCCAACATGCATCTAGAGTATTAAGTTCATAAGAATAGAGTAACGCATTAGGCTAGATGACATGATGTAGAGGGATAAACTCAAGCAATATGATATAAACCCCATCCTTTTATCCTCGATGGCAATAATACAATATGTGTCGTTTCCCCTTCTGTCACTAGGATCGAGCACCGCATGATTGAACCCAAAGCTAAGCACTTCTCCCATTGCAAGAAAGATCAATCTAGTAGGCCAAACAAAACTGATAATTCGAAGAGACTTGCAAAGATATTAAATCATACACAAAAGAATTCAGAGGAGATTCAAATATTGTTCATAGATAATCTTGATCATAAACCCACAATTCATCGGATCTCGACAAACACACCGCAAAAAGAGTTACATTGAATAGATCTTCAAGAAGATCAAGGAGAACTTTGTATTGAGATCCAAAGAGATAGAAGAAGCCATCTAGCTAATAACTATGGACCCGAAGGTCTGAGGTAAACTACTCACACATCATCGGAGAGGCTATGGTGTTGATGTAGAAGCCCTCCATGATCGATTCCCCCTCCGGCGGAGCGTCAGGAAAGGCCCCAAGATGGGATCTCACGTGTACAGAAGGTTGCGGCGGTGGAAATAGGGTTTCGTGGTGCTCCTGGATGTTTTCGGGGTATATGGATATATATAGGAGGAAGAAGTAGGTCGGTGGAGCTACGAGGGGCCCACGAGGGTGGGGGCGCGCCCAGGGGGGCAGGTGCACCTCCCTGTTTCATGGCCTCGTCGCTTCTTTCTTGACGTCGAGTCCAAGTCCCCTGGATCACATTTGTTCCAAAAATAACTCTCCCGAAGGTTTCATTCCGTTTGGACTCCGTTTGATATTCCTTTTCTGCGAAACACTGAAATAGGCAAAAAAAACAACAATTTGCACTGGGCCTTCGGTTAATAGGTTAGTCCCAAAAATAATGTAAAAGTGCTTAGTAAAGCCCATTAAACATCCAAAATAGATAATATAATAGCATGGAACAATAAAAAATTATAGATACGTTGGAGACGTATCAGGCCTCAATCATGAAGTGCTTTTCATGGGCTTGCACAACCACTAAGTTAATCCTTCACTAAAACCTTGTAAGTCGGGCCTCACATGACCAACCGCCATTTTAACCTTGACAGTTCAGGGTCTTAATAAGATTGAATGTCAAGAGTTCGACGGGTTATTCCAGGATTACCTGGGTTATTCCAGTATTACCTGGGCGGAGTGGCAGACGTATAAGGCAGGATAAACTGAATTTTTTTGGTGTATACACCTGGCGATTCAAGCCAATCAAAAGGGTTATCAAAGCTATGTTAAATGAACAGGGAGACCCCAAGTGATATATATTGAACCATCAAGGTAGGGTACCTATGTTTGAGTTGTGCTCTGCAACAGACTCTCTTTGGTCCCTGTAACCCGGGCATCAAGCCTCCAAGTAAGTTGTAGCAACGGCGTTCAAGCCAAATCAATAGGGTAGTCACAGCTATGCTCAATGAGCAGGAAGCCCCCAAGTATTTTGTAATCAAGGCGTACAAGCCAGATCAAGAGGGTAGTCACAGCTATGCTCAATGAGCAGGGAGCCCCCAAGTGATCTTATGAAGTGACAATAAAGACTCAGATTCTCAGAAATGAAACGACAGAGGCCCTGAATTATCAGTGATGCCGGCTTTATTATACTAATCATAATATATACATTGATAGGAGTATGTACGTCACAAGAGCCAGTGGCTCAGATGTAATAAGGCCGAATATGAGCAATGTTCCACGGCCGGCGGGTCTCCTCCTCACACTTGCGTGAGTCTTTGTGCTCTCGTACATCAATGAGGTAGTATTACCCGTTTTTTAGATTTTTTCTGACCACAAAAGGCCCTTCCCAAGGTGGGGATAACTTATGCATGTCAGTTTTGTCTGATCTCGGGCTCCCGCAAAACCCTTAAGGTTCAAACTCTGGGGTGAACGCGAAGATCTCTCCCTCACAGATCACGCCCTCACACACTTCGCGATCTCTAGGCCAGCTCGACGAACTCGCAAAACAAGGGACACACGATTTATACTGGTGCGGGCCACCGTTGTGGTGTAATACCCTACTCTAGTGTGTGGTGGTGGATTGCCTCTTGGGCTGAGGATGAACAGTACAAGGGTAAGAACAGCCTCCTGAGGAGAGGTCTTCTTGTGCTTGGTGAACTTGAGGGTGTGAGGATCCCATCCCCCCTACTGTGGTGGCTAGTCCTATTTATAGAGGCCCTGGTCCTCTTCCCAAATATTGAGCGGGAAGGGATTCCACAACGGCCAATTTGAAAGGGGACAACTAGTATAGCTTATCCTGACAAAAGTGGTCTTCGCCTGCCAAAGGCTCTAGTGGTGACGCCGCCTTGGGCTCCACGGTGACCTCCGTCTCGCTGTCCTGTTGGTCTTGGTCTCGTTGCACCGATAGGGAAACCTTTGCTTGACGCCTCGGTACTCCTCGCCTGTGCTTGCTCCCTTAGCACCAAAGGGGAAACAAGGACACCGTGCACGCTGGCGCCCGCCTGGCCTTGGTCGTCATGGCTCACATCACGAGAACCTCGCGAGGTTTGCCTTGCCTTGATCTCTTCGCCCCTCGCGAGCCAGCCTGGTGAGGCCGCTCCCGAGGATGTCTTGTGTCATCCGCCTCGCAAGGCTTGGCCCCTCGTGAGGGTCTTGAAAGCTTGTTGGTGAAGATGGGCCGTACGGGCCTGCTCGCAGAGCCACGCCGTGGGCCGCAGGCAGGCAAGTTTGGGGAGCCCCGTTCCCAGAACGCCGACAGTAGCCCCCGGGCCCAAGGCGCGCTCGGACTTGGCTTCGAGGTGAAGCCAAAGGGCAAGTGCGGAGCGCCACGGGCCCCAACAGCCTGTGGCCTTGGTCGACGCGTGGCGGTTGATTGGACGTGGGCGTCTTCGCTTCCCCACGCTGCCTTGGCAACTCCTGACTTGACAAGTCCCTACGATATGCAAGGAAAAACCATTATTACCTGTGATTGTGGGGGGCTGGTTGGCCTTCTCCTGCTATAATGGGGAGGCGGGTGGAGCCCCCATTGCCCATCTCTTCCCATTCCTCTTGCTTCTTCCCCCTTGCTCCATTGCTAGCAGCGACACCAATGGCTGTCGGATGTTGGGTTCCGGCAGACCCTTAAGGTTCGAACACTGGGGTGCGCACGAAGATCTCTCCCCTACCGATCTACGTCCGACCGCCTCGTGAGATCTAAGCTGGAAACGATGAACAACACAAGGGACACGAGATTTATACTGGTTCGGGCCACCGTTGTGGTGTAATACCCTACTCCAGTGTGTGGTGTGGTGGATTGCCTCCGGAGCTGATGATGAAAAGTAAAAGGGAAGAACAGCCTCGCGAGAGGTGTTCTTGGGCTGGTGCCATGCACTGCTTGGGTGAGTTCGATCGCCTCTCTCTGGCTAGGGTTCCAAAGTCTCGATCCCATCTACCGTGGTGGCTAGTCCTATTTATAGAGGCCCTGGGCCTCTTCCCAAATATTGAGCGGGAAGGGCGCCAACAACGACCATTTCCAAGGGGAACATCTAGTACAAGTTATCCTGACTAAAGTTGGTCTTCGGCTGCCAAAAGCACTGGTGATGACGCCGTCTTGGGCTCCACGGTGACCTCCATCCTGCCGCTCCACTGGTCTTGGTCTCGTTGCACAGAAATGGCAACCTTTGCCTGATGCCTCGGTACTCCACGTCTGTGCTTGCCCCCTTTGCACCAAAGAGGAAACAAGGACCTTTGCAGGGCGGCGCCACTTTGGCCTCGATCGTCATGGCTTGCATCACGAGCACCTCGCGAGGTACCCTGCCTTGATCTCTCCGCCTCCTCGCGAGCCTGCCTGGCGAGGCCGTCCTTGAGGAAGCCTTGGGTCGTCCGCCCCGTGAGGCTCGGCTCCTCGCGAGGGTTTTGAGTCTTGTGCTGATGAAGACGGGCCGTACTGGGCCACCACTTGAGCCACGCCGCAGGCCGCATGTAGGCAAGTCTGGGGACCCACGTTCCCAAAACGCTGACAGTAGCCCCCGGGCCCAAGGCGCGCTCGGACTTGGCTTAGCGAAGAAGCGAAGGGGCAAGTGCGGAGCGCCGCGGGCCCCATCAGCGTGCGGCCTTGGGCGCCGCGTGGCGGTTGATTGGACGTGGGCGTCTCCGCTTACCCACGCTGCCTCGGCAACTGCTCGACTTGACAAAAGGCTGGCTCTGGGTTAGCCTTACCTCATTACCCTCGTTCTCCTTGCTCCAGATCCCCTTTCTTGCTCTTCGCCTTCCTGCCTTCAAAATCTCCAGATCTGTCACATTCCTTCTCCTCTAGCAAACTATGGCCCCCCGCAAGACTCCGGCTGGGGCTGCATCGGCCTGGTACTCGCCGGCCCTAGTCTCTCCCAACGTGACGGAGAATAATCTCGCCCTCATGCGCCGGATGGCAGCGTCGCAGGTCAACGAGGTGGGGGAGACTGCGCTCCATCTTGGCTCCACCCAGCCGGAGGAAAAGGGGAGCACCTTTTATCCCTTCTTCATGAACACCGTCCTCGCTGGTCTGGTTCCTCCCTTTTCTGAGTTCTTCCTTGCCGTCCTTCGCCAGTACCGGTTACATGCTTTGCATATCCACCCCAACTCCATCCTCCTCTTGTCGATCTTCGCCTACTACTGTGAGGCGCACGTTGGGGTGGCGCCCTCCATGGCCTTGCTGCGCCACTTCTTCTCCCTCCGGGTCTCCGGCGGCAATATCTCGGCGTGCGCGAGTTTTGTCGCGTACTCCAAGTCCAACGCCATCTCGAAGGCTGGGAAGAGGGCCGAGGGCTTCCGGAGCAAGTGGGTCATGGTGAATGCGGGGTGTCACAACCCCTTCTTTGGCCGGAGCTGCCAAGCAGCCCGAGGTCAGCTGAGGCGTGGTCCCGCGTGAAGCTTAATGACAGCCCGAAGCGGGTGTTGGAGAAGATGAACGCCGACCTAAGGCAGGCGGTCACGAGGCGTGAAGCGGCCGGGGCCTCGCTCTGATGGAGTTTACTGCCATGCCGGGTGGCCCCTCTTCAGGCGCACTCGCGCCCGCTGTGGAGGCTCGCGGATGCGGATGCCGTCCTCCGCCTGAGCCTGGACGCCCTAAGCGACGAGGATCTGACCGCGGCCCTGCGCTGCTTGGTTGGAGAGGAAGTGGCAGGCCCGGCGAGTGCTCCGGTCCCTTTGTTCCTCCGTGATGACTGGGAGCTGGTGGTGGACGCCATGCCCACCTTTGACGGGGTCGGCCTGGTGCCAGCGGAGGATCCTGAGGGTCAGGCGGCGACGGCAACGGTGAACCTGTCCTCTGGTGAATCCAACGGAGAAGAGGAGGGAGATGGTGACGAGGAGCGTGACTCGGAGGCGACCTTCGAGGGGAAGGGGGAGACCTCCCCCTGGCATAGGTCCAGGGCCCTCCGCTCCTTGCCTGACGATGACGAGGCCGACACCAGGCAAGAGGGGGAGGACGCGCCCCCGATCCCGAGGAAAGACAGGTCCGGGTTGATCCCCCAAGGGTCTACCCCACCCCCCGCATCGGCTGAAGTCGGCTCCAGCCCTTCTAGCGCGCCTTCACCTGCGACTGGTCCTCCCGAGGCTGAGCCCCGCAAGAGGCTTTTAGGCTTCAAGCTTGGCCGGAGTCCGTGGGATCCCGCGGCGGTCAACAAGTAAGTATCCGAACTTCGCCTCGCTCCTGTCTTTTGCTATCTGGATCTGACATCTTCTACTGGGTAGGCTGCTGCCTGCAGCGAAGAGGCTGAAGGGAGGCGCGGTGACCCCGCCTGAAACTGGCTCGTCAGTCGTGGACGCATCCCCCACCCGACCATCCTCGCGAGGCCAGCAGGAACGCTCCGGTGAGGAGTCAGCCCCTGTGGCCCCGTTGACTCTCGGGGCGCCCGTGCTTGACGCTGGCGCCGAAGTTACCAAGACCCAGGAGGTCCCTGCCTCCCAGGTTGTGATTACGCTGCCATCTTCTCCTCCTACTTCGCCGGCTCCCGTCTCCTCTGCTTCCTCCGCCGCCTTGGACCATGCCGCCGACGAACTGAGTCGGCTGCGAGAGGATCTCCGGAGCGCGGACCCCCGCCTGGAGTTGGTCTCCAGCTGGGTTAGATCTGACGCCTCCGTCCGAGCGGCGCTGAGGCTTCCGAGGAGGGGAAGCAAGCCATCTCCCAGGCCGTGGCCGCCCGCGACGCGACGCTGAATGATGTTTCAACCATCAAGGGCCGCTACGAGAAGCTGGAGGGCGAGCTGGGAGAGCTGCATGCTGAGCTTGCCAAGGAGGTTCGCGACCGCCAAGCGAAGGAGGAGGAGAAGAAAGCTCAGGAGGCTGCTGTCAAGGAGCGCGACGCCGAACTGTCAGCCGACCGTAACCAACTGAAGGCGCTGGAGCAGGCGCTGAAGGTGGAGAGGGTCGAGCTGGATGCCAGGGCGAAGATCTTGGCCGAAGACCGCATGGCCTTCGCACTCTACGAGGAGAGGGCCCGCGTAGCGCTGAAAACGCTCTACGACGGGGGCCTGGAGAAGCCACTGGCCGGAGCCAAGGAAGGCCCTGCTAAGCTGGTTCCCTTCCTCGTCTAGGCACTTGAGGAGGTCGTGGTTGGGATCGGCCCCATGGCTGAAGTCGAGGCTCGTGTCCTCTCCTCCGCAACGCTAATGCGGATCCTCAGCCACGTCCACCTTCGCAACCCCGACGCCAACCTCGACGACCTGCTGGAGCCCGTGGACGCCAAGCGCTTCGCCGCTGCTGCTGGAGCCATTAAGGGTCGAGCGGAGGCCTTGCTGTTGAAGTTCCGCGCCTTCAACACCGCGCCCAAGCGAGGCGTTGCCGGCCCCGCAGCTCCAGGAGGTGGGGCTGCCAAGCGCGACTCTACCACGAGCGGTGGCGTGGCCCAGGGTTGATCTTCTTGCAGCCTTTTTCCTGCTTTGATTCCTGCAACATGCACGGTGCCTCGTGGAGGCGTTTAAATTTGTGTCTGGTATTGTGCGAACAATTTATGGTCTGTAATGTTTGCTTCTGGATTTGCTAGATTTTGCGATTTCCTTCCTATTTGCTTGTGTTCTACGTCGGCAGGGCCCGACCCCGCGCATACCTCAGCCGCCGTTAGCCCCGACCGGATCACCAGGACGGAACTAAGGAGTGAGGGGCTACGTGGCAAGTTAGGCTCCTGAGTCGCGATGCTCAGGAGTCCCCCTTGACGCTCAAACAACAAATAGGGAGGGGACAGAGGAGAGGATTTTTGTCGTTCTACGTCGGTAGGGCCCGGCCCCGCGCATACCTCAACTACCGTTAGCCTTTCGGAACTAAGGAGTGAGGGGCTACGTGACCAGTTAGGCTCCTGAGTCGCGATGCTCAGGAGTCCACCTTGACGCTCAAACGAGTCTTCATACCTTGGCTCCGCTCAGGGAGGGGCGCGCGACGACCAGGTCCAAGGGACCTGGCTGGGTGGCATGTGCTCGGGCATGGCCCCGGTGCAGCCCCCGTGTCCAGCCCCCTCGCGCGGCACTCCCGAGGGGAGGCTTTGCGATGGTGCCAGACACTGAGCTCTGGGCTCCCTGAGGTTGACACAGCCGTGGGCTGCCCTCAGTTGTTTATCACCAGCGTGGAGCGTAGTGCTTCCGTATGTGTACGGGCATAGCCGCTCCTCGGCAGTGTCGTCAGCCAGCGCGGAGCATGGTGCTTCCACTGGTGCATGGGAGGGGGGCTCCCCTCCGGGAGGAGCCCCCGGGGCGTGTACAACCCCGCCCTGACACGTGGCCGGCACGGTAGGGCTATGAGAGGTGTATCTAGGCACCCATGAGCCAGCGCGGGACTCACGAGGCCCTACCTCGAGGCGGGTTGCGCCTGGCTCTGGGCCTTTGTGGATGGTATGTTCCTGCAAGGTGGTTAAAATGAAAATGCTCTACGTCCTCAGGTCCCGGCCCTCGAGCAAGCTCAGCCGCCGCTGGTATGATAGGTCGCGATGCCGTGGGTCAAGGCCAGGGGGTGAGGGATGGAGAGCTAGTAAGAGCCCATGAGTCGCGATGCTCAGGCGCCCCCCTTTTAACGTGCAAGCGCTTTGCATGAGAGTGGAGAGGGCCGTGGTAGGCAACAGACGATAATCGTGAGTAGGTTAAGCATGAAGAAGCAAATCAACTTAGATAGATGCGGAGAAAGCAAATGCCACCGGGTCAGGGCCCGAGCGGCTTGGGGATGATGCAGCCCGAGGGGCGCCCCAACAAGATAAGCAGAAGATATAGGCAAAACGGATACATGCCGCAGGGACGGACCCACGCGACCTGGGAATGATGCAGCCCTGAGGGCGCTCCCAAATAAACGAAAACTGAAAAGAAGTCACCTGATGCTGTGGCAGGGCGAGTGTCGGAGTAGCTGATGATGCGGGGTGAAGGAGCCGATCCTCACGAGCCCTCGGGACTCCGAGCCTCGGGAGGCTCAGGAGGTCCGGGCGGCCCGTTGAGGTCCATCTCCATCTCTTCCAGGAACGCGCGATGCTTGGCCACCTGAGCTTCCAGAATGCTCCTCATCAGGCGCTGGTGGGCTGCAGCCGCGTTCGGCAAGCCGAAGGGCATGCGAACGAAGCTGTGCGGCGGGCCCGCGCAACGCCCCACGCGCGAAGGCCAGAAGCACTCCTGAGAAGTGACCTGATCGAGCCCTGGGTAGTCGATGCAGACACGTAGCCCGCCATCCTCGCCTTGATGGGGAGCTATGTCGGGCAGACGGCGGTTGCCACGCATGGCTCTCGATTCCTCCACATCCTGAGCGGCCTTGGTGATGAACTCCTGAGGGTTGGGCCCTTCTTTCCTTACGCCTTCCTGAGGGAAGCGTGCCGTGAAGCACGCCTCCAAGTGGTGCCCAAGCACCTCCCTCGTGATCTTGGCAAGGTCGGTGACTCCCAAGGGGAGAGCCCCCGAGCCCTACTCGAGGAGGGCATTGGGCGTGCCTTCCTATGCGATGGAGGGTGGCGCCCCTTGGACGGGCGCATGTCCAGACGCGGCGCCTCCGGAGGCGCCTGCCTCCTAAGGCCTTGAGCTAGGTGATGTCTTCTTCTTCTTGGGAGCTGCTCCAGGGAGGTTTCCAGTCTTGTTGTCCGGGTCCTCGATCGACGCGGCCTGGAAGGCATGCTCGAGGGAGCACACCGCATCCTTCTCCTCACAGGGGACCATGATGACCCCGCCGCTTCCTGGCATCTTGAGGACGTTGTACCCATGGTGAGTCACTACCATGAACTTGGCCAGGGCCGGATACCCGAGGATGGCATTGTATGGCAGGCGAATGTGAGCGACGTCGAAGTCAATGAGCTCGGTCACGGTGCGGTGAATTCTGCGCTGTCCAAAGGTGACAGGAAGGCGGACCTGCCCTATTGGGACAGTGGAACCATCAGTGACTCCTGAGAAAGGCTTGGTTGGCTGAAGCTGATCATATGGCACTTGGAGATTGTTGAACATCTCGACGGACAGGACGTTGAGTCCTGCGCCGCCGTTGATGAGGGTCCTGGTGACTTGCACGTTGCTGATGACTGGGGAACAGAGCATTGGGAGGACACAGGCCGTCGTCGCGCACTTGAGCTGATCCGCTGAGCTAAACGTGATGGCGCACGCAGACCACCTGAGAGGGCGTGTGGCCTCAAGCTTGGGGAGGACTGCATTCACTTCGTGAGCAAACTGCTTGAAGATGCCCTGTGAGGCTGGGGCCTGAGCACCGCCCAGGATGCAAGCGATTGCACGTGGCTCTTGGAAGGCCCCAGCCCCCTCGTCCTGATGATGGTCTTCATTCCCTCTTGGTGGTGGTGGCAGAGGAGGAAGGCCTGCGTTGCCTTGCGGGCGGTCCTCGCGAAGCTGATCTCTCCAGGCTCCCTCGCAAGGCTGGTCCTGCCAGCGGTCCTCGCGAGGCTGGTCACGCCACCCTTGGCGAGGGCCACGGTCGTCCCATCATCCTCCACCTCTTGCTCCGCCTCGGCCGTAGCCCCGATCGTTGCACTCGGGGCGTCGACCGACGCGGCCTTCTCGCACGGCCCTGAGCTCTTGGCATTCGTTGGTGTTGTGGGTGTGGAGATCGTGGTACACACAGTACCGGCTGCCCTTGGACGACTCCGGCTGATCCCTGCCGCGCTTGGTGTCTGGCTCCGCTGCGAGTACAGCTGCTCCCTTGCGCTTCACATCCTTGGCCTTGGCTTTCTTCTCTTCTGGGTCCACTGCTGGGAGCTCGAGAAGGGAGATGCACCCTTCCTCAGCCCTTGCGCACTTGGTCGCCAGGTTGAACAACTCCAGAGACGTACACAAATCTTCATGGATTGCCAGCTCCTCCTTCATCTTGACGTCGCGAACGCCATCAGAGAACGCCGAAATGATGGACTCCTCGATCACCACAGGGATCTTGAGGCGAGCGTTGTTGAAGCACTGGATGTACTTTTGCAGGGTCTCTCCAGGCTGCTGCTTGATGCGGTGCAGGTCACCCATGGCCGGCGGACGGTCGCGAGTGCCCTAGAAGTTGGCGATGAAGTGGGTGTGCATCTCCTCCCAGAAGGAGATCGTGCCAGGAGCCAGGTTCAGGAGCCAGGTGTGGGCACCGTCCTTGAGTGCCATGGGAAACCAGTTCGCCATGACCTTTTCGTCCCCGTTGGTGGCTTCGATGCCCAGCCAGAGCTGTAGGAACTCCGCAGGATCTACAAAGGCCGTCAGAGCGAGGAGGCAGGTCAGGCTTGAACTTGCTCGGCCAGCGACAACTGCGTAACTTCGGGGCAAAGGCACGGCAACTGCGGTGGCCACGAAGCCCTCTTACGGTGCTGGGCTTACTCACAGGGATTCCCATGCGCTTGCCGCTTGGAGCAGCGGGTCTTAGCGTCTTTGGCGCTTGAGGATGCGATCATGGCGCACGGTCTTTGGGAGCACGCGGGCACCATCTTGGGGACGAGGGATCTCTTGGCAGCTCCTTTCTTGCTGCGCAGGCGCCGGACGCGGTGGGTCTTGTCCTAGGGCCGCGCGCCTTTGAGCCAGGGCGCCTTCTTAGGGAGGAGGTGGCGGAGGCACCTCCTGATCCATGCCTCCTGCGCAGGATGGAGGGCGAGGCAGCGAGAGGGACGGCATAGGAGAGCCCCCTGCGGCGCTTACGAGCTCGGTGATGCGGGCGAGCCAGTCCTCGTAGATGTCGTTGACGGGACGGTAGTGCAGGAGCTCACACGCCAGGAGCAGCGCGGCATGCGCGTCCGTGGGGGCGCGACGGACGTGGGACGACGAAACGGCTGGAGTCAGCGACGGGGTGGTGATGCGGCCTTCCCGCCGCACCGAAGGATGCAGAGACGAGGCCTGATACCCGTTCCCCGCCGGGACGGTGGCGGCGTTGGCGGCAGGCGACGGGGAATGACGGGGGCACCCACCGGTGGGCGCTATCTGGGGGACGCGGGCGGCAAGAGCAGTCCGACGCTCGGCGCGAGCCCGGCGAGCATCAGCCATGGACACGATGGAAGATCGAGCGCGAACAACGGAAGAAAGATTCCGGCGCACCCCTACCTGGCGCGCCAAATGTCGGATGTTGGGTTCCGGCAGACCCTTAAGGTTCGAACACTGGGGTGCGCACGAAGATCTCTCCCCTACCGATCTACGTCCGATCGCCTCGTGAGATCTAAGCTGGAAACGATGAACAACACAAGGGACACGAGATTTATACTGGTTCGGGCCACCGTTGTGGTGTAATACCCTACTCCAGTGTGTGGTGTGGTGGATTGCCTCAGGGGCTGATGATGAAAAGTACAAGGGAAGAACAACCTTGAGAGAGGTGTTCTTGGGATGGTGTGATGAACTGCTTGGGTGAGTTCGATCGCCTCTCTCTCTCTGGCTAGGGTTCCAAAGTCTCGATCCCATCTACCGTGGTGGCTAGTCCTATTTATAGAGGCCCTGGGCCTCTTCCCAGATATTGAGCGGGAAGGGCGCCAACAACGACCATTTCGAAGGGGAACATCTAGTACAAGTTATCCTGACTAAAGTTGGTCTTCGGCTGCCAAAAGCACTGGTGATGACGCCATCTTGGGCTCCACAGTGACCTCCATCCTGCCGCTCCGCTGGTCTTGGTCTCGTTGCACCGAAATGGCAACCTTTGCCTGATGCCTCGGTACTCCACGTCTGTGCTTGCCCCCTTTGCACCAAAGAGGAAACAAGGACACTGCGCAGGCCGGCGCCCGCCTGGCCTCGATCGTCATGGCTTGCATCACGAGCAACTAGCGAGGTACCCTGCCTTGATCTCTCCGCCTCCTCGCGAGCCTGCCTGGCGAGGCCGTCCTTGAGGAAGCCTTGCGTCGTCCGCCCCGCGAGGCTCGGCCCCTCGCGAGGGTCTTGAGTCTTGTGCTGATGAAGACGGGCCGTACTGGGCCACCACTTGAGCCACGCCGCATGCCGCAGGCAGGCAAGTCTGGGGACCCCTGTTCCCAGAACGCTGACAATGGCGCCGTCGAAGAGGTTCTCCGCCGCGGGGAAGGGGAAGGCCCCTCACGAAGGGCCCGGCTCTCCGATGCCCAAGCGTGGACGTGGCCATCCCCACAAGCACAACGCGACCCCCGCCGCGCCCCCCCGCAGCCTCGGCGGGGCTGCTTCGTGTGGCAGGGGTCGCCCCAGTTGCGGCAGCCCTGTTGATGAAGGGAGACGCGCCGTGGACGCACGGCCTCCCCGGCCGCGCTTCCACTCGGCGGAGGTGCCGACGGAGTTCGCCGTCTGGTTGGAGGACATGGCCGGCAACTGGCTTCAGCTCCCATGCTCCTTCGTCGACGAGCTGCCAGCCGCAGGTCCAGGCGGGCTCTGGCTGTAGGCGGACGGCTGCTGCAACGGGGCTTCCTGGGTCGCGGTTGAGGTACTTTCGTAGGCAACATATCCCTGGCCCGCGGCTGGCAGACGTTTGCCTGTGCGCGCGGCCTGGGCAGGCGGTGCACCCTTCATTTCAAGTACGACGGCGATGCGACCCTCTACGTGAGGGTGTTTGGGGAAGATGGTCGCCGCGCCGGATGCTGCCCCGAGGTCAACGACGGTGATGTGGTGCTCGGCCTTGGCGATGGTCGTGACGAGGATGAGGGAAAACCCGCCCTTGGCATCGACCGCGTCTCATCCATCTACGATGGCTCTTCCCCCGGCGACAGCTCCAGCAGCGGTGGTTACGACCAGCCACCGCGCCCGCTTCGAAGGTGGCAGCGGGTTTTCTCGTTGTCGCGCCCCTGTGAAGCGCGAGGAGGGGTCTGGCTGAGCTCAGGTCAGCGCCAAGAGCCCGCCTTCGTGGTCCACCACAGGGGCACGCACCCCTTTTATCTTGTTCTTCCTTTCCTTCCTGTATTAAGAAAGAAACCAGCATGGGGCCCCGGAAGGGCGTGCAACGAACTATGATTTCCCAGTTATTATGCTATGTTCATCGCCGTCCTGTCGTGGTCGCAACATCGTTGTTTTATGTAAGGATAACTTAGCTTGACGTGCTTGGAGCAGTCTCCTCTCCATGAGGTGCTCGCTTCCTGGTGCCTGTCGAGGCCCCCATGGCTTGGTAGGCGCTTAAAAACTGCAGAAAAGAAACTCGTTAGGAGGCTTAACGTTTTCCCAAGCTTTGGTCGCAGGCGCCGCTGGCCTTGACCCTGCGCTTTGTATCGCAGTACCCGTGGGGCACGGATTAGAAGTGGTGCACCAGCTTGTGGGATCGAACGAGGGTGCCTCGCGAAAAGTAGAAAAAGGGGAAAACACTCACGAGGCACCTGTCCAGCCCCCTCGCGAGGAATACGAGAGAGAGTACTGAAAACAGAAACCAAGGCAGAAGTCGACAGAACCATAAAGGGGCGAACCAACAAAGAACTCCAGAAGCAAACTTCAATTAAAGAGGGGCGAGCCAACTACAGAAAGCAAATGAAAAGCCGTGTCCGGCACCTAGTCTAGTCTTCATGTCTTCTCACCAGCCGGAGCTAAGTGCTGCCACTTGGACGTGGGAGGGAGCCCCCGAGGCCCGAGGGCGGCACTCTTGAGACTCCAAGGTGTGTACAGCCCCACTCATTATTACGTGAGAGTGTCACGAGCGGAGGCCTTCACAGGCACTGGGCCTTCTTCACAGGCGTTGGGCCTTTCTTCACGGGTAGAACTTCCGGAGGTGTTGGATGTTCCAGGCGTTCTGGATGGGTACCCCGTCCCGTGTCTCCAGGCGCGTGGCGCCAAGCCTGGAGACATGGACGACCTTGAACAGGCCCTCCCACATGGGTGAGAGCTTATGCAGCCCTTCCCTATAGAGGACCCGCCTCAGGACGAGGTCACCCACCTCGAGCGTCCTGGGGCAGATGCTGCGGTAGTGGTACCGTCGTAGCACCTGCTGATACCTTGCCGCCCGCAGTGCAGCTTCGTGGCGGCGTTCCTCCCCCAGCACGAGGTCCATCCCCCGCCTGGCGTCCTGCTGTGGTTCATCAAATGCCAGGACCCGTGCGGAGCGATGCTTGACCTCATGAGGGAGGACCGCTTCTGCTCCGTAGACGAGGAAGAATGGGGTCTCGCCCGTTGGCTTGGTGGCGGTGGTGCGGATGGACCACATCACGGACTGGAGCTCGTCGTACCAACCCCTGCCGCAGGCCTCGAGCTTCTTCTTGAAGGTCCTGGTCCTGAGGCCCCTCAGGACCTCTGCGTTGGCGCGTTCGGCCTGACCATTGCTCCTGGGGTGTGCCACCGAAGCGTAGCAGATCCGCGTTCCAAGGTTAGCACAATATGTCTTGAAGAGATTACTAGTGAACTGCGAGCCGCTATCAGTGATGGTGCGGTTGGGGACCCCGAAACGGCTCACGAGGCCCTTGATGAACTTGACCGCGAAGCCAGCAGGGATGGTGCGGACGGCTTCTACCTCCGCCCACTTGGTGAACTTGTCGATCGCGACGTAGAGGTAGCGATAGCCCCCGGGTGCTCGAGGGAACGGGCCCAAGATATCCAGCCCCCAGACCGCGAACGACCATGTGAGTGGGATGGTCTGGAGGCCCCGAGCCGGCTGATGAACCTGCTTGGCGTGGAACTGGCAGGCCTCGCAGGACCTCACCAACTCAGTCGCGTCATTGAGTACCGTGGGCCAGTAGAATCCGTTGTGAAACACCTTGCCGACGAGGGTCCGCGATGATGAGTGGTGCCCGCAGTCCCCGCCGTGTATGTCGGCCAGCAGCTCTCTTCCTTGCTCCTTGGAGATGCAACATAGGGAAACGTCATTTGGCCGCTTCCTGTATAACTCACCATCCCGGATGCAGTATGTCGTGGCTTGTCGGGCCACACGCTCCATGTCCTCCTCATCTTCCGACAGCGTCCCTTGCGTCAGGTATTCCTTGAATTCCTTGATCCAGCATCCCTCCTGAGGTTCGAGCGCCAAGAGAAAGCGCGCTCCCGAGGTCGGGCCGTAGGCTGAGGCTCCTGAAATAGGTGGTTGAGGGAGCTCCTCACGAGGCAGCGCTGTTCGTGAGAGCAGTTGCGTCGCTGATGGCTTGAAGAGCCGCTCCTCAAAGACGCCAGGCTCTTGGGGTAGCCGCTTGGATGCTCTTGTGGCGATGTCGTCGGCTTCCTTGTTGGTGCCATGGGGCACATGCTGTAACTCCATACCCGAGAACTGCTTCTCCATCTTGCGCACCTCCGCGAGGTATGCCTCCATGAGCTCGTCCTTTGGCTCATAAGCCTTGTTGGAGAAGTTGACGAGGAGCTACGAGTCGCCCTTGATGGTGAGACGCCTCACCCCCAGGGCCACCGCAGCCCTGAGGCCAGCTATGAGGCCCTCGTACTCTGCTATGTTGTTGGAGACCTTCTCGTCCTGCTGGAAGCAGAGCTGCATGGCATAGTAGAGCTTGTCCTGGGTGGGTGAGATGAGCACCGCTCCCGCCCCCGCGCCCTGGCATGAGAATGCACCGTCGAAGTACATGACCCAGCCGTCCAGCGCTTCACTTCCTGGTGATAGGGATTGGTCCTCGCCTACCTCGAGCTCTGGGGTGTCGGTCCATTCAGCCACAAAGTCTGCGAGCGCAGCCCCCTTGATGACCCTGGTTGTGCTGAACTCCAAGTCAAACGCTTGCAGCTCGATGTTCCATTCAGTGACTCGCCTGACAACATTTGGGCTCCTGAGCACTCTTTCTAGTGGGTAAGACGAGACGACCTTGATGGGGTGACCCTGGAAGTAGTGGCGCAGCTTGCACGAGGCCACCAGGAGCGCGAGCAGGATCTTCTGAGGCATGGGGTATGATACGTCTCCAATGTATCTATAGTTTTTGATTGTCCCATGCTATTATATTACCTGTTTTGGATGTTTATGGGCTTTACTTTACACTTTTATATTATTTTTGGGACTAACCTATTAACCCGAGCCAGTGCGGTTCTGCTTTTTCCCTTGTTTGAGTGTCTCATGAGAAAGGAATATCAAATAGAGTCCAAACAGAATGAAACCTTGGGAGCATGATTTTGGAGCGAACGTGATCGAGAGACTTGGAGTTGAAGTCGGGGAAGCTTGAGGTGGCCACGAGGCGAGGCGCGCTTGCCCACTGGCGCGCCCCACCCTTGTGGGCCCCTCGTGGCTCCCCTTACCGACTTCTTTCGCCTATATATATCCATATACCCTAAAAACATCGGAGAACAGAATAGATCGGGAGTTCCTCCGCCGCAAGCCTCTGTAGCCACCAAAAACCAATTGGGACCCTGTTCCAGCAGCCTGCCGAGGGGGGATCCCTCACCGGTGGCCATCTTCATCATCCCGGCCCTCTCCATGATGAGTAGGGAGTAGCTCACCCTCGGGGCTGAGGGTATGTACCAGTAGCTATGTGTTTGATCTCTATCTCTCTCTCTCTCGTGTTCTTGATTCGGCACGATCTTGATGTATCGCAAGCTTTTGCTATTATAGTTGGATCTTATGATGTTTCTCCCCCTCTACTCTCTTGTAATGGATTGAGTTTTCCCTTTGAGGTTATCTTATCGGATTGAGTCTTTAAGGATTTGAGAATACTTTATGTATGTCTTGCATGTGATTATCTGTGGTGACAATGGGATATTCACGTGATCCACTTGATGTATGTTTTGGTGATCAACTTGCAGGTTCCGTGACCTCGTGAACTTATGCATAGGGGTTGGCACATGTTTTCGTCTTGACTCTCCGGTAGAAACTTTGGGGCACTCTTTGAAGTACTTTGTGTTGGTTTGAATAGATAAATCTGAGATTGTGTGATGCATATCGTATAATCATACCCACGAATACTTGAGGTGACATTGGAGTATCTAGGTGACATTAGGGTTTTGGTTGATATGTGTCTTAAGGTGTTATTCTAGTACGAACTCTTGAATAGATCGACCCGAAAGAATAACTTTGAGGTGGTTTTGTACCCTACAATAATCTCTTCGTTTGTTCCCCGCTATTAGTGACTTTGGAGTGACTCTTTGTTGCATGTTGAGGGATAGTTATATGATCCAATTATGTTATTATTGTTAAGAGAACTTGCACTAGTGAAAGTATGAACCATAGGCCTTGTTTCCTAGCATTGCAATACTGTTTACGCTCACTTTTATCATTAGTTACCTTGCTGTTTTTATAATTTCAGATTACGAAAACCTATATCTATCATCCATATTGCACTTGTATCACCATCTCTTCGCCGAACTAGTGCACCTATACAATTTACCATTGTATTGGGTGTGTTGGGGACACACGAGACTCTTTGTTATTTGGTTGTAGGGTTGTTTGAGAGAGACCATCTTCAACCTACGCCTCCCACGTTTTGATAAACCTTAGGTCATCCACTTGAGGGAAATTCGCTACAACAACGTCTACAACAAGAAGGTTGCGTAGTAGACATCAAGCTCTTTTCTAGCGCCGTTGCCGAGGAGGTGAGTGCTTGAAGGTCTATCTTTAGATCTTGCAACTGAATCTTTTGTTTCTTGTTTTATCACTAGTTTAGTTTATAAAAGAAAACTACAAAAAATGGAATTGAGTTTGTCTCATACGCTTCATCTTTTTAATATCTTTCATGAGAATGATGGAAAGGAAAATTGTGCTCAAGTGCTAGGAGAAGAAATCTATAAAATGTTTGGCACTAGATCTTTGAATGATGATCATGATTGCAATGCTGTTAGTATGAACTCTTTGAATATCCATAGTACTAATGATGATTGCACTAGTCATGATGAAAATGTCTCTTATAAGCATGTCGATTTTTGTGGAGTGCATAGAGTTTGCAAGTACACACCAAATAGGGAAGATAGATTTTGCAAGAGGCATAAGTATTTAGAAACTAAATGGTTACAAGAAAGGCTAGATGTTAGTGCTGAAAATTTAAAATATCTTCACCGTACTTGTGAACTTTGCAATGAACATGGTCATTTAAATCTCTGATGCAAATTGTTTCATGATCGAATCGTGTCCAAAAATTGTGATGATTTGATTTCCCTTGCACATCATAATGAACTTAGTTTGCTTTTGGGTTATGAAGAAATGAACCATGCAACTGAGGGTATTCCAAAATTTAACCTTGGGAAATTCCTTGATATTGATCTAGAGGAAATTTATATGTATTGTGCGGTGAATTGCATTGAAGATCCCTATATTGCCAATTACATAAAGAAAATAAAGCAAATAGAAGATGAAGAGAATACTACTAAAAGGGAAGATACTTCCCAATATCCTCCTATTATTTCTTATGATGAATCAGGTAACGAGGAGGAGCCTTCTATTCAACCAATCTCATTAATAAGGAGCTCAAAAAGAGGGTTAAACCCATGCTACCTCTTGAGCACTGCGTTGGATTTCCCTTGGAGAGGAAAGGGTGATGCAGCAAAGTAGCGTAAGTATTTCCCTCAGTTTTTTAGAACCAAGGCATCAATCCACTTGGAGGCTACATGCGAGTCCCTCGCACCTACACAAAACAAATAAATCCTCGCAACCAACGCGATAAGGGGTTGTCAATCCCTACACGGTCATTACGAGAGTGAGATCTAATAGATATGATAGGATAATATTTTTGGTATTTTTATGATAAAGATGCAAAGTAAAATAAAAGCAAAGGAAATAACTAAGTGTTGGAAGATTAATATGATGAAGATAGACCCGGGGGCCATAGGTTTCACTAGTGGCTTCTCTCAAGAGCATAAGTATTTTACGGTGGGTGAACAAATTACTGTTGAACAATTGACAGAATTGTACATAGTTATGAGAATATCTAGGTATAATCATGTATATATGCATCACGTCCGAGACAAGTAGACCGACTCACCTGCATCTACTACTATTACTCCACACATCAACCGCTATCCGGCATGCATCTAGAGCATTAAGTTCATAAGAACAGAGTAACGCCTTAAGCAAGATGACATGATGTAGAGGGATAAATTCATGCAATATGATAAAAATCCCATCTTGTTATCCTCGATGGCAACAATACTATACGTGCCTTGCTGCCCCTACCGTGACTGGGAAAGGACACCGCAAGATTGAACCCAAAGCTAAGCACTTCTTCCATTGCAAGAAAGATCAATCTAGTAGGCCAAACCAAACTGATAATTCGAAGAGACTTGCAAAGATAACCAATCATACATAAAAGAATTCAGAAGATTCAAATATTGTTCATAGATAAACTTGATCATAAACCCACAATTCATCGGTCTCAACAAACACACCGCAAAAGAAGATTACATTGAATGGATCTCCACGAGAGAGGGGGAGAACATTGTATTGAGATCCAAAAAGAGAGAGAAAGCCATCTAGCTAATTACTATGGACCCGAAGGTCTGAGGTAAACTACTCACACTTCATCGGAGGGCTATGGTGTTGATGTAGAAGCCCTCCGTGATCGATGCCCCCTCCGGCGGAGCTCCGGAACAGGCCCCAAGATGGGATCTCGTGGGTACAGAAGGTTGCGGTGGTGGAATTAGGTTTTTGGCTCCATCTCTGATCGTTTGGGGGTAAGAAGGTATATATAGGAGGAAGAAGTACGTTGGTGGAGCAACAGGGGGCCCACGAGGGTGGAGGGGACGCCCTAGGGGGGTAGGCGCGCCCCCCACCTCGTGGCTTCCCTGTTGGTTGCTTGACGTAGGGTCCAAGTCTCCTGGATCATGTTCGTTCCAAAAATCACGTTCCCGAAGGTTTCATTCCGTTTGAACTCCGTTTGATTTTCTTTTGTGGGAAACTCTGAAATAGGCAAAAAACAGCAATTCTAGGCCGGGCCTCCAGTTAATAGGTTAGTCCCAAAAATAATATAAAAGTGAATAATAAAGCCCAATAATGTCCAAAACATAAGATAATATAGCATGGAGCAATAAAAAATTATAGAAACGTTGGAGACGTATCAAGCATCCCCAAGCTTAATTCCTGCTCGTCCTCGAGTAGGTAAATGATAAAAACAGAATTTTTGATGCGGAGTGCTACTTGGCATAATTTCAATGTAATTCTTCTTAATTGTGGTAGGAATATTCAGATCCGAAAGATTCAATACAAAAGTTCATATCGACAAATAATAATACTTCAAGCATACTAACTAAGCAATTATGTCTTCTCAAAATAACATGGCCAAAGAAAGTTATCCCTACAAAATCATATAGTCTAGCTATGCTCTATCTTCACCACACAAAATATTTAAATCATGCACAACCCCGATGACAAGCCAAGCAATTTTTCATACTTTTGACATTCTCAAACTTTTTCAATCTTCATGCAATACATGAGCGTGAGCCATGGACATAGCACTATATGTGGAATAGAATGGTGGTTGTGGAGAAGACAAAAAGGAGAAGATAGTCTCACATCAACTAGGCGTATCAACGGGCTATGGAGATGCCCATCAATAGATATCAATGTGAGTGAGTAGGGATTGCCATGCAACGGATGCGCTAGAGCTATAAGTATATGAAAGCTCAACAAAAGATACTAAGTGGGTGTGCATCCAACTCGCTTGCTCACGAAGACCTAGGCATTTTGAGGAAGCCCGTCATTGGAATATGCAAGCCAAGTTCTATAATAAAAAATTCCCACTAGTATATGAAAGTGATATCATTGGATACTCTCTATCTTGAAGATCATGGTGCTACTTTGAAGCACGAGTTTGGTAAAAGGATAGTAACATTGTCCCTTCTCTCTTTTTCTCTCATCATTTTTTTATTTGGGCCTTTTCCTCTTTTTTTATGGCCTCTTTTTTTTGTCCGGAGTCTCATCCCGACTTGTGGGGGAATCACAGTCTCCATCATCCTTTCCTCACTTGGGACAATGCTCTAAAAAATGATGATCATCACACTTTTATTTTCTTACAACTCAACAATTACAACTCAATACTTAGAACAAAATATGACTCTATGTGAATGCCTCCGTGATGTCTTTGGGATATGCAATGAATCAAGAGTGACATGTATGAAATAATTATGAACGGTGGCTTTGCCACAAATACAATGTCAACTACATGATCATGCAAAGCAATATGACAATGATGAAGCATGTCATAATAAACAGAACGGTGGAAAGTTGCATGGCAATATATCTCGGAATGGCTATGGAAATGCCATGATAGGTAGGTATGGTGGCTATTTTGAGGAAGGTATATGGTGGGTGTATGATACCGGCGAAAAGTGCACGGTATTAGAGATGCTAGCAATGGTGGAAGGAGGAAATGTGCGTATAATCCATGGACTCAACATTAGTCATAAAGAACTCATATACTTATTGCAAAAATCTACAAGTTACCAAAGCAAAGTATTACGCGCATGCTCCTAGGGGGATAGATTGGTAGGAAAATACCATCGCTCGTCCCCGACCACCACTCATAAGGAAGACAATCAATAAATAAATCATGCTCCGACTTCATCACATAACGGTTCACCATACGTGCATGCTACGAGAATCACAAACTTTAACACAAGTATCTCTCAAATTCACAACTACTCAACTAGCATGACTCTAATATCACCATCTTCATATCTCAAAACAATTATCAAGCATCAAACTTCTCATAGTATTCAACACACTCATAAGAATTCTTACAAATCTTGTATGCCTAGCATATTAGGATTATTTAAGAAAATTACCATGCTATTTAAGACTCTCAAAATAATATAAGTGAAGCATGAGAGATCAATAGTTTTTATAAAACAAATCCACCATCATGCTCTAAAAAATATAAGTGAAGTACTAGAGCAAAAACTATATAACTCAAAAGATATAAGTGAAGCACATAGAGTATTCTAATAATTTCCAAATCATGAATGACTCTCTCAAAAGGTGTGCACAGCAAGGAAGATTGTGGTAAACTAAAAAGCAAAGACTCAAATCATACAAGACGCTCCAACTAAAACACATATCATGTGGTGAATAAAAATATAGCTCCAAGTAAAGTTACCGATGGAAGTAGACGAAAGAGGGGAGGCCTTCTGGGGCATCCCCAAGCTTTGGATTTTTGGTGTCCTTAGATTATCTTGGGGGTGCCATGGGAATCCCAAATCTTAGGCTCTTGCCACTCCTTGTTCCATAATCCATCAAATCTTTCACCCAAAACTTGAAAACTTCACAACACAAAACTCAGCAGAAAATCTCGTGAGCTCCGTTTGCGAAAGAAAACAAAAGACCACTTCAAGGTACTGTAATGAACTCATTCTTTATTTATAATGGTGTTAAACCTACTGTATTCCAACTTCTATATGGTTTATAAACTCTTTTACTAGCCATAGATTCATCAAAATAGGCAAACAAAACACGAAAAATAGAATCTGTCAAAAACAGAACAGTCTGTAGTAATCTGTAACTAACGCAAACTTCAAATCAGCCAAAATAGGACAACCTAGAAAATTTGTTTATTGAACAGAAGCAATTGGAATCAATATTTTATCACGTTCTGGTGATTTTTAACAATTGTTTTCGTGAACAGAAAGTTTCTGGAATTTTCTGCAAGTTCAAATAACTATCATCCAAGAAGATCCTATAGGTTTTACCTGGGACAAACACTAATTAAAACATAAAAACACATCTAACCAGAGGCTAGATCAAATATTTATTCCTAAACAGAAGCAAAAAGAAAAAAAACTAAAAATAAAATTGGGTTGCCTCCCAACAAGCGCTATCGTTTAACGCCCCTAGCTAGGCATAAAAGCAAGGATAGATCTAGGTATTGCCATATTTGGTAAGCAATTCTTCAATAAGACATCTATCACCCTTTATAGTTTCTTTCTTTTTATTAATTATCAAACTTTTAGGAACAAGATCAAAAAATTCATTTGTAGCAAATGGTTCCTTAATGATATCAAAAAGATTGGGATGAATACTTATAGATTTAAGATCCATGATTTCTTTACTAGAGGATTCACCCTTATTTTTAGGAACATACATAAGCTTGGCAATTTTAGTTGGGGGACTAGGAGTATTCTTTACGGAAGAAAAAGCAGTTCCCAAGTTGGTAATGATACCGTCAAGTTTATAGATTCTAGTGGAATCATTGTTTATTCTCTCAATAACTATGTGTTCCTTTTCCTTAATATTTTTCAAAGTGAGTCCTACCTTAGATCCATATTGGGTAATTTGGTTGTGGATCTTTTTATCCAGATTTTCAATTAACTCTACGGCAGCAACTTTATTTTCAATATGGATCTACCTTTTCCTTAATATTTTTCAAAGTGACTCCTACCTTAGATCCATATTGGGTAATTTGGTTGTGGGTCTTTTTATCCAGATTTTCAATTAACTCTACGGTAGCAACTTTATTTTCAATAATTTCAAGTCTTTGCATTACATGCTCCAAAGTTAACATAGTTCCATTAACCAAAAGAGGTGGTGAGCCAAATAAATCTATCATAGCATTATAAGAGTCAAAAGTATGGCTACCCAAGAAATTCCCTCCGGTAATGGTATCAAGGATATATCTATACCAAGGATTAGCGCCTACATAAAAATTGCGGAGAAGAATGGAAGTAGATTGCTTCCTGGCAGATCTATTTTGAGCATTGCAAATTCTATACCAAGCATCTTTTAGATTTTCTCCCTCCCTTTGTTTAAAATTTAGAACTTCATTTTTGGGAGACAACGGAGAAGATAGAGGACTAGCCATAACGACAAGCAAACAGAAAAGAGTGGGCGAATAAAACGGCAAGGGTGAAGTGGGGGAGAGGAAAACGAGAGGCAAATGGCAAATAATGTAATGCGGTAGATAAGGGTTTGTGATGGGTACTTGGTATGTTGACTTTTGCGTAGACCTCCCGACAGCGGCCTTGAAATCATTCTTGCTACCTCTTGAGCACTGCGTTGGTTTTCCCTTGAAGAGGAAAGGGTGATGCAACAAAGTAGCGTAAGTATTTCTCTCAGTTTTTGAGAACCAAGGTATCAATCCAGTAGGAGGCTACGCGCGAGTCCCTCGCACCTACACAAAACAAATAAATCCTCGCAACCAACGCGATAAAGGGTTGTCAATCCCTACACGGTCACTTACGAGAGTGAGATCTGGTAGATATGATAGGATAATATTTTGGTATTTTTATGATAAATATGCAAAGTAAAAGAAAAGCAAAGGAAATAACTAAGTGTTGGAAGATTAATATGATGAAGATAGACCCGGGGGCCATAGGTTTCACTAGTGGCTTCTCTCAAGAGCATAAGTATTTTACGATGAGTGAACAAATTACTGTTGAGCAATTGACAGAATTGAGCATAGTTATGAGAATATCTAGGTATGATCATGTATATAGGCATCACGTCCGAGACAAGTAGACCGACTCACCTGCATCTACTACTATTACTCCACACATCGACCGCTATCCGGTATGCATCTAGAGTATTAAGTTCATAAGAACAGAGTAACGCCTTAAGCAAGATGACATGATGTAGAGGGATAAATTCATGCAATATGATAAAAACCCCATCTTGTTATCCTCGATGGCAACAATACTATACGTGCCTTGCTGCCCTACCGTGACTGGGAAAGGACACCGCAAGATTGAACCCAAAGCTAAGCACTTCTCCCATTGTAAGAAAGATCAATCTAGTAGGCCAAACCAAACTAATAATTTGAAGAGACTTGCAAAGATAACCAATCATACATAAAAGAATTCAGAAGATTCAAATATTGGTCATAGATAAACTTGATCATAAACCCACAATTCATCGGTCTCAACAAACACACTGCAAAAGAAGATTACATCGAATAGATCTCCACGAGAGTGGGGGAGAACATTGTATTGAGATCCAAAAAGAGAGGGAAAGCCATCTAGCTAATAACTATGGACCCGAAGATCTGAGGTAAACTACTCACACTTCATCGGAGGGGCTATGGTGTTGATGTAGAAGCCCTCCGTGATCGATGCCCCTCCGACGGAGCTCCGAAACAGGCCCCAAGATGGGATCTCGTGGGTACAGAAGGTTGCGGCGGTGGAATTAGGTTTTTGGCTCCGTCTGTGATAAATGCAGAAGTGCGTAGGTATATATAGGAGGAAGAAGTACGTCGGTGGAGCAACCAGTGGCCCACGAGGGTGGAGGGCGCCCCCTAGGGGGGTAGGCGCGCCCCCTACCTCGTGGCTTCCCTGTTGGTTGCTTGACGCAGGGTCTAAGTCTCCTGGATCATATTCGTTCCAAAAATCACGTTCCCGAAGGTTTCATTCCGTTTGGACTCTGTTTGATATTCTTTTTCCGCAAAACTCTCAAATAGGCAAAAAACAACAATTCTGGTCTGGGCCTCAGGTTAATAGGTTAGTCCCAAGAATAATATAAAAGTGAATAATAAAGCCCAATAATGTCCAAAACAGAAGATAATATAGCATGGAGCAATCAAAAATTATAGATACGTTGGAGACGTATCAACCCACACATGATGTGAAGAAGAAAAAGAAAAGACGGAGAAGCAAAGGTAGAAAGGTATCCGTCTCAAATGATGTTGCTCCTACTACTCATTGTGATGATGATAATTGCTATACTATTGGTGCTATCCATACTATTAATGATGAGAGTTATTATGCTTATGATATGAAAAGGCCCAAGCTTGGGGATGCTATATTTGATGATAATGACATGTTTGTGAATATATTTGCTGCAATTAATGTTTGTCCCAAGCTTGGTGATGCTATGTTTAATGAAGATGATATTTTTAGCCTCCCAAGTTTTGATGAGCAAATTTTTTATGCTGATAGCATGCCTCCTATTTATGATGATTATTGTGATGAAACTTATGCTATAAAAAGTAGTGATGATTATATTTATAAAACTTGTCATGATTATGATTACCCTTTTTCTGAACATTACTCTTTTAATGTGGAAACAATTTATAGTATTCGAGTCTCTTATGATACTCCCACTATTCCGAATGAGAAGAAATTTGCTTATGTGGAGAGTAATAAAGTTTCTATGCTTGTGGATCATGAAAAGAATGCTTTAGGTGCTGGTTATATTGTTGAATTCATTCATGATGCTACTGAAAATTATTATGAGGGAGGAACATATGCTTGTAGGAATTGCAATAATATCAAGTTTCCTCTCTATGTGCTTAAAGTTTTAAAGTTATGCTTGTTTTACCTTCCTATGCAAGTTGATTCTTGTTCCCATAAATGGTTTGATCACAAAATCCCTATGCATAGGAAGTGGGTTAGACTTAAATGTGCTAGTCATGTTCTTCATGATGCTCTCTTTATGTTTTAATTCTTATCTTTTATGTGAGCATCATTGAAATCATCATGCCTAGCTAGGGGCGTCAAAAGTTAGCGCTTGTTGGGAGGCAACCCAATTTTATTTTTGTTCCTTAATTTTTGGTTCTATTTAGTAATAAATATTTGATCTAGCCTCTGGTTAGATGTGTTTCATGTTTTAATTAGTGTTTTTGCCAAGTAAAACCAATAGGATCTTCTTGGATGATAGTTATTTGATCTTGCTGAAAAAGTCAGAAACTTTCTGCTCACGAAAACAATTGTTAAAAATCACCAGAACGTGATAAAATACTTATTCCAATTTCAGTAGATCAATAAAAAAATTATCTAGGTCGTCCTATTTTGGTAGATTTTTCTAAGTTCCAGAAGTTTGCGTTTGATACAGATTACTACAGACTATTCTGTTTTTTACAGATTCTGTTTTCTATGTGTTGTTTGCTTATTTTGATGAATCTATGAGTAGTATCGGAGGGTATGAACCATAGATAAGTTGTAATACAGTAGATATTACACCAATATGAATTTAGAATGAGTTCACAATAGTACCTAAGTGGTGATTTATTTTCTTATACTAACGGAGCTTACAAGTTTTCTGTTGAGTTTTGTGTTGTGAAGTTTTCAAGTTTTGGGTAAAGATTCGATGGACTATGGAATAAGGAGTGGCAAGAGCCTAAGCTTGGGGATGCCCAAGGCACCCAAGTTAATATTCAAGGACAATCAAGATCCTAAGCTTGGGGATGCCCCGAATGGCATCCCCTCTTTCGTCTTCATTCATCGGTAACTTTACTTGGAGCTATATTTTTATTCACCACATGATATGTGGTTTGCTTGGAGCGTCATTTTATTTTGTTTTGCTTGCTGTTTGAATAATATACCAAGATCTGAAATTCTTAAATGTTAGAGAGTCTTCACATAGTTACATAATTATTCGACTAGTCATTGATCTTCACTTATATCCTTTTAGAGCACGGCGGTGGTTTTATTCTGTAGACATTATTGATCTCTCATGCTTCACTTATATTATTTTGAGAGTCTTTTAGAACAGCATGGTATTTGCTATGGTTATAAAATTGGTCCTAATATGATGGGCATCCAAGTTGGGTATAATAAAAACTATCATAAGAAGTGAATTGGATGCTATGATCAATTTGATGCTTGATAATTGTTTTGAGATATAAAGGTGGTAATGTTAGAGTCATGCTAGTTGAGTAGTTGCGAATTTGAGAAATACTGTTGAGGTTTGCAAGTCCCGTAGCATGCACGTATGGTAACCGTTGTGTGACAAATTTGAAGCATGAGGTGTTTCTTTGATTGTCTTCCTTATGAGTGGCGGTCGGGGAAGAGCGATGGTCTTTTCCTACCAATCTATCCCCCTAGGAGCATGCACATAGTGCTTGGTTTTTGATGACTTGTAGATTTTTGCAATAAGTATTTGAGTTCTTTATGACTAATGTTGAGTCCATGGATTATACGCACTCTCACCTTCCATCATTGCTAGCCTCTTGATTGCAGCGCATTGCCCTTTCTCACCTTGAGAGTTGGTGCAAACTTGGCAGTTCATCCAAACCCCGTGATATGATACGCTCTATCACACATAAACCTCCTTATATCTTCCTCAAAACAGCCACCATACCTACCTATTATGGCATTTCCATAGTCATTCCGAGATATATTGCCATGCAACTTTCCACCGTTCCGTTTATTATGACACGCGTCATCATTGTCATTGTCATATTGCCTTGCATGATCATGTAGTTGGCATCGTATTTGTTGCAAAGCCACCGTTCATAATTCTTTCATACATGTCACTTATGATTCATTGCCCATCCTATGTTGCACCTCGTCTGCCTCCTCCACCACCTAGGCAGCCAAGGCTTCCAGCTCCACCACCCCGAGCTCCTGCTCCTACTCCCAATAATAGTCTGTGCTTCAGGTGTGGCCATCCAGGACACTACGCCAGGGAATGCTACCAGAACCAGAATCAACTACCCCTTCCCGCAGCTGGACATGGAAGCAACCAGCCCCGCAACAACAATGCCAAGTCTTATCACTACAAAAAAAGACACATCCATGACATCTTGGGCCGAACGATTTTTTTTCCTGTCATGCTTATGACACTTCTAAGACGATAATTGTGACAAAACCCGGTATCATCATAGATGTGGTGGGCTCCTACTTCTATGACAAAAATCATGACAGAAAATGGGCTTTTCGTCCTAGGCGGGCCGGAGACACAACTGCATGACATTCTTTGGGCCGTCCATGACGGAAAAACCGTGGTAGAAGCAAGGGCGAGGAAAATATCGGGGAGTTCCCGGTTATGGTAGGTGGTCGGGGCCGAGTGATGCGCGGAGGTTTGCGCGTTTCTCTCGTACACGTACGCGCATGTGTGAGAGGCGTTGCGCTCTAACTGAACCCGAGCGAGGCGTTGGGCTCTAACTGAACCCGAGCGATTGTAACAGCCCCAAAATTGGGTCATCAATTTTTTGCTGTTATTCCTTCCTGACAATCATTTTTCAAATCTTTCTCCTAAGTTTGCTAGATGACTCTGACAATTCTTGTCATTTTCAACCTTTTCAAAACCTTGCTCATGTCTTTGTTACTTGGCAAGACCCCATTTGCATCATCTCAAATCCATCAAAACCCTAATTCCAATTTTTGGAATTTGAATATTTCCTTTGTGCTTACAAAGGAATCATCATTTCCCTTAATCTGTTGATCTTCCAACTCTTCTCAAAGATCCTCCTACCCTTTACAAACCTTGGATATGCAAAAATATTGCTAAACCCTATGCAATATTTTTCATTTGTGATTTATTCCTTTTCTTGTCTTTCTGAGGAATAAAATCCAAAGGCATAGCTAGTCATCTCCTAAATTCATGAAAAATTGTGGAGATGATATTTGTGCCTAATCTTAGCTCTGGCAAAAATATTGGCCACATTTAAATAAGGGAAATTGCTTTTTTCCTATTTTAAGCCAATATTGCATTTTTGCCATTTTCCAAAGGAGCTACCATTTTTATAGCAAGGAAAATTCCCAAATAATTTGTGGAGCTTGTACTTGCTATATCTTCACCCTTTCCAACCAAATCCATGCCCCAAAGTTCATAATTCCCAAATAATTTGTGGAGCTTGTACTTGCTATATCTTCACCCTTTCCATCCAAATCCATGCCCCAAAGTTCATAATTTGAGCACATGATCCAATGTAAGTTTCTGCCTTGTTTGAAATATTTGCAAAGGAAGTACTTGAACCCTTGATCCATTTGAGCTGACATTTTGCATGGGGATAACATTGATAAATCACCAATGGATACCAAAAATCAGCTCAATCCCTTCGTCTTATCTTCATTGGCAAATTTCTCAATTTTCTGTTCAGATTTCTTGTCTGTGAAGGAAGTACATTCATGGATGATCAAAATGAGTTGAAACTTTTCCAGCAGTCTCTATTGATGATATCATCATGCTCCTCCAAAATTCATCTCATTCCATTGATCCATGTGAGCCCAGGATCAATTCTTTATTTCTGTCCAAATTTTCAGTTTGTGAAGCAAGTATATTTTATCTTGCTCCATTATGGCTGAAAATTTTCCCAAGTCTTCTCCTATCCATATCAACTCTCTCCACCAAGTTTTGGCTCAATCCATCACCCCATTTTCCCCGTGCAATTTTTCCAAAATTTTGTCCAGAGAGATGCTATGTGAAGCAAGTGCTATTTTGGTTCATCCAAATGGCATGAAACTTTTTGGGCATCTTCATATCATCAAATCATTAGGCCATGCACAATTTCAGCTCTATCCAATCAACTATGTGAGTGCATCATCCTAATCTCTAATTCTATCCATTATGGTGCATTCTACAGCAAGTATCATTTTTATTCATCCTTATGAGCTAATAATTTGCAGTGGTGATCATCTTAGTGTATGATCACACCATGCCAAAGCTCAGCCTCAGCCTCTTCCTGTGTTTGTCTCCCCGCAACATAAACACCTTGCTTCCAAAAGGTTTTGGCTCCTCCTCCAAATCTCTTCTTTTCCCCTGGACCGAGAGGTTACCGCCGTTGAACTGAGGGTAGCTATCACATCCCTAGCTTCTAGTGCTGCCTAGTGTTTGCGTCTTGCTTGCATCATGTTTAACTTTCATGGAAATTTGAAATGGGGATGTTCAAACCCTAGCTTCAAAAGGAATCCAAATAGGTTCAACTAAAATCCTTTTCAATGTTTTGAAAATGCCCTTTAAAAATGTTCATCATTTCTTGATCAAGGTGGAAGCATCTACCAAAAATGGTTCAATTTTTTGCAGGACATATTTGGACTTTGAATTAATTCAATCATATTTGAATTGGAGCTATTTGAGATTGAATTGGAGCTATTTGAGTGCTATATATATGTAGGTGCTCCAAAAATATTGGAAATTGTTAAGGGTCACTGGATTAATTCAGAAAGCACCCATAATTATTTCTAGGATTTTATGAAATGTTTTAGTATTATAATTAAATCAAACCAAAAAATAAAATAGAAAAACAAAAACAAAAGAGAGTCGGTGAGAAAGGCCACGGGCCACTGACCTGGCCCAGCCCCTCCAGCAGGCCCATCCCACCTGGCAAGTGCCAGTCGTCCTCAACCTCTACAAGTAGGCAGAAGCGAAGGCATGCACGATGCGCGCTGAGGCCGCCACCCCCTCCCTGCCTGCCTCACGCCCCCAAGGCTCTGTCACAGTGCCACGAAGACGGCCACAGACCCCCCCTCAGTCTCTGGTTCTCTCTCCCTCTCGCTCCCTCGCTCTCCCTCATGGTCGAAGCCGCCATGGCCACACCACCGAGAACCACCGCGGCCAGCCACTCCCTTGCTCCATCTCCGTGTCCCCGAGCTCCGCCACAACTCCGTGGAGCTACACACCCGACACATGCGACCGCAGGAGCCCTGCAACATCGTCCCCGCCGTCCTCATCGCCGCCTCTGTCCGTTGATCGCCGTTGTTTGATTCGTGCCATGCAGGGCTTCCCCGGCCACGACCTCAACTCCGTTTGACCCTGCTATGAGGCTCCGTCGTTTTCCCCTTGTTTCCTCTCTCCAACTCCGCCTCTAGCCATGCCTTCCGCCAGAGCCGAGAGCTCCCGCCCGTCGGCCATGTCGCCGTCGTGGCTACAAACACTGTAGCTTGCGCCTAGGTGCGTCATCGTGCTCGGGTTGCTCCTAGGAGACGACCCCGACCACCAGCTGGTCCTGCCGTGCACCGGAACACTGAACCCGTGCGTGTCCGAGCTCCGGCCGCCACAAAGCTCGTCGCCGGTTGATACGTCTCCAACGTGTCTATAATTTTTTATTGTTCCATGCTATTATATTATCTGGTTTGGATGTTTAATGGGCTTTACTATGCACTTTTATATTATTTTTGGGACTAACCTATTAACCAAAGGCCCAGTGCAAATTGTTGTTTCTTTACGTATTTCGGTGTTTCACAGAAAAGGAATATCAAACGGAATCCAAACGGAATGAAACCTTCGCGAGGATCGTTTTTGGAACAAACGCAATCCGGGAGACTTGGAGTGGACGTCAAGGAAGCAACAAGGCGACCACGAGGTAGGGAGGCGCGCCCAGGGGGTAGGCGCGCCCCCACCCTTGTGGCTCCACCGACCTACTTCCTTCGCATATATATACTCATATACCCTGAAAACATCCAGGGGCACCACGAAACCCTATTTCCACCGCCGCAACCTTCTGTACCCGTGAGATCCCATCTTGGGGCCTTTTTTGGCGCTCACTTGGGAGGAATCGATCACATAGGGCTTCTACATCTACACCATAGCCTCTACGATGATGTGTGAGTAGTTTACCATAGACCTTCGGGTCCATAGTTATTAGCTAGATGGCTTCTTCTCTCTCTTTGGATCTCAATACAAAGTTCTCCTTGATTCTCTTGGAGATCTATTTGATGTAACTCTTTTTGCGGTGTGTTTGTCGAGATCTGATGAATTGTGGGTTTATGATCAAGATTATCTACGAACAATATTTGATTCTTCTCTGAATTCTTTTATGCATGATTTAAATATATTTGCAAGTCTCTTCGAATTATCAGTTTGGTTTGGACTACTAGATTGATCTTTCTTGCAATGGGAGAAGTGCATAGCTTTGGGTTCAATCTTGCGGTGTCCTTTGCCAGTGACAGCAGGGGCATCAAGGCACGTATTGTATTGTTGCCCTTGAGGATAAAAAGTTGGGGTTTATATCATATTGCTTGAGTTTATCCCTCAACATCATGTCATCTTGCCTAATGCGTTACTCTGTTCTTATGAACTTAATACTCTAGATGCATCTTTGGATAGCGGTCGATGTGTGGAGTAATAGTAGTAGATGAGTAATCGTTTCGGTCTACTTGTCATGGACGTGATGCCTATATACATGATCATGCCTAGATATTCTCATAACTATGCGCTTTTCTATCAATTGCTCGACAATAATTTGTTCACCCACCGTAAATTATGCCATCTTGAGAGAAGCCACTAGTTAAACCTATGGCCCCGGGTCCATCTTCCATCATATTATGTTCCTATCAATTTGCTATTTCTGCCTTTGTTTATTTTGCAATCTTCACTTTTCAATCTATACAACAAAAATACCAAAAACATTTATCTTATTAACTTTGTCAAATCTCACTTTTGCAAGTGGCCGTGAAGGGATTGAGAACCCCTTTATCGCGTTGGTTGCAAGGTTCTTATTTGTTTGTGCAGGTACAAGGCGACTTGCATGTAACCTCCTGCTGGATTGATACCTTGGTTCTAAAAAACTGAGGGAAATACTTATGTTACTTTGCTGCATCACCCTTTCCTCTTCAAGGGAAAACGAACACATGCTCAAGAGGTAGCAAGAAGGATTTTTGGCGCCATTGCCGGGGAGGCGTACACTAAGCCAAGTCAAGATTTGATCTCCCAGCAACTAGCCATTTCTGGCGCCGTTGCTGGGGAGATCAACGCCAAGTCAAGACATAACAAGTACCCATCACAAACTCTTCTCCCTCGCATTACATTATTTGCCATTTGCCTCTCGTTTTCCTCTCGCCCACTTCACCCTTTGCCATTTTATTCGCATATTGAAGAGATTAATGTTTTGGATGGAAAGATGGATGAACTTATGAAATTGTTTGCTAAGAAGAGTGTTTCTTCTGATCCTAATGATATGCCTTTGTCTACTTTGATTGAGAATAATAATGAATCTATGGATGTGAATTTTGTTGGTAGGAACAATTTTGGTAACAACTCATATAGACGAAACTTTAATTCTAGGCCGTTCCCTAGTAATTCCTCTAACAATTATGGTAAATCCTACAACAACTCTTATGGAAATTTTAATAAAATTTCCTCTGATTTTGGGACCAGTGTTAAAGAATTTATGATTTCACAAAAGAATTCTTGCTTGAAGAAAAAAATGCCTAAGATTGATGAGTTGGCTAGGAACGTGGATAGAATTTCTCTTGATGTTGATTCTTTGAAACTTAGATCTATTCCACCTAAGCATGATATCAATGAGTCTCTCAAATCTATGAGAATTTCCATTGATGAGTGCAAAGAAAGAACCGCTAGGATGCGTGCTAAAAAGGATTGCTTTGTAAAAGCATGTTCTTCTAGTTTTCAAGGCAATAATAATGAAGATATAAAAGTAATTGATGTACCCCCTATTAAATATTTGTTTTCCAATATGAATCTTGATAAATATGGGACTGGAGATGAGTCAACTTTAGTTAAAAGGCGTCCCAATGATTCAGAGTTTTTAGATCTTGATGCAAAAATTGGTAAAAGTGGGATTGAAGAGGTCAAAACTTTACATAGCAATGAACCCACTATTTTGGATTTCAAGGAATTTAATTATGATAATTGCTCTTTGATAGATTGTATTTCCTTGTTGCAATCCGTGTTAAATTCTCCTCATGCTTATGATTAAAATAAAGCCTTTACTAAACACATCGTGGATGCTTTAATGTAATCCTACGAAGAAAAACTTGAATTAGAAGTTTCTATCCCTAGAAAACTTTATGATGAGTGGGAACCTACTATTAAAATTAAGATTAAAGATCATGAATGCTATGCTTTGTGTGATTTTGGTGCTAGTGTTTCCACGATTCCAAAAACTTTGTGTGTTGTGTTAGGTTTCCGTAAATTTGATGACTGTTCTTTAAATTTGCACCTTGCAGATTCCACCACTAAGAAACCTTTGGGAAGGATTAATGATGTTCTTATCGTTGCAAATAGGAATTTTGTGCCTATAGATTTCATTGTTCTTGATATAGATTGCAATCCCACATGTCCTATTATTCTTGGTAGACCTTTCCTTAGAACGGTTGGTTCAATTATTGATATGAAAGAAGGAAATATTAGATTACAATTTCCATTAAGGAAAGGCATGGAACACTTTCCTAGGAAGAAAATTAAATTACCTTATGAATCTATTATGAGAGCCACTTATGGATTGCATACCAAAGATGACAATACCTAGATATATTCTTGTTTTTATGCCTAGCTAGGGGCGTTAAACGATAGCGCTTGTTGGGAGGCAACCCAATTTTATTTTTGTTTCTTGCTTTTTGCTTCTGTTTAGTAATAAATAATTCATATAGCTTATGTTTAGATGTGTTTTCATGTTATAATTAGTGTTTGTGCCAAGTAGAACCTTTGGGAAGACTTGGGTGAAGTCTTTGCGATCTTGCTATAAAAAATAGAAACTTTAGCGCTCACGAGATTAGCTGCCATTTTTTACTGGAGAGTGCTTTTAGGTTGATTATTTTTGAATATGATAAATAGACAAATTACTCACGTCCACCAATTTATTTCAGAATTTTTGGAGTTACATAAGTATACTTTGATACAGATTGCTACAGACTGTTCTGTTTTTGACAGATTCTGTTTTTCGTGTGTTGTTTGCTTATTTTGATTAATCTATGGCTAGTATCGGGGGGGTATGAACCATAGAGAAGTTGGAATAAAGTAGGTTTAACACCAATATAAATAAATAATGAGTTCATTACAGTACCTTAAAGTGGTGATTTGTTTTCTTATACTAACGGAGCTCATGAGATTTTCTGTTGAGTTTTGTGTTGTAAAGTTTTCAAGTTTTGGGTAAAGATTTGATGGATTTCGGACTAAGGAGTGGAAAGAACCTAAGCTTGTGGATTCCCAAGGCACCCCAAGGTAAAATTCAAGGACAACCAAAAGCCTAAGCTTGGGGATGCCCCGAAAGGCATCCCCTCTTTCGTCTTCGTCTATCGGCAACTTTACTTGAGGCTATATTTTTATTCACCACATGATATGTGTTTTGCTTGGAGCGTCTTGTATGATTTGAGCTTTGCTTTTTATTTTGACACAATCATCCTTGTTGTACACACCTTTTGGGAGAGATACACATGAATCAGAATTTATTAAAATACTTTATGTGCTTCACTTATATCCTTTGAGCTAGATAATTTTGCTCTAGTGCTTCGCTTATATTTTTTAGAGCACGGTGGTGGTTTTATTTTATAGAAATTATTGATCTCTCATGCTTCACTTATATTATTTTGAGAGTCTTTTAGAACAGCATGGTAATTTTCTTTGGCTATGAAATTAGTCCTAATATGATAGGCATTCAAGATGGGTATGATAAAAACTTTCATATAGAGTGCATTAAAAACTATGATAAATTTGATACTTGATAATATTTTTGAGATATAAGGGTGGTAATGTTAGAGTCATGCTAGTTGGGTAATTGTGAAATTGAGAAATACTTGTGTTAAAGTTGGCAAGTCCCTTAGCATGCACGTATGGTAAACGTTGTGTGGCAAATTTGAAGCATGGGGTGTTCTTTGAGTGCTTTCCTTGTGAGTGGCGGTCGGGGACGAGCGATGGTCTTTTCCTACCAATCAATCCCTCTAGGGGCATGAGTAGTAGTACTTTGCTTTGAGGGCTAATAAACTTTTGAAATAAGTATATGAGTTCTTTATGACTAATGTGAGTCCATGGATCATACACACTCTTACCTTTCCGCAATTTGCTAGCCTCCTGATGCCGTGCATTGCCCTTTCTCACCTTGAGAGTTGGTGAAAACTTCACGGTGCATCCAAACCCCGTGATATGATACGCTCTATCACACATAAGCCTCCTTATATCTTCCTCAAAACAGCCACCATACCTACCTATTATGGCATTTCCATAGCCATTCCAAGATATATTGCCATGCAACTTTCCAGCGTTCCGTTTATTATGACACGCTCCATCATTGTCATATTGCTTTGCATGATTAATGTAGTTGACATCGTATTTGTGGCAAAGCCACTTTCATAATTTGCATACATGTCGCTCTTGATTCATCGCATATCCCGGTACACCGCCGGAGGCATTCACATAGAGTCATATTTTTGTTCTAGTATCGAGTTGTAATATTGAGTTATGAGTAAATAAAAGTGTGATGATTATCATTATTAGAGAACTGTCCCATGTGAGGAAATAAATAAAAGAGGCCAAAGAAGCCCCAAAAAAAGAGGCCAAAGAAGCCCAAAAAAAATTAAAAAATAAAAAAAGAGAGAAAAAGAGAGAAGGGACAATGATACTATCCTTTTTCCATACTTGTGCTTCAAAATAGCACCATGATCTTCATGATAGAGAGTCTCTTGTTTTGTCACTTTCATATACTAGTGGGAAATTTTCATTATAGAACTTGGCTTTTATATTCCAACAATGGGCTTCCTCAAATGCCCTAGGTCTTTGTGAGCAAGCAAGTTGGATGCACACCCACTTAGTTTTCAGTATGAGCTTTCATACGCTTATAGCTCTAGTGCATCTGTTGCATGGCAATCCCTACTCCTCGCATTGACATCAATTGATGGGCATCTCCATAGCACGTTGATTAGACGCGTCAATGTGAGACTTTATCCTTTTTTTGTCTTCTCTCATAACCCCCATCATCATATGCTATTCCACCTATAGTGCTATATCCATGGCTTGCGCTCATGTATTGCATAAGGGTTGAAAAGGCTGAAGCGCGTTAAAAAGTATGAACCAATTGCTCGGCTTGTCATCGGGCTTATGCATAATGGGAGCATTTTGTGTGACGAAAATGAAGCATGGCCAAACTATATGATTTTATAGGGATGAGCTTTCTTTGGCTATGTTATTTTGATAAGACATAATTGCTTGGCTAGTATGCTTGAAGTATTACTATATTTATGTCAATATTGAACTTTTATCTTGAATCTTTTGGATCTGAACATCCATGCCACAATAAAGAAAATTACATTGAGAATTATGTTAGGTAGCATTCCACATCAAAAATTCTGTTTTTATCATTTACCTACTCGAGGACGAGCAGGAATTAAGCTTGGGGATGCTTGATACGTATCCAACGTATCTATAATTTTTGATTGTTCCATGCTATTATATTATCTGTTTTGGATGTTTAATGGGCTTTACTATGCACTTTTATATTATTTTTGGGACTAACCTATTAACCGAAGGCCAAGTGCAAATTGATGTTTTTTTACTATTTCAGTGTTTCGCAGAAAAGGAATATTAAATGGAATCCAAACGGAATGAAACCTTTGTGAGGATCGTTTTTGGAACAAACACAATCCAGGAGACTTGGAGTGGACGTCAAGGAAGCAACAAGGCGGCCACGAGCTAGGGAGGCGCGCCCAGGGGGGTAGGCGCGCCCCCACCCTTGTGGGCCCCTCGTGGATCCACCAACCTACTTCCTTCGCCTATATATACTCATATACCATGAAAACATCCATGGGCACCACGAAACCCTATTTCCACCTCCGCAACCTTCTGTACCCGTGAGATCCCATCTTGGGGCCTTTTCTGGCACTCCGTCGGAGGGGGAATCGATCACAGAGGGCTTCTACATCAACACCATAGCCTCTCCGATGATGTGTGAGTAGTTTACCACAGACCTTTGGGTCCATAGTTATTAGCTAGATGGCTTCTTCTCTCTCTTTGGATCTCAATACAAAGTTCTCCTCGATTCTCTTGGAGATCTATTCGATGTAACTCTTTTTGCAGTGTGTTTGTCGAGATCTGATGAATTGTGGGTTTATGATCAAGATTACCTATGAACAATATTTGATTGTTCTCTGAATTCTTTTATGCATGATTTAAATATCTTTGCAAGTCTCTTCGAATTATCAGTTTGGTTTGGCCTACTAGATTGATCTTTCTTGCAATGGGAGAACTGCTTAGCTTTGGGTTCAATCTTGCGGTGTCCTTTGCCAGTGACAGCAGGGGCATCAAGGCACGTATTGTATTGTTGCCCTCGAGGATAAAAAGTTGGGGTTTATATCATATTGCTTGAGTTTATCCCTCTACATCATGTCATCTTGCCTAATGCGTTACTCTGTTCTTATAAACTTAATACTCTAGATGCATGCTGGATAGCGGTCGATGTGTGGAGTAATAGTAGTAGATGCAGAATCGTTTCGGTCTACTTGTCACGGACGTGATGCCTATATACATGATCATGCCTAGATATTCTCATAACTATGCGCTTTTCTATCAATGGCTCGACAGTAATTTGTTCACCCACCGTAAATTATGCTATCTTGAGAGAAGCCACTAGTGAAACCTATGGCCCCGGGGTCTATCTTCCGTCATATTATTTTCCTATCAATTTGCTATTTCTGCCGCTGTTTATTTTGCAATCGTTACTTTTCAATCTATACAAAAAAAAACCAAAAATATTTATCTTATTAACTTTGTCAGATCTCACTTTTGCAAGTGGCCGTGAAGGGATTGACAACCCCTTTATCGCGTTGGTTGCAAGGTTCTTATTTGTTTGTGCAGGTACAAGGCGACTTGCGTGTAACCTCCTACTGGATTGATACCTTGGTTCTGAAAAACTAAGGGAAATACTTATGTTACTTTGTTGCATCACCCTTTCCTCTTCAAGGGTAAACCAACGCATGCTCAAGAGGTTGCACCGGTGCCTCTGCAGGCCACCCCAGCTCCAGCCGCCACCACCACTAGATGTGCCCCTCCGCCAGCTCCCCGTAGATGCTCCCCGCACGCCAAACCAGGCCCTGTAGCAAAATCCCGACTCCCTCCGCCGCGGATTTGGTTGCCGGCGGTTAAATGCCTGTCGGCGTTCTGGGAACGGGGGTCCCCAGACTTGCCTGCCTGCGGCCCATGGCATGGCTAAGCCAGCAGGCCGTACGGCCCATCTTCATCAACAAGGCATCCAAGACCCTCGCGAGGCAGACGACGCAAGACCTCCTCAGGAGTGGCCTAGTCAGGCAGGCTCACGACGAGTGGAGATATCAAGGCGGCGCAAACCTCACGAGGCTATCGTGACGTGAGCCACGATGATCGACACCAGGCAGGCGCCAGGCGGGCGCCAGCGCGTGCAGCGTCCTTGTTTCCTCTTCTATGCTAAGGAGGCCACCGCAGGCGAGGAGTACCGAGGCATCAGGCAAAGGTTGCCATATCGGTGCAATGAGACCAAGACCAAAAGGACGTCAAGATGGAGGTCATCGTGGAGCCCAAGACGGCGTCACCCCCAGAGCCTTTTGCAGGCGAAGACCACTTTTGTCAGGATAGCTTGTACTAGCTATCCCCCTTCAAATTTCCCGCCGTTGTTGGCTCCCTTCCCGCTCAATATTTGGGGAGAGGACCAGGTGAAAGTGTGTTATATCGACTAGAGGGGGGGGTGAATAGGCGATTTTTATGAATTCTTCACTGAGGAATTTGCCGGTGAGGAAATTCCTTTGTGAAGAACTACTTGCAGCGGAATAAGTACTCAGAAGTAAGCATAACAGAATGCGGGCATGGTCATCATGATGAAATGAAGACAAACAAAGAGTATGCAGAAAGCGTAAACACAGGATAACACAAGATGAAGACAAACAGTCAAGAAATTGAGCGAGGAAATTGAGAAAGTCTTGATCAAAGTCTTGAGCACAGATATGAACAAACACTCAACACGAATGAGGAAATGAAAGGGTTGAGGAAATAGAACCGATAAGGTTGGTGAAGACAATGATTTGGTAGACCAGTTCCAAGCTGCTTTGTCTCGGTTATGCGTATGGTTGGAGCGGCCGAGTATTTAAACTCGAGGACACACAATCCCAGACACCCGATCGTTGAGCACGCAGCTCAGGACACCAAGTCCTCACCGTATTCTCCTTGAACTAAGGTCACATGACCTCGTCCAATCACTCATGGTAAGTCTTCAGGCGACTTCCAAACCTTCACAGAATTGGTCACTCGGCGATCCACAATTCCTCTTGGATGCTCTAGACCATGACGCCTAACCATCTGGAAGAAGCACAGTCTTCAAAGGTAACAAGCGTCGGATCCACACAGGATCAATCTCTTGATGATGCTCAATCACTTTGGGTTTGTAGGGGTTTGGTTTTGGGTTTTTCCTCACTCAATGATTTTCGCTCAAAGTCCTCGGAGGATGGGTTGCTCTCAAATGACAAGTGTCAAGTTCTCTCGAGCAGCCAACCAGCTAGTGGTTGTAAGGCGGCTATTTATAGCCTAGGGAGCAGCCCGACATGATAAGACATAAATGCCCTTCAATGATATGATCGTTAGGTGGATAAGATATTTTGGGATAGTGGCGCAAGAAGACAAAGAACGGTCGGAAATTTGAATCACAAATTCCTCGGGGCTATCATGTTCCTCCTTTGTGTAGGCAATCCGACCTTTGGCGAATTCCTAACTCCTCGGTCGAACAAATTCCTCGGCGACTGTAAGAGCTTCGTCTCACATCAAGAAATTGACTGAATCTGTATGAGATTTCTAAAGGCTTTACTCAAGGGATTGGTAGGTGTAGGATTTTGTGTTGACCATAACATGTAAATTTTTCCTTTGTATTTCCTCGACCCCATTTAACCGTACTGTGTTTCCTATGACTCAAGAAATATAAAAACGAAACTACAAAAACAAAAGTCTTCACGCTCCATGTCCCTCAAATGAATACCAAGCCTTCAAGGTCACACCAATTTCTTCACTTTCAAAGTCTTCAGAAAGTCTTCAGAATATCAAAGTCTTCAGTCGAAGAACTTCATTTTTAGGGGTCGACTTTCTCTGTAAATATCAAACTCCTCATAGCCTTATAGACCTGTGTACACTCACAAACACATTAGTCCCTTAACCTATAAGTCTTTAATACACCAAAATCACTGAGGGGCACTAGATGCACTTACAATCTCCCCCTTTTTGGTGATTGATGACAATATAGGTTAAGTTTTCAACGGGGATAAACATATGAAGTGTAAATACTGATATTGAGGAATTTGATCGCAAGATATAGAAGAACTCCCCCTAAAGATGTGCATAGTGAGGAATTTGCTTTTGAGGCAATGTACATTTGAAGAGTTGAATCATGGAGATCTCCCCCTATATCTTGTAATTCATACACGCATTTGACATATAGTATGAAGAATTTGAAATGCATGATGAAATATGGTGCTTGATGAAATTCAGCATGCGTGAAATAACATTAATGAGGAACAAACATGCAGAATAATGAATCAAGAGTATCAGAGCTCAAGAGAATCGTGAGCTCAGTGCATCAAAAGTATCAGAGCACCATCGGGTTTAAGATTACAACTCGATCCAATAAAAGTTTCAGAAGAACGAGAGTTGTAACTTAACAAAAATTTGCCCATATAAATGACCCGCTTGAACTAACTCAAATTTCTCCCCCTTTGTCATCGAATGACCAAAAGGATCGAAACTGAGGACTAACGCCCCTGAAGAATTTCAAGTTGTAGAAGGAGCGCCAGCGTTGTTGGGGTCGGTTGTTGTAGTGGGGCCTGCCGCAGTGTCGTCCAAGTCTTTATTTTCATCAGTGTCTTGTGATGAAGAATAGGAGCTGGCCACCAAGGAAGGAACTTTGACCTTCTTGTATTTCTTCGGAGGAGGTGCATCAGTCAAGTTCTTCCTTGAGACCCATTGTCGCCGGTTCTTCCGTGTTGTAGACATTTGAAAGAACAGCCAGTGCGTTTGAAGGTTTCATGGAGGTAGTAGTGGTTTTTCGTCACCGCATTGTGTGTTGAGGTCATGTTGTGAAGAATTGAACCAAACCGACGCTTGACCCATTTATGATTGCGATCAACCTTCCGATGAAGACCGAGGAGTAACTCACGATCGATCATCACCACAGGTCTTTGTGGCTTGAGGACTTTGCTTACCGAGGTATTTGCGGCAGAGTCATGTGTGGCGAGTCATCATTAGTGGAGTAGGATGCAGCTTTAAACTGTCCATCCAATGGACGAATTCCTTCATCGATCACAGCAGTAGCCTTGCCCTTGTCATCACCGAGGTAAATGTCCGTTTGAGGACTTCAATCGGGGCAAGTAGCTGCAGTGGTTCGTAGTATCGACTGTAATTCAGTGAAGACCTTGTCCTGATGAATCTCATTATCCAAGGCGCATAAGGCTTCAGCTCAAATGGTGACATAGAAATGTTTGCCAGAGTCCTCATGAAGAAATCATGGAAGTTAACGGGAACGCCATGGATGATATTGAAAAGCATATTCTTCATGATGCCAACGACTTCTTCATCATTTGAGTCGTGGCCTTTGATAGGACTCATTGTCTTCGCTGAATTCGATAGACAGTCCGAGGCACATACAATAATTCCTTGACGAGGAATTTGGTTCTTGGGGCCTGCCTTGGCTTCAAAGGCTTCATCAAGACTTGCATATAGTGATTTGAAAGTTACGGATCATTGTAGATACAACGAGCACCATCAAGTGGAGGACCGAGTGGTAGAGCACGAAGAAATTCGATTCTTGGTGCCTTGTAGTGAGTATTTCCGGACATCGATCTAACACCCATGAGTTCACGTCTTGACGTCTCCGATGATGTGCTTGTGTTGCATAGAATTGAAGAATGAGTTCTTCATTCCAATCACAGATGTCAAGCAGAAATTCGTAAGTCTGCGTCGAGAAGAACACTGAGGACTGGCTCAAAGCCTGGCAGAGACTCCATGTCCACATGAGGGATATGTGCATGATCTAAGACTTTGTCTTTGTTGAAGAGCATTGAGGAATAGAAATTGGCTTGACTGGCAGTCCAGAAGCGCCTCTTCCTTATGCGAGCAGAATCATATGGATTGTAATCAGTGAAGAATACATGCTCGCTGAAGAAGTCTTCAGCCTTGAATTTTTGCTTTGTTGAGAATGGATTCTTTGGCTTTGGCAGTGGAGTGTCAGTGAGTTGCATCACGACCTCTGGAATCGCAATCTCTGGTTCTTGGTGAGGAATTTCTTGTTCCTCTACAGGTGCGATCGAGGATCAGCAGACAGGTTCATCGGCGCTTAGTGGCTGGAGTTTCTTCATGGATGATGAAGTGGGATGAGTTTCTTGAGCCCATTTGAACTGTTGGAGCAGGGACCGAGGAATCTGTTGGATTGGGGTGAAGAGTGGAGAATTTGGATCTTGACTTTCCCAAAAGTCATCGTTCATCACCGGGCGTTGTGCTTCCAATATCCACATCTTCTTCAATTTTCTCAACACCGCCTCTTCACCTGTGAACCGAGGCATAGGCGAGGAAATGATTGGGGTTGAAAGGATTGCTTCCACTTCAATTTCTTCATCAATCTGCTCCGATGAAGCGGCAGAATGATTTTCTTCATCGAGATCCGCTTGGGATCACATAATCTTCATCAAAAGGAACAAGGTCCTTTGATGGAATTGAGGAAATTGGAACAACATCAATAGGATTTTCGAAGGAGCTGGTCATTGGCTTCATTTTCTTCGCAGCCGAAGAATTTGACGCAGCAGATGCTTTCCGTTTCTTCACTGCAGCTCGTTCTGTAGCCTTGGTCTTCTTCACATCAGAGGTTGATGGAAGAATTGGAGTTGGTGTTGGCGCAGGAGGAGCTGAGGAATCTGGTTGATTTTCCTCAAAGAATCGATGCGCTTGCCCCGACTTGTTCGGGCTTTCTTCAGGCACACCACTAGTGGATGCCAGCAATTTCTTCGGGCCGGAATGGGACCATCAACCTCGAACTGGCATTTTCTTCACCTTCGAACTTCATCACGGTCTTGGCATGTTCTTCGCCTCACGAAATGAGGCTCCACCGAGGAATTCCTTGTTGCGTTAGGGCAGCAATATTGGTGAATTTCTTCGTCGGGTTGATTTAATCGACCTTGTCTCCTTGCCAATCGCATAATAAGCATCGAAGTTTTCTGCGAGGGCTTGGATTTCATTCGGACCTTTAGAAGTTCCTCGGTGTCATTACGACAACGCTTTTTTTCAGAACTTCTCCTTTACGTATTGAGCTTTATTGATCTCTCTTGCCTTTTTCAAACTTCCATTTCTCTTGATGATGAAATGGGTCAAGATATGACTTTGTCCAGGGTCGATGAAAATCAGGCATAGGGGTGTTTGGATCCTTGTGCCAGAGATCAATGTAATCGAGGATTTTCCTCGGATCCAACAGGAGTGGCACAGATGTGCCTTTGGCTCTAGCGGCCCTTTCTTGGCGATCTCTGATGATTTCCGCAAGTTCATCATCATCAGCCTCATCATCTTCAGGTGGCACTTGGAAGGCGACCTGTTTCTTCTTGGAACTTGGCCGAGGACCTCGTCCATTGTGGGCCTTAGTCTTCAGCAGAGTCGGGCGGATGAAGACTTTGGTGCCGAGAAACTTGCTTTGAGACACGGAGGCTATGGAGAAGCTGCAGATCCTTTGGCACGTGGCGGATGCACAGTCTTGAGGACTTTGTTGGAACTGCTGAGGATTTTGTAGGAGCAGCTGAGGACTTGGGAGGAGCAGGAGCAGTATGAGGAATTGGCTGTGAGGGCACCGCTGAGGAACTTGGCCGTGAGGGCACTGTTGGTGAAGCACTTGGCTTGTGTGTGGGCTTCTTTGCCATAGAGTTTATTGGCTTGACAGAGGCCTCAGTGGCAGCAGCAGTAGTAGAGTCCTCATTGAATTTCCTCACTGCCTCGTTGGCTTGTCTTGCCAATTTGGCTTGGCGCTTGGCCCATTCTTCAGGAAAGTCCTCACCACGCTTGATGCTGGTGGGGTCAGCTTCTTGACCAGGTGCCAATGGAGCTCTTGGGCATGGAGGATTGAGAGCGAATTTCTTCATGTACTTTGGAGTTACATATCTGTACTCCTCCATTCCCTTGCCCATCTCCGTTCAATCCTTTGAATGCGCACCTTGCGCTGATTTTTGTTTTCTTTGCCAAACTCGGCTTCATCAGGTGTGCAATAATCAGCATATATTTCCTTAGGGATTTCAAAGGCAGTCATGACCTCAGGCCTCTTTCCTCCTTTCTGTGGCTTCTTTCCTTCTGCCATATTCTTCAGGTGAGGAATTTGAACAAATGAATTCTCTGAAGAAGTATGCAATTTTTCTTCGAGGAACGCTGCAAATGAGTTAAGTTGATGAGAACCTAGTGATTCAGCAGCGGACATGAGTACCTGTGAACAGAGTATAGTTGCGAGAAATTTGGAGAGGTCATATGCGTTCTCAGAAGGTTTTTCAAAGAGAACTAGTTTGAGGAATTTGACCAGATGAGCCTTGAAGAATTTCACTAAGCGATCTTTGTCTTAGGTTCCAGAGTTGTATAGATCGAGGATCCACACAATTGAGGAATCTTGAAGAAAATCATTTCTTAGAGAAACGAATCAAGAGCATATTTTGTTTGAGGGGTTCATATGTGTGAAGATTTGAAGAATAAACACCTTTGAAGATTTTCAGGAAGGTTTGAGAATCAAAACGAGTAATAAAAGTAACTTTTAATTACCCGAAGTGAAGAACACGACGAACTAAGAAGAACAGTTGGGAAGTTCGTCAGTTTAGATCTTCCACGACCTAACTTGGCGGAGGAAGACAGCTACGGCGGTGGCGGAGTGAGGATTGCCGCGGTCGGCGTGAGTACGTCGGCGACGAGGTCGAGGCAGTGAAGCTCTTCCTCACCGGCGACGATGGAGTAGCGGCGGCGCTAGGGTTTGAGAAGCTCGAGCGGGAGAGAGAGATCGAGCGGAGTAAAAGAAGTGAGGATGGAGAGAGGGGTATTTATAGAGGCAGTGAAAAACTGTTCGCTCGAAGATTTAGGACGAACGTGCCCCTGACCATTCTCCTTCGCTTGACATGTGTCACCCACGTACTGAAAAGTGGAGATCGTGTTAGATCATGGGTGAATTGATAAATCCATCGTGGGATGCGGAACGGTTTGAGCGGCAAAACCGAAAGTTTGGATAAGATCAGTTTTAACGTTCCGTTCGCAATTTCTTCAGCTGACAAGGACACAGTGAAGATTTTGAATGAGTGTCAAATAGAACGCACATGAAGAATTTGTGAATAGATTGGGTTGAGTATAGCATAGAGGGGGAAGGGTCCGATCACATTCACTTAGCGTAAAAAGCGACTTGAAGAAATAGCCATAAGTGAATGTCAGAGAGGACATAAACCCATATATATATATATATATAGCCAATGAAGAAAAACGACTAAACAAAGTGAAGATTTTGAAAAGTTGAAGAATTTGAAAACTGAAGAATTTCAAAACTGAGGAAAAACTCAAATTGAAGATTTTCAACTTTGGTGGTGGTGTGACCCACCGTATAAGAATGATGATTTCAGACACCGCGTACAATTGTCGTAGGGTTCTGAGAATCAAGTTCTTCATTAATTTCTTCACACTTAGAGTGTTATTCTTCATGGATTGAAGAAAAATGTTTCTTCATGTGTTGCACATCTAAGTCATCAATTTTGCATAAGTGTCAGGATGTGTGTTCTTTTCAAAGAACATTAGAAGATTCTAAGATATTTAGCTCACATCGCAACTTGCTAAATCTCTTCTCATCCAAGGGCTTAGTGAAGATATCGGCTAGCTGTTCTTCAGTCTTCACATGCTCGATGGAGATGTCGCCCTTCAACACATGATCACGAAGAAAATGATGACGAATTTGAATGTGCTTTTTCTTCGAGTGCTGAACTGGGTTGTGAGCAATCTTGATGGCACTCTCATTGTCACAGTAGAGAGGCACATTCTTCACGTTGATGCCGTAGTCCTTGAGAGTTTGCTTCATCCACAGCAATTGAGCACAACAAGAGCCAACAACAATGTATTCAGCTTCCGTAGTAGACAGTGATACGCAATTCTGTTTCTTCGAGGACCAACAGACCAAAGATCGTCCGAGGAAACGACAAGTACCAGATGTTGACTTGCGGTCCACACGATCACCAGCATAGTCAGAGTCAGAATATCCAATGAGATCAAAAGTAGAGCCCTTGGGATACCATAACCCTAGTGTTGGTGTGTGAGCTAGATATCGAAGAATATGCTTCATGACCTTATGGTGTGATTCCTTGATTGTAGCTTGAAATCGGGCACACATGCAAACACTAAGCATTATATCTGGCCTAGATGCACATAAGTACAATAGAGAACCAATCATGGAGCGGTATACCTTGTGATCAAGTCAATACCATTTTCATCGAGTGCATAGATGGCCATTTGTGGGCATAGGAGTTTTGACGCCTTTGCAATCTTGCATGTCAATTTCTTCAGGACATCTTTTTGTAATTTTTCATTAGATATGATTATGCCATTGTGTTGTTGACGAATTTGATGACCTAATTAGAATTTCAACTCTCCCATCAGATACTTTTGATATTCTTCACTCATCATATAGGAAAATGCATCACTATAACGTTGGTCAAGTCTGACCAAAGATAATATCATCAACATATATTTGGCACACAAACAGTTCACCATCATATGATTTAGTAAAGAGAGTAGGGTCGAGTGAACTGGTGTGAAGCCATTCTTCATGAAGAATTCCTTCAATGTATCATACCATGCCCGTGGGGCTTGTTTGAGACCATAGAGGGCCTTGTTGAGTTTGAAGACTTTGTCAGGATTCTTTGGATCTTCAAAACCTGGGGGTTGAGCAACATATACTTCTTCCTCAAGCTTACCATTGAGGAATGCACTTTTCACATCCATTTGATATAAAGTGATATTGTGATGGTTAGCATAGGCAAGTAATATGCTAATAGACTCAAGTCTAGCAACATGTGCAAAAGTTTCATCGAAATCAATTCCTTCAACCTGTATGTAGCCTTGAGCTACAAGTCGTGCCTTATTCCTCACCACAAGGCCATTTTCATCTTGCTTGTTGCGGTAGATCCACTTGTGCCAATGATCTTATGCTTGCGAGGATCTGGACGTTTGACCAGTTCAGGACATTGTTGAGCTCGAACTGATGTAATTCTTCTTGCATGGCTTTGAATCCACTCGGGCTCTGAAATGCTTCATCTACCTTAGTGGGCTCTGTGATAGATACAAAAGCATAGTGCCCATGAAGTTAGATAAATGTGAAGCTTTTGAGCGTGTGAGAGGACTGGCGCTTCAATGTCATCGATGATCTTGTCAACTTGCACTTCTTTTGCAACGCGAGGATGAGCTGGTTGTCGTCGAGGAATTTGATCATTTTCCTCGGCACAGTTTCTTCAAAGATTATCTTCAGTGCATCATTTCGGCGTTCTTGGCGTCTTTGGAATGAATTCTTCAGCAGATTGTTCAGTAGGAATGACATCCTTAGTTGCCTTGAACTTGATAGATTCCTCAGGTGCTGGTTCATCTAGCACAGAAGGTAGGTGCTCTCTTTGCGAGCCATTAGTTTCATCGAACCGCACATTTACAGTGTCAACAATCTTGTGAAGAGCGATGTTGAAGACTCTGTAGGTGTGCGAGTCCTTTCCGTAACAAAGCATAAAACCTTCATGTGCTTTCGGTGCAAATTTAGAATTGTGATGAGGATCTCTAATCCAGCATTTAGCACCGAAGACTTTGAAATAACTCACATTAGGTTTCTTGTCAGTGAGGAGTTCATAGGCAGTCTTCTTGAAGAATTTGTGAAGATATAATCTGTTGATGATGTGGCACGCGGTATCAATTGCATCAATCCAAAAACGACTAGGCGTTTTGTATTCATCAAGCATAGTGCGAGCCATCTCAACAAGAGTTCTGTTCTTGCGCTCCACGACGCCATTTTGCTTAGGAGTATAGGGAGCAGATAACTCATGAGTAATACCAAGTTCATCAAGATAGGCATCAAGACCGAATTCTTGAACTTCAGTTCCATTGTCACTCCTGATGTGTCTGATCTTCACACCAAAGTTGGTTGAAGCCCTCGAGGAAAATCGTTTGAAGACTTCCTGCACTTCATTTTTGTAAGTAACAATGTGTACCCATGTGTAACGAGAGTAATCATGAACAATAACAAAGCCATATAGAGATGCATCATTAGTGATTTGCTGAGTAATGATTAGGACCAAAGAGGTCCATGTGAAGCAATTCGAAGGGACGAGTAGTGGTCATGATAGTCTTCATTGGATGCTTGGCCTTGGTCATTTTCCCGACTTCACGGGCTCCACACAAGTGATCCTTGAGGAATTTGACATTCTCAATGCCAATGACATGCTTCTTCTTTGCAAGCGTGTGCAAATTACTCATGCTGCGCATGAGCAAGTCGCCGATGCCATAGCCAGCCTATACGAAGCTTTTGCAAGTAGACACACGGCTGGTTGTGGTCTGTAGAGAAATCAACAATATGCAAGTCTCCTCTCCTAAAGCCTTGAAGACTTTGGAATTGTCACTTCCATAATCACAACACAACGATACTTGCCAAATATAACAACCATATCAAGATCACAAAGCATTGAGATCGACATGAGGTTGTAACCTAAGGACTCAACAAGCATGACTTTGTCCATGTGTATGTCCTTAGAGATCGCAACCTTACCAAGACCCAATACACGACTTTTGCCTTTGTCAGCAAAGATGATATGCTTCAGATGAGACGGTGATAAGGCAGCATCCATCAATAGATTCTTGTCACCAGTCATGTGATTTGTACATCCACTATCGAGAACCCAGTCAGTGGCTTTGGGGTGATCATCCTGCAGATGAATTAGTGCAACTTACAATCTCATATACTTCATCAGTGAAGAATATGATATCAAGTTCCTCAGATGAATTTCATCAGCCAAGATATATGAGATAAGCAGTATGAGGGCGTGTGAAATGAAAGTTCATTTCATCATGATTAGCTGCGTCCTTTGAGGCATTTCGCTGTGCCCCAAAGAAATTCTTCAGACGTTTAAAGCACGTCTGGAGACCTGACCCTGCAGAAGAGGTAGTTCTTTTTCTTCACCACCCACATCTGAAGGGGTGGCAAAGAGTTCATCACTCTGTGAGCACCATATGAGAATACCTGACTTTTGCCTTTGTCAGCAAAGATGATATGCTTCAGATGAGACGGTGATAAGGGAGAATCCATCAATAGATTCTTGTCACCAGTAATGTGATTTGTACATCCACTATCGAGAACCCACTCAGTGGCTTTGGGTTGATCATCCTGCAGATGAATTAGTGCAACTTACAATCTCATATACTTCATCAGTGAAGAATATGATATCAAGTTCCTCAGATGAATTTCATCACCGATTATAACAGATAAGCGGTATGAGGGCGTGTGAAATGAAAGTTCATTTCATCATGATTAGCCTGCGTCCTTTCAGCATTTACATGGGGGCTGACAAATTCTTCAAACGTTTAAAGCATGTCCGGAGACACGACCCTGCAGAAGAGGTAGTTCTTTTCTTCACCACCCACATACGAAGGGGTGGCAAAGAGTTCATCACTCTGTGAGCACCATATGAGAATGGTGGCATAGAGGCCAATCCATTTCGTTTCGCATAAGAGGGGTTAGGGTAAGCATATGAATAAGCGTAGAAATTCTTCGAGGACTTATGAACATATTGGTTTGAAGAATAATGCACATATTCATAGCCCTTAGCTCTACCTGCGAAAGCGAGTTGTTAGCACGATGATAATCATATGAGGACTTTAATCCTTTTGAGGAATTTGATCCACGTGAGGAATTTGGTCCGTATGAGGACTTGGATCCATATGAAGAATTTGGTCCATATGAAGAGTTTGATCTGGGGTTCCTATTCTTCACAGGTGGCGTCATGAGGACATTCACTGAAGACTTTCAAAGGCACTTCTTGGGAACCCAGATTTTCTTCATAGGGGAACCGTTCCTGCGATTAGTGCCAACATATCTAGCAAATACTTCACCATTACGATTTTTGAACAGTTTATAGTTGAGTCAAATGACTCATCGGAAGAATGAGGAGATTCGCATGTAAAGCCGAGATAAGTTAGACGGATCAACTAGAGGTCCCTTTGCAAAGAACCCATGAGGTTTTGGGATCTTGCTCGGGCTTCCAATATGTTCCATCGGCATTGAGTTTCCTCTCAAAGGCAATACCCTCTTTCCTAGGGTTCTGTTGAGGATCTGCTTTTAAGCACATCACAAAGAGTCTGATGCCCTTTGAGGCTTTTGTACATGCTGTCATGTACAATTCCTTCAGCCCTGCATCGTCGGTAATCTTGGCAATGTCCTCGGATGAGGAATTAGTGATAGCAGAGGCGGTGAAGAATTTGTAACGGTTGAAACATTTGAACATTCGGTGAAGAATTAGCAGATTCACGTTCAATGCACTTTAAGCATGGAGGAACAAATTCTTCACGAGAAGCGCTGATTTGTTGAGCAAGTAATGAATCACGCTCCTTCGAAGATCTTCATAACTCACTCTTAGCTTCTCAAGATCTTGCTTTCTTTGAAGAAATTCATAAGAAAGTTTCTCATGATCGAGACAAGAGAGAGTTATGATGACCTTGAAGGCTGTCAAACCTAGACTGAAGTCTCTGAAGATTTTCAGTCAGGGCTTTAGTGCGATCCATTTCTTCACCTAACATATCATCACTCTTATCTAGCATGTTTTGAACCTTTTGAAAAGCTCTTTGTTGTTTTACAGCAATCTTAGCAAGTTTTGAGTAACTGGGCTTTAGATCTTCATCGATTCATTTTCACTAGATTAGGAGGAGGTATATTTGAGTACCTTGGCACCCTTTGCCATGAAGCAATAGGTGGGAGCATAGTCATCACTATCTTCATCGACTTTCTTTGGTGAGGTCATTTTCTTGAGTTGAAGATGGACTTCTTGTGAAAGCGATGGCGAGAGCTAGACCCGCCACACCAGACTCAGATTCTTCAGATGCCTCCTCTTCCTCATGTTCCTCTGATTCAGCTTCAGAGTCCATTTCCTTGCCAATGAATGCCCGAGCCTTTTTGGAGCTGCTTTTCTTGTGAGAAGAAGACTTTGAGGATTTTGATGATGAAGATTTCGATGATTTCTTCTTCTTCTTAGCGTCATCAGAACTGTAGTCCTTGTGTTTCTTCTTCTTTAATTCCTTTTCCCACTGAGGACAATCTTGGATGTAGTGACTAGGTTTCTTGCATTTGTGGCAAAGTCTTCTCTTATAGTCACTGGATGAGGAATCACTGCATCTTGAGGATTTTCCAAAGCGACCACGTCTTGAGAACTTCTGGAATTTCTTCACGGCGGTGCTAGCTCCTGGCCTAATTCTTGAGGATCACCAAGGCTACTACCAAAGTCTTCACACTCAGATTGAGACACAGCCTTGGCCTTGAGGCACGTGTTTTCCATAGCTAGAACCATAGAGATCTCTCTTTTTCAAAGCTGGAATTCATGAGTATTTAGCCTCTCGAGGATATCAATTGGATCAAGTGACTTGTCGTCGACACACTCTTGTATCATCGGTGCGGAGTATCAAATGAGGAATCAAGCGATCTCAACAATTTCTTCACCACCTCATGGTCGGTGATGTCGATTAACACCAAGCGCTTGAAGCTCATTTGAGATGTTAGTGAGGCGATCGAAGGTTTGTTGAACATTTTGTTGTCGAGTCTTTTGAAGCGGTTGAAGAGATTGCGAAGAACATCAACTCGAGAGTCACGCTGAGTTGAGACTCCTTCATTTACTTTGGACAGCTTTGTCCCGGATGAGCTTGGCAGTTTCCAAAGCACTCACTCTTCCATATTGTCCTTTGCTCGAGATGGCCACATATGATATTCTTCGCTTGAGAATCGAGTTGCTTGAATCTCTTCACATCGGCGACATTCGGAGAAGGTGTGGTGAGGGAACACCATTTTCCTCAACATACCGTAGATCGTTGTCAATTGCCTCAAGATGCATTCACATCTTGTTCTTCCAAAGAGGGGTAGTCCGTCCCATCAAAGGTAGGACACCCATTTGAGACCTTGATCATACCTGCGGTCGACATAACTAAAACTCGGTGGTTAAACCAAAATCACCTGGAACAAGGGAGTACCTTGCTCGATACCAATTGAAAGTCGTTATATCGACTAGAGGTGAATAGGCGATTTTATGAATTCTTCAATCGAGGAATTTGCGGTGAGGAAATTCGCCTGCGAAGAACTACTTGCAGAGGAATAAGTACTCGAAGTAAGCATAACGAGAATGCGGGCATGGTCATCATGATGAAATGAAGACAAACAAAGAGTACGAAAAGCGTAAACACAGGATAGCACAAGATGAAGACAAAGCGGTGAAGAAATTGAACTGAGGAAATTGAGAAAGTCTTCAGTCAAAGTCTTCAAGCACAGATATGAACAAACACTCAACACAGTAATGAGGAAATGAAAGGGTTGAGGAAATAGAACTAGTAAGGTTGGTGAAGACAATGATTTGGTAGACCAGTTCCAACTGCTGTCTCAGTTGTACGTCTGGTTGGAGCGGCTGAGTATTTAAACTCGAGGACACACAGTCCGGATACCCGGCCCGAGCACGCAGCTTCAGGACACCAAGTCCTCATCTGTATTCTCCTTGAACTAAGGTCACACAGACCTCGTCCAATCACCGTGGTAAGTCTTGAGCGACTTCCAAACCTTCACAGACTTGGTCACTCGGAGATCCACAATTCCTCTTGGATGCTCTAGACCATGACGCCTAACCGTCTGGAAGAAGCACAGTCTTCAAAGGTAACAAGCGTCGGATCCACGCAGGATCAATCTCTTGATGATGCTCAATCACTTTGGGTTTGTAGGGGTTTGGTTTTTGGGTTTTTCCTCACTCGATGATTTTCGCTCAAAGTCCTCAGAGGATGGGTTACTCTCAAATGACAAGTGTCAAGTTCTCTCGGAGCAGCCAACCAACTAGTGGTTGTAGGGGGCTGCTATTTATAGCCTAGGGAGCAGCCCGACATGATAAGACATAAATGCCCTTCAATGATATGACCGTTAGGTGGATAAGATATTTTGGGACAGCTGGCGCAAGAACACAAAGAACGGTCGAAAATTTGAATCACAAATTCCTCGGGGCTATCATGTTCCTCCTTTGTGTAGGCAATCCGACCTTTGGCGAATTCCTAACTCCTCAATCGAACAAATTCTCGTGACGGAAGAACTTCGTCTCACATCCTTTGAAGAAATTGGTGAAGCTGTATGAGATTTCTAAAGGCTTTACTCGAAGGGATTGGTAGGTGTAGGATTTTGAGTTGAGCATCACATGGAAATTTTTCCTTAGTATTTCCCGACCCCTTTAATAGTACGGTGTTTCCTATGACTCAAGAAAGAGAAAAGCGAAACTATGAAAACAAAAGTCTTCACGCTTCATGTTCCTCAAATGAATACCAAGTCTTCAAGGTCACACCAATTTCTTCACTTTCAAAGTCTTGAAAGTCTTGAGAATATCAAAGTCTTGATCGAAGAACTTCATTTTAGGTGTCGACTTTCTCTGTAAATATCAAACTCCTTATAGACTTATAGACCTGTGTACACTCACAAACACATTAGTCCCTTAACCTATAAGTCTTCAATACACCAAAATCACTAAGGGGCACTAGATGCACTTACACCAGGGCCTATATAAGTAGAGCTAGCCACCACAGTAGTGGCGATCGAGCAGTTCATCCAGCTCTCACCCACAGAAGTTAGCCAAGCACAAGAGGCAATCCAATACACCTCAGCCTCAGGAGGTTGTTCTTCCCTTTGTACTGTTCTTCATCAGCCCAAGAGGCAATCCACCACCACCACATTGGAGTAGGGTATTACACCACAACGGTGTCTTGAACCAGTATAAATCTCGTGTCTTTCTATGTTGCGAGCTCGTCGAATCCGTCCGCGAGATCTTAGCGAGCTAGGGCGTAGATCGGTAGGAGGGAAAGACTTTGCGCACACCCTAGTGTTCGAACCTTAAGGGTTTGCCGGAACCCCACATCCGACATTTGGCGCGCCAGGTAGGGGTGCGCCGGATCTTCTTCTATGCCAGTCGACTTGCCGACGCTCCACTGTTAAGATGTCCGGCGACCCAAGAGCTGACTCCGACCGCTGGGCAGCCTGGCAAGCCCGGGCGACGACGCCCACCATGAAGACCTCGACCCCGCGCTCCAAGCGGTGCGGGCGTCGTCCAATGCTGCGGGGCACGGGCGGCGCGGCAAGGCGTCATCCACCCCCACCCCACGATAGGTACGAGCCGCTGCAAGGGCAGCAAGCCACGCTGCTGCGGTGCTGGCTGATGGAGAGCGGCCGGGACGCGTTGCTGGAACGCGTTGCTAAGCTGCTGGACGCTGCGGCCTCGGGAGCGCCGCCTTTCTGCTATCGACTCCCTTCACAGGCCGTTGCGGAAACTCATGGCGGGCCTCGCCGCACCCATGCGTCGGTGGGCATGCAAGGGGGCTTCGTCAACACCAGCGCGGCTGGCGGCGCCGGAGGCCCCGCTGCCCCCGCACCGCCTGCAGCAAGCACGGGCACAAGTGTCGCCCCCCATGGTCCCGGCGAGATGCCATGCTACTACCCTCAGGACGCCATGCTGGGCCGGGCAACATGGAGTGTGGGGCACTATGGCGAGGTGTTCGGGGTAACAACCCTGGAAGCCTACGTGCCCCGCATGGTGGACCAAGAGTACACACCAGAGGACGACCATGTCTCGTTCGTTGGAGAATATTGTAAAGAAGGGGCGCTAAGAGTCAAAGCCTTCCAGGAGCCGCCGGGGAACCACCACGACCGCGTGTGCGACGACCACTATAGGTTACCCCTAATCCCTCAGGAGCAAGCTTACACTAACCATGAGTCGCAGGAGGAACAGGTCACCACAACGGCCGGCGGCCCCAGCTCGGCGGCCTCCCTGCCAGTAGGGGGATCGCGTTGGGAGCTGCAGGAGAGGGGTTGGCAGCCAGGCTCCTCCCCACGGCGCACGAAGCCAGGGGACACCCGGAGGTAGGCCCTCTACCGGGGAGGCTTCGACAACCTTTCCCCCGGCAGAGGACCTGTGGTCGCCGAGGGCACCGCTGGCGTCCTCTTTCCCTCTTTTGTGTCGTCCTGGCAACCGGTCGGCTCAAAGGAGGTCAAGGGTGGCGCAAGGCGGGGCCCTCGACTGGCGATATGAAGCAAGGCCGGTACCTGTGAAGAAGGCCCAGTGCCTGTGAAGCTCGCCGCCCGTGACACTCTCATGTAATAATGAGTTGGGGCTATACACGCCCCAGAGTCTCAGGAGCGCCGGCCTTAGGCCCTGGGTCTCCCTCCCACGCCTAGTGGCAGCACTTAGCTCCGCGCTGGTGAGAAGACTTGAAGACCAGAAGACTAGACTAGGTGTCGGACGCGGCCTTTTGCTTTGAATCTCTCTTTCTGTAGCTTTGCTTTCTGGATCTGGATTTTAGTTGAAGCCGGATTTTTATTGATGCGCGCGGGGGTGCCTTTTCTCGTTTGAGCAATTTCTTGCCTTCTGGATCTCGGTTTGTATGGGACTCATGTCCGTTGCCTTCCCCTCACGAGCTCCTCGCGAGCTGGATCGCACGAAGCACACGCTCACCGAGTGCGCCCCAGCGCTGCGGCTCGTGCTCACCTCTTGTGGGGCCCCTTTAGACGGGGCGATAAGCTCCGCAGGATTCTCAGAAACTCGTCGCTTCACGACCCAGCTCAAAGCTGGCGCCGACTAAGGTAAACCGCGACGGAAAACTCGCCCCCGGATTCACGAGTTCATGAGGACACATACTCACATCGCATAGGAATGTAAAAACTACAATGGTCTTACATGAGGGGATGCCCCTCTCAAATTTCTCTTACAAGTTTTCCAAGGTCCACGCCCGAGTTTTCTGTGCAGGATGAAACGATAGGAGAACATGGGGTCAGCCAGAAATGTCACTCGCTACATCACCCACGGACGTGTCACTCGCGTCATCATCATCTTCGTCGGCATCATCGCCGCCGTCAGTGACGCCCCCATCGCCGTCGTTGACCACGTCGCCTTCGTCTGTGACGACCACCACCGCGTCATCCTCCGAAGTGAAGGCCCTGACCAACGCGTCAACATTGTCCTCAACCCAACGCGCCAGGTCGTCCCAGACGGCCGTGGGTACTGGGGCGATGGAGACGTCGAAATCAAAGTCGGGGTTGACATTCCGAAGGTGGCTGAAGACACGGGAGAAAGCACGCCCAATTAGGCCACGGCCCCTCTCCTCCACAAGCTGGCGAGCTCTGTCAGATCGGGCCTCCAGGCGCGCCACCACCTCGGTGAAGTAGGTCAGGTGGCTGGCATAGTCATTCGAGTGAGGGGCCAGAGCATTCTCGTCGCAGATGTAACCCAGGGCGGTGTTGGACCTGTTCCGGAGGTCTTGAAGCATAGGAGCATGCTCGCGCTCCAGCGTCCGACGTTGGAGCACTTCCTCCCTGTTTCACCGTGCCACGGCCTCGGTCTCATCAACCCATTACCGGAGAGAAAGTAGCTCGGCGCGGGCGAAGGCCAAGTACGCCTGTGCCGTAACTAGGGTGGCGGCCGTGGCGTCCGCACGCCTCTCGGCCTCATCCAACCTGGGCCTGAGGGCCGCGGCCTTGCCTGCATCCTCCGCACCCGCGAGCTTCAGCTTCAAGTCGTACTTACCCTCCAGGTCTGCGCAAACCTCGGCCACCCGGCGGTCGACCTCCTCCTCAACTCTGGCCTCGCGAGCCCCGACAGCATCTTCCACTTGAGCAACTTGACACTCCCTCGTCTCCATTTGCTCGAGCTCGAGGCTGCGCTCCTCGGCTTCCATGGCCAGCGCCTCATCACGCTTCCGGACCTCCTCTTCCTCTGCGGGCGTCCCCCTCAGCGATGCAAGAGCGGCCCTGCGTGCCTCCACCTCTGCTGCTCAAGGGACGCGCTCCAGGCCTGGAGCTCCCACGCGCGCTCCTCCGCAACCTCGCAACGACGGTCAGCCTCGCGACCCTCTTCCAAGGCTCGTGAGCGGGCTTCATGGGCGATCTTGAGGGACGCCTCGGCCTTCGCATTCTCAAGGTCGCGCTGATAGCGACCGAGGTTGATGGCCACCCTCAGCTTGCGCCGCTCCTCCACCAGCCGAAGACCTTCAGCCTCGAGGCGCGAGTCGACACCAGCGAGCTCTTCACCAAGTTGACTCATCGCGCCCATCGCCTCCTGGAAGAGCTCGTGAGAACTATGCTCCGCCCGCGCTAGAGCTCGAAGGCTCGGCCCACCTCGTCCTCCACCTCGGGGGCTGTGGACGAGGTGCCAAGTGGCACGCCACCTCCCGGCGGGGGGCTAGGGGCTGACGCCGCACCTGACGTCAGCCCGTCCTCGCGAGGAGCCCAAGCCGATCGGGGCTCGATGCTTGAAAAGGAACCGAAGATCGGAGCCAACCAGCTGCTGTCCATGAGCAAAGGAGGAGTCTTGGGCACGCCTGCCAAGCTCCACGCAAGACCATGGGGGAGGGGTGGCCAAGCCGCAGGCTCAACGTGCCACGAAGGCGGAGACGCTCCCCCAACCGACCCTGCTCTAGGGGTGGCAGGCATACCAGGAACGCTCAAGGCCGATGGGGGAGTTGATGAAGGTCGAGGCCGCTTCTCAGAAGACGCAACAACTTCAACGGAAGGAGCCTTGAAGGACATACGTCAGGATAAGAAGACCACACGCAAGAAGCCATGGCAATAAGATACTTACGCGTCAATGGCGATGTACTTTCGTCGCTTCAACGGCCCGAAGATATTGCTACCGCTGGGGGATTCCTTCCTCTTATGGAGCTCGTCGAAGTCCACACAAAGATGACCGAAGTGCTGGACGTGACGGCCGGTGCATGGCGGGGCCGAAGAAGAGCTGAGAGGGATGGCTTCAGGGGTGCCCGATTGCGGTGAACAGCCGAGCGCCATCTCACCACAACCTCCCGAGGCTCCTAGAGCCTTGGCCTCGGGAGCCACATGCCGTGTCTCCTCAGTGACCGATGCCTCAGGAGGGGGGTCGCAGGCCCCCGAGGACGACACCACAGGATCACCACTTGGCATGTGCTCCTCAGCACTCGAGTCACCGGCCCCTGTCAGAGCTCGCCCTCCCGCACCTTCACCTGGGGCGAGCTCAGCACCGGCGGCGAAGAAGGGAACCACGACGACGGGGTTCTTGAGGGACCCCACCAGGCCGATTGGGCGCAGCCCCCACTCGTCAAAGGAAGGCATGCTCACGACAAATGCGGCTTTGTTCTCGCAGCGGTAAAACAGGCAGCTATTCCTGGGCATCTCATCCGGCAGAGGGACACCCGATAGGACCAGGAGCACCGTTTGCCGCGTCGCAAGAGGAAGCCCCTTCTCCTGAAACCCCATGTGGTCCTGGCTGCGGAGCAAGTCCCACATCGGGCGGGAGTGGCGCTGGAGTGGAGCGACTCGACGCTTGACGAACTCCTTCACCACCATGGGCGCAGTCACGCCGAGGTCCTTCAACCACCTCAGCCTGGCCCAGACGGGGGCAAGGTGGGGGCTCGTGAGCTTCTGATGGCACCAGCCGGAGTTTGGGACAGCAGACCCCGCCGGAACTTGGAGCAGAGGGCTGAGCACGCCGGCGTCAACAAGCACCCATCGTATGCGGAACTCGCTCGTGGATGAGGGAAGCTCGAAGTCAATCCCCGTGCCCGCAGTCGCGGCCACGGCCTGGAAGCCCACGCACCCCAAGCTCTGCCGGGGACCAGTCAGATGCAATGAGAAGAAATGGCGGAGGAGGGCCACAGAAGGAGCGATGCCCACCATGGCCTCGCACAAGAAGGCGAAAACGGCAAGAAGGGCAACAGATTGACGGTCAAGATGAAGCATGTGGATCTGATAATGCTCGAGCACCGCGTTGAAGAAGGCGGAGAAGGGAGGAATCAAGCCAGCCCAGAGGGCATCAATGAAGATCGGGACCTCAGTGGCTGCCCGATCCATGCAAGTGCGAGACGCGGGCCAAGCCACCGTCTCTCCCCACTCGTTGAAGATGGAGGCAATCATGGGGCACACCTTGTCCATGGCCTCGTCGTTGAGCACCCGAGGCCGGTCGAGCGCAGGCTCAAAGGGCGGAGGCGCAGTTGGCAAAGACAGAGGTTTCTTCCCCCTTTTCAGCCTGTTTCGGCGCCAAGGCGATGAAGCAGGCGGAGCGCAAGTCAGATTGGAAGGGCAAAGCAGAGCCTCGAGGAATCAGGGAGATTGGAGGAGTCGGGCGTGGGCGAAGGAAGAATAACTGTGTGAGAGGCGGGGCCGCATAGCCAGGCGGATTCAAGGGCAGCGTGGGGAAGCAGAGACACCCACGTCCAATCAACCGCCACGTGTCAACCGAGGCTGCAGGCTTTTGGGGCCCGCGATGCTACGAACTTGACCCTTGGCTTCGCCGTGAAGCCAAGCCCGAGCGCACCTTCGGCTCGGGGGCTACTGTCGGCGTTCTGGGAACGGGGGTCCCCAGACTTGCCTGCCTGCGGCCCACGGCGTGGCTAAGCCAGCAGGCCGTACGACCCATCTACATCAACAAGGCATCCAAGACCCTCGCGAGGCAGATGACGCAATACCTCATCATGAGTGGCCTAGTCAGGCAGGCTCACGAGGATCGGAGTTATCAAGGCGGGGCAAACCTCACGAGGCTCTCGTGACGTGAGCCATGACGATCGACACCAAGCGGGCGCCAGCGCGTGCAGCGTCCTTGTTTCCTCTTTGGTGCTAAGGAGGCCAACGCAGGCGAGGAGTACCGAGGCATCAGGCAAAGGTTGCCATATCGGTGCAATGATACCAAGACCAAAAGGACGACAAGACAGAGGTCATCATGGAGCCCAAGACGGCGTCACTACCAGAGCCTTTTGCAGGCGAAGACCACTTTTGTCAGGATAGCTTGTACTAGCTGTCCCCCTTCAAATTTGCCCGCCGTTGTTGGCTCCCTTCCCGCTCAATATTTGGGGAGAGGACCAGGGCCTATATAAGTAGAGCTAGCCACCACAGTAGAGGGGATCGAGCAGTTCATCCAGCTCTCACCCACACAAGTTAGCCAAGCGCAAGAACACCTCAGCCTCAGGAGGCTGTTCTTCCCTTTGTACTGTTCTTCATCAGCCCAAGAGGCAATCCACCACCACCACACTAGAGTAGGGTATTACACCACAACGGTGGCCCGGACCAGTATAAATCTCTTGTCTTTCTGTGTTGCGTTCCGATACAATCCCACTCTCTCGCTCCTGCTCTCTTTTACTGCATTAGGACAACAATGATTCTAGTGTTACATGCTACGGTAGTTGAACCTCTTTCCTCTGCATGACCTGTCATTGCCACAGTAAATAGATGAAACCCACTAGCATGAGTAGGAGTTGTTTGAGCCCTGATGTGCCAACTCATTCATGCTTGTTTGTCATGCCTGCTACTGCTTAGAGTTGAGTCAGGTCTGATTCATCGGGACATGTCCTATTGTTGACAGCTAAGTGTGTGGACACGATTTGGTAAAGGTTGCGACGAGAGGCCATGTAGGAGTACATGGTGGGTTGTCTCATTGCAGCCTTCCTCAGGAACTGAGTTCTGTGTTTGTGATCCAAGACAGTTACTACCACACATTGGGCTCCGGGCACTCCAAGCTCTCTCCACTTATTAATCACCTCGATCTCTGTCCAGGAGTTGCAACTAGTTTCTGGTGTTTGTAGGATATGTGTTGGGGATGTGCATAGCGCTGACCCTAGGGGTGGGCTATGATGCGGTAGAGACACGAGGCACAGTGTACCAAGATGCCCATTTGGTGCCTCGGGAACCATGCTCTCATCGTTTGGGGCCGTGAGTGAAGCCCCGGCCGGATCTCCTTGCGGATGGAACCCGAATAGGCGATAAACCTGGACTAGAGACTTGTGTGGTTAGTCAGGTCGTGGCCGACTCGCTCGCCAGGCTTCCGCTTGAAGGTTGCCGAGATACACGACATGTACATGGTGGTAAGTGGCGAGAGCGTGTGTGAAGAAGTACACACCTGCAGGGTTAACATGATCTATTCGAATAGCCGCGTCCGCGGTAAAGGACTACTGGGTTGCTTGTGCAGTTCATAGACAAGTGAAAGTGGATACTCTAAAATGTGCAAGATAAGCGTGAGTGCTATGGATGGCCTTCTCGTAGGGAGACGGGAGCGGATCCATAGTGGTGTATTGATATGGTGAATATGTGGACTCATGTGCGCCACCTCAAACAGTTACCAACAGTCGTAGTACAGGATAACCATTGAGGCAAAGCTCGCTTGCTGCAGTTAGGCTCCACCACCCGTTTGTTGATACTGGTGCATATGTAGCTAGCTCTGCCGTAAGTCTTGCTGGGTACATTTGTATTCACCTTTGCTTAATTTATGTTTTTGCATAGAGACTTCAGTCTCACTAGTAGTTCCGCGTGGACTTCGTCGTTTAGCTTGTTACCTCAGCTACGATCTTGTGCCCTTGTAGATAGTCAGGCTTCTCAGCCTTTTTCATTTGTAGTTGTCTGTACTCAGACATGTTATGCTTCCATTGCTTGTATGATCTGTATGTTGGGTCATGTGACCCATGATTGTAATTCTTACTATGTATGACTCTTCGGAGCCCTCTGAATAAATACTTTGAGTCGTAGAGTTTTGTTGTGATGCCATGTTGTATTTGCACATATCGAGCATATTGTGTGTATGATTTTGAAATGCTAGGTATGTGTGGGATCCGAAAACCTAGTTGTTTATTCTTGGTAGTCTCTCTTACCGGGAAATGTCTCCTAGTGTTTCCAGTGAGCCTTGGTAGCTTACTCGCTCGGAACACTTATGTCGGCTTGACATGTGTCCTTCTTCGTTCCTGTGTCTGTCCCTTCGGGGAAATGTCACGCGTTGTTCCTTTAAGTCCTTGTAGCTTGCTACGACTTGGGTTCATACGTTGATGACCGACGTGTTCGTTGCTGGGTCATGTATGCCTGTCCCTGTAAGTTAGCGCCACCTTGGGTTTATGACTAGTCATGTCGGACCGGGTTCTTTGTCATATGGATGCTAGTGACACTATCATATACGTGAGCCAAAAGGCGCAAACGGTCCCGGGCCAGGTAAGGTGGCACCCATGGGAATACCGTGCGTGAGGCTGCAAAGTGATATGATGTGTTACATGCTAGATAGGTGTGACTTAGGATCGGGGTCCTGACAGCTTTGGTATCAGAGCCTGACTACCTGTAGGATTACCAAGCCAAACTGGTCGAAGTCGAGTCTAGAAATGCTTTAGTTATATAAGGGAATCGATTGTGGAAGGGAACATAAGGCTCTTTTTACTCCTTTACCTTATGCCCTTCTGATTAGAGTCAACCTCTTCTTTTCTACGGGGATTAAGAACTAGGCTTCTCGTCTTTCTATCAGGATCACGTGTTACTAATCCGTAGACTTATAGGATTGATGGTTTCAAGCCTCATTTCAGTTCCTACTACTTCCATATGGTGATCGTTGATCTCGGAACCTTGATATTGTGATGTTGAGTGGTTATGCCACCATTTTGCAGGATGTCTCAAAACTTTTTGAGCATTTACAGCCGTTATGCTGTCTGAGTCATGCCAGGTTTCTAAATAGTCTGATGCATTTGCAAACCTCTTCCCCCCATTCCCGATGTTCCTTTGGGTCAGATTAACCACACTAATCGCCGAGTTGTGGTACTCCATTGCCTCGACATATATGTCGAAGCTATTATTATGACACTAGGGTATCCTAGAGAACCACCTAGTAATCTAGCAATGATTTGTATCCCCAGCGTGATGATTCTGGCCATTATTCTCGAAAGCATCCCGTGATGCCATTTAGTTAGTAGGCATTCTATTTTTGGGTTTTTGAGCCCAAGATTCACTCTACTTACCTCGTTTTGATAGTCTTTGTTAGTTCCTTTAGGATATTAGTAACCTTTGAAATAGTCCTCGAGATCCGTGGTATATCCTTCTTCCAAATACCATGAACTACTTATGGCAGAAGTTCTTTTGAACCAAAAGATCACAACCCGAGTGCTCTTGATGAGTTCTCTGTTATATTTGTGACTCTGCCAATCCTACCATTTTGCATGGGTTTTCTGGAAGAAATATGTTGAATTTGTTCGACATACTAATTCATGCATCCACAACTCAGAAAAACATATGTTCCTTTGAGTTGTCCCTCTTTAGTTGTATCCTGACCTCCATCTATCAAGTGATAGTCAGGAATAGTTTTGCCTTTGTGTTCGTTGGTGCCTATTATTCTTGTGGTCCATCAAGCCGTTCTAATTCAGAATGACTAGGAGAAACAAACTCCAGTACCTTGTCCATTTCCAGGATTGGGTCAAAGCAGTTGTATTCCGCAGATCAAAATGCCAATCCAACTTTTGTTCTATTCTAACCTGGAGTATTACCGTCTTTTGTCAATAATATCATAGGAATTGCACACCATCTTATGAATTCTTGATGTAGTGATACTTCTCGCCATCATTGTTCATTTCTCGGTCCCCGTGGTGTTGCAACCGGAATGCCAGCAAATGAAATGGGATGTGTGAAATCAATACTCCTAGAAATCCCCTTGCTTGGTAGTTAATGGATGATAAATTTCATTCTTAGCGTGATGGATTGAATCATCATTCTAAGATAGATCGTGCCACTTAGTACACTTTCCTGGTGCACTCTTCAATTTATGAGATAGGATTTTTGTCAAATCCTCGCTCATTTGATCATATCGTCTCACCCTAAAAAGCAAGATTGTTCTCGATTTTAATAACATGTCGGTGGTTCATGATTTTCCAAATATCTTCTTGGAAGTATCACCAGGTTGTCCCCTGACCGATATGTTGATTTTGTGATCAAGTTGGTTTTCCAATAAACCACTCTTTCTCCAAGAATCTGTGTTGGATACCCCTGAGCTAGTTGGTTAAGCCAAACAACAACTTGGAGAGTTGGAAGATAAACACTTGCCTAACTTAGTTAGTTCTGAAGGGATATCTTTGTGTTTGTGTGTGTGTTGAAGAAAGATGATATCTTCATCGATTGATCCTCGTGATCAGTTGTCGGCTCTATTATCTTATCTAATCCTCGATTTGAGTGTGGGCTATCGTCAAATCAAATCAGAACCAACAATGTTTGTAATGTTGTCTTACTCGTGGTTGATACCTCGAGCATGCACCATTATATCTTTGGGCCTGACCAGTGCTATCCCCTTGTTCACATAATGGTGGAATTCCAGTGATATGGAAATCCCGATGAATTGTTGTTGAGCCCATCGGCAATATTTTTATCTCCTCCTGATTCATGATGAACATTAAAGCTAGCATTGGAAACTTTGTAAGCATTGCCTTCATGTTCCGCTCATGAGGTATACGTTTGGATGAAAGAAGTGACTTTCTCTAATTCACGTGCACTTGACGTAAGTTGCCGCCGTGAATTCGAGAAAGCTTGTTTTTGCTTCCTCTGGAATCATCCCAAGTCAGTCATGCATGTGCGAAGTATTCTATGGTTTGGTAGGTTAATTACCTCCACTCCATATATATTCCCTAGCACACCAAGCCACTGTTTGATTTGTTCAAGGAGAAGAAGTTCCTTCCTAAGAGCAAGACTTATGCAAGGACTTCGATATCCTCGATGATAGTTTCCCACCTGAACCCGTTAGTGTTTTGTTGTAAGACTTCTACGTGGTCATGCTTGTCTTGGACAATGTGTTCACATGTATGTAGCAGAACCAGCTCATGTTTTTGAGCTTGCTATCGTAGTTCATCTCCCGAGAATCTCGCAACGTCATCTCGTCGGTTTGTGTTGCAAAGTTTCTTTCCCAGACACGTTGTCTGAATTATCCTGTTACCAACCAGATTTGAATCTCAGGCGGATATGATGGTTGGAACTTCTTCCAAGAACTATGATATAGGTTCCAGTGAAGTGGACGCACCTAGCTAGAAGCACTATTATTGTAGTATCTTGATTTAGCCGTTTGGTCACTTCCCATGAGGATTTCGCATGACTTATTCTAGAAATTGTTCCTTATGGATTTTGTGCTCCCGAAGTACGACCTTTACTTGATGGCCACGTTGATGCTTTTCAAGCATGACCATGGTAGCTAGAACATCAAGGAGAACATTAGAAGCAGAGTGCTAAATGTCTCTCGGTCGATCATCCAGATTTTGTTTCCTTGGCATTGCTAAGGTAAAAATCTGAGAAAGTGTTTGTCTTCCTTTGCATCCGCGTCTTCCATCACTACTCATCATGGTAGTATGAAGTGTTGCCAAGATCTTGGTACAGAAATGCTCAAGTTCTTGAGAGCACGCTCAGTCACTGGGTTATATCCTCGATATCAATTGGAATGTGCCTTCCGTTGCCGAGTTGTTCTATAATTCCAGTTTCCTTTCAACTAAGTATGGCATTCCTTTAAATTCTTTCAAATGATCAATTGTGAATTGCCTCAGGCTGGTATGAAGAGTTTCAATGATCTATGTATCAAAAGTAATTCTTTTGCCACTAAAGGGAATATCTCTACGAGTCACCTTCCCTAAGGTGCCCCACTTTGGTGTTAAGGGCAAGTTAACTCCTCGCTACATTGAAACGCATCCACCATTCTTTTACGCTTGGAGTTGTTACCTACCAAATTGAACCTTCGTCATCTGCCTCCATCACATCTGATATGTGTTTTATGTCTCAACTCGAGAGGTGTTATCATGTCTCATTCCATGAGTTGATCGTGAGTTGCTCGATCTTCAAGAAGATCGGTTCTTGTGGAGTTTCTTTTTGTCGTCACCATGTTGGATGAAGATCCCGAAGGCAAAGACGTCAAAGATCAATATGATGCAATAACCAACATCTTTGAGAAGGGCAGTTGGATCATGAAGATTGTGATAGTTCGAGTCCCCTCTTCCTTTTACCCTACACTTGAATCTCGGGACGAGATTCTTGTTTAGTGGGTGCGAGTTGTCACATCCCTAGCTTCTGGTGCTGCCTAGTGTTTGCGTCTTGCTTGCATCATGTTTAACTTTCATGGAAATCTGAAATGGGGATGTTCACCTAGCATGACAAGGAATCCAAATTGGTTCAACTAAAATCTTTTTCAATGATTTCAAAATACCCTTTAAAAATGTTCATCATTTCTTGATCAAGGTGGAAGCATCTACCAAAAATGGTTCATATTTTTGCAGGACATATTTGGACTTTGAATTAATTCAATCATATTTGAATTAGTGCTATTTGAATGCTATATATATTTTAGATGCTCCAAAAATATTTGAAATTGTTAAGGGTCACTGGATTAATTCAGAAAGCACCCATAATTATTTCCAGGATTTTATGAAATGTTTTAGTATTATAACTAAATAAAAACAGAAAAATAGAATAGAAAAACAAAAACAAAAGAGAGTCAGAGAGAAAGGCCACGGGCCACTTACCTGGCCCAGCTCCTCCAGCCAACCCAGCCCACCTGGCAAGTGCTAGTCGTCCTCAACCTCTGCCACTAGGCAGAGGCGAAGGCGGGCACGGCACGCGCTGAGGCCGCCACCTCCTCCCTGCCTGCCTCACGCCCCTGAGGCTCTCTCCCAGCGCCACGGAGACGGCCACGGACCCCCTCACTCTCTGGTTCTCTCTCCCTCTCGCTCCTTCGCTCTCCCTCATGGCCGAAGCTGCCATGGCCACACCACCGAGAACCACCGTGGCTAGCCACTCCCTCGCTCCATCTCCGTGTCCCCGAGCTCCGCCACGACACCGAGGAGCTACACACCCGACGCACGCGACCGCAGGAGCCCTACAACGTCGTCCCCGCCGTCCTCATCGCCGCCTCTGTCCGGTGATCGCCGTCGTTCGATTCGTGCCGTCCAGGGCTTCCTCGGCCTCGACCTCGACTCCGTTGGACCCTGCTGTGAGCCTCCATAGTTTCCCCCTTGTTTCCCCTCTCCAACTCTCCCTCTAGCCATGCCTTCCGCTGGAGCCGAGAGCTCCCGCCCGCCGGCCATGTCGCCGTCGTGGGTACAGACGCCGTAGTTTGCGCCTGGGCGCGTCATCGTGCTCGGGTTGCTCCTAGGAGACGACCCCGACCACCAGCTGGTCCTGCCGTGCACCGGAACACCGAACCCGTGTGACACCCCAACAAATTTAACCTTGTTTTATTAATTAAAATTTTGCAAGGAAACTTAAACTTTTATTTCCTAGATTCTCTTTTGATTTCAGAACCTTTCTGTTCTTTATTTTTATGGAGTTTTTACCCCAAGTGAGAACCTGCCAATTATTTTATTAGACTTGTTTACCCTCTCAAGAAAAACACCTCTATTATCAGTGGATTTAGTTGCATAATTTTTGCTCTCTGAGCTTTATTCCTTAAAGTGATTTTTATTAGTTGAAGCCCTATTTTGAAATACAACCATTTGATAAATTTATCCAAAATTCCAACCAAAATTGGGGGATGTCATGTGATGTTTTTAAATCACTTTTATACAAAAATATCTTCTGTTCATTGGAGATTTTGAGATCTACACCAAATTTTTAAATCTGGTCCAGTGGGCAAATTTGCACTACAACCTATTTATATATTTCTTTGAAACTTCCACAAAAATTTTGGGATGTTAATGGGAGTATATTATTCAACTCTATGCAAAAACCCAGTTTGGTTCCTTGAAAGATTTGAGTGAATCAACCTCATTTCCATTATGGTCCAACTTGTTGATTTGTACAACAACCATATTTTTTGTTGCTCTGTTGCCCATGATTCTTCCTCATGCTTATAGTCCATCCTGCAAAACCCCTTAGTCCAAGAGAGTGAACCCATTGGAGTAGTTTTAGTCCATGAAACCATATCCTTTCTTTCTGACCAGATTTGGTTTTCTCAAAGTTCTGCACTAGCAAGTTTCTAGATTTGGTCAACTAACCTTACCATCCTGACCTGCATCTAAAGAGACCCTGATCTGGAGATTTTGGACCCTCCAAGAGTTGCCTAGATGCCCTTATCATTTTGTCAAACACCTTCTGTACATGGCCAGTTTGGGCATGGTTTTTAGTTTGCACTTTGGACTTGCATGCTTTGCCAGATAAGCTTGTCTCATAGCTCTGCCGTAGCCTATAGCCCCACCCTGCCAAACCCCTCGTGGATTGGAGCTCCCTGGCCTGCCATGGCAATTCACCGAGCACGTTGCGTGCGTGCTCTGGGCGCACCCAGAGCGCACGTTTTGCATGCACGTGCACCGAGCCACCGTGTCTCGCTACCGCCCACCCCGCGCCCGTTCTGGCCCTTGGCCTCTCGCAGCCAGCACGACCGCCTCCTCCCTCGCCGCAGAGCCGCCCCTGGTGCCCTACAGCTCCGCCATCAGGTCGGCCACGGCGGCTAGCGGCCGACCACAGAGAGCTCTCCACGGATGGCGCCACCCAAGCCATACGCGCGCGCCAGCTCGCCCCTTGAACAGTATGGAGCTCGTCGGGGTGCGCCGGCCAACTCCACGTCACCCTGTCCACTACAGAGAGGCGGTTCGCCGGCGACCTTATCCACCGCCGCGGGAACTGACCTCGGCCGCCTATTTAAGGAGCCCCGCACCTCTCCGAGCCCTCAGGCAACCTCAAGCCAACCCATTAGAGCTCCCGTAGCCAGCAATCGACCCGGGAAGGCCATCTTCCCCGTCTCCGGCCAGCTCGGCCACCGCCGCCTCCCGGCCCCGTCCGTCACTACCAAGCCCCCTCCCGTCCATCCGACGCCACCAACCGACTCCCCTTCGTCTTGCGGAGCCGCACAAACCCCCGACTGCGACGGAGAGCCACCGTAGCCCCAAACCCAATTTGCTACCGAAGCCGCCGGCCGCCGCGAAGCTCGTCGACGGCGACTCCCTCCACCCCCGGCCACCCAACAACCACCTGGAGGACCGCCCCGGTCTGGCGGGTCCATCCCCGCCCTCGGAACCCCGTGAGGAACCACCAATCGCCGGCGGCGATCGCCGGAGTCCCGCCCCCGCTCGGGCAGAGGAAGAGGAAGGAAGGACGACTGGTCAAACCTGACCAGTGGGTCCCATGGACCCACTGTCAGCGACACATGCGCCGTCCATGCTGGATAAGTGGAGGCGTAAACACCAGAATACGCATTCGACGTGGTTAGTTCGAAACATTTTTCTTTTTCTCTGTTTTATTTTAAAAACAGATTTGACCAAAACTTTGACTGGCTATAACTTTTTAAATATAACTCCAAATGAGTTGATTCTTTTTCCACCTCCCTCAAATATTGCCTAGTTTATTTTCAGATTTACTTGAAAAAATTCAGACAACTTTTTTGTACCATTTTTAAACTATGTGTTAATTTGATTATTTTCAAAAAATAGGATTGTGGGAGAGAGAAGAAAACTTTCAAAGTTTTGGAACACACCCTGCCTCCCCACAACTTGAAGGCAAGCATTCTGAACCCTGGCATAATATTGTCCGTGTTATTTGACACAGTTACAACACCGTTTCGACACGGAGTATCCGTTATTTTTTTTATGATGATAGGTTCCTACTCCTGAGTGTATATCGATGATTTGATACTATTGGAGTTTGATATGTTTGTGATAGTAGTCACCATCATATGCCTCACATGCATACCGGAAGGAATCCGGGAAAGCCGTTGTCTTGGGTAGACACGGGTTTGTCCCTAGTCCTCTGTCGAGACGGTTGTGTCCTGTATGGCATGATGAGGTATGACAAGTGGTGATTCTGTTTGTTGGTTAAAGTATATATATATTTTATACTAATCATGCAGGGAACACTTAAACCTCCTGAGTTGACCATAGATCGAGTCTTGTTCCGGTAACCCCCATACTTGTTTTCGTACTACCACTTGTCCCTGCCATAGGTAGGGTACGGTTCAGTAAGTTGTCAACCCCTTTCCTAGCACACACCATACAGAGAGGCCATGGTGGAAGATACCGGAGGCATCCGGTAGGCATGCCACCTGGCCCGGGGGCATGGGTGTTTTCGGTTGTAGCCGAAGGGGTAGCTCCCTTAGTTTGCGCGCGGTATAATTTTTTTGATCCCATGCTAAGTCGAGGTTGTAGCCTCCCCACTTAGAGTTTCGCTTAATGAGTGTCGTGGGTGATTCCAGACACCGGTAAGTTAGGCTGGTGTGTGCGGATAGGTGTGTTTTCAATTAAAAGGCCGTAGACGGAATTAGTACCGATGGACTAAAGGTATCCGTTACTCGTGGGTAAAGAGTACACCCTCTACAGAGGTTAAATCTATTCGAATAGCCGTGTCCATGGTTAAGGACTACAGTCTGGGATGGGTCAAGTGTCGGTCTTAGCGTCGGTCTTCGGAGGAGAAACTGTTAAACCAGAACTTGGATCATGACTTGTGACTGGTGACGATCATGATTACTATTTCTTATGGACTAACCCATTAGATTATTTGAATGATCGAGTATCCCTGGGACGGTTCTACCTCCTGGATATTCACTGTGATTATTTTATAAGCCCTTTTTGTGGTGTCGCTGAGACGCCCGACTGTGGCATGTTTGTTATTTACTTACTTTATAAGCCCTTTATGTGGTGTCGCGGAGACACCCGACTGTGGCATGCTTATTGTTTACTTTATAAGCCCTTTATGCGGTGTCGCTCAGACGCCCGACTGTGGCATGCTTATTGTTTACGTTATAAGCCCTTCATGTGGTGTCGATCAGACGCCCGACTAAGGCATGCTCGTTATTTACTAACCTTTCGAGGCGTCGCTTCAGACACCCGATCGGTGCATTTTATTATTACTCTGTTATTACATGCTCATGTACAAAAACAACCGGCTTGCATGCATCATGGATTTTATTTTATGACTGAAGTTGTGACCATAGAATATTTCAGAGCATGATTATCATTTGTTATATTATACCCGTGTTCACAATGTTTGCGAGTACATTCAAAGTACTCACTGGCTTGCCCCTGGCTATTGTCTTGGCCAGATTTCTTGCGTGGAGAGGAGCGATGCGATGACAGCCCCGGAACCTACGCAGTGATGATAGCAGCCTCGCGAAGATAGGGGATAACCTGGTCAGCTGTTCCTGTGGGAAATGGAGTCCCATAGACGCCGATGTTCCACAAACCGCTTCCGCCATCAACCACTAGAAACTATTTGTTGTACTCATAGGCCAGAATGGTCTTGTACTACATATTTTGCTTTTTGCTTGGAATTCCTGTATCAAGTTGGTGACTCATTAGCTAACAGTAATCCTGGGGCTGGTGAGCATAAGGGTCATTTTTTTGGGAATTAATATCCCGGGAATCCGGTCCTCACAAACTTGGTATCAGAGCGAGGCTGACCATTGGCTAATCCTATCCTAGCCAGGTCGAAAAACCTAGGTTAACCAAACCACCAGACCTTAACCTAAACCCAGCCAAGCTTCTCGTACAAGATAGCCACACAGTGAGCCTGACACCTTATGACAGTCGGTGCCCAACCTATCAACCTAACTTTTGCCGATCACGCGCTGACCGGCGCCTATAACGTCTAGATTACATAGCGTGCGAAGGAAGACTTCGTCCCCCTTTTTCTATAAAAAGGGCACGCTAGCCTCAACCCAGCACAGCACAGCCTCTACCCTAAACCAAGCTAAAATGCCAGGACCCATTGTTCAAAATGAGACCACAGCAACCAACCTTGGAGGTTTTGTGACCATACTCGCAAACCTCACCCGTCGTGCCTATGCGTTAGAAGAGCCCCCAGAATATGTTGTGTACCAAGGACCCATGAGCGGTGAGAGCCGTCAATTCTGGGCCACTGTACACATCTACGGTAGGGGTCTGTCGCAAGAACGCCCCTACAGGTTCACCGAAAGGACAACTTCCTTTGAGCCACAAGCCATCCAGCTAACGGTGCGAGAGGCTATAGTTCAACTCCGGCACTTGTCGCCCAGAGTTAACTGTCGCTCGTTCTACTACTACCCTAGCCGTGAAGGGTATGGTAGACCACCCCAAGTTGCCAACGGAGATCACAAGACGGATCCTGCATTGTTGCACCTAGTGCGCTATGTAGGTGCACTAGAGGAACTGTTCGATCAAATCACCCTTGATCTGATCGCAGCTCGTGGAGAGTTGGTTCGTCGAGCCCCGGCGAGAGGAGAGGACGAGCCCGACGCCGACAACCTAGTCGTGCTGTTCGGACACCCGATCGAGTCCCTGAGGTCTGCCCCAGCCATCGACCAAGGTGCTTTGATGACCCCAGAAGTGCTTCGTCGCCTTCTGGGAACACGCTCCAACGGGATTGTGGCCAACAATCCCCGAGATGGTCATCATTGCTACCCCGACCCTGCAGTTCCTCAACCACCTCCAGCTAATCCTGAGGGTGAAACCCGTGGAGAAGCCTCGACGTCCACAAGGCACGCCCACTTGGATATAAACGAGGTAGACTAAGTCACTCGAGTAGTGCTGAGTCTCAGTGTATCCACATCTTATAATAGTGCGACCTTGTAAATAAACGCAGCCTGTTGTTGTGCCTCTGTTTTAAATAGTAACCTTGCATAATTATGTCAACACGTAGTTGCATATTTTTATTCCGGGCACAACTACCAAAACCAACCCCGACGACACCCACAGTAACACGTCGCTTTTGTGAGATATGTGTATCTGTGGCTTTGACCCCGACCCCATGAGAGCAGAACCGACAAACTAGTGCCCCTCACCGCGGTATATAAACCAGCCCGGATGCTTTATAAAAAGGCCACCTCGTGACCTTGCCAAGCACCCCTCACCTTGTGCACCATCCTCACAACCATTTCTTGCCATGCCGAGCCCTAGTATTTATCTGAGAACCCCAGATGCAACCCCGGGTAGCTTTGTCAAAATATTGTGGGACTTTACCTGCAGTACCATGGGTTCTACCCAGCCACCCCAGTACGAGCTGCTCAAATCGAGGATCACCCCATCCACCACGAAATATTGGGCAGTAGTACACATCCCTCCCGTAAACTCAAACCAAGACCCAACGGAAGTCTCCTTCGTGGGGAAATCTATGCCAGCTCCACAAATGGCCATAGAAGCGGCTGCACACGAAGTGCTTGTCCGACTTTGATTCGCGGTACCCTATGCCAGTGAAAGAGGGTATTATTACTTTCCGAGTCAGGCAAAGACCCGGAGAAGTAACATCTTTCCCGGTGGACGAATTGAGAGAGACCCAAGATCGCCAACCTGGTCCAAGATGTCATCGCTCAAGAACGGTTGACCCAATGGTAATGGGTTATCTCGAGTCTCGCTGATTTAAATCCTCAGATCGCCATCGGCGAACCATCGAGGCCCGACCAGAGAGACACATTCATCGGCTGGTCAATCCACTTCCCTCGATAGAAGAGGAGTGTGTCCCAGTACCAGAGACGTTTTCTCGGGACCCCGTCCAGTTACCGTTTGCATTATAGACGTCATTGCTGTGATTATTATTGCAACATTTATTTATATGTTGTAACTTATGCATGGTACCCCGAGTTTGTGCGGCAAGTAAATTATTTAGTTTCTATTAATATGAGTAGTTTTTGTTGCGGTTGAACTCTTAAATTAACTGGTTTCTCTCGCGAAAAATCCTGGAGTGAGATTTCTTTTCCCTGAGTTGCTGCATCGTATATCTTCTCACGACATGGAGTTTTTATTCACGCAGCACCACGGCAGCAGACTCACAACCACAACCACTCGAACACGTACACTGCTTGCAAAAACACGTAACCGTGTTGCATCTCACCGACCACCTCCCTAAACGCACCACAACCTCTGAGGGAGAGGTTAGTGGACAATCATCCGGGTACAAGTTACCTCCGGCACACAAACAACAGTTGGCACCCGGCATCACACCTAATCCTCGTGATCACCGCCACCGCGGAGAGCCAACACCCAAGCAGCAGCATCGCGACGATCATCGAGGATCATCGCGCACAGGAGCATGGAGAGCCCAAAGATCGCCGCCAGCCCTCCGCACACCAGGATCACGTACCAGTCCGGCACCACCTCCGCCATTAGAGCCTCGTCTCGAGCTTCTGTAAGCAGAAATGGGGGAGAAGGAAGGAAAAGGAGAAGCGAGGCCAGCTGTGAAGGCGAAGAGAGGAGCACCTCGGTGATTTTATAGCTCGAGAACGGTGTACGGTGGGCGAAGTACACCAGCGCCACTCGTCGCTCGACCCCCGGTGTTCGGAGACGAATCCGCGAGCAGTGCCGACAGTGCACTGGCCCGCGAGGTGAGTGCACGCTGCGCCGGCAGCTAGCACGCCGCTCACTACCATAGTACGACCTAGATGCCCTATGTGCTAAACGTCGCCGGTGGAGAAAGCGCGGGAAAGCGCGCGGGAGAGAGGAAGAAGAGAGAGCCAGAGGAAGAAGAAGAGACTGACAGTGGGCCCCGGGTCCACCTGTCAGCCAGAGGGAGCACTGTGCTCTCGGGTACGACCAGCGTATTTTAGAAATTTAGAATTTACGGTAACCAGCGTAAAAATCTCCCTACCGTAGATTTTTCCACGCAGCGCTAGTATCCCACACTGTGGTTTTACACCACTTATTGCCCTCTCCCTGTAGCCGTTTTTTTAATACGTAAGTAAAGTGGTTATTTTTGAAATGGTAAGAGTTTTTGTTTTCAGAACAACTTTTAGCAAATCTCGGGGACGAGATTTTTCTTAAGGGGGGTAGTGTTGTGACACCCCAAAAATTTTAACCTTGTTTTATTAATTAAAATTTTGCTAGGAAACTTAAACTTTAATTTCCTGGATTCTCTTTTGATTTCAGAAACTTTTTATTTTTTATTTTTATGGAGTTTTTACCCCAAGTGAGAACCTGCCAATTATTTTATTAGACTTGTTTACCCTCTCAAGAAAAACACCTCTATTATCAGTGGATTTAATTGCACAACTTTTGCTCTCTGAGCTTTATTCCTTAAAGTGATTTTTATTAGTTGAAGCCCTATTTTGAACTACAACCATTTGATAAATTTATCCAAAATTCCAACCAAAATTTGGGGATGTCATGTGATGTTTTTAAATCACTTTTATGCAAAAATATCTTCTGTTCATTGGAGATTTTGAGCTCTACTCCAAATTTTTAAATCTGGTCCAGTGGGCAAATTTGCACTACAACCTATTTATATATTTCTTTAAAACTTCCACAAAATTTTTGGGATGTTAATGGGAGTATATTATTCAACTCTATGCAAAAACCCAGTTTGGTTCCTTGGAAGATTTGAGTGAATCAACCTCATTTCCATTATGGTCCAACTTGTTGATTTGTACAACAACCACATTTTTTGTTGCTCTGTTGCCCATGATTCTTCCTCATGCTTATAGTCCATCCTGCAAAACCCCTTAGTCCAAGAGAGTGAACCCATTGGAGTAGTTTTAGTCCATGAAACCATATCCTTTCTTTCTGACCAGATTTGGTTTTCTCAAAGTTTTGCACTAGCAAGTATCTAGATTTGGCCAACTAACCTTACCATCCCGACCTGCATCTAAAGAGACCCTGATCTGGAGATTTTGGACCCTCCAAGAGATGCCTAGATGCCCTTATCATTTTGTCAAACACCTTCTGTACATGGCCAGCTTGGGCATGGTTTTTAGTTTGCACTTTGGACTTGCATGCTTTGCCAGCTAAGCTTGTCTCATAGCTCTGCCGTAGCCTATAGCCCCACCCTGCCAAACCCCTCGTGGATTCGAGCTCCCTGGCCTGCCATGGCAATTCGCCAAGCACGTTGCGTGTGTGCTCTGGGCGTGCCCAGAGCGCACGTTTTGCACGCACGTGCACCGAGCTTCCGCGTATCGCTGCCGCCCACCCCGCGCCCGTTCTGGCCCTTGGCCTCTCACAGCCAGCACGGCCGCCTCCTCCCTCGCTGCAGAGCCGCCCCTGGCACCCTCTGGCGCCCAATCAGGGCCCGGCCACGGCGGCTACCGCAGACGGCGCCGCCCAAGCCATCTGCAGCGCGGCCGCCCCTTGAAACGATATGGACCTCGTCGGGGTGCCCCGGCCAACTCCACGTCGCCCTGTCCACTACAGAGAGACGGTTCACCGGCGACCTTATCCACCGCCGCGGGAACCGACCTCGGCCGCCTATTTAAGGAGCCCCGCACCTCTCCGAGCCCTCAGGCAACCTCAAGCCAACCCATTAGAGCTCCCGTAGCCAGCAATTGACCCGGGAAGGCCATCTTCCCCGTCTTCGGCCAGCTCGGCCACCGCCGCCTCCCGGCCCAGTCCGTCACGACCAAGCCCCCTCCCGTCCACCCAACACCACCAACCGACTCCCCTTCGTCTTGCAGAGCCGCCCAAACCGCCGACTGCGACGGAGAGCCACCGTAGCCCCAAACCCACTTTGCTACCGAAGCCGCCGACCGCCACGAAGCTCGTCGACGGCGACTCCCTCCACCCCCGGCGACCCAACAACCACCGGGAGGACCAACCCGGTCTGGCGGGTCCATCCCCACCCTCGAAACCCCGCGAGGAACCACCAATCGCCGGCGGCGATCGCCGGAGTCCCGCCCCCGCTCGGGCAGAGGAAGAGGAGGGAAGGACGACTGGTCAAACCTGACAAGTGGGTCCCATGGACCCACTGTCAGCGACCCATTCGCCGTCCACGCTGGATAAGTGGAGGCGTAAACACCAGAATACGCCTTCGACTTGGTTAGTTCGAAACATTTTTCTTTTTCTCTTTTTTATTTTAAAAACAGATTTGACCAAAACTTTGACTGGCTATAACTTTTTAAATATAACTCCAAATGAGTTGATTCTTTTTCCAACCTCCCTCAAATATTGCCTAGTTTATTTTCAGATTTACTTGAAAAAATTTCAGACAACTTTTTTGTACCATTTTTAAACTATGTGTTAATTTTAGTATTTTCAAAAAATAGGATTGTCGGAGAGAGAAGAAAACTTTCAAAGTTTTGGAACACACCCTGCCTCCCCACAACTTGAAGGCAAGCATTCTGAACCCTGGCATAATATTGTGCGTGTTATTTGACACGGTTACAACACCGTTTCGACACGGAGTATCCGTTACTTTTTTTATGATGATAGGTTCCTAATCCTGAGTGTATATCGATGATTTCATACTGTTGGAGTTTGATATGTTTGTGATAGTAGTCACCATCATATGCCTCACATGCATACCGGAAGGAATCCGGGAAAGCCGCTGTCTTGGGTAGACACGGGTTTGTCCCTAGTCCTCTGTCGAGACGGTTGTGTGTGGTACGACATGATGAGGTATGACAAGTGGTGATTCTGTTTGTTGGTTAAAGTATATATATTGTTATACTAATCATGCAGGGAACACTTAAACCTCCTGAGTCGACCATAGATCGAGTCTTGTTCCGGTAACCCCCATACTTGTTTTCGTACTACCACTTGTCCCTGCCATAGGTAGGGTACGGTTCAGTAAGTTGTCAACCCCTTTCCTAGCACACACCGTACAGAGAGGCCATGGTCGAAGATACCGGAGGCATCCGGTAGGCATGCCACCTGGCCCGGGGGCATGGGTGTTTTTGGTTGTAGCCGAAGGGGTAGCTCCCCTAGTTTGCGCGCGGTATAAATTTTTTGATCCCATGCTAAGTCGAGGTTGTAGCCTCCCCACTTAGAGTTTCGCTTAATGGGTGTCGTGGGTGATTCCAGACACCGGTAAGTTAGGCTGGTGTGTGCGGATAGGTGTGTTTTCAATTAAAAGGCCGTAGACGGAATTAGCCCCGATGGACTAAAGGAATCTGTTACTCGTAGGTAAAGAGTACACCCTCTGCAGAGGTTAAATCTATTTGAATAGCCGTGTCCATGGTTAAGGACTACAGTCTGGGATGGGTCAAGTGTCGGTCTTTGCGACGGTCTTCGGAGGAGAAACTGTTAAACCAGAACTTGGATCATGACTTGTGACTGGTGACGATTATGATTATTATTTATTATGGACTAACCCATTATATTATTTGAATGATCGAGTATCCCTGGGACGGTTCTACCTCCTGGATATTCACTGTGATTATTTTATAAGCGCTTTATGTGGCGTCGCTGAGACACCCGACTGTGGCATGTTTGTTATTTACTTACTTTATAAGCCCTTTATGTGGTGTCGCGGAGACACCCGACTGTGGCATGCTTATTGTTTACTTTATAAGCCCTTTATGCGGTGTCACTCAGACGCCCGACTATGGCATGCTTATTGTTTACGTTATAAGCCCTTTATGTGGTGTCGCTCAGACGCCCGACTGAGGCATGCTCATTATTTACTAACCTTTCGAGGCGTCGCTTCAGACACCCGATCGGTGCATTTTATTATTACTCTGTTATTACATGCTCATGTACAAAAACAACCGGCTTGCATGCATCATGGATTTTATTTTATGAATGACATTGTGACCATAGAATATTTCAGAGCATGATTATCATTTGTTATATTATACCCGTGTTCACAATGTTTGCGAGTACATTCAAAGTACTCACTGGCTTGCCCCTGGCTATTGTCTTGGCCAGATTTCTTGCGTGGAGAGGAGCGATGCGATGACAGCCCCGGAACCTACGCAGTGATGATAGCAGCCTCGCGAAGATAGGAGATAACATGGTCAGCTGTTCCTGTGGGAAATGGAGTCCCATAGACGCCGATGTTCCACAAACCGCTTCAGCCATCAACCACTAGAAACCATTTGTTGTACTCATAGGCCAGAATGGTCTTGTTCTACATATTTTGCTTTTTGCTTGGAATTCCTGTATCAAGTTGGTGCCTCATCAGCTAACAGTAATCCTGGGGCTGGTGAGCACAAAGGCCATTTTCTGGGAATTAATATCCCGGGAATCCGGTCCTGACAACCCGTGCGTGTCCGAGCTCCGGCTGTCGCAAAGCTCGTCGCCGGTGCCTCTGCAGGCCACCCGAGCTCCATCTGCCACCACTGGATGCACCCCTCCGCCAGCTCCCGTAGAAGCTCCCCACGTGCCAAATCAGGCCCTGTAGCAAAATCCCGACTCCCTCCGCCGCGGATTTGGTCGCCCGACGGTTAAACACTGGCAGCTGACGTGGCACCATTAGCTTAGGAGCTAATCATGTTTAGTTTGTGCCTTGTGTCAATGACATGTGGGTCCCCGAGCTTAATTAGGTTAGTCTAAATATCCTGTTTTGATTAGTGCTAATCTTGCAGACCCCACATGTCAGCTTTGACTTTGACCAAGTCAGCGTTGAACGGTCCCACCTGTCATCCACCCAAACCTGCCCTGAGTCACTGACCAATGGGTCCTGCAGGTCAAGTTTGACCTGGCCGGCTCAGTTGATCTGCTGACATCAGCCTTGCGCAATGCTGACGCAGTAAAGCTTTTCTGGAATTTAAATGAATCTAAATGATTTATTTATTTTCAGAAAATACCCAAAACTTCTAAAAATCATAGAAAATAATCTATAGCTCAGAATGAAATAAATTATATATGAAAAATGATCAGAAAAATCCAATCTATCCAATGGTACTGTTTTCATGCATGTTAAAGCAATTTAAACCTGCTGATCAGGTCAAATCAATTAAATGGCATGTGAATAATAACATATGGAGTTTGAATTTGAATCTTGGATTCAAACCAACTTCATTTAACTTGTTGCTAGTTGCATTAGCTCAATCAACAACACATTGCCATGTCACATTCATGCATCATTTTGTTGCATTACATTGATTGTGTTCCCTCGTGTTTGCCGGTGTTTGTCCCTTCTCAGTAGACGTGTTCCGGCGATGTGATTGATGACACTGATGAAGAGCTATATCATCTTCAGAAGTGCCAGGCAAGCAAACCCACATTGAGCACTCCGATACAATACCACTCTCTCGCTCCTGCTCTCTTTTACTACATTAGGACAACAACAATTCAACTGTTACATGCTGCGGTAGTTGAACCCCTTTCCTCTGCATGACCTGTCATTGCCACAGTAAATAGATGAAACCCACTAGCATGAGTAGGAGTTGTTTGAGCCCTGATGTGCCTACTCATTCATGCTTGTTTGTCATGCCTGCTACTTCTTAGAGTTGAGTCAGGTCCGATTCATCGGGGATAAATTGGAATGGTGATGAACATGTCCTACTGTTGAGAGCTAAGTGTGTGAACACGATTTGGTAAAGGTAGCGATGAGAGGCCATGTAGGAGTACATGGTGGGTTGTCTCATTGTAGCCGTCCTCAGGAACTGAGTTCTGTGTTTGTGATCCAAGACAGTTACTACCACACATTGGGGTCCGGGCACTCCAAGCTCTCTCGACTTATTAATCACCTTGATCTCTGTCTAGGAGTTGCAACTAGTTTATGGTGTTTGTAGGATATGTGTTGGGGCCGTGCGTAGCACTGACCCTAGGGGTGGGCTATGATGCGGTAGAAACGCGAGGCACGGTGTACCGAGACACTCGTTTGGTGCCTCGGGAACCCTCCTCTCATCGTTTGGGGGCCGTGAGTGAAACCCCGACCGGATCTCCTTGCGGATGGAACCCGAATAGGCGATAAACCTGGACTAGAGACTTGTGTGGTTAGTAAGGTCGTGGCCGACTCCCTTGCCAGGCTTCCGCTTGATGGTTGCCGAGATACACGACGTGTACATGGTGGTAAGTGGCGAGCGCGTGTGTGAAGAAGTACACCCCTGCAGGGTTAACATGATCTATTCAAATAGCCGCATCCGCGGTAAAGGACTACTGGGTTGCTTGTGCAGTTCATAGACAAGTGAAAGTGGATACTCTAAAATGCGCAAGATAAGAGTGAGTGCTATGGATGGCCTTCTCGTAGGGAGACGGGAGCGGATCCATAGTGGTGTATTGATATGGTGAATATGTGGACTCGTGTGCACCACCTCAAAGAGTTACCAGCAGTCGTTGTACAGGATAGCCACTGAGTCAAAGCTGGCTCGCTGCAGTTAAACTCCACCACCCCTTTGTTGATACTGATGCATATGTAGCTAGTTCTGATGTAAGTCTTGCTGGGTACATTTGTACTCACATTTTCTTAATTTATGTTTTTGCAGAGAGACTTCAGCCTCACTAGTAGTTCCGCGTGGACTTGGACGTTTAGCTTGTTTCCTCAGCTATGATTGTCGGATTTCGGGATCCGGCAGACCCTTGAGGTTCGAACACTTGGGTGCGCGCGGAGATCCAACCCTCCACCATCTCGTACCTCGCCGAATCGAAGGGACCTAAACTACTAAACAGAACAGCACAAGAGACACAAGATTTATACTAGTTCGGGCCACCGTTGTGGTGTAATACCCTACTCTAGTTTGTGGTGTGGTGGATTGCCTCTTGGGCTGATGAGGAATAAGATCTGGGGAAGAACAGACCTCGCGAGGGTCTGTTCATGGTGGGTGCGATGAACTGCTAGGTGGTGTTCAGTTGCTCTAGCTACTGGTTCCTTGGTGAGGATCCCGATCTCATACCGGGGGGCCGATCCCTCTACCCCGGGGGTGGCTACTCCTATTTATAGGCGAAGGCCCTGGGCCTCTTCCCAAATATTGAGCAGGAAGGGCGCCAACATGTCAGGACCCCGATCCTAGTCACACCGAGCTTTTATCCAACACAGAGTCAGGCAAGCTTTTATCTTCCAACTCTCCAAGTTGTTGTCTAGCTCAACCAACTAGTTCAGGGATATCCAACACAGAGTCTTGGAGAATGGGTGGTTTACAGGAAACCAACTTGATCACGAGCTCAACATAGCGATCAGGGGAGACAACCCGGTAACACTTCCAAGAAGATATTTGGAAAGTCATGACCACCGGTATGTTACTAAGCTCGAGAACAATCTTGCTTTTGAGGGCAAGATGATATGATCAAATAAGCAAGGGATTGAATAATCCTATCTCATTGATCGAAGGGTGCACCGTAAATAAGGACTAGGTAGCACGATCAATCTTAGTATGATGATTTAATAACCAACACGCTAAGAGTGAAAATATTGTCCATTAACTACCAAGCAACGAGGTTGCTAGGAGTATCGATTTCACACATCACAATTCACTTGTTGACATTCCGGTTGCATCAACACGGAACCGAGGAATGAACAATGATAGCGAGAAGTATCACTACGTCAAGAATTCATAAGAGAAGGTGCGATTCTCATGACATTCCTGACATAAAGTGGGTAATACTTCAGGGTAGAACAGCACAAAAGCTGAATTGACATTTTGATCTGCGGAATACAACTACTTTGACCCAATCCTAGAAATGGATGAGGTCTTTGGAGTTTGTTTCTCCTAGTCATTCGAGCAGAATGGCTTGACGGACCACAAGGATAATAGGCATCGATAAACGAATGCATACATACTCCTGACTATCAATTGATAGACGAGAGTCAAAATACAACTAAAGAGGGACAACTCAAGGAACATATAATTTTCTGAGTTGTGGATGCATAGATTAGTATGTCGAGCAAAGCTCAACACTTCTTCCGGATAATCCATGCAGAGAAGGTAGAACCGGCAGAGTCATAATATAGAATGGAGTACTCCTCAAGAGTACTCGACCGTGATCCTTCGATTCAGCGAGGAACTTACGCCATAAGCGGTTCATGGTATTTGGAAGAAGGAAATACCACGGACCTCGAGGACTATTGCAAAGTTATTAATATCCTAAAGGAACTAGCAATTACTAACAACATGAAGTAGGGTGAATCTCGGGTTGAAACCCAGGAGTAGAATGCCTACTACTAAGTGGCATCACGGGATGCTTTCGAGAATGATGGCGAGAATCATCACCTTTGGGGATACAAAAGCATTGCTAAATTGCTAGATGACTTCCTAAACAACTAGGGTCATAATAATAGCTCCAAAATCTATGCCGAGGCAACAAAGTACCTCAACTTACCGATTAGTGTGCTTATTCTGACCAAAAGGACATCGGGAACGGAAGGAAAGGATTTGCAAATGCATCAGACTATTTAGAGACACAGGATGACTCGGACTGACATAACTGTAAGAAGGCTCAAAATGATTTGAGACATCTGCAAAAAAAATGGTGGCATAACCACTCAACATCACAATACCAAGATTCCGAGATCAACAATTATCATACAGAAATAGTAGGAACTGAACTGAGGCTTAAAACCAACAATCTTAAGGGTCTATGGGTTAGTAACACGTCATCCTGATAGATAGATGAGAAGCCTAATTCTTAAACCCCGTAGAAGAGAAGAGGATGACTCAGATCAGAAGGCCATGAGGTATAAGGAGTAAAAAGAGCCTTACGTTCCCTTCCACAATCAATTCCCTTACATAACTAAAGCATTTCTAGACTCAACTTCGACCAGTTTGGCTTGGTAATCCTACAGGCAGTCAGGCTCTGATACCAACGCTATTAGGACCCCGATCCTAGTCACACCGATCTAGCATGTAACACATCATATCGCTTTGCGGCCTCACGCACGGTATTCCCACGGGTGTCGCCTTACCATGGCCCGGGACCGTTTGCGCCTTTTGGCTCACGTATATGATAGTGTCGCTAGCATCCATATGACAAAGAACCCGGGCCGACATGGCTAGTCGTGAACCCAAAGCGGCGCTTAACCCATGGGGACATGCATACATGAATCACATCGAGCATGTCGGTCATCAACGTATAAATTCGGGCTGTAGCCTTTGGGCTAACAGGACTCCGGTATCCCGGCTGTAGCAGGCTAGGCAGGACTCGAATAACACCGCGTGACACTTTCCCGAAGGGACGGACATAGGAACGAAGTGAAACACATGCCGCCAGTCAAGTGTCCAAGCGGTAGTCTTTGGGCTAGCAGGACTCCGGTGAACCGGCTGTAGCGGACTACTATCGCTCGAAGCACGAGACTACATTTCCCCATATGAGAGGCTGCCAAGGATAAACAACTAGTTTGTCGGATCCCACACATACCAAGCATTTCAAACATACACACATTATGCTCAATATGCGTAGATACAACATGGCATCACAACATAACTCTACGACTCAAATATTATTCATTAGGCTCCAAGAGCGAGATATTACAAACATGGGTCTCATGACCCAACACTCGAGCATACAAGTCAAAGCACAAGCGGAAGCTAAACATGCCCGAAAGTGCGAGACAACTATAAATGAAAAGGCTGAGAAGCTGACTATCTACCGAGATCCTGCCGAGGCACAAGATCGTAGCTGAGGTAACAAGCTAACCGTCAAGTCCAAGCGGAACTACTAGCGAGACCGAAGTCTCTACGCAAAATGTAAAATAAGCAAACGTGAGTACAAACGTACTCAGCAAGACTTACATCAGAACTAGCTACATATGCATCATTATCAAAAAGGGGTGGTGGAGTTTGACTGCAGCAAGCCAGCTTTGACTCGATGGCTATCCTGAACTACTGTTGCAAGTAACTCTTTTGAGGTGGCGCTACGAGTCCACATATTCACCATATCAATACACCACTATGGACCCGCTCCCGTCTCCCTACGAGAACGCCATCCATAGCACTCACGCTTATCTTGCGCATTTTAGAGTATCCACTTTCACTTGTCTATGAACTGATATAGGCAACCCAGAAGTCCTTTTCTGCGGACACGGCTATTCGAATAGACCATATTAACCCTGCAGGGGTGTACTTCTTCACACGCTCTCACCACTTACCGCCGTTTACACGACATGTACTCGGCAACCTTCAAGCGAAGCACAACATGGGTGTCGGCCACGACCTACCTAAACACACAAGTCCCTAGTCCAGGTTTATCGCCTATTCGGGTTCCATCCGCAGGGAGTCCGGCCGAGGTTTCCCATACAGCCCCGACCGATGTGTGCAGGGTTCCCGAGACACCAAACGGGCGAATCGGTACACCGGGCCACGGTGCCTACCGCAACACAACCCACCCCTCCGGTCAGCGATGCGTGCGGCCCCGACATGCTACAAACACGAAACTACTTGCAACTCCCGGATGAGGACAAGAGTGGTTAAGAAGCCGAGGGTCCATTGGTTTCAGGCCCAATGCGTGGTAGTAACTGTTTCATGGATCACATACACAGATCTCAGTTCCTGAGGACGGCTGCAATGAGACGACCCACCATGTACTCCTACATGGCCTCTCACCGCTACCTTTACCAAATCGTGTTCACACACTTAGCTCACACACGCAGATGGGACATGTTCACACACCTCCGATTCATCCCCGATGAATCGGACACGACTCAACTCTAAGCAGTAGCGGGCATGACAACAAGCATAAATGAGTAGGCACAACATGGCTCAAACAATTCCTACTCATGCTAGTGGGTTTCATCTAATTCTTGTGGAATGACAGGTCATGCAAAGGATCAAGGGGTTCAGCTACCGCAGCAAGTAACAGTTGAATCGATGTTGTCCTAATGCAATAAAATAGAGCAGGAGCGAGAGAGTGGGATTGTATCGGAATGAACAAGGGGTTTTGCTTGCACAGCGCACTGAAGATAATATAGTTCTTCATCGGTGTCATCGAACAATCGTCGAACGTCGTTTCTTGAGAGGGACAATTACCGGCAACAAGAGAGAACACAATCAATGCAATGCACATTCACATGAATGACATGTCATGTTAAGGTACTGAATTCACCTAATGCAGCAGTAATCCAAGTTAATTGAAGTGGAATTCAAACAAGGTTGAACCCAACTCCAAATGCTAGTTCATAAATTACCCTAATCGTGATTCATCCTATTCAGTGAGGTTAACTCGCTCAAACATGTATGAAAGTGCCATAAACAGATTCTTCATATTTTTCTGATCATTTTTCATATATAACTTATTTCCATTGGAGTTACGGTTAAATTACTATGAATTTTAGAAGTTTTGCTAATTTTACGGAATTTCACGAGTTAAAATAATTCCAGAAATCATTATTGCGTCAGATTGAGGTCAAGACCGCGTCAGCAGTCAACCTGGTCAAACACGGCGTGTGGGGCCTACGTCGGTGACTAACTAAACTAACCTAGTCAATTAGCACTAACCTAGGTTAAGTTAAATTAGTTTAAACCTAAACTAGATTAGTTAGCAGGCGGGGCCCGCATGTCGATGGCTCGGGAAGTCAAACTAGGCCAAACCGGGTCAACTTCGCCGGAGTTGACCGACTCGTCGCCCGTGAGCCAGAAGCAGCGTAGGTGCGGGTTTCCTCCTCGGTGACCAAAAGAGGCGGAGGGGCCCTACGTGACGCCTTGGGCTCGCGCATCTAAGGAGACTTGCGAGAGGTGCGGGGTGGCGGAGTTCGCCGAAACGAGTCCGTGGCGGTGGCCGAGCTACGGGTTCGGCGGCAAGAGGCCTACAGAGCGGGGAAACTCATCGAGGGGCTCTCCGGACTCCTGGAGTCGCGGTGAGCACGATGACGCGCTCCTAATCGGGTTCAAGCGGCTGCAGGGACGGCGGCGACATGGCCGGAGGTAGGGGAAGCTCGGCCACGGTAGGGCTACGGCCTAGGGGGCGGGCGCGACCAGGGGAGAAGGGGGAGACGATGCGGGGCTCACCGTGAGTCCGTTTGGAGGGTCAGTGGGCTCGGGGGCGGCCGGAGTGCGGCGAATCGACGGCGAGGGGCTCGGTTGCCCGAGGTTGGGGATGACCGCGATGACAATGAAGCAGGGCCTCCGGAGGGCCGTGGATCGGTGGGGTGGAAGAGGGGGTCGAGGCGGAGCTCCTGGGGACGGCAGAGGGGCAAGGGGGTGGCTGTGGCCGCGGGTACGGCGATCGGCGCCGGCGAGCTCGTTCGGGTTCGGGAGAGAGAGCTAGACAGAGGAGGAAATGAGGGAGAGGGAGAGGGCGAGGGGGTCCAGGGGGTCGGGGGGGGGGGGGGGTTCGTGGCGCGTTGGAGGTGTCTAGGCGTCGGGGACGCAGGCAGGCAGGGTGGAGGTGGCCGGGGCGCGGCGTCGACACGCCTCTGCCTACTGGCAGAGGTTGAAGACGGTGGGGAGTTGGGCTGGGCTGTTTTGCCCTACTGGCTGCCTGATGCCGAGCCAGTTGGGCTGTGCAGGTAAGCCAGGTAAGGTTTCTCTCTCTCTTTCCTTTTTAACTGTTTTTGTTTTTCTATTATTTGCTCTGTTTTGATTTAGTTTATAAACCAAATCATTTCATAAATCCTGAAAATAATTTTGGGCATTAACTGAAATATTACAGAGGCCCTTAACTATTTTTCAGAATTGTTGGAGCATTTAAAAATATTAATAGTTTTTTTTAAATGCCCCAATTCAAATACAATATGGTTTATTCAAATATCCAAAAATGTCTTGGAAAAATATCCATCATCTCTGGATATGGTTTTCACCCTTTTCCATTAATCATGAATATTTTTGCAAACCAATTTGGGATTTTGAAAATATTTTTTTGAATTTGAACCTATTTGAATTGCTTTGGTGCTAGGGCTTGGTCATCCCCATTTCAAATTTAAAAGAAATTTAGACATGATGCATAGATGCAAGAAAATCAAGCTAGGGCTGATCTGGAGCTGTGACACAACAATTGGCCATTTTGAAGGGGAACAGCGGCTACACTTATCCTGATTAAAGTTGGTCCTCGCCTGCCAAAGGCTCTGGTGATGACGCCTGCTTGGGCTCCACGATGACCCCCTTCCAGCCATTGGGGCTGGTCTTGGTCTTGTTGCACCGAAACGGATGCCTTTTCTTGATGCTCTCTCCTGCGCTTGCTCCCTTTGCACCAAAGAGGAAAGGAGGACGCTGCGCGGGCTGGCGCCCGACTGGCGCCCTTGGTCGTCATGGCTTGCTTCATGGGCACCTCGCGAGGTACCCTGCCTTGAACTCTCCGCCTCCTCATGAGCCAGCCTGACGAGGCCGTGCCTGAGGAAGCTCCTCGTCGTCCTCCCCGCGAGGCTTGGCCTCTCGCGAGGGTCTTGACCTTGCGTTGATGAAGATGGGCCGTCCTGGGCCTCCTTTGAGCCACGTCGCAGGCCGCAAGCAGGCAAGTCTGGGGAACCCCGTTCCCAGAACGCCGGCAGTGGCCCCCGGGCCCACGGCGCGCCCGAACTTGTCCGGGCAGAGAGGCGAAAGGGCAAGTGCGAAGCGTCGCAGGCCCTAACAGCCTGCGGCCTTGGGCGACGCGTGGTGGTTGATTGGACGTGGTGCACTTGTTCCCCACGCCTCCTTATTTCATGCCTTGCTAGGCGGACACGCTGCTGCACACATCCATTCCCCTCTCTGCTGCTTGTGCGCTCCAGTCCTTCCCCCTCTCGAACTCCAGCTCCCATTTCCAATCCAATCTCGAATCTCCCCCTCCCCCTTTCAATCGCCATGGCTCCGACGAAGAAGGGGAAAGGGAAGAAACCCGTGCATCCGCCGCGCTCGCCGCCGCCGGCGGCCTTCGCTGTCGACCCGTCGATTATACTCAATCTAGAGGGCTTGGGCAAGGTTAGTTCGGCTCTGGCCACCTCCTTCAACGAATGCGGGAGGACGACGGCTTGGCCCGCGTCCCACTTCTCTATCGACAGGATAGTCACTGAGGTCCGGTATTTTCTTTGGCATACGTGGGCGGGGCTGGTTCCCCCCTTCTCTGATTTCTTCAATGCCGTGCTTTCCCACTATCAGATCCACATGATGCATCTGGGTCCTGAGTCCATTACTCTCCTCTCGGTCTTCACCTTCGTTTGTGAGGCCATGATGGGCATCCTTCCTTCGGTTGCCTTGCTGCGCCACTTGTTCTCTCTGCGCCTTGTCGACCCCACCCAATGCTCGGTGTGCGTGAGCTTCGTCACCGCGCCCGAGACAGCGGCCTCAGGGATTGACTTCAGCCTGCCTTCGCCCGCGGCTGAGTTCCGCGAGAGGTGGTTGTACGTGGATGTGGGGGTGCCCAGCCCCCTGCTATCGGAGCCAACCTCGCCTGCTGTCCCCAATTCAGGCTGGGGCCAGGAGACGCTTTCAAGCCCTCGACTCATCTTTGTCTGGCGCCGCTTCACGTTCTTGAGGTCGCTTGCTGTGACAGCGCCCAAGGTGGTGAAGGAGTTCCTGATGTGCCGCGTTGCTCCTCTCCAACGCCATTCCCACTGGATGTGGGCCTTGGTGAACTGGTGATCGTATGAGGCTCTAGGAAGAAGATCGGACGCTGAAGCTTCGAGGAAAGTGCTCTGGTCTGTTGGCGACCCCAACCCGGTGGCATCCGGCATGGAGGGGCCTTCTGTACCTCTACCGAGCAGGGGTGATTTTGTGAACCAGATGCCTATCTTCGATGAATGGGGGCCGCGCCCCGCTGGTCTCCAGGGGCTTCGCGAGAATCCGGTGATGGTGACAGCCCTTCCAGTCGGCCAAGGCGGCTCCTCCTCAAGTGGCGAGCAGGGAGGCACGAGCCGCCAGAGGCTGAAGGGACCCCCGCCGGGTGACAGGCACGGGCGATGCTCATGTGGGGGCAGCTCCTGAGGCTCATGCCGTCGCGGCTGAGGGCGGCAGGCAGCCGCCCGCAGCGCCTGCGGATGGAGCCCCCGAAGCCCCTGCTGCTTCTCTTGGTGAGGTGACCAGCAGCGCGCGTCAGGCGGACGCTCCTGACGCAGGTCGCCTTGATGCTTCTCCCTCGCCGCAGGCTGACCCATGCGCTCAAATCTTGGGTCGTTTCGCATGAACTTCGAGGCCCTCCGGAAGAGAAGGGAGGCCCTGGGCGATGATTACCCTTGTCGCCTGCTGAAGCGTAGGAAGTGCTTCGCCACTGATGAGTAAGCCATCTCCTTCTCCAGCTCCTGATTCTTCTGCTACTTGTACTGATCCTTGCCCTGCAGGCCCCTTCCTGCCGAGTTCACGGAGACGGGTGAGGAGCCGTCCTCCCCGGCTTCGCCCCCTCCCCCGTCCTTGAGTGCTCCAAGCAGTGGAGCCCTTGTGGTGAGGGCGACCGGGGAGGTGAACCGTCCCGAGGCGCGTCGTGGCCCTGCGCGCCTCGCGACCCTTCCTCGCGAGCCTTCCCGTGGCATAGCTAGCCTGCCGTGGGCTTCTCGCCTGGTCGTGGACGGCGATTGGTTGAGGCGCTTCCTGCGCCCTTCGTATGGGGATGGGCTGGCTCCAGGTCGGGCTTCTAGCGCTGCGCGCCCGGCCGTCGCGAGGGTGCCAGCCCCCAGCCCCCTGCCCGGAGGGGGAGTGTTGATTCGCGGCTCCCGGTGCCCGTCTGGGGTGGTTGATGGTGTGGAGGGGGCGCGAAGGCTGGCCTGGGAGCGCCGCGCCTTCGCCAAGGATTTCTTGAAGGGCGGTGACGCAGTGAGCCTTCTTGGTGAAGAGCTCGCTGACGAAGACGCACGCCTTGAGGCCGATGGCCTGCGCCTGGCCGCAGAGAGGCGTGAGCTGGAGGGTGCTGTCGCCCTTGCGCGCCACCATCGCGATCTTGATGACGAAGAGGCCAAGGCGTCGCTGGCAGCCTCTCGGGAGGCCTGTTCTCGGGCCGTCGAGGAGGCCCGGGCAGCTAACAGGCGGCGAGAGGCGGCGGAGGAGCGGGCACGGGAACTCCTGGCCCGGTGTCACTCACTGGAGGAGCAAGTGGAGCTGCGCGAGGCAGCCCTCGCGTCGATGAAGGTGGCCTCCGGCGACCCGGCGGAGCTCCAGAAGCGTGAGGAGGCGCTGACGCTTGAAGCCGCCGAACGCTGGCAGTCTGAGCACTTGGAGACGAGGGAGCGCTTGGCGACGCGGGCAGAGGATGAGGTCGCTGCACGGGAAGCCCGCGTCCTGGAGGAGGTCAGACACCGAGTGGCGGCGGCGCGCTCGAACCTCGAGCGCGAGTTTGAGGAGCGGTTGGGGTTGATCAAGGCTGAGGCTGAGGGCAGGACTGCTGCCTTGAGGGCCAAGCTAGAGGAGGCGGCGCGGCGGCCCGATGCTCTTCGGGCCGCCCTCGAGGTGGCGTAGAGGGAGTCCACCACCTCTCGGGCCGAGGCGCTCCTTCTTCGCCAACGGGTGGAGGAGGCCGAGGCCTTCGCGCGCCAGAATGCGGACGAGATGCGTCAGCGGCGAATCCTGGAGCATGAGCACGACCCCATGCTCGCCACGCTCCGGGAAAGAGCCAACGCAGCCTTGGGTAATATCTGCGAGGCGGCAGTTGGCGAGCCGCACGCGATTAACTACGCAGGCAACCTTCAGTTCTTCACCGACGTGGTGGCGCGGCTGGAGGCGCGGTCGGTCAGGGCCAATAGGTTGGTGGAGGAGAGGAGCCGCGCGCAGCTAGTGCGCGCCATTTCTCGTGTCTTCAGCCATCTCCATGATATGGACCCCCACTTCGACTTTGACGCAGCTATCGCCCCAGTTCCCCAGGCCGTCCGGGGCGACCTGGCGCACTGGGTGGAAGACAATGTGGATGCTCTCGTCCGGGCCTTCGCTTCAGATAACGATGGCGTGGTCGTGGCCGCCGATGAGGGCGGCGTGGTGAACGACCCAGACGCCGCCGACGACCACGTAGACAGTGACGACGAGGCCAGCGACGCCAGCAACGGCTCGGGAGGTGCTCCTGAGGACGCATTGGGGGATTTATCCGACTGATTATCTATTGTCCCTGTTCCATTATCCTGCATGAATAGAACTCAGGTTTTGGCCCGATGGCTGTGAGAGCATTTTGGGAGGGGGAGCCCCTCATGTAAAACTTGTGTCCATCGTATTAGCAGGTGTTACATCGCCCATACGCCCGCGCCAAGTGGTTGGCTAAGCGACGTGCTGGTTGGCTGGTTTACCTTTGTTTCGTACGAGCCCTGAGATAGCATGTGGGAGGCTGCGGCGATCTGAGTGCCTCCTGATTGAATCCATAGGATCTGCAGTAAAAAACCCTCCGGAGAGGACGCGGCGGCGGCAGGCTGGGCTGCGTGCAAGCTAGGCCTGGCCCGGCTCGCGAGGGGCTCGCGAGGGGAGGCAGCTGAGGCGGAGTGGTAACCGAAATGCGAGAGATTTGCTCGAACGAGACTAAGCACCCCTTCCCCGAACACACGCAAATCTCAAATTCGAATCCATCTTAAATCCAAATGGGAAAGCGACAATCGAATGGAAAGGCGAAGAAAGCGGAAGAAAAGCCGCGTCGGCACCTAGTCTAGTCTTGGGCGTCTTCTCACCAAATAGCGGAGCTAAGTGCTGCCACTGGGCATGGGAGGGAGCCCGGGGCCCGAGGCCGGCACCCGTGAGACTCGGGGCATGTACAGCCCCACTCATTATTACGTGAGAGTGTCACGGGCGGCGAGCTTCACGCACCTTGGGCCTTCTTCACAGGTACCGGCCTTGCTTCATATCGCCAGACGAGGGCCCCGCCTTGCGCCACACTCTAGTGCCATCAACGACGACCGGAAACCAGGCCGCCGCCGATGGGGTAGAACGGTCGCCAGCGGTTCCCCCAACGACCACGGGTCCTCTGCCAGGGGCAGGCCCTGAGGCGCCTCCCCAGCAGAGGGCCTACCTCCTGGGAACGCCTTGCTCCGAACGCCGCGGTGGTGATGTCGGGTCTCTGCCCTTCTCCGGCAGCCCCCTGCGCCCCCCTCCCGAGGGGTAGGAGACTGCGGGAGCGGGGCAGCCGCTCGTCGTGGCGACCTGTACCTCCTGCGACCTATGGTTAGCGTATGTTTGCTCTTGAGGAAGTAGAGGTACCCGATAATCGTCGCCCCCGGCGTGACCAGTGGGACCGTCTCGAGGCTCCTGGAAGAGCTCGGCTTCTGGCGCCTCATCCCCCCAGCTCGGGCTGAGGAGCGAGCCTTGTTCTCCCTCATGCGGGTGCCCTTGGTCCATCATGTGGGGCACATATTCTTCTGGTGCCGTCATCCCAAGGCCACGCCCGTAGTCTTTGGCGTGCCATGCTGCCCTGCTTGATGCGCCCGCCGTGGGGTGGTGGCGCGGCGGCCCACCAGGGCCGTGAGTTACGTCGAGTCCTTCTTCTCCGCGGGCCGGGGGCGGGGGCAACCCCGCCGCCGGCCCGGTGCTGACAGCCTCGCCGGTGTTGGAGTAGCTTTGGAGCCCGCGGGCACGCGTGGAGCCCCCGTGCGGGCCGCCCTGGGCCTGAGATGGAAGCTGGGTGCAGAAGGGGTGAGCCCCCGAGGCGGAGCAGCCCAGGAGCTCTGCTACTTGCTCCAGCAGCACGTCGCGGCCGCTCTCCAGTAGCCTGCACTGCAGCAGCTCTCGGGCCACTGTGAGCGCGGCCCTCGAGTTCGCCTGCTCCCGGCGGGTGTACGGTGATGTGGTCGCGGCGTGATTGGAGGCCCTTGCTGCCGACCGCGCCTGCCGCGGCGTGAGAGCCGTCGAAGCCTGTCCGCATCGCCCGCGGCCCGCAGCGCCCTGCGGACCGCGAGCTGCCTGGGGCACGGGGTCGCCTGAGGCGAAGCTGACATGCGTGGGCGGGCCACGCCGCCCAAGGATCTGGGTTGCCCGCTTGGTCGCCGGACATGGTGATGACGATGCGACGGGACATGAGGTGGCAGAAGGCGGATTCCGGCGCACCCCTACCTGGCGCGCCAAATGTCGGATTTCGGGTTCCGGCAGACCCTTGAGGTTCGAACACTGGGGTGCGCGCGGAGATCCAACCCTCCACCGTCTCGTACCTCGCCGAATCGCAGGGACCTAAACTACTAAACAGAACAACACAAGAGACACAAGATTTATACTAGTTCGGGCCACCGTTGTGGTGTAATACCCTACTCTAGTTTGTGGTGTGGTGGATTGCCTCTTGGGCTGATGAGGAACAGTATAGGGAAGAATAGCCTCGCGAGGGTCTGTTCTTGGTTGGTGCGATGAACTGCTAGGTGGTGTTCAGTTGCTCTAGCTACTGGTTCCTTGGTGAGGATCCCGATCTCATACCGGGGGGCCGATCCCTCTACCCCGGGGGTGGCTACTCCTATTTATAGGCGAAGGCCACAGGCCTCTTCCCAAATATTGAGCGGGAAGGCGCCAACAATTGGCCATTTTGAAGGGGAACAACGGGTACACTTATCTGACTAAAGTTGGTCCTCGCCGCCAAAGGCTCTGGTGATGGCCTTTGCTTGGGCTCCATGATGACCCCTTCCGGCCGTTGGGGCTGGTCTTGGTCTTGTTGCACCAAGCGGATGCCTTTGCTTGATGCTCTCGCTGCGCTTGCTCCCTTTGCACCAAAGAGGAAAGGAGGACGCTGGGCTGGCGCCCGACTGGCGCCCTTGGTCGTCATGGCTTGCGTCATGGGCACCTCGCGAGGTACCCTGCCTTGAACTCTCCGCCTGCTCATGAGCCAGCCTGACGAGTCCGTGCCTGAGGAAGCTCCTCGTCATCCGCCGCGCAAGGCTTGGCCCCTCGCGAGGGTCTTGAGCTTGCGTTGATGAAGATGGGCCGTCCTGGGCCTCCTTTGAGCCACGCTGCAGGCCGCAGGCAGGCAAGTCTGGGGACCCCGTTCCCAGAACGCCGACAATGATCTTGTACCCTTTGGAGGGTCTTGTAGATAGTCAGGCTTCACAGCCTTTTTCATTTGTAGTTGTCTGTACTCAGACATGCTATGCTTCCGTTGCTTGTATGATCTGTATGTTGGGTCATGTGACCCATGATTGTAATTCTTACTATGTATGACTCTTCGGAGCCCTCTGAATAAATACTTTGAGTCGTAGAGTTTTTTTGTAATGCCATGTTGTATTTGCACATATCGAGCATATTGTGTGTATGATTTTGAAATGCTTGGTATGTGTGGGATTTGACAACCTAGTTGTTTATTCTTGGTAGCCTCTCTTACCAGGAAATGTCTCCTAGTGCTTCCAGTGAGCCAGGGTAGCTTGCAACTGCTTTGGAACACTTAGGCTGGCTGGCATGTGTCCTTCTTCATTCCTGTGTTTGTCCCTTCGGGGAAATGTCACGCGTTGTTCCTTTAAGTCCTTGTAGCTTGCTACGACTTGGGTTCATACGTTGATGACCGACACGTTCGTTGCTGGGTCATGTATGCCTGTCCCTGTAAGTTAGCGCCACCTTGGGTTTACGACTAGTCATGTCGGCTCGGGTTCTTTGTCATATCGATGCTAGCGACACTATCATATACGTGAGCCAAAAGGCGCAAATGGTCCCGTGCCAGGTAAGGTGGCACCCGTCGGAATACCGTGCGTGAAGCCGCAAAGTGATATGATGTGTTACATGCTAGATCGGTGTGACTTAGGATCGGGGTCCTGACAGTAACAGGGTCCATTGCCCAGACATGATTTGGCCGCTCGGAGCACGCTGGTTGCACCAGTGCGCGTGGTGACCACGGGGTAGATAGGCCAAATTTTGCGCTGTACCAACCGTGGCGCTGTGCTCGTACGCTCCTCTCTGCCTCTCGCGTCCGCATCATGTCCAACCGCCTCCCCGCGATGTCTTCTTCCCCCTGGACTCATCTCCCCCTTTGTTTTATTTCTCGGCGTGCCGTCGCCGTCGCTGCACAGTGCGCACCCGTGAGCTCCGTCGTCTTCCACCCCGGTGTCCTCTTCCTCCGCTTGTCCCCGAGCTCCGCTCGTCTCTGTGACACTCTACCACTTGTCTTCTTCCATCTTGTCGGCTTCCCGTGCCTCCCCATGACCTCTAGGAACAACCAGAGCCGCTACCGGACTCGTTCGTTGGTGCCCGGCTCGGTGCTCCTCGCCCGGCTATATATAGCCACCGCCGAGCCCTCCCCGGGCAGCACCAGCCCTCCCCGGGCAGCACCAGCCCTCCCAATCTCGTCCCCTATCCCTCTAGAGCTGTCTCACACCCGTGCCTAGCCGAATCCAATGCCGAAGTCCGCCCACGTCCTCTGCGTCCAACCACCCTCTCCACCCGTCCACGGCCCCGTCCGAGCCCGGCACAGGACGCGCTACTCTCCGGCGACATGTCCCGGCCCCTCGCCCGTCCGTTTCCCCCACCAGAGCACCTACCTCGCCAGCGGCCGAAGCCCATCTCCGTCGCGAGCCCTGCTGCTCCCTTTCCGGCGCTCCTAGCCAGAAACGGAGACCACCCCGAGACGCGCCTCTCCCTCCTGAGCATCTGGGTAGGTCGCCCGTCGCGAATGGCGGCCGGACGCGCCGGCAATCGCCGTCGAGGCGATATCCTCCCTCGGCCAGGCTCGTGCCCGAGCGGGAGGAAGGAGACGATAGGCCAGGCGGGCCCCCCACCCCACATGACCCACTTGTCACCGGCTAAGAGGTGCCACCTCAGATAAGTAGAGACGCCCCAGGCAACTTTACATTTTCTGTACTTTGAAGACGTATTGTCTGAAATAAGTTTTCTGTGCTCCCAAAACGTATTCTGAGCTTTACGCTTTCTTATTTTCAGCCCACCGGCCGAAGCGACTAATTTGTGAACGTTCACTCGTTAGCAACAAAAATGGACAACTTCTGTTTGTTTTTCTGCCTATCGAACGAACGGCCACAACTTGGCAACCCTTAACTCCCATTGAGGTGATTCCAGCGTTCACATTCTCTACTCGTCGAGCTCTTTCCGTTGGTATCATATTCATAATGTTTTCACACAGTGAAAATGACCACTTTGCCCTTTCCCATAAACAGCCCCCTTCGAGAGAGAACTGTTTCTGGCAAATCTTTTCGCGATCATTCCACACTTTTTCCGCAGTATTCCTTGACCCCCAGGCAAGCCAACCTCTTATCATGAGCCCCGAACTTGCATGTTGACTTTTCTTGCACCTTGTGTGTGTGTAGTTGCAGTAGTTTCATGTCTGTCTCGTCTGCAGTTATTTCAGGCTATATGTTCTATTGCTTGCCATGTCATGCTTGTACTTTCAGGATATCTTTTCCCATGTTAGCTAGACTATCGTTATAGATATAATCATGCCTCCATTTTAATTTAGCTTCATGCTAGTAATATCGATGCTATGATGGGTCTGTTGCATTGTTGATATGCTTTGTTTCGTATTGCCATGTTCCATATGCTATAGTTGTGCACTTGAGAAGCTTGGTATTTTGTTAAAGCATTTGTATGTTGCATGTTCATTGTTACATTCATGTTAATATGCTCATAATGTTGATGATGATGGAGAAGATAATAAGATGCCTTAATAATAACAAACCTCCTCCGTCATCGATGGTATCGAGTCATAGTGCCACCAAATCGAACTTCTTAAGTGCAGCCACATTTGCCTTTATGGGAAGGCCCTAATGCGATCTATTGTCATGCCTCTCGCTGGTGCCTCCAACGAGGGAAGGTTATGGGCGCGCGCTACCCTGATCAGGTAGGCGGACATAAGCCTTGTGTGTCCATGTTCGGTTTTGAGCTCATGTCCACGTTTGGGACCATTTATTGTTTTGCCACGACGGTGGCCGTTGATGCCTTTGGAAGGCACGGTGCCACCCGGGACTGAACCCAAAAGGGGTGTTGGTCGGAGTGGCCGGGAGAGTGTCATGGCAGTAGGTCGGTTCTGTCGGAACGCCGTTGGTCCACCCGAATGGGAGTGCGAGGCCATGGGTTCTGTGGTGTGGGTAAAGTGCGCTACCTCTGCAGAGTGTGTGTTAAATCTATAGATAGCCACATCTTCAGTCATGGGCACAGTTCGTAGTAGGTCACACTATCGGGTATTGGTCGAAATGGAGGATAAACCTGGATAACTAATGTGACAAATAGTATGCTAAAAGAATGTGGTGACTTGGACTATGAGATAGTAGTGAGAAGTCACGGTGATGTTCTGATACGATCACGAGATGAGATCTCGGTGAGTCATGATTTTGCCTAGAGAGGCAGTGGGTAAGTAAGTGATTGATGAACAGTAGGTCTTCACGGGAGGTAACTGGTACTTTCTTATCAGCGTAGTTTCAGGATGCCATGCCATGCTTTGAATGATATGCTATGCCATGTTATGCCATGTTAGACGTATGTTTTGATATGCCATGTTATTGCCATGATAGTAGATGCCATGATGTTGATGCTTAGTTTGATTTATGTCTATAGTTAATATCATGCCATGCTTAGTTTCTGTTATGAGATAGGTTTGTTACATGCGCTTGGTTCTTGTGTTGTCATCTATTCGTTTGGATGCTATGTATTTGGTTGTCTTGCAAGTACATTCAATGTACTGACCTGGCGTGTCATGCCAGTTTGTAGGTCGTGCCTGCATTGTTTGCTTGTTTGCTCACACTAGGCCGTAACCTTGCCAGTCCTGTGAGTTGTGGAGCCCAGCCAGAGTCGATATGCTGCCAAACCAAGACTTCCGCCGCCATTTAGATAGCCTTAGAGCTATGACAGATGATTGTATTCACCAATGATGTAATCCCCTATACATGTATTTGATGAACATTCTTGTACCTAGAATGGTTTATCATGGACCTGTCGTTCGTCAGGTGTTATCCTGGGCTGACGTGCGAAGGCCCCCTGCTCCATGCGGATCGGGGTGCCACAGGAGATGGTATCAGAGCAGCCAGGCTGGCATAAGTTATCCTAGCATTAGATCACCTCTACCATTAACCCTTAATGACCCTAAAGGACTTGACCCATCCCTGGCCTCCGGCATGACCACTGTTGAGCAACAGGTGGTGCAGCCGGGAATGACACATCCCTACCCCGCTGTCCCCGCCTAGTTTTTCGCGGATCGGATAGCAACCCTATCCATTCTGGTCGGCCGCACAGCGTGCCCTTCTCCATTAAGGGAAAGGGGCCACGCCATGCGGGTGTGTCTCGCATAGCTGCCTATAAAGCCCCCTTTCCGCTAGCCGCATCGCTCCCCACTCAGTCAGCCATGCCCCTGCAGAGAAGCCTAGCTAGTAACTCCGAAACCATGACTCACTCTCTCAAAGCACCCAAATTTTACACATGAACCTTCACAGTCAATCATGCTGGCTTTCCACCCCTGCTTACTGATATGCTCACCAAAGCCCTTGGCTATAATGCTAGCCCTGATTATCTGGTGTTCCAATAGGCACCCGTTCCTCACCTTCACCGATATGATGCAAGGGTGCATATCTGCCCAGGTCCCGTGGAAGATGGCCAGCCCTTGATTTTTCAGGGCAGATCCATGCCTACTACTGAGTTAGCCATTCAGGCCGCTGCTGTGGAGGCTATCCTTTACCTCTGTACCCAGTTTCCGCAAGTAGCGGAGAAGCGGGAGTTCTGCTTCTTCCCCGTTGCGGCAGAATTAGGAAGTAAGCATCCCATCACTGTCCAGGAAGATGACCCAGCAATCGCTCGCCAGGTGCAATATATCACTGCCCATGGGATGATGATTGCTAAGATGATTGCCGAGTTTAGAGCCTTGGACCGCGATGTTGCTCGGGTTGTCACGGAAGCTTATCGTGAGGCTCGTAAAATTGCATCTCAAGCCATCCACCCCATGCCATCCAGCTCAGTGCTACCCTCTCAGCCTATGTCATGGGTGAAGCCAGACATAATCACCCTCGACTCCTTCAACAAGGCTCTTTACCGTATTCACTAGCAACATTTGCTTGGATCAGTTCTAGTCGCACCCCTGGCAGTTGAGCCCCAACCCATAGAAGTGTCCGACGATGAAGGTGGAGATTGGCTCAGTCTCCGTCTTCCAAGAGAGCCCCAGCAAGACCCGCCCTCTGGGTGACCTCAGTCACGCAGTGAGGTGATTCTGCGAATAGGTCATTCTGTCTGTTCGTCCTTGATATGAGGATAGAACTATGTATCCCGGAGTCATTTGTTTCTTTTAGCACGTAGCGCTTTCATGCTTTGTTGTATGCTTGCACTGTTTGTAACCCGTATGATGTGTTTTATGTATGCTTTCTGCTTTTGGTTTTGTTTTTGGTTGTCTCTCTGTCAAGAAGAAATGTTTGACATGGTTGGCAATGTGTTGCTAACAAGATTTTAATCAGTAGAACACATACACTAAACAACATTGACTCATCCCGAGTCTATAATAAAATGCGCGCTGGTGTAGGTACATGTATGCCAGGAGTACATATACCCACTAGCATTAAAACACTTTAGTATGATTTGTCTGATGTGTTTTTCCTTTGCGTATTCGTTGCATCTGTGTGTTTGTTAGTTTAGATTGTATTGCGGACCGCACGCATAGCCGGTTCACCCACAAGTACATTTAGGGCAGTACTCGGGGGAATGCAAAGTTACATATCCCTCTCTATCTGTGCATACCCCGTGTGCCGGATTTCCCGGTCCAGAGCTTCGTAGAGGCATTTCCGTCTGGCAATTCCTTGTCTCTAATTTGTTTTCCCGATTTCATTTCCGGAGGAACACTGCCAACTTTATTTCACTCGATACAGTACATCTACCCCAATACAGATTTCAACTCCGATTCTACCTCAACACCTACTTTTTCGTGGAGCAATCAATGAAATTTTCCCGTACCCCAGTGTGCTTCTGGAGATGAAGCCACCTCACCTGCATCTGGACCCCACCACCACCATCGTCCCTGCCTTGCGTGGCGCAGGCAAGTTGCCACCACCGCTCCACCGCAGCACGCGATCACTCCGCCGGCGCAAACCGACGAAGGATCAAGCATGGCGGAGGACCACCCAGTGCACCATCTTCATCCGCAGCTCGAGCCACCGCACCTAGCCGCGCGTTGTCCTGAGCCCGTTCATTCCTGATGAGTATCAGCAGGAGGATCGACGAGCCGATCAGCGTGCCCAGCAGCAGAGCTAAGAACAACCGTAGCGCCGCCAAGAACACCTCCTCGCCGAAAGAGCTTGGCTTGATCTCGCCCAAACTAAAGAGGTAGTAGAGCGGCATTGTGTTTGTGTGTTGGAGGAGAGCTGCGCTGCCGTCTTTTATCGCACAACCCCGGTGTACGGTGAGCGAGGTCCAGGAGAATCGCTTGTCGCTCGATCACCGGCATCCAGGAGGCGAATCTGCGAGCAGTGCCGACAAGGAGCTGGCCTGCGACGTGAGTGCTATCTCGCACCGGCACCATGCACGCCGCCCACTATGGTACTAGGGCCCTCATCGCCCTAGGAGCTAGATGCGGGCTGCGCCAAGCCGCACGCAGAGCAGCAGCGAAGAAGAAGCAGCAAGATGGAGGTAGAAGAAGGAGGCCACCAGTGGACCCTGGACCCACATGTCAGCAGGTGAAACCACTGTTCATTGGGGTGCATCCAGCATTTTTTCGGGAGTCTGATCTCGAGTGCCCCTAGCCATGGAGGTAACCATGTTTTGCCCATATTTCCCCCTGGGTGTACCAATTATCGGTATCCCAACACGTCTGTATCTGACCAAAAGGTTAAAATTTATCCAGAGGGTTTCCCCGGAGTGGCTGTATTTTCATTGTTGCTGTAACCCTAGGAATCTCGAGGACAAGATTCTTTTAAGGGGGGAAGAGTCGTAACAGCCCCAAAATTGGGTCATCAATTATTGTGCTGTTATTCCTTCCTGGCAATCATTTTTCAAATCTTTCTCCTGAGTTTGCTGGATGACTTTGACAATTCTTGTCATTTTCAACCTTTCAAAACCTTGCTCATGTCTTTGTTACTGGGCAAGACCACATTTGCATCATCTCAAATCCATCAAAACCCTAATTCCAATTTAATTCCAATTTTTGGAATTTGAATATTTCCTTTGTGCTTACAAAGGAGCCACCATTTCCCTTAATCTATTGATCTTCCAACTCTTCTCAGAGATCCTCCTACCCTTTCCAAACCTTGGATATGCAAAAATATTGCTAAGCCCTATGCAATATTTTTTCATTTGTGATTTATTCCATTTCTTGTCTTTCTGAGGAATAAAATCCAAAGGCATAGCTAGTCATCTCCTAAATTCATGAAAATTTGTGGAGATGATATTTGTGCCTAATCTTAGCTCTGGCAAAAATATTGGCCACATGTAAATAAGGGAAATTGCCCTTTTCCTATTTTAAGCCAATTTTGCATTTCTGCCATTTCCCAAAGGAGCTACCATTTTTATAGCAAGGAAAATTCCCAAATAATTTGTGGAGCTTGTACTTGCTATATGTTCATCCTTTCCATCCAAATCCATGACCCAAAGTTCATAATTTGAACACATGATCCAATGCATGTTTCTGCCTTGTCTGAAATATTTGCAAAGGAAGTGCTTGAACCCTTGATCCATTTGATCTGACATTTTGCATGGTGATTAACATTGATAAATCACTAATGGATACCAAAAATCAGCTCAATTCCTTCATCCTATCTTCATTGGCAATTTTCTCAAGTTTCTGTTCAGATTTCTTGTCTGTGAAGGAAGTACCTTCATGGATGATCAAAATGAGCTGAAACTTTTCCAGCAGTCTCTAATGATCATATCATCACCCTCCTCCAAAATTAATATCATTCCATTGATCCATGTGATCCCAGGATCAATTCTTTGTTTCTGTCCGAATTTTCAGTTTGTGAAGCAAGTATATTTTATCTTGCTCCATTATGGCTGAAAACTTTCCCAAGTCTTCTCCTATCCATATCAACTCTCTCCACGAATTTTTGGCTCAATCCATTAGCCCATTTGCCCTGTGCAATTTTTCCAAAATTCTATCCAAAGAGATGCTTTGTGAAGCAAGTGCTATTTTGGTTCATCAAAATGGCATGAAACTTTTTGGGCATCTCGATATCATCAAATTATTGGGCCATGCACAATTTCAGCTCTATCCAATCAACTATGTGAGTGCATCATCCTAATCTCTAATCCTGTCCATTATGGTGCATTCTACAGCAAGTATCATTTTTATTCATCCTAATGAGCTAATAATTTGCAGAGGTGATCATCTTAGTGTATGATCACACCATGCAAAAGCTCAGCCCCTGCCTCTTCCTGTATTTGTCTCCCCGCAGCACAAACACCTTGCTGCCAAAAGGTTTGGCTCCTCCTCCAAATCTCTTCTTTTCACCTGGATCAAGTGGTTACCGTCGTTGAACTGAGGGTAGCAGGGTCCATTGCCCAGACATGATTTGGCCACTCGGAGCGCGCCAGTTGCACCAGTGCGCATGGTGACCACGGGGCAGACATGCCAAATTTCGCACTCTGCCAACCGCGGCGATGTGCTCGTCCGCTCCTCTGTGCCTCTCGCGTCCGCATCATGTCTAACCGCCTCCCCGCGGCGTCTTCTTCCCCCTGGACTCCTTCACCCTTCGTTTTCTTCCTCGGTGTGCCGTCACCGTCGTCGAACAGTGCGCGCCCGTGAGCTCCGTCGTCTTCCACCCTGGTGTCCTCTTCCTCTGTTTGTCCCCGAGCTCCGCTCGTCTCCGTGACACTCTACCACTCGTCTCTTCCCTCTCGTCGGTTTCCCATGCCTCCCCTTGACCTCTGGGCATGACTAGAGCTGCGGCCGGACTCCTTCGGCGGTGCCCGGCTCGGTGCTCCTCGCCCGGCTATATATAGCCACCGTCGAGCCCTCCCCGAGTAGCACCAGCCCTCCCAACCTCCTCCCCTATCCCTCTAGAGCCCTCTCACACCCGTGCCCGAGGAATCCCCAGCCAGAGCCCGGCAATTTAGCCGAAGTCCGCCCACGGCCTCGACATCCAACCACCCTCTCCAGCCGTCCCCGACCCCGTCCGAGCCCGCCACTGGATGTGCTACTCTCCGGCGACCTGTCCCGGCTCCTCGCCCGCCCGTTTCCCCCACCTGAGCACCTACCTCGACGGCGGCCGAAGCCCATCTCCTTCGCGAGCCCTGCTGCTCCCTTTCCAGCGCTCCTCGCCAGAAACGGAGACCACCCCAAGACGCTCCTCTCCCTCCTGAGCATCTGGGTAGGTCGCCCGTCGCGAACGGCGGTCGGACGCGCCGGCAATCGCCGTTGAGGCGATCTCCTCCCTCAGCCAGGCTCGCACCCGTGTAGGAGGAAGGAGACGACATGCCAGGTGGGCCCCACCCCACGCGACCCCACCTGTCGGTGGCTAAGAGGTGCCACCTCAGATAAGTGGAGACGCCCCAGGCAACTTTACGTTTTCCGTACTCCGAAGACGTATTATCTGAAATACGTTTTCTGTGCTCTGAAAACGTATTCTGAGCTTTACGCTTTCTTATTTTCAGCCCACCAGCCGAAGCGACTAATTTGTGATCGTTCACTCGTTAGCAGCAAAAATGGACATATTCTGTTTGTTTTTCTGCCTATCGAACGAATGGCCACAACTTTGCAACCGTAACTCCGATTGAGGTGATTCCAGTGCTCACTTTCTCTGCTCGTAGAGCTCTTTCCGTTGGCCTCATTTTCATAATGTTTTCGCATAGTGAAAATGACCACTTTGCCCTTTCCTGTAAACAGCCCCCTCCGAGAGAGAACTGTTTCCGGCAAATCTTTCCGCGATCATTCCACACTTTTTTCGGAGTATTCCTCGTCCCCCAGGCAATCCAACCTCTTATCATGAGCCCCGAACTTGCATGTTGACTTTGCTTGCACCTTGTGTGTGTGTAGTTGCAGTAGTTTCTTGTCTGTCTTGTCTGCTGGTATTTCAGTTATGCTATATGTTCTATTGCTTTCAATGTCATGCTTGTACTTTCAGGATATGTTTTGCCATGTTAGCTAGACTATCGTTATAGATACGATCATGCCTCTATTTTAATTTAGCTTCATGCTAGAAATATCGATGTTATGATGGGTCTGTTGCATTGTTGATATGCTTTGATTCGTATTGCCATGTTCCATATGCTATAGTTGTGCACTTGAGAAGCTTGATATTTTATTGAAGCATTTGTATGCTGCATGCACATTGTTACATTGATGTTAAGATGCTCATAATGTTGATGATGATGAAGAAGATAATAAGATGACTTAATAATAAAAAACCTCCCCCGTCATCGATGAGATCGAGTCATAGTGCCACCAAATTGAACTTCTTCAGTGCAGCCACATTTGCCTTTATGGGAAGGCCCTAATGCGATCTATTGTCATGCCTCTCACCGATGCCTCCAACGAGGGAAGGTTATGGGCGCGCGCTACCATGATCAGGTAGGCAGACATAAGCCTTGTGTGCCCATGTCTGGTTTAGAGCACATGTCCCTATTTGGGACCATTTAATGTTTTGCCACGACAGTGGCTGTTGATGCCTTTGGTAACCACAGGGCCACTCAGGACTGAACCCAAAAGGGGTGTTGGTCAGAGTGGCCGAGAGAGTGTCATGGTAGTAGGTCGGTTCTGTCGGAACGCTGTTGGTCCACCCGAATGGGAGTGCGAGGCCATGGGTTCTGTGGTGTGGATAAAGTGCGCTACCTCTGTAGAGTGTGTGTGTTAAATCTATCGATAGCTGCGTCCTCGGTCATGGGCACAGTTTGTAGTCGGTCACACTATTGGCTCTTGGTCGAAATGGAGGATAAACCTGGAATAACTAATGTGACAAATAGTGTGCTAAAATAATGTGGTGACTTGGACTATGAGATAGTCGTGAGAAGTCACGGTGATGTTCTGATACGATCACGAGATGAGATCTCGGTGAGTCATGATTTTTCCTAGATAGGCAGTGGGTAAGTAAGTGATTAATGAACAGTATGTCTTTAAGGGAGATAACTGGTAGTTTCTTTTCAGCATAGTTTCATGATGCCATGCCATGCTTTGATTGATATGCTATGCCATGTTATGCCATGTTAGACGTATGTTTTGATATGCCATGTTATTGCCATGATAGTAGATGCCATGATGTTGATGCTTAGTTTGATTTATGTCTATAGTTAATATCATGCCATGCTTAGTTTCTGTTATGAGATAGGTTGTTACATGCGCTTGGTTCTTGTGTTGTCATCTGTTCGTTTGGATGCTATGTATTTGGTTGTCTTGCAAGTACATTCAATGTACCGACATGTCGTGTCATGCCAGTTTGTAGCTCATGCCTGGATTTTTTGCTTGTTTGGTCGTGCTAGACCATAAACTTGCCAGTCCTGTGAGTTGTGGAGCCCAGCCAGAGTCGATATGCTGCCAAACCAAGACTTCCGCCGCCATTTAAACAGCCTTAGAGATATGCTAGATGATTGTATTCATCAATGATGTAATCCCTATACATGTATTTGATGAACATTCTTGTACATGCAATGTTGTATCATGGACCTGTCGTGCGTCAGGTGTTATCCTGGGCTGACGTACGAAGGCCCCCTGCTCCATGCGGATCGGGGTGCCACAACAATTGCACTAGCTACGTTACTGAACCCCGATCGATCCCTTGCTGTTTACTGAACCCGAGTGATTCCTTCACTACTACTGCTAACTGAAGTCGATCGATGCTGCCTCTTGATGAACAGTGAGCGTTGTTGGGGGGGGGGGGGGTGGATGAACAGTTCCCGGTGGGGGGTGGATGAACAGGACCCCGATCGATCGAGCCGGTTGGGGGTGGATGAACAGGACCCCGTGGAGGGCTGGATGAACAGGACGACCCCGTGCAGGGCTGGTTGAACTGTAGCCGGTGGAGGGCTGGATGAACAGTAGCCCGTGGAGGGGTGGTTGAATACGACCCCGTGGAGAGGGCTGGTTGAACAGTAGCCGGTGGAGGAGCGGTGGAGGCTAGATGAACTGGAGCCCGTGGATGAACAGTGGCTGGTGGAGGCAGGAGGGGAGACGCCGTGGATGAATAGTCGCAGGTGGAGGCTGGGGGAGGTCGACGGTGGATGAAAAGTAGCCCGTGGAGGCAGTCGATGGTGGAGATGAACAGTATCCCATGAAGTCCCGTTTTGTGGTACGCAACACCCCTCCCGATGAACTGGACCCCTGTTTCGACCGTAGCGCAACATTGTCGGTGTTCTGGGAACAGGGGTCCCCAGACTTGCCTGCCTGCGGCCCGCGGCGTGGCTGAGATAGCAACAAGGCATTCAAGACCCTCGTGAGGGCCAAGCCTCGCGAGGCGGACGACACAAGACCTCCCCAGGAGCGGCCTCACCAGGCTGCCTCGTGAGGAGCGGAGAAATCAAGGCGGGGCAAACCTCACGAGGCTCTCATGACGTGAGCCATGACGATAAAGACCAGGCGGGCGCCAGGCATGCGCCAGCGCGCGCAGCGTCCTTGTTTCCTCTTTGGTGCCAAGGAGGCAAGCGCAGGCACGGAGTACCGAGGCATCAAGCAAAGGTTTCCATATCAGTGCAACGAGACCAAGACCAGTAGGATGGCAGGACGGAGGTCACCATGGAGCCCAAGACGGCGTCACCACCAGAGCCTTTCGCAGGCGAAGACCGCTTTTGATAGGATAAGCTGTACTAGCTATCCCCTTTCAAATTGGCCGTTGTTGGCTCCCTTCCCGCTCAATATTTGGGGAGAGGACCAGGGCCTATATAAGTAGAACTAGCCACCATAGTAGAGGCATCTCAAAAACAGCTCATTGAGAGGCATCTCACCCTCACAAGTTCACCAAGCACAAGAACACCTCAACCTCAGGAGGCTATTCTTCCCTTTGTACTGTTCATCATCAGCCCAAGAGGCAATCCACCACTACCACACTAGGGCAGGGTATTACACCACAACGGTGGCCCGAACCAGTATAAATCTTGTGTCTTTGTGTTGTGAGTTCGTCGAGTTCGTCCGCGAGGTCTTAGCGAGCTAGGGCGTAGATCGGTAGGAAGGAAATCTCCGCGCGCACCCTAGTGTTCAAACCTTGAGGGTTTTGCCAGAACCCGTGATCCGACATTTTGCGTGCCAGGTAGGGGTGCGCCGTAGCTCCTCTCCGCCAATCGTCGCTCCGCCGCCATCGCACTTCGCCCTCATGGCGGGTGCCCCACTACCGACTCCAACGGTCGGCGCCGACAACGGGGCCAGGGGGCTCCGAGCCCTGGCCCCCGCCCTGCGGCAGGTGCGTTGGCCGCCCAAGTTCAAGCCGGAGATGCCGCCGCGCTACGACGGCGCGGCGGACCCGTCGGCTTTCCTGCTGGCATACGAGGAGGCCGTCCTCGAGGTCGGGGGCGACGACAAGGTCATGGCCAACTGGCTCCCCATGGCCCTCGCTGGCGAGCCACGCACCTAGGTGCTCAACCTCCTTGGATACATGGTGGCATCCTGGGAGGAACTCCGTGACCTCTTCACCGCGCGCTACGCGGCACCGGTGCACCACGCGGTCGTGGCCCTGCTTGGCGGCTCTCAAGCGCCGCCTTCGGATCGCCACATCAAGCCGTTCCTCCGCCAGATTGTTGCTGCTTCTGATGAGGACATGGCTACCACAGTTACACCCATATCCCCTGCTGTTTTACCTTTTCGAACAATTGCTAGAGATCGCATATGCCAGTTAAATTACCAGGTACTTTCATTTCTTGGTAATGTTTCTAGTGTTCATGACAATATGATGCTGCCTAACTTAGATACATTGGAGTTGCTTGCAATTGAAGGGCCTAGCACACACAAGAAGGATGAACATTGGAGCATGAGCAAGTACGGAGATGAAGATGCGTGCGATGAGAACAAGAACGAAGGTTCTAGTGGAGATTTCCAGACTTTGAAGCCACCATGATGACATACGAGAAGATGGACAAAATATACAAGATGGCCTTTCATAAATTTCGTCCATAGCTTATTATTGGTGTTGCGCCACCTTATTTTGGGCCAGGCCCAAGTAATCTATTTTTAGAGTCCGTTTTGTAGGGGAGACGACTTAGGAGGTGTTTTAGTCCCACCTTACCAAGGGTGGACGAAATCCCATCTCTTTTCCTTATAAATATAGCCCTTAAGGCATCGCTTAGAGTTGGGTTTTATTTAGTTTAAAGTTAGCCATTGCTGTAACTTCGTGTACTTCGTTTGTGTCCAACGACCAGACCAAGACCTCTTATGAAACCCCACTTTTATCATTACTTCATCCATATTCGCAATACTCAGATTGCTTAATCATATTCTTGCTTGTTCTTCGATTGCTTGCAGGAATAGACCTTCGTGGTCAGGTTGATCGTGCTCTGGCGTGGTCAATAACCCCTTGGAGTTGGTTTAGCGATTGCTAAGGCGCAAGGTCGTTGCACGTTTCTAGTCAGATCGTCAAAGTCGTCTCCACCAAATCGATAGTTATCATCTCATCGAAAGATCAGACACCCTAGCCTCTATAAAGTGGTATCAGTTTTCAGGTTGCTCGGTGAGATTTCTAATTTTTCATAGTCTAGATTGCATATGTTCTTCATACCTAGAGTCCAAGAAAAAGCCACCAAAAAAAAGTTAGATTAGCTCATCCGTGTCCTAGACAGTCTGATCCTTTTCGCCATTACCACTTTGTTTTTGCATTGTTGAATTTTCAGTTGCATCGTGTGTCGAGTTACTTGTCTTTAGCGTGTAGTCTTTTAGAGTTTCGAGTTCTAGTCACGCTTAGTTCACAATGCATCTGCTTGCTTTGTTCGCGTCCACCTCCACCTGTCATCTTCCCCCACCATTCGTTCGCTGCAATTATCATCACAATCGCCTCAATTTGTTTCATCCTCCCCGGTCGCGTCCAGAGAAAAAAAATTGTTACGGGTATTTGGTGCCTTCTTACCGACGATCTGTGCATTAGTTGTTTTGGAAGTGTTGGATTCTAGAGTTCGGCTTGGAAAGATTGGATCAGCCAAGATAAAAGGAGCATATTGGGCGTTGTGTGCTTTGGCAAGTTTGGAAACAGACAAAGAGAAGGAAAGTTGGCAAAGGCAGGTGCGGTGATTGGTTTCCATCCACGTGCAAGTACTTGGAAAGTAAGGAGAGAGAGAGAAATTAGAGAGGAAAAAAGGGGACGTGGTGGTATTCATTTGGAAAGCCTAGATTAGGCCAAGAATAAAATGATCGATATTTGCTTTGCTTTGGGCTGATCTGCCGTGGGATCGAAGGAACATTTGATTGAAAAGAAGAGGTCGGTTGTGTGTTTGGAAAGAAAAAAAAACAGATCTGACCGAATCCTCCTGGGTTGGTAACTTCGGACAAAAAAGAGAATGAGCGGAATTAAAGGGCAGGTTTGGTGCGGCGAAATAGAAAGAGAGAGAATTTGGCAGGAGAGATAGCGGGCAAGTGCAAATTGTGAGATAGTAAATAACGCCAAAATCTGCTGATATAAGGAAAGTTTGGATAGACCGGATTGACGGAGATTTTTTTGACTGATTAGCCACAATATTTGGCATAAGAGAAAAAAAACAAAGCAAAGGAATCATGTACAATCAGGAAACATTGGGACTTTGTCCATATCTTGGTGCGCCTCTTGTGTTTTTCTTGGAAAGCTCAATCCGTTGTTATTCTTGGGCTGTTTTGAAACAGATTTTGGTTGACTTGGCCCCAGCGTGATTCTTGGTAGGAAAACGAAAAGGAAAGGACCGACGGTTGTTGGGATTTTTTATTTGGATATAATCAATTTTGGGAGAGAGAATTGGAAAGAAAAAAAGGCAGGTTTTGTGCTGATCCGAACTAAAAAAAGGTGAGTTCTTTGGAAACACCGGATTAGTGGTTTTGAGAATCAAATCTGTGGAGATTACTTGAAAAAAAATTGAAGCGTAGAATTTGGGAGTAGTACTCCACGTCAACCCCTTGGAACCATTTAAAAAAAGGGGCCTTTTTTAAGAAAAGAGAGCAGATTCGTTTGGGAGAAGTGGAGCTAAAACAAACTGTTATGTTTGAAGTCCTAGGAATTCACGTTTAAGGAACGTGAGGAGGAAAAAAAAGGCAGGATTTGGTTCAATTTCTTTTTTTCGAGGGTACGCAAATTGCGTACCTTAGCTTTATAAAAGAAGAGAAATGAGACATACAACAACGTCCACCACTCGCTGCGAACAACGAAGGCGACCCACTCCACACCCGGATCATACAAGGACAACCAAATACACACAACACGACAACACAACTACGACACAAAAAGCCTGCCCTACACCGAACCCCTTGCCGCGTCTCGGCCGACGCTGAAGACCTCCGAAGAACAGCAACTCCAGGTTCCTTCGATAAGTCGGCGACTACCGTACATGGCGTCGAAGGGGAAAGATCTGGGCAACGGTGAACACCGGAGGAGCGCATCATGGGACCTCGAGTCTCCGAGCACAATGCTCCCAACAGAGTAACAACCTCAAGGACGTTGCCATCATGCCGATTCTACGAATCAAGGCTTTCGCCCCGGAGACAGCTGCCGATACAAGGTCGCGAGGAAGATGGCGTTGCACTCGGCGAAGCCTCCAGGAAGGTGAATGACACCCGTAGGTGCCATCAACGCCGGTCCGGCCACAACCGAACAAGATTTTCATCCGTAGCACCGCACACCTCCACGTCTCCGAGATCCCGGCCAGTCCCGATCAGATGCCTCACACCGCCGTCACCGCAACAACTTGCCATCGAAGCCCCCCTCACTGCGAGGGAACACGCCTAAAGCCATCACCTTCAACCTCGACTAGGAACCGCAGGAACCACCGAGCGGTGCACAGCCAGATCCGCCACGGTGGCCTTCACCCGTGCCAGGGACTGCCACCAGAATGAATCCGACCCGCACCTTCGACCACACTCCGGCATCCACACCGCCGAGGCATCGCCGCACGCCTCACACGTCAGCAGCCGAACGCCCGCTGCCCGCCAAGGCCCTTCCTGGCCAGGCCTCGCAGCGCCACTGCCGCCATGGCTGCGCTCACACCGCCCCCACCGCCAGAGTCGATGTACCACCAACATCCTCCATCCTGCTACGCCCCACGCAAGGTTTCGGGGACAACCGCCGCACACCCTGCCGTGAGCACCCCAAGGACGCCTGCCAGCTCCGGCGCACACCAGATCCGGGGCGAGATCCCCGGACCTGCGCCGCCATTCTGCACCACCGACCCGCCCCAAACCAACCACCACCGGGGGCGAGTCGCCGCGGCACCACCAGCCCCAGCACCACCTGCTCCCGAAGGACCGACCACAGCCCGCCGCCACAACAGATCCCCCGAGCAGCGCCTAACTCCAGCCGAAGCGCCGTCTGCGTGTCGCCAGATCCGCCGGACCACGCCAGACCGCGCCATCCCGAGCCGCGCCCGCCTCCAACCGCACCGTCCGACCACGCCGACAGGCCAAACGCCGCCGACATTTACGACCGAGAGGAAGGCATCCTGCGTCACGGAGAGCCTCGAGGAGGGATTCGCCGCTGCCGACGCGCGCACGGGCTTTGCCCGGCGGCGTTCGCTGGCGGCGGCGAGGGAGGGGAGGGGAAGGTGGGGGGTGGCGGCGGCGGGGATTAGGGATCCGCCCGGGCCGCCCGCGGGAGAACGGCACGGGGGCACGGGGCTGTTCTTCCCGTAATAGTAATATAAGACGTTTTTTGACATTTGGTTCAATTTCCAAAGAGCATCATTGTTGTTGAGCTTTCCTTGTTTGTTGATTGCAGATTCTAATAGGCACGTTTGGACTTTGGAGAAAGAAAAAAATTAGCGGTGCTTTGTTGTGCTATAAACAAGTACGCTATAGTTACATTGGAGTGAAAAAAAAGTGGAAGGGGGCTTGTACCATAGTGTGGTGTTGGGAACATCTTGTGAATTCGTCTGTGTCTTAGGCTCGCATCTCTAGCACAGTCTAGCCTAGGGCCAACACTCGACCACTTTGAACGAATTTTTAGCTTGCATTAATTAACGTGGTTGTAGCATTTTTTTCACATATATAAAGCCAACCCAGCTCCACATATTTCTACACCATGTATCCATACGTTCACCTAGCAATCGCTTTACCCAACTTTTGGAGTTACTTGACACCGTTGGTTGCCGATCACCGCCTGCTACATGGTAAGAGCTTGTAAGACATTGATTTTTGCTTTACTGTGAGCGTTTTACCACCACATCCTAGTAGTTATAGGAACATTATTTTTGGATTTTGTTTCTTGTTTCTACTAATCATGACAGGATCTAGAGTCAATTAATGGGCTTTGTCGATCACGGGAGACGTGCCACCACCTATGCAAATTCTACAACGGTCACGAGAGGTGCACAAACATCCAAATGCACATGATCAGGTTAATGTTTCTATACCACCATTTAATGGTCGTTTTAGACCTGCTTTATATATTGAATGGGAGTTCGACATAAATAATATATTTTCTTCCCATAATTTTGATGAACGTAAAAAAGTAAAGGTTGCGGTTGGTTCTTTCACTGGTTATGCTTTAGTTTGGTGGAGTGAATATTGTCGGTTACACCCTAATGATATACCTTCTACTTGGGATGATTTGAAACTTGCCATGCGACATACATCCGTTTCCGCCTATTATACTCGTGACATGATTAAAAAGTTGCAACATTTAAAACAAGGTAGTGACACCGTAACAAAATATTATGATGCTTTACAAACTACCTTGTTGCATTCCTCTTTAGAAGAAAGTGAAGAAGATTTTATGGATAGATTTTGGGGAGGTTTAAACCGTGATATTCAGGAGATACTAATTCATGAAGAGTGTTATCCTATGGATCATTTGTTTCGTCTTGCTTGTAAAGCTGAACAGGAAATAAAACGACGTGTTGCCCTCAAAGAGAACAAGCACAAGGTGCACATTTCAAGAGATGATACGGTTGTTCTTTCAACTACTAGGCGTGCTATGACAATCACATCCGTTGTTGCTTCACCTCCACCATGTGACACAACACCATCGATAGTGCCTACATCTGAGTTGATCATAAGAGGTAATGACAAAGGTACTGATCTCCCACCTCCACATGAGTATGATGAATGCCTTGTCAATTTCAATGAACCATACGCTGAGCTACCCACTAATATGATCACGCCAGCTATTTTAGAAGACTATGTTCATGATTTGAGTTTGCCATGTGATCAAACAATTTTGAGTGAACCCATTGAATTAACTATTGATGCGAAAGAACCATGTGAATCAGGGAATAAATCAGATTTGGATCAAATATGTTTGAAAATAGTTGTGCCAATGTTTAATCATTTTGATATGACCTCTAATCTTGATGATGGTTCATCAAGGTTGGGATGGTCTAATGATGAGCATTGCCAATCTTTTGGTACGATTAAGAGCTTCACTTATATGTGCAAACTGAGTTGCAATATTTTCATGCATTTGACTTCTTGTGATAATATATTGGTCTTATATTTCACGATTTTAGAAGGGTGCTCTTGTATAACTGTCTCACATGTGCCACAACTGAGATCAGTCAAAATGGATGACATATACATATACAACGTGTACACCTTGTCTCTTTTGTTAGCCACATTTCAGGTTAAGCAACGCCGAGGACGACTTTGTTTTCAAGAAGGGGAGGATGATGAGGACATGGCTACCACAGTTACACCCATACCCCCTGCTGTTTTACCTCTTGGAACAATTGCTAGAGATTGCATATGCCGGTTAAATTACCAGGTACTTCTGTTTCTTGGTAATGTTTCTAGTGTTCATGAGAATATGATGCTGCCTAACTTAGATACATTTGTGCTGCTTGCAATTGAAGGGCCTAGCACACACAAGAAGGATGAACATTGGGGCATGAGCAAGTACGGAGATGAAGATGCGTGCGAAGAGAACAAGAACGAAGGTTCTAGTGGAGATTTCTGGACTTTGAAGCCACCATGATGACATAAGAGAAGATGGACAAAATATACAAGATGGCCTTTCATAAATTTCGTCCATAGCTTATTATTGGTGTTGCACCACCTTATTTTGGGCCAGGCCCAAGTAATCTATTTTTAGAGTCTGTTTTGTAGGGGAAACGACTTAGGAGGTGTTTTAGTCCCACCATGCCAAGGGTGGACCAAATACCATCTCTATTCCCTATAAATATAGCCCTTAAGGCATCGCTTAGACTTGGGTTTTATTTAGTTTAAAGTTAGCCATTGCTGCAACTCCATGTACTTCGTATCTGTCCAACGACCAGACCAAGACCGCTTATGAAACCCCACTTTTATCATTACTTCATCCATATTCACAATATTCAGATTGCTTAATCATATTCTTGCTTGTTCTTCGATTGCTTGCAGGAATAGACCTTCGTGGTCAGGTTGATCGTGCTCCGGCGTGGTCAATAACCCCTTGGAGTTGGTTTAGCGATTGCTAAGGCGCAACGTCGTTGCACGTTTGTAGTCGGATCGTCAAAGTCGTCTCCACCAAATCGATAGTTATCATCTCATCGAAAGATCAGACACCCTCGCCTCTATCAACTTCCAAGCGCTCGGGGGCTCCACCGGGTTGGGCTGCGCCCGAGGCCGACCTCACCTTCAGCTTAGAGGACCACCCCGTCACCACCGCCGGCTCGGGCATGCTTCCGATGCTCTGCACGCCCACCATCTGCAACATGGCCGTCACCAAGACCCTCATCGATGGCGGTGCCGGCCTCAACTTGCTTTTTGTGGAGGCCTTCAGCCTTCTTCACGTGCCGCTTGAGCGGCTCAGCCTCAGCAAGCCTTTCTCAGGAGTCGATGGCAGCACCGCCCACTCCCTGGGGCAGATCCTCCTCCCCGTCACCTTCGGCACGCGCGAGAACTACCGCACCGAGCTGGTCGACTTCGACATTGCCCGCATTGGCCTCCCGTACAACGCCATTCTCGGGTACCCAGCTCTGGCCCAGTTCATGGCGGCGACTCATCCGGCCTACAACCTCATGAAGATGGCTGGAAGGAAAGGCGTCCTCACTATCAGGGGGGACGCCAAGGAGGCCCTGGCGGCTCTCAAGATCGCCCTCGAGACCGCTGCGGCGGCGCAGCCTGCTGACGCGGGCACCTCCGAGCCCAAGGGAGCCGTACCGACCAAGAAGAAGCAGTTGTTCACACAAGACAAGGCGGGAACCAAGCAGGTGCCAGTCAACGAGGACGGGTCCTCAGGAGCCACCTTTACCATAGGTGCCGGCCTCGACCCAAGCCAAGAGGAAGCATTGGTGCAGTTCCTGCGCACAGACAAGGATATATTCGCATGGGAGCCCAATCGGCTAGTGGGAGTCTCGAGAGAGGTGATTCAACATCATTTAAAGGTATGCCCCAATGTGCGCCCTGTGAAGTAGCGGGCGAGATGGCAGTCCATGGAGAAGCAGACTTTCATCATCCAAGAGACCCACAAGTTGGAGGCGGCGGGTGCTATTCGCGAGGTTCGGTACCCTGAATGGCTGGCGAACCCCGTCGTAGTGCCGAAGAAAGGCAGGAAGGAGCGAATGAGCGTCGACTTCACCAACCTCAACAAGGCCTGCCCCCAAGGTCCGTTTCCGCTCCCACGTATCAATCAGATCATCGACTCCACCGCCGAGTGCGACCTGGTGTGCTTCCTGGATGCGTTCTCAGGGTATCACTAGATCAAGATGGCGGTAGAAGATGTAGAGAAGACAACCTTCCTGACCCCGTGTGGGGTGTACTGCTACACCTGCATGCCTTTCAGACTGCCCAATGCAGGCGCGAACTTTCAGCGGCTGATGCACATCGCCTTGGGGCGGCAGCTCGGGAGAAACACGGAGGCCTACGTCGACAACATTGTGGTGAAGTCTCGGGAGCTAAGGACCTTGATTCAAGACTTGGAAGAGACCTTCGCGAGCTTGCGCTAGGTGAACTTGCGGCTTAACCCGGAGAAGTGCGTGTTTGGTGTCCCTTCCGGCAAGCTGTTGGGCTTCCTCGTGTCCCACAGAGGGATCGAGGAGAACCCAGAGAAGATCAAGGCCTTTGAGGACATGAACCCACCACAGACCCTTAAGGAAATGCAGAAGCTGGCTGGTTGGGTAACTGCGTTGGGACGCTTCATCTCCAAGCTAGGAGAGCGCACCCTACCCTTCTTCAAGCTGATGAAGAAGAAAGGCCCATTCGAGTGGACCCCAGAGGCCGACCGAGCTTTTCAAGACCTCAAGAAATACCTGACCAGCCCACCGGTGATGGTGGCGCCATGAACTCTCAACCCCCTAGTGCTCTACCTTGCTGCTACCCCGTAGTCTGCCAACGCAGTGCTGGTGGCGGTTCGGGAGGAGCACCAAGGCAAGGGCGCGCTGTGCCAAGCTGCAGCTGAAATGATGCAAGATCAGGAAGGCGCCGCGAGAGCCTTAGTGGCATCAACAAAAGACCAAGCTCGGCAGGACGATGTCACCAAGATTCCCGCAAGCGATCAGGCGTCAGGAGTCCCACCACCTCAGGAGACGTCCCAACTTCCGCAAGACACCATCCCTCGTCGAACACCCAGTGTATTTTGTCAGCACAGTGTTGCGGGACGTGTGGGCGCGATATCCCATGCCTTAGAAGCTCCTGCTCGCGCTCTTGGTGGCCTCGCGCAAGCTGCGGCACTACTTCCAGGGCCACCCCATCAAGGTCGTCTCGGCCTACCCGTTGGAGAGGGTGCTCATGAGCCCCAACTCTGCTGGAAGGGTCGCCGAGTGGAACATCGAGCTGCAATCATTCAAGTTGGAGTTTAGCACTACCAGCGTCATCAAGGGAGCTGCGCTCGCTGATTTTGTGGCAGAGTGGACGGACGCCCCGACACTTGAAGTAGGCGAAGACCGGTCCACCCCACCAGGAAGTGAAGCGCCAGACGGTTGGGTCATGTACTTCGATGGTGCCTTCGCGCATCAAGGCACGGGGGTTGGAGCGGTACTCATCTCGCCCACTCACGACAAGCTCTACTACGCAGTGCAGCTCTGCTTTCAGCAGGGCGAGAAGGTCTCCAAAAACATCGCAGAATATGAAGGGCTCATAGCCGGCTTGAAGGCCGCCGCAGCTCTGGGGGTGAAGCTCCTCACCGTTAGGGGCGACTCACAGCTCCTCGTCAATTTCTCCAACAAAGTGTACGAGCCAAAGGACGAGCACATGGAGGCATACCTCGTGAAAGTGCGTTAGATGGAATAGCAGTTCCTGGGCCTGGAGTTGCAGCATGTGCCCTGTGGCATTAACAAGGAAGCCAACGACATCGCCAGGAGGGCGTCCAAGCGGCAGCCCCAAGAGCCCGGCGTCTTCGAGGAGCGGCTCTTCAAGCCGTCAGCAACGCCACCACTTTCAAGCACAACTCAGCCTCGGGAGGAGACACCGCCACCAAGCCAACGGGCGAGACACCGTTCTTCCTTGTCTACGGAGCCAAAGCGGTCCTTCCTCACGTGGTCAAGAATCGCTCCGCACGGGTCCTGGCGTTTGATGAAATGCAGCAGGACGCCACGCGGGGGATGGACCTCGTGCTTGGGGAGGAACGTCGTCGCAAAGCCGCACTAAGGGGGCTAAGGTACCAACAGGCGCTGGGGCAATATCACTGTCGCAACATCTGCTCCAGGACGTTCGAGGCGGGCGACCTCGTCCTGAGGCGGGTCCTCTCCAGGGAAGGGCTGCACAAGCTCTCATCTATGTGGGAGGGCCCATTCAGGGTCGTCCACGTCTCCAGGCCTGGCGCCACGCGCCTGGAGTCGCAGGATGGGGTACCCATCCAGAACGCCTGGAACATCCAACACCTCCGGAAGTTCTACCCATGAAGCAAGGCCCAGTGCCTATGAAGAAAGGCCTAGTGCCTGTGAAGCAAGGCCCAGTGCCTGTGAAGAAAGGCCCAGTGCCTGTGAAGAATGCCCGGTGCCAGTGAAGAATCACCACCCGTGACACTCCCACGTAATAATGAGTGGGGATGTACATGCCGCGGAGTCCCAGGAGTGCCACCCTCGGGCCTCGGGGGCTCCCTCCCACGCCTAGTGGCAGCACTTAGCTCCGCGCTGGTGAGAAGACTGAAGACTAGATTAGGTGTCGGACGTGGCTTTTCATTTGCTTTCCGTAGTTGGCTCGCCTTCTCTTAATCGAAGTTTGCTTCTGGTGTTCCTTGCCGATTTGGTTCCTTCGCCTTTTTCCGCCTTTTCCGACTCTGGTTCGCTTGTGTTCTCTCTCTCGCATACCTCACGAGGGGGGCTAGGCAAGTGCCCTCGCGAGCATTTTTGTTTCTCTCTGCCTTCTCGCGAGCCACCCTCGTTCGAGCTCGCAAGCTGGCGCATCTCTCCTAATCCGTGCCCCTCGGGTACCGCGATATAAAGCGCCGGGTCAAGGGTTGGGTGAACGACAAATCTCCTAGGAAGCGTCCTAACGAATTTTTTGCAGTTCTTGAGCAATCACAGACCACTAGGTCAAGACGGGCACGAGGAAACAAATGCCTCGTAAAGAGGAGGCCGCCCCGAATGCACCAAGCTAAGTTATCTCAGCACAAAATAACAACACAACACGGAAACAACAAGCGTATCATAATGATTGAGAAGTCATGGTTCGATACACGCCCCTCCGGGCCCATACTGGTTTCATTCAGGTGCAAGAAGGAAAAGAGGAACAAAAAAAAGCGGCGCTCGCCCCTGCAACAGTCCTCGGAAGCAGGCCCTCGGTGACGTCCCGAGCTTAGTCGGACCCCTCCTCGCGCTTCACGGATGCGCGGCGACGAGACGACCCGCTACCACCTTCAAAGCGAGCGCGGCAGCGTGGCGGCAGGTCGTAGCCGCCACTATTGGAACTGTCGCCAAGAGAGGAGCCACCATAGCCAGACGAGGCGCGGCCGGCGGGTCAGCCCTCCTCCTCGTACCGACCATCACCAAGGCCGAGCACCTCCTCGCCACCATTCACCTCTGGGCAACATCCAGCACGACAACCTTCTTCCTAGAACACCCTCACGTAGAGAGTCGCGTCACTGTCAAACTTGAAGTGGAGGGTGCACCGCCTGCCCATGCCACGTGCGCGGGCAAACTTCTGCCAACCGCGGGCCAGAGCTATGTTTCCCGCGACGAAGACCTCAAACGCAACCCAAGAAGCCCGGCTGCAGCAACCGTCTGCCTGCAGCCAGAGCCCGCCTAGACCAGAGGCTGACAGCTCGTCGGCAAAGAAGCGAGGAAGTTGGAGCCAGCTGCCGGCCGGATTCTCCGACCAGACAACGAACTCCGGCAGCACCTCTGACGCGTGGAACCACGGCCGGGGAGGCCACGCAACCACAATGCATCCCCTTTCATCAACGGGGATGTCGTGACCAGAGTGACTCCTGTCAAGCGCAGCGGCGCCACGCCGGGAGCCGGGGGTCACGGCGGGGGTCACAGCTTGCTTGTGGGGACGACCACGTCCGTGCTTGGGTGTCGGGGAGCCGGGCCCCTCCCGAGTGGCCTTACCCTTCTCCGCGGCGGAGAACCTCTTCGACGGCGCCATTGCTACTAAGGAGAGGACCAAGGGGGAGGAAGGAGGCAAACCGTGAAGAGATGGGCGATGGGGGCTCTGCCCCCTCCCCATTTATAGTGGAAGAAGGCCAACCGGCGCCTCCCACGATCACATGTAATGATGGCTTTCCTTGCATGTCACAGGGACTTGTCAAGTCGAGAAGTTGCCGAGGAAGCGTAGGGAAGCGGAGACGCCCACGTCCAATCAACAGCCACACGTCGACCAAGGCCGCAGGCTTTTGGGGCCGGCGGCGCTCCGCGCTTGACCTTTGGCTTCGCCTCGAAGCCAAGCCCGAGCGCGCCTTGGGCCCGGGGGCTACTGTCGGTGTTCTGGGAACGGGGGTCCCCAGACTTGCGTGGCTGTGGCCCGCGGCATGGCTGAGCTAGCGGGCCTGTATGGCCCATCTTCGTCAACAAGGCATTCAAGACCCTCGTGAGGGGCCAAGCCTCTCGAGGCGGACGACGCAAGACCTCCCCAGGAGCGGCCTCACCAGGCTGCCTCGCGAGGAGCAGAGAAATCAAGGCGGGGCAAACCTCGCGAGGCTCTCGTGACGTGAGCCATGACGATCAAGACCAGGCGGGCGCCAGGTGGGCGCCAGCGTGCGCAACGTCCTTGTTTCCTATTTGGTGCCAAGGACGCAAGCGCAGGCGCAGAGTACCGAGGCATCAAGCAAAGGTTTCCATATCAGTGCAACGAGACCAAGACCAGTAGGACGACAGGACGGAGGTCAGCATGGAGCCCAAGACGGCGTCACCACCAGAGCCTTTCACAGGCAAAGACCGCTTTTGTCAGGATAAGTTATACTAGCTGTCCCCTTTCAAATTGGCCGTCGTTGGCTCCCTTCCCGCTCAATATTTGGGGAGAGGACCAGGGCCTATATAAGTAGAACTAGCCACCACAGTAGAGGCATCTCAAAAACAGCTCATTGAGAGGCATCTCACCTGCACAAGTTCACCAAGCACAAGAACACCTCAATCTCAGGAGGCTGTTCTTCCCTTTGTAATGTTCATCATCAGCCCAAGAGGCAATCCACCATCACCACATTGGAGTAGGGTATTACACCACAACGGTGGCCCGGACCAGTATAAATCTTGTGTCTTTGTGTTGTGAGTTCGTTGAGTTCGTCCGCGAGATCTTAGTGAGCTAGGGCGTAGATCGGTAGGGAGGAAATCTCCGCGCGCACCCCAGTGTTCGAACCTTGAGGGTTTTGCCGGAACCCGTGATCCGACAAACACAAGTCTGTTTCCTTCGTTTTGCGGTACACCACACCCCTCCCGATCAATAGGACCCTGTTTTGACCGTAGGAGGTCCAAGAGAAGTCCGTTTCCTCCGTTTTGTGGTACGCCAGACCCCTCCCGATGAATAGGATCCCGTTTCGACCGTGGCCGGTCGAACATAAGGCCATTTCCTCCGTTCTGCAGTACGCCAGGCCTCTTTTCGATCGGCTGTTCCGTCCAAGCTGGTTGGCTCCCGATGAACATGACAACACAGTTTCTCCGTTCTGACCCAGCCATTTACATGAGCCCTGGCCGTACGTATGCGCGAGTAGGCGTTCGAGACCCCGCCCGTATGTACGTACGTGGCCATATTTACTTTCCTGCACCCTGGCTGTACGTACGTGTACACGATATTACCGGGACTACGTGACATGCTACGTGCGCGCCTCTACTACGACACGTGCCCTTTCTTACTCGGCCACGGTTCATCGTTGTAGCCTGCAGACAGACCGATCGACCAGTATGTATGTACACGTTCGCGACCAGAATGACAATGCTGCGTATGCTTCGACCAGGTGGGTCCCGACTGTCAGGCACTTCCTTGCATGCGAAGATGTAGCTAGTGGGTCCCAGCAGTCAGGGGGAAACATTTTTTTTCTGAAATACGGTGGCCCGTCCGGTGGGTCCATACTGTTAGGTGGAGGAATCATTATTTTCCGCATAATAAGGAGGCACTTCCTTGCTGCGGCCGTGGACCCAGCTGTCAGCCTCTCCATGTACAGTACTCTTTTGATGGAAGTTGTTCCTTGACCACGCCGCGCCGAGAGCACCAAGGCGGTGGACGACAACGAGGCCTAGGAAGGGGACGACGCGGATGCCCACACGAAGAGGAGTACGAGGGTTCATTGGTTCGGCTGCGGTGTGAGGCTGCCGTCACCGCAGGGCCTGGCCAGCGGTGGGAATAGTAGGGGGCGGTGAGGCCTCTGCGGCAGCACAGCCGGCCATGAGAGGCAGGAGCACGCGGCACGACCGGCGCTGGTTTGGGCGGCTGGAGCAAGAAGACCAGAGGTTGAAGAAGCACTACGACCATTGGATGGACATCATATGGTCACTGGAGCTAGAATCGTTCATATTGACTAAGGTGACAAAGCCCTCCGTCCCCGTCAACTTAGTAGGCCCACCAGTCAGCCTCCCACTATGGTGGGTCCCAGCTAGCAGGGGGACTATTCATTTTGTTGTGCATAATAAGGAGGCACTTCCTTGTGTGCGAAGATATAGCTGGTGGGTCCGAGCTGTCAGCAGGGGGAATTTTTTTTCATGAAATACAGAGGCCCTTCCGGTGGGTCCCAGCTGTCAGGTGGAGGAATCATTATTTTGCGCGTAATAAGGAGGCATTTCCTTGTGTGCGACCATGGACCCAGCTGTCAGCCTCTCCATGTACCGTCCACTTCCGATGGATGTCGTTCGTTGACCACGCCGCGCTGAGAGCACCAGGGCGGTGGTCGACGGCGAGGCCTAGGAAGGGAACGACACGGAGATGGGGAAGACGCAACAGTGGATGCCCATGCTGAGGGGAGTACGAGCGCTGACTGGTCGGCTGCGGGGTGAGGCTGACATCGCCGGAAAATAACAGGATGTGTGGGTGGGTAGAGGGATGCCCTGGCGGCAGCACGGCCGACCACGGGAGGAGGGAGCAGGAAGTCTCGCCGGCGCTGGTTTGGGCGGCTGGAGCAGGAAGATCAGAGATTGAAGAAGCATGGCGACCGTTGGATGGACATCCAACAATCACTGCTCTGTGTTGACTAAGTTGACAAAGCCTTGCATACGCGTCAAATTTTTTTAGGACAGCGTCATCATCAACCTAGTAGGCCCAGAAGTCAGCCTCCAAATCTGTGGAAAACAGCATACAACCCATTAGCCATTATTTTCAATAATTTAGAGCCCATTTGCTAATTCTTAAGGATATTTTGAAGCCCATATTCTTTTCATTAGCATTACAGACCATATATTCTGGGCACTAGTAAAAAATTCAACAAAATTTTTCATATTCCGGTGGGGTCCAAACTCTTTTAATCATGAAATTTCAAGTGACGCTAAAAATAATTTGAAAAAAAATATATGAAAATAAAATTTAAAAAAATTCTCCGAAAATAAATGAATGAAATTTAAAATATTTACTAGCAAGATGCCCATGCGTTGCACGGAACATGAAGATGCATTTGTATGAGTAGTTTATCTTGTGGGAGAAAAGGATGAACGAGGGAAGGCCGTCTCTGGAAATTTGAAGAGGAGTGCGGGTAAATTGTCATAGTTTCCTTCCTATCCGTTAGATATTGATCGGACGGCCTATATTGCAGGATGGCAGGCACACCATCATCACCAACTCTGCTTTTTATAAGAGTAGATAAATCAATAAAAAACAATATTTTAATGTAATTGCCGGTTGGCTTTGGTTTAAAAATTTACAGCCCATTTCTTACAACTTATAGACCATTTTCCGGGGAAGCCCATTTATAACTACTTACATCCCTCCTCGTCTTGAAAGATTTGTGGCCCAACAGGGCTGAGAAAAGCAAGTAGGCCTCGGTTGGGTATTCTCCAAAAAAAAGAACTAGGCTAGCCATTTTCAAAAATAAAAATGATATCAACTGGGCTCATCATGTGCTTAAATAAAAGCGTAAGCGTGAGCTAGACGGGCCATAGCCCCCGCACAGTGGAGCTCCACCTCTAAAACTAAAAAACAACTGGTCGAGCTGCTACGTCCCTAGTGTTATCCACTCGTTGTGTAATGTTCTCATTTATTGACTACGTTGACAATGGTGTGGGACCTAGTTGTCAAATCATTAGGAGGAATAATTTTTGTTAGCTTGTAGGAGTAATAATGAGGCACCTGCTTGCGTAGTGCATTGACCCTGGTGGGTCCCTACTATCAGCCTCTCCACGTACAGTCATCTCCTGATTCCTCTCGGTTGTTGACCATGTTGACAAAGCCAGACGGCGGCGGGCACAACAAGCGGACCAAGGCGGAGAACGACGACGAGGCATCGGACGGGAACGAACCGGAGCAATGGAAGGTGCGGCAGTTAAGTGGCAGGCGGAGGGGAGTACGAGGGCAACAACATGTAACTGAAGCTTACAAAGAGTACAAAAAGCCCAAGGGTTAATTGTTCATCAAATTTAGACAAGACCCAGATTGAACATGGCAATAACATCTAACCCAAACACTCTTTTTCGCAGTTACAAATAAATGTATCAGTCTGATCCATAAAATCAACATCTTGTGCAAAAAAATTTATTGGAGGATGACTACAAGTTGTTGTAAATAGAAGCCGAGCACATTCAGAAGCCCATTTGTCCACCTGAAACTTCTATTTTTGCTGTTAAGCATGTCCGTCCATGAGAAATCTCTTCATGAAAAACTTAAGCCTCATGGACAATAGTAACCTCGCATTCAACAGGAAGAATGTGACAAAGCTTCTATTTGCCTGGTTGGATGCATATCCATCCATCGTTATTGTCCTCAAACGTATGTCATGAGAACTGAGAAAATCCTGGTGCTTGTTACGCCACTGATTGGTTATATGTTTTGCTCCATGTGGTTGTGCCTAAGTAGACATGAAGATTCAAAACAGATAAGGTCTGAAAAAAGAGTATGTCGAAAGAGCAACAACTGAACGGTTAATTCTAGTACAATATATACGGCCTTTCAATGTGCATGAAATCATCACCTTTATATATAAATTCTCCAGAGATCGAAAGCATCGCAGCAAGCCAATAATTATGTTCAGATCAAAACTAAACATTCCGACATATAAGATCTTGACAAAATCCAGCAGCATTGATAGGCTATCCATGGACGAACTCTTCATTGAGCATATAACATAATATTAGTACCCAAAGTGTACTCCAAGATGTTATAAAACTTATGCACACAAATGGAAAATGTAGCTTATGATTACAAATGTGTAGACGATTGTCGGATCACGGGTTCCGGCAAAACCCTTAAGGTTCAAACTCTGGGGTGCGCGCGAAGTTCTACCCCTACCGATCCACATCCTAGCTTGCTAAGATCTCAAGGACGAACTCGACGAACTCGCAACACAAGGGACACAGGGTTTATACTGGTTCAGGCCACCGTTGTGGTATAATACCCTACTCGAGTGTGGTGGTGGTGGATTGCCTCTTGGGCTGATGATGAACAGTTACAAGGGGAAGAACAACCTCCTGAGGTTGAGGTGTTCTTGCGCTCTGTGTGTGGGTGAGGATCGCTCAAGATGAGATGCCCCCTACGGTGGGGGCTACTTCTACTTATATAGGCCCTGATCCTCTTCCCAAATATTGAGCGGGAAGGGAGCCAACAACGGCCGACCAATTTGAAAGGGGACAGCTTGTACAGCTTATCCTGACAAAAGCGGTCTTCGCCTGCAAAAGGCTCTAGTGGTGACGCCGCCTCGGGCTCCATGGTGACCTCCATCTTGCCGTCCTGCTGGTCTTGGTCTTGTTGCACCGATATGGAAACCTTTGCCTGACGCCTCGGTACTCCACGCCTGCGCTCGCTTCCTTAGCACCAAAGGGGAAACAAGGACAATGCGCGCACTGACGCCCTCCTGATCTTGATCGTCATGGCTCACGTCACGAGAACCTCGCGAGGTTTGCCTTGCCTTGATCTCTCCGCCCCTCGCGAGCCAACCTGGTTAGGCCGCTCCTGAGGAGGTCTTGTGTTGTCCGCCTCGCGAGGCTTGGCCCCTCGCGAAGGTCTTGAACGCCTCGTTGATGAAGATGGGCCGTACGGGCCCACGCGCTGAGCCACGCCGTGGGCCGCATGCAGGCAAGTCTGGGGACCCCCATTCCCAGAATGCCGACAGTATCCCCCGGCCGAAGGCGTGCTCGAGCTTGGCTTCGAGGCGAAGCCAAGGGTCAAGTGCGGAGCACCGCGGGCCCTAATAGCCTGTGGCCCTGGTTGACGCATGGCGGTTGATTGGACGTGGGCGTCTCCGCTTCCCCGTGCTGCCTCAGCAACTGCCCGACCTAACAAAAAGGCTGGCGTGGGCAGTGCTTGCCTTCACTGCTCCCTTTCGCCTTGCTCCAGATCCCTTTCTCGCTCCTCGCTGCTGAAACCTCTAGATCTGCTCCAACCTTCCTCCGCATCTGCGACCAATGGCGTCGCGCAAGGTCAAGTCCTCCTTGTCGCCGGCTTGGTAAGAACCAGCTCTCGACGCGCCCAATGTCTCGGAGAAGAACCTCGCCGCCACGCGCTTGCTGACGGCGGGGGAGAGCAACGAGAGGGGGAAGACGGAGCTCTGGGTTGCCTCCGATGTGCCGGAGCCCGAGGGAAGCACCTTCTTCCCCTTCTTCACGAGCAGTATCGTCGTGGGGTTGGTTCCCCCCTTCTCTGACTTCTTCTATGAGGTCCTCGACCACTACAGGCTGCAGGTGCTGCATCTTCATCCCAACTCCATCCTTCTCCTGTCCATCTTTGCCTACTATTGTGAGGCGTATCTGGGTGTGATGCCGTCTGTTGCTCTACTGCGCCACTTCTTCTTCCTCCGTGTCAACGAGGGCCATAACTCCGGGTGCGCCAATTTCATTGTGGCCGGCAAGGCCAACTCGATCTCGAACACTGGGAAGAAGGCCGACAACCTCAGGGCCAAATGGGTCATGATGGGCGCCAAGTGTGTCCACACACGCTTGGCGCTGCTGATGGAGATGCCCCAGTCCGACAAGGGGTGGTCTTGCGCGAAGCTCACTGATGAGCGGGCGTCGTCGGTGTTGGAGCAGATGCAGAACGACCTGAAGCCGGGCAACGCGAAGGCGGCGAAGGTGACAGGGGCCATGCTCCTGAGGGAATTCCTGATGCTGCGCGTCGCTCTTCTTCAGGCGCGTGCGAACCCCTTGTGGAGGCTCGGGGATGAAGAGGACAAGATTCGCCTGAACCCGGAGGCCTTGCCTGACGATGAGCTGTCTGCAGTTTTGCGCCTCTTGGTCGGGGACAACCAAGAGTACCCGCCGAGTGCCTTCGTACCCTTGTTCCGCCGCAAGGACTGGGAGCAGATCGTGGCCGCCAGGCCTACCTTTAACGGGCGCGGACTGGTGCCGCCTGCGCCCTCCGGAGCCTCTGCGGTGCCGAAGCAGGTGGAGCTGTCTTCTGACGAGCCCCGTGGGAAGGAAGAAGAGGGGAAGGACTCGCAGGTGACCCCCGAAGGGATGGGGGAAACCTCACCCTTGAGCAAAGCTGACATTCTCCGCGCCCTGCCAGACGATGCCGAGACAGACGCCTGCAGGAGAAGGGGGAGCTGCCCGTCATCCCGACAAGGGGCAAATAATCACTGGTCTCTCGAGATGGGTCCCCCGCCTTGGCACCGTCTGAAGCTGCTTCCGGTCCCTTTGCTGCGCTGCTTTCTGCTCCCGGAGCCTGTGCGCCCATACCTCAGGATATATCACCCCCTTGAGTGGTTTTAGTGTTCACATGTTAGAGTTTAGGCGGTTTTGATTGTTGACTAGGAATGGACTAATTATTTACACTAATGAAATGGCAACGACACCGTCAGAAGCTGCGGATGTCATCGGAGATGTACCCAATGGACCCCGACCTTCCCTATGAGGAGAGGAGATCATGCGGGTGCCTTTCAAGCTCAAGCGGTTGTCGGGCTACCTCGTCGGCTCGTCGCCCGCCTACCTCTGGTCCTCCTAAAGCCTCTATCATTGTCGCGCAGCTCACTGTGGCGCTCATTTGCAGGTGGACACTACTAGCTAGGTGACATAGTCGAGTTAATCTATCCCTACTTGAAAATCAATTGTGTCCTTGGCCTAAGTTCCACCACTACTAGAAGAAAACTCCTGCAGAGGAGGTCGATGAGAGGCAGCACCATGCTACCTACATTGGTCGTTTGATTCATAGGATAGAATGCTATAAGATTTTTTCCCATGTAATCATGTGTTAATTGGCAATCTAGCATCCACCCAACTTTTTTTCACTTCCTTTGTTTTTCCTGTGTCAAACACTCTGTTTTTTTAGGGGAACACTATGTTAATGCTATGGGATTCAAGTGGACATGCCACTCCAATCCTTAAATTTTCTTTACAAAGAGAGTACTTGCTGCTGCAAGAGCACTGTGTTAATGATGTGCCGTTGCAAGAGCCGCCTATATTAATTAACCATGCTCTAAAAAGGTGGACCAGCTTTGGCTATACTAGTAGTACTAGGTTAGTAGGTTACCTTGCGCTTGGCTCTTCTCCTCTTCCAGAAGTCAAACAATAATGATGGTACTACAGTAGTACTTCTCGCAATCTGACACCAAATGAACTGCTGCATATCCACCACTTGTAAGCAAAAGTTTCTCCTCGTGTTGCGAGCCACCGTGCATGCGTTAGCGAGGGAGCTCGTCGTTTTGCGAGTTGACGGGACACATCAAAGTTATTTAGTACTCTCTCCAAAAAGGGACGACCATGTCCATGGCTACCATCTCGTGCTCCGTCATTGAGTACATGCACTATTCACATGCCATCGAGGAGAAAAAATATTGCACAGTACTAGGTGCCTTATCGAAGTGAACGACTCACTTACGCACTTCTTATCTCCATTTTCTTGCATGACATGTGCACCTTGATGCTAGATGTCCCGCGTGTTGGCAAAAGGGTGAACAAAGCTCACGTAAAAAAAGTGGAAGAACATAGGGCATGTTTGGTTCCCAGCCTAAGTTTGCCACGTCTAACCTTAGTCATGCCACAACATCTTAGACATGTGTTTGGTTCATTGCCACACTTGTGGCTTACCACACTTCTCTAGTTATATGGTTCACATGTCATAAGCTCATTTTTTTGCCAAATCTCGCCACACTTATTATGGCCATAGCCACACTTTTTGTGGCAGCCACACTTTACCTAAAGTTAGTTGTGGCAAAGGGGCTGTTTGGTTCTAGGCCTAGCATTGCCACACTTTGCCACACATTTTTTCCAAGCTTGCCTAAGGTTAGTTCATCAAAATGAGATCCACAAGTTGGCAAGCCTAAGGGAATCTTGCCTTATTTTTTGTGTGTATGCCATGTGGGGTCCAAGTGTGGCTTGACTAAGGTGTGGCTTGAACCAAACACTCACCTAATAGATTCTACATGGTGTGGCCATGAACCAAACATCCTCATAGATTCCCGACGACCGAGAAGGAGCAAGGAACCTCGCAGTAGAGTGTCTGCACTCATATATTTTATATTACTCCATCCGTCCAGGTGAATAAGTCATCTTTGGTTGTGCACTGTGACCAATGAGGGAAAAACAAGAGAACTTAATGTTTATTTGCTAATTAATAGCATTTCATGCAATGAACTAACCACTACATGACGTGTTCCATAGTCCCGAGTCATTGAAAACATGCACGCCCACATCTCGTATTGGTTGATACGTTAAGAAACAAGAAACGAGGCGGGAGTTAATGCACCGTGCCTAAGTGTTTTGCGATTATTTGGTTTTTGTAAAGTGACTTATACACCTAGATGGAGGGAGTACCTTGCTCATGAAAATATTAAATTCTTAGAGCCAACCTAGCCATTCTAAGAGCCAACCTATTATATGAGTATTTTTTATGATGACTCTAAGTGAGGTGGCATCTCCTTATAGCCAACAGCTGGCTACATTAGAGCACTCCGGCAAGGCCTAGAGGTTAATTTGAGAACACGTACCTCGAGGTTAATTTGACAGACATGACTTATAAGTTGACAGAGGTCATATGACCTTTTTTGGAAACATGTCGTAAAGGAACGTGATAGACCTTCTTTCAAGTCAATTAGCATGTGTTCAAAAAATAAAAATTATTATTAAAAAGTAACACAATAGACCTTCGATTAACATGTGTTAAAAAAAACAAAATATGTCAAAAAATACAAAACAAAGACCTCGATATTAACTAGATGGATGGGTCATTGTACAGGTTTAGTATTATAAACCTTTACAGTGACCCGTACCATCTAGTTAATATCAAGTCCACTTCCCATCCGGTCACCCATCTCATAACTACTCCAGCCTCAGCACAGTTAACTTGGGTGTTCTATTAGATGAGCTATCGATAGGGAAGTTGGTCCTTGTTGATATAGGATGCCTCTTTGTATCATTTATGGCGTACCTGGATGACCGTCTGGTGCCTCCCAATAGCCAATGCCATGTCCCCTGCGAATGTAGAAGCTTCCCTCCCTCATCTAGCTGGTTCGCATGTTTTCCCCTATTTTTTGCCGCATGCCCACCTATTGAACCTCCTCGCGCTGGCCAATTCCTCTCCAAACACCTAGGGAGGCGGTTGAACCGAACAAGTATAACTTGTTTCTAGTGGGTACATTGACATGGCATCGAAAGGGTGTGATAGCTCACTCTGGCACAATAATTAACTACCACGTTGGAATACATGAGCATGGGGCCCACTTGTCAGCGTGCTAGATGGAGGAAGGAATGCAAGACAAAATGGAGTGCGGAAGGGTGCGAATCGATTGGCTCACGTGTGATGACCACTGGAGCAATCCACTCAGGTACTATGTTAAAAAATCCGTGCAAACACGTCCAGTTATACTGTGAGTAGGTGACTGTGCGCTTGGCTCTTCGCCTCTTCCGAAAGTCGAACAATGATGATGGTACTATATTAAGCGCACTATCCACTGAATGAACTGCCGCACGTCCGCCGCCTGTTTTAAGCGCACTATCGTAAAGCAAAAGCTTCTTCTCGTCCTGCGAGCCATCGCACGCGCGTGAGCGATGGAAGGGGTCGTACTAGTAGTACTTGTAAGCAAAGCTTCTCCTCGTTTCGGAGTAGACCGGACACATCAAAAGTAGTGCATTAGTCTCCAAAAAGGGTTGACCATGTCCATGGCTGCCATCCCGTGCTCCATCATTCAGTGCGTGCTTCTCGTCGTTCTGCGAGTTGACAGGACACATCAAAGTTAATACGTATTTAGTACTCTCTCCAAAAAGGGCCGACCATGTCCATGGCTACCATCCCGTGCTCCGTCATTGAGTACGTGTACTATTCACGCGCCATTGAGGAGGAAAAATATTGCGTAGTACTAGGTGCCATCGTAGTGCATGACTCACTTACGCACTGCTTATCTCCATTTTCTTGCATGACACGTGCACCTTGATGCTAGATGTCCCGTGTGTTGGCAAAAGGATGAACAAAGCTCATGTCAAAAAGAAGAGTGGAAGAACATAGATTCCCGACTACCGAGAAGGAGCAAGGACCCTTGTGGTGGAGCGTCTGCACTCATAATATTTTAAATTATTCAGCGATATAAAAGCAACCAATCATCTCCACAGTAGACCGGAAGAGTACGAAATACGGCAGCCCAGTGTAGTTACATCATACTGTACATCGCCAACCCACGCTATCACCATATTTCTTGGCCTCGTGCGACACCTAGCTCTAGTAATCCACCAGCCCGTATCACTTCTCACTCCTCGTCTCTCTCAAAGTGCGGCGGGCTGGCGCTTTTGCCGTCTATTGAGGTCGGTTAACTCATCACATGTTAGCGACATGCCAAGAGAATTCTAAAAAATTTATTATACTCTATTGTTATTCCAACAAGAGGAAGCGCATTGATCGACGGACCAAACGAGACAGGCATGCCGTGCTGTGAGTGGGTCCAGTTTCTCGTTTTGAACTTGTTTGGTGTAGTAGTAACACTTGGTTTTGACTATTGATAAGATTTTATATAGGGCCTAATGTATTCTTCGAGGATGCCTTTGACTATAATTTGAAAATTATATCATTTGAAGATCCTTTCACGTTCCGTTTAAAAAAAGATTGTTTCACGTATGAATTTGACTGTATGCTTTGAGCATCTTGCATGTCCTATACTGCTCATGTTTGGATACTCTAACTTAGCTAGAGGTTAGACTAACTCATGACTAACCCTAAACTAACTGTAGCCAAAGAGGTGTTTGGATGACAGGGTTAGGTTGACAATAAATGCACTTGATGGAGAGAGAAAAGTGATTTTTCAGTGGGCCCAATGAGAACTATCTCTAATTAGCACCTCTTGGGTGGGATAGTTTTTTTTGGTGGGTTCGGTGCAACTTGCTCCAATTTAACCCTCATGCTTGGATACTTTAGGGCTATTTGAGCCCCAACTAGCTCAAACTAACTCTAACCCATGGATCCAAACAGGGCCAAAGTTAGTCTCAGAAAACGCATTAAGCCCTATATACATGGACAGACGGAGTACATGATACTAGCAAACGCTCACCATTAGTAGTAGTTCATTGGTTGGTTTCGGTTTTTGATTCAGTTGCTGTGCTGCTATCGTCCAATATTCGCGTGTGGTAAATTCTAGAATAAAAAAAAGGAGGTACTCCCTCCGTCTAGGTGTGTAAGTCACCTAAGGTGGAGCAGCGCGACCTAGATGGCTGCGGATTGGAAGAGGCCAAAGAATTAGACCAAAAATTCTTCCAATCACTGCACCACTTTTTTCCTCCTAAACCAAACGGAGATTAGCAATGAATCCCTAATTAATTGGGTTGCCTTTTCAACCAACCCATGCAGGCCCATTGACGTGCATGCAAATTGGGGTCAATCCCTCCCCTAATCAATGTGTTCCTTCTCTGCATGCATAGGTCGCTCATTCTCTCCCGCATTAACTTCCTCCCCCACGTGGTTCAGCCAAAAAAATTGCTCGCTGATGAACGAGGCAGTGAGGGGAACGAGGACGGAATTTAATGCATTGCGCCTACTCCCTCCTTCCATATATATAGGGCCTAATGCGTTTTTTGAGGCCAACTTTGACCAAATGTTAGTGCAATAGTATATGACATGCAACTTAGACAAAGCATGCCGTCAAATTCATATGTGAAAGGAGCTTCCAATGATATAATTTTCATATTATACATCTCATGTACTATTAATCTTGTCAATAGTAAAAGGCGGTCCTGAAAAATGAATTAGGCCCTATATAGATGGAAGGAGGGAGTAAGTGTTTTGGAATATCTGATTTTCGTAAGGTGACTTACACACCTAGGCGGAGGGAGTAGTACTTACTGTGGGAAAGGTGAAGTGATGGTTGCTTCGCCCGAGCAACTTATTACTACGGGAATATGGGAGCACCAAAGGATTCAACGAATAGAGAAATGATGGTTGCTTCGTCCGAGCAACTTCATCGTGGCGAAGGTGGGCTCGTGGATTTGTTGCTCACTAGTCATTACTACTATGTGCAACGATCGGGGTGAATCTTTCCCTACAGTTGTGCACCCAATATTGCTGCATGGCAGGTGGAGCCGGATGAAGGATGTCCCACATGTCGGCAAAAGGAAGTTGAATTGTTTCTCGCATTGCTATCAATCCTTCAGGATTTGTTTATATGTACGCGTAATTTTAATGAAATTGTACTATGATGCTATGAAGGTTTCAACTTCGGTTCTCGCAGGAAAAAAAGGTTTCAACTTAGGATTCATGTGTCGTCTTGCCTCAAGCTTATCTCATTACAACATTCCATCATATACAAATGAAACTACCATGGATGCTAATGCATCTCAATGGTTCGCAGATCAGCGCCCATATTCATATCACAACTGAAGACAAAGTTGTGAGAGGGTGTACAAATAGAGAAAAATATATAATTGATCGATGATGTTCGTAGGCATGGCTCCATTTCCTGGGCACAATGTTCATTGGTTGGCAGCTAGTTTCACCCAGCTCTGTAGCCAAAAAAGAGGTGTATGGAGGACATCACAATCCGATCATTTTGTGCAGCTCCACTAAAATCGAGCTGACCATCCCTGTTTGCAAAGATATTGTCGGATCTCGGGTTCCGGCAAAACCCTTGAGGTTTGAACTCTGGGGTGCGCGTGAAGATCTCTCCCTCACAGATCACGCCCACACACGCGTCGCGATCTCTAGGCTAGCTCGACGAACTCGCAACACAAGGGACACCAGATTTATAATGGTTTGGGCCACCATTGTGGTGTAATACCCTACTCAAGTGTGTGGTGGTGGATTGCCTCTTGGGCTGAGGATGAACAGTACAAGGGGAAGAACAGCCTCCTGAGGAGAGGTGTTCTTGTGCTTGGTGAACTGGAGGGTGTGCGGATCCGATCAAGATGAGATCGATCTGCCCCTGAATGAGTTGCCTCCTATGGTGGTGGCTAGTCCTATTTATAGAGGCCCTGGTCCTCTTCCCAAGTATTGAGCGGGAAGGGATTCCACAACGGCCAATTTGAAAGGGTACAACTAGTACAGCTTATCCTGACAAAAGTAGTCTTCGCCTGCCAAAGGCTCTGGTGGTGACACCGTCTTGGGCTCCACGATGACCTCCGTCTTGCCGTCCTGCTGGTGTTGGTCTCGTTCCACCGATAGGGAAACCTTTGCTTGACTCCTCGGTACACCTCGCATGCGCTTGCCTCCTTAGCACCAAATAGGAAACAAGGACACTGCGCGTGCTGGCGCCTGCCTGATCTCGATTGTCATGGCTCACGTCACGAGAACCTCGCGAGGTTTACCTTGCCTTGATCTCTCCGCCCCTCGCGAGCCAGCCCGGTGAGGCCGCTCCTGAGGAGGTCTTGCGACGTCCGTCTCGCGAGGCTTGGCCCCTCGCGAGGGTCTTGAGTGCTCGTTGGTGAAGATGGGCCGTACGGGCCCGCTCGCAGAGCCACGCCATGGGCCGCAGGAAGGCAAGTTGTAACACCCACGATGCGACTATATCTCCCATGTGTCGAGGCACGACTTGGAGGCATAACCGCATGATGGTTTTGTCGGAAGAAGGGTCATCTTGACACAATCCCATGTAGTGTACACGAATGGGATAAAGAGTTGGCTTACAATTGCCACTTCACACAATACATTAATTAAACATACATCATTCAGAGTACACACATAGTCCGTCTACGGTCAAATAGAAATGAAAAGAAGATAACCCCAAATAATAGATCCCCGATTGTCCCAACTGGGCACCACTACTGATCATCAGGAAACAAAACATAGTAACGACCAAGGTCCTCATCGAACTCCCACTTGAGCTCGGTTGCATCACCTGCACTGGTACCCTCGGCACCTACAACTGTTTTGGTAGAATCTGTGAGTCCTTGTAACGCCCATGATGCGGCTATATCTCCCATGTGTCGAGGCATGACTTGGAGGCATAACCACATGGTGGTTTTGTCGCAAGAAGGGTCATCTTCACACAATCCCATGTAATGAACAAGAATGGGATAAAGAGTTGGCTTACAATCGCCACTTCACACAATACATAAATAATCCATACATCATCCAAAGTACAATCAAAGGTCCGACTATAGAACCAAAACAAAAGAAGACAACCCCAAATGATAGATCCCCGATCGCCCCAACTGGGCTCCACTACTGATCATCAGGAAACGAAACATAATAACGAATAAGATCTTCATAGAGCTCCCACTTGACCCCGGTCGCGTCATCTGCACTGGTATCATTGGCACCTGCAACTGTTTGGGAGTATCTGTGAGCCACGAGGACTCAGCAATCTCACACCTGCGAGATCAAGACTATTTAAGCTAATGGGTAGGAAAGGGTAGTGAGGTGGAGCTGCAACAAGCACTAAGCATATATGGTGGCTAACATACACAAATGAGAGCTAGAAGAGAAGCAACGCAAACGATCGTAAGCTAGAAGTGATCAAGAAGTGATCTTGAAACTACTTACGCACAAGCATAACACAAGACCATGTTCAATTCCCGGACTCCGCCGAAAAGAGACCATCACGGCTACACACGCGGTTGATGTATTTTAATTAAGTCAAGTGTCAAGTTCTCTACAACCGGACATTAACAAATTCCCATCTGCCACATAACCGCGGGCATGGCTCTCGAAAGTTTATACCCTGCAGGGGTGTCCCAACTTAGCCCATCACAAGCTCTCACGGTCAACGAAGGATATTCCTTCTCCCGGGAAGACCCGATCAGTCTCGGAATCCCGGTTACAAGACATTTTGACAATGGTAAAACAAGACCAGCAAAGCTGCCTGAATGTGCCGACAAATCCCGATAGGAGCTGCACATATCTCGTTCTCAGGGCACACTGGATAAGCAGTCCATACAACTAAAACCAACCCTCAAGTTTCCCCGAGGCGACGCTGCAAGGGGCTCTAGTTTGGACACTCAGAGGAGCACTGGCCCGGGGGTTTAAAATAAAGATGACCCTTGAGTCCGCGGAACCCAAGGGAAAAAAGGCTTAGGTAGGAAAATGGTAAAACCAAGGTTGGGCCTTGCTGGAGGAGTTTTATTCAAAGCGAACGGTCAAGGGGTTCCCATAATCACCCAACCGCGTAAGGAACGCAAAATCAAGGAACATAACACCGGTATGACGGAAACTAGGGCGACAAGAGTAGAAAAAAACACCAGGCATAAGGCCGAGCCTTCCACCCTTTACCAAGTATATATATGCATTAATTAAATAAGAGATATTGTGATATCCCAACATATCCATGTTCCAACATGGAGCAAACTTCATCTTCACCTGCAACTAGCAACGCTATAAGAGGGGCTGAGCAAAGCGGTAACATAACCAAACAATGGTTTGCTAGGAAGGTGGGTTAGAGGCTTGACATGGCAATATGGGAGGCATGATATAGCAAGTGGTAGGTAGCGCGGCATACCGATAGAGCGAAACAACTAGCAAGCAAAGATAGAAGTGATCTCGAGGGTATGGTCATCTTGCCTGCAAAGTTCTCAGAGTTGTCGAAAGCTTAATCCTCGTAAGCATTCTCAATAGGTTCCTCGGTCATGTACTTGTCTTCCGGCTCTACCCAAAGCAAGAACACAAGCAAAGGACCAACAATCAAATCACGGTGCAATGCACAAGCAACATGATGCAATACATGGCATGATATGCAATGCATATGCGTGCTCCGGAAGGGAAAGAATGATCAAGGCATCAACTTGGCAAACCAAGCGTTCCACTGGAAAGATGATATGATTTTGGTTGAAATCGATATAAAGATCACCGGAAACGGATGCACGGTTTGCAAATGTCAAGCAAAACAAGAATGGCACAATTCTGCGATGAACAGCATGATGCCATCTAGAATGCAACAAGAAACTAAGCTACTCCACTCCAACATAGCAACAAAGTATATGGAAGTGATGCACACAAGATTCTTGACAAAACATGAACACTGAGATACGGCTAAATCACAAAAGAGAAGGTTCAAACAAGCATGAAAAAAGTGCAAAAGATATCAACATCACAGACTTAGTGGAAATACTAACATGTCAAAAACAACATCAGGAAGCACTATTTAGATCAAGCAAACAACATGCTACAGGCACATATCATAGCAAACAAAGGCATGGCATGGTTCTACTAAAAGCATAGATCAAAAGTCCCTTACTGAACATGAGCCAAAAAGGCACTGAAGATATGATGGTACCCTTGTAAACATATCAACTTTTATTAACAGTTTCAGACAACAGAAAAAACAGAGCATGGCATAAGCAGATTTGTGATAGCAACTTTGCGAGCTGATGGCACTCACCACAAAGCATTGAATTACAAAACAAGCATAGCAACATCAAGATGACATGTTCATGAAGCTAACCATTGCAAGATCAAGTTCATAGGAAGCATGGAGTAGTAGCAACAACCATGGCAAAATTGATTAACATGTTAACATTCTGCCAGGAACATTTTATAGCAAAAGTAGAGCAAGAACAAGACATGCTAGAAAACTCCATAATTGCAACCAGGGGCATTAATGGATAGAGCATAATCACGTGTTAAAAACATCCTTACTGAAGTATAACAAAATATGCATGGATCTCACTATAGCATCAAGTTTACATGGCATCAAAATAACAGCAGGCAAAAGACAGCAAAATTCTAAGTCCCTGAAAACAGCAACATCATGAAGCCTAGTTTGCATGCTTGTGCTAGTCACCACATAGATCACAAAAAAACAAGACAAGAACCTCTACAAACATGACATGTGGTAGTTCAAAACACATGTAGAGCTCATGCTCATATGATGCACACATCAAATGCAACAAGAATGACAAAACACCATAAACTGATAAGTAACAGCAGTAAACATTTTATAGCACTCTTGCATCAATGATTAGGGCATCAATATGTACTCAAACAAGCATGCCATAATGTAATGAAATTAATAGCATCTCACAATGAACATTTTATATGTCATACGCATGAATCAGAGCTATGGTCTTGGAGATATGAGGCAATGAACAGGGCATGAAATCATCACAGAAAAAGGACTTGGAAGAAAATCGGGGTCAACCTTTTTGGATCTAGGGTTTGTGCATGGAAGCCGAGGATGACTGGAGCTCGAGCTTGTCGGAGTAGACGGGGACGGCGGTTAGAGTGGTCGGGGAAGTGCTGGGCGGCGCGTATCGGGGCGACGGTCGCCGGATCCGGGCGTGGGAGTCGAGGGCGCCGGATCCCGGCGTCGGGCGGCGCCGGAGTCTGGCGGCGGCTGGATTCAACGGCGACCGGCGCTGAGGCGGCGCACCTCGAGGAAAGCGATGGCGGCGAGGCGTGGTGGCGCTTCGGCGGCGCCAGGCGAATGGGCAGGCGGGCCAGCTGGCAAGGCTCGCGGGCCGTGGTGACGGGCGGTGGGCGAAGGCCACATGGTGGCGCCTGATAGGTGCGGGCGGCGGCGATTTATTTCGTCGGCTCGGATGACGTGTCCCAAGCGGAGGAGGGTGGAGCTAGGGTTTATCTGCGCGAGAATTCCGGAGGGGAGCACCTATTTATAGGTAGTAGGAGGTAGGAGTGTCCAAATGAGGTGTAGTTTTCGCCCACACAATCGTGATCCGACGACGGAGGACATGGAAGTGCTTTAGATGGGTTATTGGGCTGTTTTGGAGGGGTCTTGGGCTGCAACACACACGAGGCCTTTGCGGTTCCCCGGTTAACCGCCAGAGCATCAAACGGACTCCAAATGGAACGAAATTTGGCAGGCGGTCTACCGGTGATGTACCAAGGCCACTTGGCAAATCTTGGTACATTCCGAGAACGTTTAACACCCGCTCACGAAAAGAGACAAGAGGGGTGCGTCGGTGCATGTGGGAGTGTCGGATTGCAAAACGGACAACGGGGAAAATGCTCGGATGCATGAGATGAACACATATGCAAATGAGATGCACTTGATGACACGATGTGAAATGCATGACATGAACAAAATGCAAAATGAAGACAAAAACCCAACCACGAAGGGAAATCATAACTTAAAGCCGAAAATGGCAAGAGTCGGAGTTACAAATATGGCAAGTTACATCCGGGGTGTTACACAAGTCTGGGGACCCCCGCTCCCAGAACGCCAACAGTAGCCCCCGGGCCCAAGGCGCGCTCGGACTTGGCTTGGAGGCGATGCCAAAAGGCAAGTGCGGAGCGCCGCGGGCCCCCACAGCCTGCGGCCTTGGTCGACGTGTGGCGGTTGATTGGACGTGGGCGTCTCCGCTTCCCCATGCTGCCTTGATACCCGCCTGGCTAGGTAGCCACTGCAGTCTACACGGTTTCATTCCCCTTGTTGCGGCGCGCTCCCCCAATTCTTCCGCTTTCTCGAGGCTCACCTCCTTCTCCCAATCCGATCTGAGGTCATCTCTCCCATCGCCATGGCGCCGGATCATACGTAGAAAGGGAAGGAGCCCCTGTCCTCCATCGAACTATATGCGGCCATTGAGCCCGCTGTTGGCAGGTCGCTGGTGCTCAACCAAGAAGCCATGGACAAGGTGCGCCCCATGCTCGCCTCCAGCTTCAATGAGTGGGGGAAAACGGTGGCCTGGCCTGCATCTCAAGCTCGTGTCGACAGGACGGCCACCGAGGTCCCATTCTTCATCGACGCCCTCTGGGCCGGCCTGGTTCCTCCCTTTTCTGCCTTCTTCAATGTAGTGCTTACCCATTACCAGATCCACATGCCGCCCCTTGATCCTCAATCCGTGACCCTTCTCGTCGTCTTCGCCTTTGTTTGCGAGGCCATGGTGGGCATTGCTCCTTCCGTGGCACTCCTCCGCCACTTCTTATCATTGCACCTGACTGGTTCCCGACAGACCTCGGGATGCCCGAGCTTCCAGGCCGTGGCGGCGACGGCCGGCGTGGGGATTGACTTTGAGCTTCCGCCATCCACGAGCGAGTTTCAGATGCGGTGGGTATTTGTTGATGTCGGAGTGCGCATCCCCCTGCTCTCTTCTTCGTCGGCGCCCGCCATTCCCAACTCCGGTTGGTGCCACCAGAGGCTCGCCGATCCTTTCCTTGTCCCCTTCTAGCTCAGGTTGAAGAGGCTGAAGGACCGCGGTGTGACTGCGCCTATGGTGGTGCAGGAGTTCGTCCGGCGCCGAGTTGCTCCACTTCAGCGACACTCTCTATCGGATGTGGGGTTCCGGCAAACCCTTAAGGTTCAAACACTGGGGTGCGCGTGAAGTCTTTCCCTCCTATCGATCTACGCTCTAGCTTGCTAAGATCTCGCGGACGAACTCGATGAACTCGCAACACAGAAAGACACGAGGTTTATACTGGTTTGGGCCGCCGTTGTGGTGTAATACCCTACTCCAGTGTGCTGGTGGTGGATTGCCTCTTGGGCTGATGATGAACAGTACAAGGGAAGAACAACCTCATGAGGTTGAGGTGTTCTTGTGCTTGTGTAGTTGAGGATGATCTGAACTAGTTCGGGATCAGTTATCTCCTACTGTGGTGGCTAGTCCTATTTATAGAGGCCCTGGTCCTCTTCCCAAATATCGAGCTGGAAGGGAGCCAACAACGGCGGGCAAATTTTAAGGGGACAGCTAGTACAAGCTATCCTGACAAAAGCGGTATTCGCCTGCTAAAAGCTCTGGGGTGACACCGTCTTGGGCTCCACGATGACCTCCGCCTTGCCGTCCTCCTGGTCTTGGTCGCGTTGCACCAATATGGCAACCTTTGCCTGATGCCTCAGTACTATTCGCCTGCTTTGGCCTCCTTAGAACCAAAGAGGAAATAGAGACGCTGCACGCACTGGCGCCCACCTGGCACCCGCCTGGTGCCGTTCGTCATGGCTCACGTCACGAAAGCCTCGTGAGGTTTGCATCGCCTTGATATCTCCGTTCCATGTGAGCCTGCCTGGCTAGGCCACTCCAGAGGAGGTCTTGCATCGTCAGCCTCGCGAGGCTCGGACCCTCGCGAGGGTCTAGGGTGTCTTGTTGATGAAGATGGGCCGTACGGCCTGCTGCTTAGCCACGCTGTGGGCCGCAGGCAGGCAAGTCTGGGGACCCCCATTCCCAGAACACCGACAGTAGCCCCCGGGCCCTAGGTGCGCTCGGGCTCTGCTTCGCGGTGAAGCCAAGGGTCAAGTTCGAAGCACCGTGGGCCTCAAAAGCCTACAGCCTCGGTTGACGCGTGGCGGTTGATTGGACGTGGGCGTCTCCGCTTCCCCATGCTGCCTCGACAACTGCTTGTCCTGACAAAAGACTAGCGCAGGCAGCACTTGCCTTCATTGCTTCTTTCTTGTCTCGCTCCAGATCCCCTTTCTCGCTCTTTGCCGTCGCTATCTCCAGATCTGCTCCATCCTTGCTCTGCATCTGCCGCCCATGGCGCCGCGGAAGGCCAAGACTTCCTGGATTCCGGCTTGGTATGAGCCGGCCCTCGAGGCACCCACCGTCACGAAGAAGAGCCTCGCCTTCGTGCGCCTGCTGACAGCGGGCGAGGGCAATGAGTGGGGGAAGACGGAGCTCCGGCTCGCGTCCGACGAGCCAGAGCCTGAGGGGAGCACCTTCCTCCCGTTCTTCTCGAGCAGCGTTGCCGTCGGGTTGGTTCCTCCCTTCTCTGATTTCTTTTATGAAGTCCTCGACCACTACGGGCTGCAGGCGTTGCATCTCCATCCTAACTCTGTCCTCCTCCTGTCCATCTTCGCCTACTACTACGAGGTGTACCTGGGCGTTACGCCGTCCATGGCGCTCCTTCGCCATTTCTTCTTCCTCCGCGTCAGCAGCGAGCACACCTCTGGGTGTGCTAACTTCATTGCGTGCGGCAAGGCCAACTCGATCTCGAGCACCGGGAAGAGGGCCGACAACATCCGATCCAAATGGGTCATGATGGATGCTCAGCGCGCCGACCCGCGTCTGGCGTTGTCAACAGCGGCGCCCCCTCCCAATGGGGGTGGGCCCAAGGTGGAGCTTGTCAATGAGTGGGCATCGCTGGTGTTGGGGCAAATGATGACGGACCTGAGGTCGGCCAACGCGAGGGCGGGCAAGGTAACGGGGGCGATGCTCCTGAGGGAGTTCTTGACACTGCGGGTTGCGCCACTCCAGGAGCGCGCGCGCCCCCAAGGTGGACCTGCTGTCGGGTGGTACGTGCGACATATGCCAACGGGTGGCTTATCATTGTGGGAGCCAATAAGACGTCGCCGGTGCCTGGAAACGGGATGAGGCGAAGACATGCACGCCGGCGAATCTTACCCAGCTTCGGGCTCTCCGTGGAGGTAACACCTCACCGCTGCTTTCTGCGGGGTCTCTGCATGATCACTAGATGAACAAGTGGCTACAAGAGGCTCCTTGAGCTATTCGGTGAGAGGAAGAAGAAGGGCACGGCTAGCTCTCCTCTTCTCTCTATGTGGTGTCTAAAACTCTAAGAGATCCACCCTTTGCATGGGTGCCCCGGGGGGTTTATATAGGCCTACCCTCGGGGGTACAATGGTAATCCGGCTGGACGCAGGCCCCAGCCGTCAGTGTCTATGTCTGCCGGCTTCTCCGCCGGCCGCTGGGGCCCGCCGATTGGTGGGTCCCGCCGGCTGCCGGCTTCTTGGTCGACAAGCTGGTCCCACCGCTGAGGACCTCATCGGGGGCTGGTTACTGTTGCCTCAATCCTGATGACGAGGGCTTTGTTGAGGTAAGCATGGCTACAGTGCCGCCGCTTTGGCGGCGATCACTGTAGCCTTACCACGTCGGGTCTCCTTAATGAGGCACCTCCTTCGAGGGAGGGAGCAAGCCGGTTGTGGGAAGTCGGCCATATCTCAGGCCGACTGGGGGTGGCCGAGCCGCCTTCGGGCATCTCTCTGACCGGAGGGGCCCACCGCCTGCGGGTTGTACTGACAACCTGTCGTGGGTGATGTCATGGTCGACATGGCAACAGTGCCGCGCCGGACGGGTGATGGCCGCCCAGACGGCGCGACCGTGGCTATGCGCTTCGGGATGTGGGGGTGGCAGGCTTCACTGTAGCCACGCCCCGTCTCATTACCGTTATGTGGGTGTGGATTCTGAGGGTGCGGCCTTGGCCGCCTGCTGGGGGGCCGGCTTTGCGGAGTCGGCCCTCTGCTGGCCGGCTCCTTGGTAGTCGGCCCTCTTGTGGCCTTCTTCCGGTGGGTTTAGGGCCGGGCCACCTCCCGGTTGCCGGCCTGAGAGTCAGCAGGCCGGGGGAGGGCGGCCCCCCATCTTGGATATCGGATGTCTTGATTGGCTCACAATTTTTTCAGAGGTCCCAGGGGGAGCCGGCTAGGCTACCCGTGGTCATCTACTCCGACAGTAGTCCCCGAAGCTGGTTGAACTTCAAGGCTGAAGAGAGGACGTGAAGCTCGATCAAGTTCCTATCCTGAGAGGTCGGTAGCTAGGAGCCGGCTTCGGGTGGGTGCGCCGTCTTCGGGAAGCTCTGCAGCTTGAAGGTGAGAACGCGAGCCGAATCGCGCGTTGGCCGCGTGCCACTCCGTGCGCCACGTGGCCAAAAAGGCCTGCCAGCCCACGCGCGTGACGGGACGTCGCCACAGGCTGGGGCCCGCCATACCTAGGCCTCGGCCCATGTGCGGATCCTCTGTGGCCCGAACGGACCGCTCGCCTTCCCGTGGCGGTTTCGGCACGCCTTTAGGGCGCAATAATAGCGGGACGTGGGGGAGTGGGCGCAGTTAATCCCACGTCCCCCCATGCCTCGCCTCCTCGGCTCCACCGCACGAGCCTATAAGTAGGGGGAGGATGGGGAGCGGCAGACGCTCGCACGCTCGCCCTCGCTCCACTCTTCCTTCTTCTTCCTTCTCCTTTCCTCCGCTGCCGCATCGCCTCACCGCCACGCCATTTGACCGTCGACCTTCTTGGTTTGCCGCAGCTCCGCCGCAGCGTGGTTGAGCGCTCTCCGCCGCCGCGCCTCTCTCGCTTCCTCCTCGCTCCCATGGTGCTATCTAGCTCTTGGGACGGTTCCAACGTCCACGAGGACCACATCGATTGGCTTCGCAAGACGCGGCGGCTGCCGGGCGAGGGCTTCATGAAGACCCGCCTCGCGCCGGAGATGGAGGTCTCGCCGGCGCCGGAGGAGGGCGAGCGGGTCATCTTCGCTCGCCAGACCGCTTACGCTGCCTGGCCAGCCGGGCCAGCGGGTTCTTTCGCTCCTTCCTCGAGTTCTACCGCCCACCAAGATCATCTCACCCCCAACACGGTGATGCTGCTGTCGGCCTTCGTCACTCTGTGCGAAGGTTTACTTGGCATCCTCCCGACCCTTGAGCTCTTTGGGGAGTTCTTTCAGTGCAAGCTTGGCACCATCTCCGCGGGTGTGCCCGCCCCCTGTGGCGCCTTCATCGCCATGCGGAGGTCAGCCGACAACAACCCTTTTCCGCCTATCCCGCTGATCCAGTCGGTGAAGCTCTGGCAGCAATCGTACTTCTACGTGAAGAACGTTGCTCCGCAAGGCGAAGTTCGCCAATCTGCCGGCTTACGAGCCGCCGCCGGGCCGGGAGGCAGCCGTCTTGGTCCTACCGAGCCAGGGTCGCTCTCCCCGGCTGGGAATGCCGCTGCCACCCGGCTCGGGTGATGGTCCAATCGGAGGGCTTGGTCGGGCCGACCTGGTCGCCGCCTTTCGTGGAGCGCCGGGTGCTCCTGGCTCCAAGGCCGCCACACATGATCCGCCAGATGAGCGCCGCCGACCCATGCCAGCTGAGCACCAAGGAGATGCCTCGTGATGAGGTATCTTACATGGTGAACTACATCTCCAACTACAAGCTCACCGAGGAGTGGCAGTATGGCAAGGCACCGTATTCTCGGGCTGACCCTCTGCCTGTGGTGAGTCTTCCCTTCTTTTCTTCTTTTCTTTTTGCCGGGATCGCGATGGCCGACTCTTGATTAGTCGGCTTGTCTTGAGCAGAACCCCCTTCTTCGACCGGCGGCCGGGGCCGCAGGGCCGGAGCGCCAGTTCATGGACGATCGAACGGTGGATGACCCCGACGACCCAGATCTAGGGGCGGCCGCCATGGACGACGCCGTTGTCGGAGCCGGCGGCCCTGAGCACGTGGCCGACTTCGGGGACTGGCCGGACGATGATGAAGTCGAGGCCATCCCGCATCGCCAGCTGGCGGCCGATCACCAAGGCGCGGGACCTTCTGCCGCGCCGGCTGCTCGGGGTGGCGCGCAAAAACGTCGGGCCGGGCCGACTCTCTTCGGCAGCCGGCCGAAAAAACCCAAGGGTTCCACGGGCGGCAAACTAAGCGGACGAGGCGGCCGCGAAGGCGGCCCGCTTCCGCAAGGTGGTGAAGCAGCCACAGGCGGTCTCGGCCTAACTGTTGAATGTCTCGTGCTTTTTCATTGCCTTCTTTGGTTGAGGCTCTTCTGAGCCTTCTTCTTGATTTACTGATTAGGGCGCCGCTTTCCCTCGAACGGGTTCCTGCCGCCTCCATAGTCGGACCGACGGGAGGGTCTTCGAGCTCCCGCCACGTGGATCCCCGCGCCGACCTCATGGAGGCAACGAAGCAGAACGCGCGGGAGGCGCGGGAGGAGCGGCAAGTAGAGGAGCAGAGGGCCGCCCAGGAGGCAAAGGAGAGGTCGGCCGAGGCACAAGCCGACGCGATGGCCAAGGATCAGGCGGAGGCCGCGGCCGTGGAGAGGGAGGCGGAGGCTCTGCGCAATCAGCCTCCGCAGCTCGTCATTCCCCTCCGCGACGTGGCTCCCAACATCCCCGTGCCCCCGTCGGAGGAAGCTGACCGCGACCGGCCGATGATGGAGAGGAGGGAGGACGACGTGATCATCTTGGAGGAGGCGCAACGGTTGGCGCCGACTGGAACGGGCCAAGGCTGCCGACCTACTGTGGTCCTGAGCAGCCGGCTGGGGGCGAGTCGGCGGCGGGGGCGGATCTTGTGGTGCAGTCGCCGCCTTGCCGGCGCGCGGGGGAGGCGCCCTCATAGGAGCCGGAGCAGAGAGTCACGGCGCCTTGACGGCCTTGCAGATCTCGAGGCTGCCAAATACCAGCACGTCCGAGTGGATGGCTTGCGGTGGAACGACCGAGCTGAACGTGGCGGCACAGGAGGTCCGGCGCCGGCTTCAGACCCAGGCCGCCTCGCTGCAATGGTACACCCAGGAGTTTCTCACTATGCGAGCAGTCATCCGGGTGAGTCTTCTAGCCTTGGTCGATTTCTTTCTTGATTTCTTCCGTAGAGTGATCGGCGCACTCCACCGGGTGTGTAGTCCCCGAAGTTCGAGTCGGCCGAGCAGGCGGCTTGGAACTTTTAGTAGTCCTTGACGGCTATCTTATTCTTATTTACACCTCGTCTAATTTCCAGGAATATCATAATCTCCGCCCAGCTGCCTTCAACTCCCAGGCCCAGGAGCTGAGCCAGAAGGCCGCCGACCTGACTAATAGCCGGAATGAGTGTTTTGTTTCTTTTTTCTCACGTGGGGGCGCGTCAGCGCACCCACTGGGTGTAGTCCCCGAGATTCAGGTCGACTGCTGAGCAGTAGGGTCAGATCTTTCCTGGCGACTTCTTCCTTACTGCTTTTTTCTTTTTCTCCATGCTTGCAGAGGCCAACGCCGACTTGAGGGAGCAGCTAGGCGGGGCCCAGACCGCCCTTCGTGCCAAGGAGGCTGAGTGCAGCGCCTTGGCCCAGGAACGCGACCGCCTGGCCAAGAAACTGGCCGACCAGGAGGAGAGCCATAAGGCGGCCTTGAAGAAGGCGCAGGACAGCGAGGCTGCCCTTAAAGCCGAGTACGAGACCGAGGCGGCAGGCTGGGCTGAGTCGAAGCAAGCGTTGTGCGAGGGCTATGGATGGGTTGAGGATCTAATCGACGGTAAGCCGCCTTCCTCTTCGCCCCTTTGCTTGCCCCTTGCCCTCTTGTCTATCTTCTAATTATGTGCTGCTTCTTTAGTTCTTCACGCAGATTACTTTCCCGGCTACTCCGTCGCCGCCAGCCAAGCCATCGAGGCCCACCGCGAGGCACGCCGGCAGGCAGGGGTCGAGATCGCGCCAGATGCCAGCCGGACGCTTGAGGAGCAGCTTTTGGCGATCCAGGCCCGACTGCAACCGGCTCACCGCATGCTCCGCCGCCTTCAGCGTGCCGGGGCGCAAGTGCTAACCGCCCTCTGGCCCGGCGAGGCGATTCCCTGAACCCCCAGTCGGACTGCCGATTGACTGGAGGTTGCAGTCGGCCGCTTCGAGGCCTGGAAGGCTTCCGCCGCTCGGTATCCTGGGCTGAGCTTAGCCCAGCTGAGCACCTGGCGGCAGGAGGCCGACGAGGATCTGGTGGCGGTGCGGCCGGCTATCATCCAGCGCGCCTCGGCAATCGCCGACTATACTGACACCAGCGCCTTCGCTCATGAGGTGGATGACAACGGCGTCGCCCAGCCGGAGGAGTGGTTTGGGCTGAACCCGGCGGAGGGTGAGGACTTGGCGGAGGAGACCGCTTCCAGCGATGAAGGCGAAGATGAGGAAGGGGAGGGTGGCGAAGACGTCGTGCCCGACGTGCCGGGTTTACTCAGCCAGCTTCATCCCGATCGTGCCTCCAAAGAATGAGGCACGCTGAGCGCTGCCCGCCAGAGGTGGTGATCAAGCCGAGACCCGCCAGCCGGCCACTCCTCCGGACGGCACTGCCGCCTCCACCGACCTGCCCGACTCGCCCATCGCTCCCTTGGCCTGACCTACCGTTCTTGCTTCCCTGCTTGTTACTCTTTGAACAGCTGTTTATTAGTTTTGCACAGTTCCACCCACTGGGGGTGTAATCAAACTATGTTGAATGCCGGCCTTTCGAAGGCTTTTTGTGTAAATATAATCATGCATGTGTTTGGCTTCCATTCGTATTTGCTTTTTATCCTTAGGCTGTTTCCTTTGCTGCCTTCCCTTGGTCGCCGCCTTTTTCCCAAATGGACAAATGCTTCCGCTGCACTGCGGGCTAGGGAGGAACTTGGCCATTTTTGGGAAGACAAGTACTTGAGCTTTCTTAGATTGTGGCAAGGTTAATAGGAAACCGGCCGGCCAGCTACTCTGGTAGCCGGTCGGCGATGGGAGGAATCCGGCTTTTGTTATATAAGTTCGTTAGTCCTTAGCCGTTTTTCATGTGGGCGTCCTTTCCTGCCTTTGACTCTTGCCAGCCGGACAGCCGATTCTTCGAGCTGCGACTTTCGACAAGAGAGGGCTTGGGCGCCGACACACTACTTGTCTGACTGCAGGTAGAACTTGAATATAACTCAAGGCGGCAAGTCCCCGGGCCGACTGGTCGAACCCGGTGCCGGACGAGAATAATGAATGTAGCGACATAATCATAAGCATGATACTCCTCATTCATAGATAAAAGATGGCAGTCCCCGAGTGCTCCTCGGGGGGCCTATTGTCTCATACTTAGTACAAAAGGTAGCATGATACATACTACATTTTAACTGTAAAATCTTCGGAGGAGGTTGGCGTTCCATGGTCGTTCCGACTCCTTGCCGGAATCATCTCTCTTTCGTGCCTTCGGCTTCTGTGCGTCGATTAGGTAGTAGGAGTCGTTTCCCAATGCTCTGCTGATGACGAAGGGCCCTTCCCAAGGGGCCGAGAGCTTGTGCTGGCCGGCTGTTTGCTGGATCAGCCGGAGCACAAGGTCACCCTCTTGGAAGGTTCTTGGTTTGACCTTCCAGCTGTGGTAGTGGCGCAAACCCTGCTAGTAGATGGCGGACCGGCTGAGGGCTAACAGCCGGCTTTCTTCCAGCAGGTCGACGCCGTATTCTCGTGCTTCCTTGGCCTCCGCCTCCGTGTACATGGTCACCCGAGGCGAGTCGAACTCGATGTCAGTTGGGATGATACCCTCGGCACCATATACAAGGAAGAAAGGGGTGAAGCCGGTTGACTTGTTCGGGGTAGTGCGCAGACTCCAGAGGACGGCCGGCAGCTCATCGAGCCAACAACCGGCCGAATGCTCCAGTGGCACGACTAGTCGGGGCTAGCTTGATGCCGGAAAGGATGAGGCCGTTTGCTCGCTCGACTTGGCCGTTTGACTGCGGGTGGGCAACGGACGCTAAGTCCAGTCGGATGCCCTGTGTCGCGCAGAAATGTGCCAATGCTCCTTTGGAAAAATTCGTGCCATTGTCGGTGATGATGCTGTGTGGCACGCCGTACCGAGTTGTAATATCTGCGATGAATGTCACGACAGTCGGCCCATTCAGCTTCTTGATTGGCTTCGCTTCAATCCACTTGGTAAATTTATCCACGACGACGAGCAGATGTGTCATGCCGCGCCGCTACTGCCTCTTGAAACGGGCTCACCATGTCCAGTCCCCAGACGGCAAAAGGCCAGGTAAGGGAAATGGTCTTGAGTGCTGAAGCCGGCAGGTGTTGCTTGGAGCTGAAGACTTGGCATCCTTTGCAATGTTTAACCAACTCCTTGGCGTCGTCCAAAGCAGTCGGCCAAAAGAATCCATGGCGGAAAGCTTTGGCAACAAGTGATCTTGAGGCCACGTGGTGGCCAGATTCGCTTTGGTGAATGTCCTTGAGGATTGCTATGCCCTTCTACTGCTCGACGTAGCGCTTAGGAGACTCCAAAGTGACACTGCTACCGACGAAGCTCTCTCGTTAACAATTGTGTATGCTCCGGTCGGTGTTGGACTTGTCTTGCCGCGATCTCGTCGGTAGCCGTTCTCTGTTTACCAGAAGTCGAGGATGGGCTGATCCCATGATGGAGCTGCGGACTTCTTCTATAGCCAACACGGCCATCGAACTGTGGCGGGTGGGTCAGTGGTGAAGAGCTGGAGTCGGCCATCGCCTGCTGTGTCGATGCAGTCCTCGAGCCGACTACCATAGTCCCTGGGCCGGGTTCTGAAGTCCCCGGGACAGGTGCGACTATGGCAGTCCCCGAGCCGCCTGTTGAAGTCCCTAGGCCGCCTATCGAAGTCCCCGGGCCGGGTTCCGAAGTCCCCGAGCCGCCTGCTTGGTTCCCCAAGCCGGATCCGACTGCGTCGGGGTTAGGCGGCACGAAGATGGAATCGGATTCTAGAGACGACTTGATAGACGGCTTGAGGAGGCATTGGAGAGAGACGCCGGTTGGTATAGCTTGTCGAGTGGAGCCTATTCATGCCAGGGCATCTGCTTGCTCGTTGTCGGCCCGTGGCACGTGGAGGAACTCGCATCCTTCAAAATACCCGCTGATTTGCTGAATGAGGAAGCGATAGCTTGCCATGTTTGCGTCCTTGGCGTCCCAGTCCCCAGATGATTGCTGGACTACCAAATCCGAGTCACCATAGCACAGGATCCAGCGGATGCCGAGCCCTTTGGCTAGCCGGAGCCCATGTATGAGCGCCTCGTACTCGGCCACATTGTTGGAGGCGGCAAAATGAATTTGCAATGTGTATCTGAGCTTGTCGCCTTTGGGAGAGGTCAGGATGATGCCGGCTCCCAAGCCGGTGCGCATCTTGGACCCATCGAAGTGCATCCGCCAATGAGTGGAGTCGGGAGCCGGCGGTGTAATCGGTCTCGGCCACTAACGAGGAAGTCGGCCAATGCTTGGGACTTGATGGCGGTGCGAGGCTGGTAGAAGATCGTGTAAGGGGCCAGCTCAATGGCCCGTATTGCCACCCGGCCAGATGCATCCCGGCTGCCTATGATCTCGGCGAGCGCGGCGGTGCACACGACCGTGATGGGGTGCTCTTTAAAGTAGGGCTTGAGCTTCTTGGCGGCGAAGTACACACCATAGGACATCTTCTGGTAGTGCTTGTAGTTCCACTTCAAGGTGGACAGTACTTCACTTAAATAATACACCGGCCTCTGGACTGGCTGAGCTCGGCCTTCTTCCGGGCGCTGGACCACAATGACGGTAAGTCGACCACTTACCGGTAGTAGCGGCAATGTAAAGGAGCATGGGCTCTTTCTCGCCGGCGCCGCTTAAGACAGGCGGCGTGGCCAGCATCTTCTTTAGCTCGTGGAAAGCTTGGTCGGCTTGGTCGTTCCACTCGAAATGGGTGGTTTTCGTCATGAGTCGGTAGAGGGGGAGAGCTTTCTCTCCAAGCTGGCTGATAAAGCAATTCAGGGAGGCCAGGCACCCGGTAAACTTCTGGATGTCTCGCAGCTTGGTGGGAATCTTCATTCTATCAATGGCTTTGATCTTCACTGGGTTGCATTCGATGCCGCTGCTCGAGACCGGAAGCCTAGAAGCTGGCCGGCCGGGTACTCGAACACGCATTTCTTGGGGTTGAGCTTGATCCGAAACCGCGCAGATTCTCAAACGCCTCCTTGAGGTCTTCCAAAGAAGGTGTCGCGCTTCTCCTCTTTCACCACGATATCGTCTACATACACGTGGGCATTTCTGCCGAAGTTGCTTGAGGAGGCATTTCGCATGCAACGCTGAAAGTGGCACCGACATTTCTCAAGCCGAATGTCATAGTCGTAGCGTAAAGTCTCGAATGGCGTGATGAAGGCGGTCTTCAGGCGGTCAGCTGGGTCCAATTTTATCTGGTGGTAGCCTGAGTAAGCAACCAAGAAACTCAACAGCTCGCATCCGGCCATGGAGTCTATCACTTGGTCAATCCTTGGCAGGGCGAAGGGATCTTTGGGGCAGGCTTTGTTGAGGCTAGTGTAGTCTATACACATGCGCCACTTGTTGTTCTTCTTCAGCACGAGGACCGGGTTGGCGAGCCATTCCGGAAATAACACCTCCATTATGAAGCCGGGTGCCAGAAGCCGGGCTATCACTTCTCCTACAATCCTTCTCTTCTCTTCCGACAGTCGGCTGAGGGGCTGCTTGACTGGTTTTGCATCTGCTCGGACATGTAGCTTGTGCTCGGCGAATTCCTTCGGAACACCCGGCATGTCCTTGGGGGACCATGCAAAGATGTCCCGATTCTCACGGAGGAAATAGACTAGCTCGCCTTCCTATTTGCTGTCCAGGTTTGCCCCAATGACGGCAAACCTTTCTGGGTGCTCCGGGTCCAGAGGTATCTTCTTCGTTTCCTTAGCTGGCTGGAAAGAACCTTGGGTATCACATTCCTTGGGGTCGGGGGACAGGGCTGGCTGCTTGCCAGCCATGGCCACGACTCGGTCCAACATCTTCTTTTCTTCAGCGATCACAAGGGACTCGGCCAGTCGGCTGGTGGCTGCCGTGCACTCGGAGGATTTCTTGTAATCGCCGGCTATGGTGATGATGCCCTTGGTACTCGGCATCTTCATCTTGAGGTAGGCATAGTGGGGTACAGCCATGAACTTGGCCATAGCAGGTCGGCCAATCAGTGCATGATAGGGGCTCTCAAGGTCCACCACTTCAAACCAGATCGCTTCCCGGCGGAAATGATCCTTGTCCCCAAAGAGAACATCTATCTTGATCTTGCCGATTGGTGAGCAGGACAGGCCGGGTACAATGCCATGGAACACGGTCTGACTAGGCATGAGCTGCTTCGTCTTGATGTTCAGCTTCTCCATGGTGTCATGGTACATGATGTTGATGCTGCTCCCGCCGTCTATTAGCACACGGGAGAATCGGGCAGCACGGCTGTCTGTCGCGAGGGTGGCGTCCAAAACCAACACATAAGAGCCGGGAGACGGCATCACCTCTGGGTGGTCGGCCTGGCTCCAGCTGATAGGCCTTCCTGACCAGTGCATGTACTCGGGGGTGTTGGAGGCGACCGCATTGACTTCCTGGTACTGACGGCGCCTACTGCGCCAGTCTTCGGGCTGGCTTGTAAAGACGACGTAGGCGGCATGCTCGTCAGGGAACTCGTCTTGAATAGCTCCGACTACTGGTCGAGCGGCCGGCTAATGAGGAGCTGGAGGCGGCTGACCAGCAGGCGGAGGCGGCACTAACCCTTCGCCCTTGGAGATTCGCGTGAGCCAGTGGCACTTCCGGTCGTGGTGGTTGGACGGCTTTTGCGCCATTGTGGAACTTGCATGGGGCGCCAAGGGCCTGCTGTAGGAGAAGGCCGGGCTGCTGCCGCCTGCCGCCTTCTCGCTTTCTTGGGCCGCCGGGCTGTTCGTTTTGATTGGGCCACCGCCGACTGGTTGAAGGCGGCATGGGGCCCTTGCGCTCGTTGTTGTTCTGGTACGGGCGTCGGTTGGAGTCGCCAGCTGGCGTCTTGGGAGCCGGGTTGAGTACCTTCCCGGAGGCGTCCACTCGGAGCTCGGTTTTCATCGAGGAGTCGACGGTGGCCTACTTGTCCGCTATGACTAGCAGCTCGTCGGGGGTAGTCGGCTAGTCGCAGAGGAGGTTGTGCTTGAGGAGGGTGCCTTCTCGGCACCCGGCGGTGAAGTACTCTATGGCTTGAACCTCGTGCATGCCCTCCCAGAAATTGCGGAGCTCGGCCCAACGCGTGAGGTAGTCACGAGTTGATTCAGTGGGCCCTTGTACGCACAAGGAGAGCTGTCTGGGCTTGGGAGCCCGCTTGTAGGTGCTGGTGAAGTTCCGAATGAAGGCTTCTATGAAGTCTAGCCAGTTGTTGATGCTATACGGCTTGAGGCTATTGAGCCAGGTTCGTGCCTTGCCTTGAAGCATGAGGGGCACATACTTCACGGCAACGCGCTCGCTGCCGCTTCGCTATGCCGACCGCAGCGGGAGTAGTCGATCAACCAATCCTCCGGCTTAATAGAGCCGCTGTACTTGGGCGTGTTCTTGGGAGCGAGAACCCTTTGGGGAAGGGCTCGGCCGGCGATGCGGTGGTCAAGCAACGCCGGCCGACACCGCTCTTCCTCTTTCTAGCACCGTGGATCACGCTTAGGCGGTCGATCCGTGGCGAGCATCGTTTTCGCCGATTTCCTTCGCAGCGACCTTAGTCGGCCACCGAGAGTCGGATGCGTGATGGCGGCGGGTGGGATATCTTCCCTCGAGGAGGAGGAGGAGGAGGCGGGTTGCCTCGCCGCCCATGGCTCGAGGGCGGCCTTCGCGCCACGCCGATGGAGATCCGGTTCGCCGCGTTGGCAGCCGGCTCTTTTTTCTTGCCGCTGGGTTTTGCCCGCAATGGTGTCCGTGACATTGTGCCGCTGCTCTCGGCGCTGGGGAGGACTCTTCGCGTGACGCCAAGCCAGAAGGCCGCAGCCTGCATCGATCACCGCTGGATGCGTTCGCCATGTGGGGAGCTCTTCGCCCCCAGTCCATTCAGCTTTGTTCCACGGACGCTTTGGCGGCGCGCGAGGTTCTCGAGGGGCGGGCGATGACCGGGCGGTCAACTCCTAGCATGTCGGCGATGGCTGCACCACGCTGCTTGATGGCGCCGATTCGGCTCGGCCCGTCAGGAGGCGGTGTGCCTAAGGCGGCACGGTCGACTTCGCGCTGGTGAGCCTCAGTGAGGCGCCTCATGGAGGCTAACTTTTGGCCCTCCGCAATGAGGGCGAGGCGGCGTGTTTCCAAGAGTTTCGCATCGGGCGCCGGCCGAGGGGGACGGACAAGTCGTGGATCGCCGCTATGTGGCGTCGTGGGTATTTCGCCAGAGGCGCCATTGGACTGATGACCAGCACCTCGGTGATGGCACTACCAATAACCGCCGCTCGGGGAGCGGGTCGTTGAAGATCACGACGTTGGTGGGGAAAGCGTCGAGCGATGGCGTGTCGGAATCGACGAGCATCGGGTCGGTGGAGCCAACCGACTCCAAATCCACAGCAGGCTCGATGGAGATGTGGAGTTGGTCAAGGAGGCTGGCGAGGTGGCTCGAGGCAGCTCGTGGCTCAGGCCGGAGGCGGGCTCGGTTGAGATGCGAGCCTCGCCAAGAAGATCGGCGAGGCAGCTCGCCACCAAGAAGCGTACCGACGCCTTTGCGCTTGTCAAGGTTAAGCGCCATCGGGCGTGCTGGATGGCTATGCTCATTGGGAGGAAGAGGGTTCCCTGGCCTGCACAGGTCTCCGGACGACGGTGCACCTGGCCCCACGGTGGGCGCCAAATGTCGGGTGGTAGGTGCAACATATGCCAACGGGTGGCTTATCATTGTGGGAGCCAATAAGACGTCGCCGGTGCCTGGAAATGGGATGAGGCGAAGACATGCACGCCGGCGAATCTTACCCAGCTTCAGGGCTCTCTGTGGAGATAACACCCCTACTGCTGCTCTGCGGGGTCTCCGCATGATCACTAGATGAACAAGTGGCTACAAGAGGCTCCTTGAGTTGTTCGGCGAGAGGAAGAAGAAGGGCACGGCTAGCTGTCCTCTTCTCTCTATGTGGTGTCTAAAACTCTAAGAGATCCACCCTTTGCATGGGTTCCCTGGGGGGGTTTGTATAGGCCTACCCCCCGGGGGTACAATGGTAATCCGGCTGGACGCGGGCCCTAGCCGGCCTGCTGGTTCACGCCTGCTGCTTTCTCCTTGCCGGGCCGGGGCCCGGGCTGACCAGGGTCCCCACGTGGTACCGCCGGCTTCTTGGTCGACAAGCTTGTCCCACCGCTGAGGACCTTGTCGGGGGCTGGTAACTGTTGCCTCAATCCTGATGACGAGGGCTTTGTTGAGATAAGCATGGCTACAGTGCCGCCGCTTTGGCGTCGATCACAGTAGCCTTACCACGTCTTATCTCCTTAATGAGGCGCCTCCTTCGAGGGAGGGAGCAAGCCGGCTGTGGGCAGCCGGCCATATCTCAGGCCGACTGGGGGAGGCGGAGCCGCCTTCGGGCATCTCTCTAACCGGAGGGTCCCACCGCCTGCGGGTCGTACTGACAACCTGTCGTGGGTGACGTCATGGTCGACATGGCAACAAAGGTTGCCACGGACAGGTGATGGCCGCTTCAGATGGGCGACTGTGGCTATGCGCGGCCCGGGATGTGGGGGTGGCAGGCTTCATCAGAAGCCACGCCTGCCTCATCACCGTTATGTGGGTGCGGATTCTGAGGGTGCGGCCTTGGCCGCCTGCTGGGGGCGGCTTCTTGGAGTCGGCCTTCTTGCGGCCGGCTTTGCGGAGTCGGCCCTCCGGTGGCCGGCTCCTTGGTAGTCGGCCCTCTTGTGGCCTTCTTCCGGTGGGTTTAGGGCCGGGCCGCCTCCCGGTAGCCGGCCTGAGAGTCAGCCGGCCGGGGGAGGGCGGCCCCGCGTCTTGGATATCGGAGGTCTTGATTGGCTCATAATTTTTTCAGAGGTCCCAGGGGGAGCCGGCTAGGCTACCCATGGTCATTTACTCCGACACCTGACTGGTGATGAATTGGACGCCGTCCTGCGCCTCATTGTCGGGGACAACCAGGAGTATCCACCTAGCGCATTCGTTCCCCTGTTCCAGCGCAGGGACCGGGAGGAATTTGTCTCCTCCGGGCCGACCTTTGATGCGCGCGGGCTGGTGCCGCCAACACCTCCGGGAGCTCCTACGGTTCAGAAACCGGTGGAGGTGTCTTCTGGTGAGTCCCGTGGAGAGGGAGAAGAGGAGGACTCGGAGAAGACCCTGGAAGGGGTGGGGGAGACTTCCCCCCTGAGCAAGGCCGAAATTCTCCGCGCCCTTCCTGATGACGCCGAGGCCGACGCCTTCCAAGGGGAGAGGGAGCAACCCCTCATCCCGATGAAGGGTAGGTCGTCGCTGGTAGCCCGTGGTGCCGCCTCCGCCCTGGCACCTCCTAGGGCTAGCTCCGGCTTTGCCTTTGCTCCATCTGGTGCCGCCGGTGTCCGAACGCCTGCCCCTCAGGTCCCGAAGCTGTCAGGCTTCAAGCCTCTCAAGTGGTAAGTGGAATACGTCGCAGTGGATCGGTAAGTGTCTTAAGCTTAGCTTTATCCTTGCTTGTACTCATCGCTTCCTGATACTTGCCCTTGGTTGGTCAGGCCGTCATCTTCGGTGAAGAAGAGGAAGGAAGAAGAAGTGGTCGTGCCTCCCGCAGAGAAAGGAGGCAACAACGCCCGCATTTCCCCAGCCCGATCGTCCTCGTGAGGCCAAGAGGAGCATCGCCGCATGGAGTCAGCCCCCATGGCCCCGCTGGCTCCGGAGGTGCCGGCACTTGGTGCGGCTGACGAGGTCCCAGCTGCTCCGGAACCCGCTGTCGGTGTCAAAACCGGCGGATCTCGGGTAGGGGGTCCCGAACTGTGCGTCTAGGCGGATGGTAACAGGAGACAAGGGACACGATGTTTTACCCAGGTTCGGGCCCTCTTGATGGAGGTAAAACCTCACGCCCCGCTTGATTAATATTGATGATGTGTGTTACAAGAGTGGATCTACCACGAGATCAAGGAGGCTAAACCCTAGAAGCTAGCCTATGGTATGATTGTTGTTCGCCCCACGGACTAAAACCCTCCGATTTATATAGACACGGATAGGGTTAGGGTTACACGAGTCGGTTACAATGGTAGGAGATCTACATATCCAGACGCCAAGCTTGCCTTCCACGCCAAGGAAAGTCCCATCCGGACACGGGACGAAGTCTTCAATCTTGTATCTTCATAGTCTTGGAGTCCGCCGATGATGATAGTTCGGCTATCCGGACACCCCTAGTCCGAACTCCCACAAGAGCCCTCGAACCAGGCTTCAATGACGATCAGTCCCGGCTGCATGTTGTCTTCGGCATTGCAAGGCGGGTTCTTCCTCCGAATAATTTATAGAAGATTGTGAACACCAGGATAGTGTCCGCTCGCAAAAATAAATTCCACATACCACCGTAGAGAGAGAATAATATTACACAAGATCAATCTGGCCGACGTATTTTGGGGCGTGACGCCGCACCACTACCAAGCCTTCACTCAAATTGTTTTTATTGTTCCACCTCAAAGACGCTTAGGGAAGCAGCTTCCTTTGGCACGCCTTGCGAAGCGTAGATCGTGTTCCCTTATTCCGGGATTCCCATTAATACGGACGTGGGTAACCCAACCGCGCCATTGATTGTGACGCTTGAGGGATAAGCGAAGTTTTACCAGCCGGCAGGACACGTGTTCTTCCGCCCATATAAGGGGATAAAGATCCAACCCTTTACCGCGCCTTTCTTCCTCCTTGGCTTATCCATCTCCACAACTCGAGCTCCAGCGCCTAAGTCCGCTGCTTTCACCTCAACCCTCTCCAACTATGTCCGGAGCGGAGGCAGTGGATGGCCTCCTCCGTCACGGAGGGGCACATCACAAGACTGCGGAGGCCGGACATTTGTCCGGGCGATATCACAGACAAAGCTGCCCGACGCTGGGCAGCTCATTCCAACCCCAGCCCCTATGAGAGGGTGGTATTTCTCCCCACTTCCTCCGCGGACTAGGTTTTCCACTTCACCCATTTGTCCGGGGCTCATGTTCTACTACGGCCCGGACTTCCACGACCTGGCCCCAATTTCGGCCCTCAACGCCTCGGCGTTTATCGTCAGGTAAGCAGGCATTCCTTCCTGCATCCAGCCCCACTTTGGCTTAGGCTCAAGACCTTCAAAGGTCAAGTCAAGGTTGTGAAGGGCAGCTGCGGAGTGCGGAGGCGCCATGGTCGGCAAGATGGCCAAAGTCCTATGGCTCGAGGGCTCCTTTGTGGAGACAATAAAGGGGTGGCAATCGGGGTGGTTCTACATCACCGAGCCACGCGACCCTGAATGGGTGGCGGCCCCTGAATTCAGATCTGGATTCCCCATACGGCTCTCGTCATTGAAAGAGACAGGCCTGAAGTGGGGGGATTCGGACGAGCTATCCGGACTCCAAACACGCTGCTCAAAACTCGGTGGACAAGAATCGCAGGCTTGTCGACGTAATCCGTGTGATGCTCATCCGCCGGATTCTCCCATGCCAACAACGGGACTTCAATTTGTGGAGTTCGATCCGCACAAAGATCATCTTGATCCGGCTCTTCGATACCACGTACGAAGATGCCTGGAAGGTGCTGTTCAAGGGCGCCGAAGCCCCCGCATCCACTAACAAAGATCGCGGATACAGCTCGCGGCATCAAGCCGGCGAGGTAAGTTATTTTACCCTTTACGGGACTCTTTTTTCATAGATTGACTCTACGTGGGATCTAAAAACTCCCTATTCTTTGACAGTCTGGTTGAAGACGCCGGACAGATTAACCGTCCTGCCTTTGCCGAAGACTCCAGCGGACGCCTCGATTGACGGGAAGGCTGGCCCGGCACCCCATGTGGTGCCGGAGAACAAGGCCAAGAAGGAGGCCACGGAACTCAAGGAGCTCCCGACGCCAGTGCCGCCCGATTCAAGCGTAATCTTCTCCTGAAGACGAGGAGGAAGAAGAAAAAGCTTCTCCCCCAGCGGGGGAGGAGAGGAAAAGGAAGGCCGCCCCAACTAGGGAGGCCGGAGGGTCCAAAAAGGGAAGAACCCTTCCTCCGGACTTCTCCACCAACGTCAACGACGACGAGGGGGATTGGCCTACAAGGGACAAGCCCCTGGCGAGATCGTAAGTGTACAGATTCCCGAATAACTTCAAGGTTTTTTCTTTTCGCCACATAATGTCTTTCTAATGCTGCATACAACCCTGCAGTCCGCCCAAGGATGATCTTCCCGTTTCGTCGAGCGGGTCCTTGGGTGCGTCGGATATGGATTCCCTTCCGACTGCCTCCACCCCCCATACCGCGGATGACGCCGAGGTGGGATCCCAGAAAAGGACCCACTAGGAGGAGGAGGCCCCGGAGGTGTCACAGGACACCCTCCCGGATTGTGCACCGGATTCAGCCCCGGAGGCCACAGTGGCTCCGGAGTCCGGGCGGGCACCCTTCGTAAGAAGGGCAAGATCGCAACGCCGCTGCCTCCGCCCAACCGGAGGTGCCGGATATTTGGCCGGAGGCGCCAACGGCGCCCATCGAAGAGGAACACCGCACTGTTATGAGTGCGGTGATTCAAGGTTCAGCTCGCCAAAAGCGGGCTGACCGAAGCTCGCAGCAGCCTTTCTAATGTGCTTAAGAATTTCAATATATGTAAAATGGTACCACATAGACAAGAGAGCTCTCGATGCTCGGGTTCGGTGTTCGGAAAGAAAAGCCGGACTGAGGATCTTTAAAAAGATAAACGCAGGAGTCATATAAAAAATATGTCAATATGGGATTGCAGGCTGCGCTGCTGACCTCCGCCGCACTGACTGCGGAGGTCAATATTTTGAAGGAAAACCTCGAGCGGTCCGAGAACGAGCTCGGCCATGCCAAGAAGCAGCTCGAGGAAAAAGAAGGTGAGTAATACCTTATGAAAATTGCACTCATGTAAAAGGATTTGGTTGCAAGAAAAATGACAAGGATAACGTGGGTATTGTAGGGTCCACTAACGAGGTGGCGACTCAAGGAGGCGGTGGCCGCCGAACGAATGCACGCGCGCAGAGCGCACCGAGCGAGAGAAGCAGGAGGCGCTGGTGGCGGAGGTACAGCAAGAGCTCCGTGATCTCGTGAAAAACATGAGAGCTTGGAGCGTGACTCAAGACTCGAGAGTCTGAGCTTGCAACGGCTCTTGAGAGTGCCAAAGCGGCTAAGGCCAAGCTCGCAAGGCCCTCTGTGAGATTGAGGCGGTGAAGAAAATAGCAGCGGTAAGGCATTTTCCGTGCAAAGTAAGCATGTGAGCAGCATTACCTGTTGCTTACCCGAATTCGGAGCTCTCTGTATGCTCGCAGATCTTCCTCGCAGCGTGTCCGATGCTGCCACATTCTACCGGGCCAAGGAGGGGAGCTCGACGGAGAAGGTCTTCTGGTCTCAGTATGCTGAGGCCGGACATCCGTGGCTCCCTTAGCTTAATTAGCAAGCAGCTAGTCGAGCTCCACAAGGCGGCCGAACAGGCCATGAAGGGCCTCATAGTTCGGTTGTGGCCTAAGGAGGCCATGCCCGGAGCTACTTTGGCCCTGTGCGCGGCCGATGGATGCGCGTCTGGGTTGAAGTTATCAAGCATTCCGCTTGTATTGAGGGTGCCCGTCGGGCCCTTGCCCGCGCAAAGGTGCACTGGGGCAAGATGGATGCTCAGAAGCTCGTGACGGACCCGCCACCAGAGGGCAAGGAGCATCGCACGCCCGAGATGTATTATAAGAGTGTGCTGAAGGGCGCCAGACTATTGCGGTGAGTGCTCCAAAGATGTGATATTTGAGTAGACTCGCATTTTGTTATCCTGCAAGGCTGAAAACTTAGTTCATATGCGCTTAAGCAACGCTTGTTAATTTAAAATATTACCTTCAGGCGGCTGTTTATCAAATCTGAGAGATGGCAAGTCATCGGCTTCAGCCCCCATGCCACGAAAGTGCCGGGTGTTCGGGATAAACTTGAGCGCTCTTGTTCCCATTTTTGGGTCCATCTAGGGAGGCGCCAACACAAATGTAACAAGGCAACCGGACTTATAATGCTTGAACACTCTCACTTAGCCATAGAATTTATATAATTTTATATTTCGGCGAAGCTCCTAGTCTTCGGAAGGTCAATTTGGGGCGCTTATCCACGCCTTTGGCCGGACAAGATCCGCCTCGCCTAAGCGGCATAAGTCTTTAAGGACTCGCAAAAACCTCTCGAACAGCGACCGTCTCTCGCCTCATCATGACGGGTCAGTTTTAGCTTTCTCCATCGAGGCGTTAACCCAGCTCAACTGGGCGGAATCGCAATGGTTCTCCCATGCTACCTTAGCCGATATAACGGAACGTAAGGTACCAAAACATGGGAGCCGGGCAAACCCAACTATTGACCCAAGACATGATTCGAGCCGATGCATATAGTGCTATAAGTTCGGGTGCTGACTTGTGAAAGTGTTCGGACTCATTATACAATAATGCGGGAAACATAAGCCCTCGGTGTATATTAGTCGCATTCAAAGTGTACGGATGCAACATGCCGTGAATGAACATATGTATGAAAAGAAATGCAATTATAAGAAAAAAGGTGCTGCATTGTTTTATTCAATAAGTGCTGCTACGAATGCAAAACGATACAAATAGTGCGATAAGCAGGGTATGGGACTGCTAAGCATGTCCCCCTCCAGGGGTAAGCTGCAGATTGGTGTATAAAAATGCTCGTAATGGAGACCACCTGTATATTCGTTGTAGCCTTTATCCTTCCCTGGTTGTTGCATCGTGAGTTCGGCAGGTTTGCTGCCGGACAGGGCTTCTGACAAACAGAGTCCTGTGGGTAAAAAAATAAAAGGTAAAAAGAAAAGAAAAAGGAACGACACACTTGAGAGCCCCTGGTGTGGTTGAGCAACAATCTGGGTTTATCGTGGTCGTGCCCCTCTCCCCATGCCCATGGTATCTTCTGGCGAATGGTGTACGCTGGACCCGCTTTGACGCTTCGCAGAGCTGGGTTAGCCGCATCGCTACGCTGCGTGCTCGTAACGTGCTGTGTGGTCTTGTTGTAAGTTACTCCGGGCGCTTATTGTGGTCCGCCGCTTAACGGCCGGGTCTCGAGAATTGCCTTTAAGAGGCTGCATTGCACTTCGTCATGAGAGCCGCCAGATGTTCCTCCGCGGAGAGAACATTCAGTGTTTCCGCTGACCCTGATGACTCTCGAGGGCCTCGCATCTTGAGCTTGAGGTATGCGAGAGCGGCACCGCTGCTGAACTTTGCAACGCTGCACGTCCGAGCAAGGCATGATAGCCGCTGCGGAATGGGACTATGTCAAGATTAACTCCTCGCTTCGAAGTTATCCGGGATCCAAGACCACTTCCAAAGGTAATTGAGCTCGCATAATTGGCTTCTACACCTGGTATGACGCCTTTAAAGGTCGCTTTGGTAGGTTTAATCCTTGAGGGGTCTATGCCTATTTTGTGCATTGTATCCCGGTAAAGGTGTTCAGTTGCCGCCGCCGGCCCATCGTGACTCGTTAGGTGAAATCCATCGACGATTGGGTCTAAGACTGGCGGCGAATCCGCCGTGGCGGATGCCGGTGGGTGGTCCTTCGATCAAAAGTGATCGGGCAGGAGGACAATGGATTGAACTTCGGGCAATCGCTCCATCGCCAGAGACATCCTCGAGTGCACGCTTCCGCTCCCTTTTGGGTATGTGCGCTATGATATCATGTTCACCGTCCGCACCTATGGGGAAACCCTTCTGTCCTCTATTGTTTGGCGGTTGGGTCTCGCCTCGCCATCGCTATGCAGCCCCTTGTCATTGTTTTCGATAATTAACTTGTCTCGCTTGAATACCCAACAGTCCCCTGTTGGTGTGGTTAGTCGGTTTTCGGGTGCCGTATCCGCACAAGCGGTCGGTATTCGTCCAAATTGGACGGACTCGGAGTAGTTCTTTTGAATGGCTTTTTCCGCTGACCCGTTTAGAGCCTTTGAATCCGGAATTGACCGCCAGATCCTCAATATTGTCGCCAAGCACGCGGCGCTTTGTTTTTGTTACGACACGGCCCGCCATTTCGATCCTTGAAGTCCGGACTACCAGAATTTTTGCCGAGGTTGTTGCTGCGCATAGCTAGCTGTCCTCACCCGCGCAGAAGCTGGTCATGAGTGATGTGAGGGCTGCCATGGATTTCGGCTTTTCCTGTCCTAGGTGCCGGGCAAGCCACTCGTCACGGATGTTATGCTTGAAGGCCGCGAGGGCCTCCACATCCGGACAGTCGACTATTTGGTATTTCTTGGTTAAGAACCGTGTCCAGAATTGCCTGGCCGATTCGTCTGGCTGCTGAATTATGTGGCTTAGGTCATCGCCCCGGTGGTCGCAGATATAAGTGCCTCGGAAGTTATCGAGGAATGCGACTTCCGTGTCCTCCCAGCTCCCAATTGACTCTCGCCGGCAAGCTATTGAGCCAATGCCGGGCTGGTCCTTTAAGCTTGAGGGGAGGTATTCGATGGCGTGAAGATCGCCACCGCAGGCCATGTGGATGTGAAGGAGATAGTCTTCGATCCAAACCGCTGGGTCTCATAGCCATCATAGGATTCAATATTGACGGGTTTAAACCCTTCGGGATTTGATGATCCATTACTTCGCTTGTGAAGCATAGTGGGTGTGCGGCGCCTCAGATCGAGCGATATCACGACGGAGCTCAAAAGAGCTTGGTCTGTTTTGTTCGGCCCGGCCGGACTTACTGTGTCCGGCGCGACGGTTGTCGTCACGTACCGTGGGGTGCCCATGCGATCCATAGATCGATCTTGATTTTCTTGCCTTGTCCTCCAATATATCTCGCAGGTCCGGAGCATTCCCCTTTGGCCGTGTGCTTTTTGAGCGATGCCGGGGTACGGTTCTAGTGAAGGGCCTAGAGGCCTCTCTGTCGCGACTGCTGGGTGGTCGGTCACCGTATTGTCTCCTAGTGATGCGGGTTCGTAAGCCTCCTCCTCTAATCGGGGAGCAGCTTATGCTTAGGGTAGCTTTTGAGGGCGCTCGAGCTCATGCTCTTCGAAGCGAGGACTTCACCCATCCGCTCGGCCAGCAGATCCCGATCAGCTCTAAGCTGTTGCTGCTTTTTCTGAGGCTGTTCGCCGTGGGCTATAAGTCTGCGCCTAAAACGCCTCTTGTTCGATGGGATTCTCAGGCACGACGAATTCATCATCGCCGAGGCTTGCTTCGCCTCCGAGGGAGGCATATAATCCTCTACCTCTTCTTCCGCCGCTTCTCGTGAGGGTCTGGCGCTCCATCTTCCCCGCTACTGGATCTTGCCGGAGTGGATTGTCTTCAAAGATCGTCCGATGTATTGTTATCTCCGTGCCGCATCTTCATTCTTGCTGTGGCGTGGATTTAGAGCGGCCACGACGCCGGGCGCTTGGGCTGCTTCTTGAGGGTCATCCTCCGTTGTTCCATCATCGTTCCCATCTTTTGGGATGTCCACCATATATATGTCGATGACGAGGTGGCCTTCCAAAGGCCCTCGTAGGCGCTGGTCTTGTTCGTCCTCGCATCGCCGCCCATACCGCCGATGTCTTCGGAGTCGTAGTTCAGCATGTCGGTTAGATCGCCGACAGCGGCTACCAAGCCGGGTGGTGGTGGGCGCTGAATTTCTTCGCCGTCCGCATCCCAACCTTCTCGACCGTAATCCGCGAGGGCTCTCCGGATAAAGAGAGAGACTTTAGTGAGTTCAGGATGTCGCCAAAGGGCTAATGCTGAAAGATGTCCGCGGCAAAGTGAACTCCATGACGGGCGCCTAATCGGATTCGATTGGCGAGGGCGCCGGAGGGTTCGGAGTCCGGAGAGGAGTCCGACACTCGAGTCGAGGTCTTCGCAGCGACAGTGGATGGAGTTCGCTTGATCGCAGTAGAGGTTAAAGCCCCCGAGGCGGTGTCCAACCACTCGCCCTCGATCGGGAATCCGCCCGGATTAAGGGTCGGAGCGGATGCGTGTGGGCCTGTGGCACCGCTCGCCGCAGAGCTAGATCATGCCCATCGAGACAAAGGCGGGCGCTTGGCTGCGGCTCGGATCCGTCAAGATCAAGTCTCCGAGGACATCGGCCGATAGTTTAAATCTTCGAATCTGACTCGACGGCCGGGCGAAGCTTTCGATCTGCTCCAGATGGCTGCTTAATTGGCCCGCAGCAAAGCCGCCGAACACGTAAGATCTGTCCGGGGAAAAGTCTCACCGGACGACCGGCCATTGTTGATGATCAAAGGAGCCATCGCGCCTTATCGGTGACGCATACGTAGGAACTCTCAATGAAAGCACCAATGTCGGTGTCAAACCGGGCGGATCTCGGTAGGGGTCCCGAATCAAGCGCCTAGGCGGATGGTAACAGGAGACAAGGGACACGATGTTTTACCTGTGTTCGGGCCCTCTTGATGGAGGTAAAACCTCACGCCCCGCTTGATTAATATTGATGATGTGTGTTACAAGAGTGGATCTACCACGAGATCAAGGAGGCTAAACCCTAGAAGCTAGCCTATGGTATGATTGTTGTTCGTCCTACGGACTAAAACCTCCGATTTATATAGACACCGGATAGGGTTAGGGTTACACAGAGTCGGTTACAATGGTAGGAGATCTACATATCCAGACGCCAAGCTTGCCTTCCACGCCAAGGGAAGTCCCATCCGGACACGGGACAAAGTCTTCAATCTTGTATCTTCATAGTCTTGGAGTCCGCCGATGATGATAGTTCGCCATCCGGACACCCCTAGTCCGGAACTCCCTCACCCGGGTCTCCCAAGCCCCGGTGATGATGTCGCTTCCCACCGGCCGCTGCCTCCACTCCTTGGTCCTTCGCGCCTGCTGCCGCCTTGGAGCGTGTCTTTCGGAGATGACCCAGCCATGTGGATCTCTTGAGCGTGGACTCACCTGGGTGGCCGGGCGTCGAGTTGGCCTCGCTGGCTTCACTCGACTGGCAGTTCACAAGGCGGCTGGGCCAAAGGCCGCGGCTTCCGAGAAGGAGAAGCAAGGAGCCGCCAGCGCTGCAGCCGATTGTGAGGCGGCATTGAAAGACGCCAAGGCCGCCCGCGACCACTGCCAAGTGCTGGAGGGCGAGCTGCAGAGCCTGCGCGACAAGCACGCCAAAGAGGTGCGCTGCCGCCAAGTGAAGGAGGAGGAGATGAAGGCCCGGGAGGAAGCTGTCAAGAACCATGATGCAGAGTTGGCGGAGCTGGGGAAGAAGCAGGCCACCGAGCACAACCGTTTGGGAGAGTTGGAGCGGAAGATGAGGACGAGGGAGGCCGATCTTGACGCCAAGGCGCGAGTCCTGGCAGAAGACCGCTTGGCCTTTGCCGATCTCGAGGAGAGGTCTCGCAAGGCGCTGAAGACGTTTTACGAGCACGGCCTGGAGAAGCCTCTGGACACCGACGAGGACGGCCCCGCCCAGCTACTTCCTCTCGTGGTGAAGGCGCTTCAGGAGGTTGTTGATGGTCTCGGTCCCATGGCGGAGGGAGAAGCTCAAGGCCCTGTCTCGGGCCAAGGCCGACTCAAGGCTTCTTTAGCCACCTGCACCTTCGTGACCCCAACGCCTGCCTTTGACGAGCTGGAGCCTCAGTAGTCAAGATCAAGATGATGCGTTGCCGCCGCTGCGGCAGGATCAGGTGGGGGCCTTTGCCGAGAGGTTCCGTGGCTTTGTCTCCGCTCCTCTGTCCGGCGTCGTCGACCTTGCGGCTGGTGGTGAAGAAAAAACCGAGCACGAGGGAACGCCTTCCGCAGGCGACAGCGACGTCTAGAGATGACCCGCGGCCATTCTTCACATTCCGTTCCTGCGACTTGTAACAGGCCTCGTGGAGGTGTTTAAACTTTTATTTGGTATTGTGAGGACAATATGCTTGTAATATTTGCTTCGACATTTCACGATTTCCTTCCTATTTGCTTTGCGTTCTGCGTCGGCAGAGCCCGGCCCCGCGCATACCTCAACCGACATTAGGCCGACCGGAGACCAGGACGGACGAAGGAGTGAGCGGCTATGTGACCAGTTAGGCTCCTGAGTCGCGATGCTCGGGAGTCCCCCTTGACGCGCAAACAGCATATAGGGAGAGCTCGTGGGGGTAGATTAATGTTCTACGTTGGCAGAGCCCCGCCCCGCGCATACCTCAACCGCCATTGGGCCGACCGGAGACCAGGACGGACCAAGGAGTGAGGGGCTACGTGACCAGTTAGGCTCCTGAGTCGCGATGCTCGTGGAGTCCCCTTGACGGCAAACAATTGCCATACCTGCCTCGCCGAGGCCTCGGAGGGGCGCAGAATGCCTGTGTCCGGGGACTGGTTAGGTGGCGGCGCTTGGGCGTGACCAGCGCAGCCCCGTGCCGAGCCCCAATGCGCCGGCTTTCCCGAGGGGAGGCGCTGCAGCAAGGTTGGGCGTTGAGCCTGGGCCTTGAGGTTCGCACGACCGCGGGGTCACCTCGCTTGTTTATCACCAGCTGGAGCATAGTGCTTCCGCTTGTGCACGGGCATAGCGCCCCTCGGCAAGTGTCGTACCAAAGACGTGAGCATGGCACTTCCACTTGGGCGTGGATGGGGGCCCCTTCCGAGGAGCCCCGAGGCGAGCAGCCCCGCCCTGACACGTGGCTTGCACGGCAGGGCTGCGAGGTGTATCTGGGCACTCGTGAGCCAGCGTGGGACTCACGAGGCCCTACCTCAAGGCGGGTTGCCCCTGGTCTTGAGTCTTGGTGACTGTGTGTTCCTGCAAGGCGGTTAGATGCAAGTAGTCTACGTCCTCAGGTCCCGACCCTTGAGCGAGCTCAGCTGCCGCTGGTATGCCTTGTCGCGATGCCGCGGTCAAGGCCAGGGGTGAGGGCTGGAGAGCCAGTAAGAGCTCCTGAGTCGCGATGCTCAGGAGCCCCCCTTTTAACGTGCAAGCGGATTGCATAGGGTGAACAGGCCCGTGGCGGGCGGCAATCGAGCAGGCGATAGCCGTTGGCAGGTTAAGCATGAAGAGCAGATCGACTTGGATAAATGTAGGAAGATACATGTCACTCGGTCTGGCCCGAGCGGCTTGGGGATGATGCAGCCCCAGGGGCGCCCCCAGCAAGGTAAGCTAAAGACTTAAGCAAAAGGGATACATGCCACAGGGATGGACCCATGTGGCCTGGGAATAATGCAGCCCGAGGGGTGCTCCCAGCTTAAACGAACTTGGAAGATGTCACCTGGTTCTGTAGATCAAGTAGAGTTGGTGCAACTGAAGGCGTGTGTTGAAGAAATGACTCCTCATGAGCCACTGGAGCCCTGAGCCTCGGGAGGCTTTGGAGGTTCAGGAGGTTCCCTGAAGACCGTCTCCATCTCCTCCAGGACGGTGTGGCACCTGGCCTCCTGAGCCGCCAGGATACGCCGTAGATTGCGCTGATAGCCCGACGCCATGCTCGGCAAGCCGAAGGGCATGCGAACGTAGCTGTGTGGTGGGACCTCACAGCGACCCACACACGATGGCCAGAAGCGCTCCTGAGATGCGGCCCTGTTGAGCCCTGGGACGTTGATGCAGACACGCAGCCCGGCATCCTCGCCTGGATGGGGAGCTGCGCGTTGTGAGCGGCTGTGGCCGCGCATGGCTCTTGCTTCTTGTAGTTCCTGGGTGGTCTTGGTGATGAACTCCTGGGTGGTGCGCACTCCTTGCCCTGTGCTCTCCTAAGGAAAGTGTGCCGCGAGGCACGCTTCCAAGTGGTGCCCAAGCGCCTCCCTCGTGAGGTTGGCAAGGTCTGAGGCTCACCAGAAGGGAGCCCCCGAGCCCTGCCTGAGGAGAGAGCCGGGCGCGCTTTACTACGCGATGGAGGGAGGCGCCCCTGGAGTGGGCGCTTATCCTGACGAGGCTCCTGCCGCGACGCCATCCTCCTGAGGTCCTGTGCGGCGTGGCATCTTTTTCTTGGGGATGGTCTCCGAAGGGCCTTCACTTCTGCTGTCGGGGCCGTCGATTGCTGCATCTTGAAAGGCGCGCTCGAGGGAGCACACCGCATCCCTCTCCTCACACGGGACCGTGATGATTCCTACGCTTCCTGGCATCTTGAGAACGTTGTAGTCGTGATGAGTGACTGCCATGAACTTGGCCAGGGCTGGATACCCGAGGATGGCATTGTACGGCAGATGGATGTGCGCGACGTCGAAGTCGATGAGCTCGGTGCGATAGTTCTTGCGCTCCCCAAAGGTGACAGGCAGGCGGACCTACCCTATTGGTGTGGTGGAACCGTTGGTCACTCCTGAGAAAGGCTTGGTTGGCTGGAGCTGCTCATATGACACTCGGAGGTTGTCGAACGTATCGACGGACAGGATGTTGAGCCCTGTGCCGCCGTCGATGAGTCTTGGTGACTTGCACATTGCTGATGACTGGGGATCACAGCATTGGGAGGGTGCTAGTGGTGGCTGCGCACTTGGGTTGGTCTGCCGAGTTGAAGGTGATAGCACATTGGGACCACCTGAGCGGGTGCGTGGCCTCGAGCTTGGGGAGCACCGCGTTCACCTCGCAAGCGAACTGTTTGAAGATGCGCTGAGAGGCTGGGGCCCAGGCACCGCCTAAGATGCAGCGATCGCGACGCGGCTCCTGGAAGCCCCCAGCCCCTCGCCCCGGTGGTGGTCGCTGCTCCTTCTTGGTGGCGGCAGCGGGAAGACCGGTGTTGCCTTCGGGCGATCCTCGCGAGGCGGATCCTCCAGCGCCCTCGCGAGGTTGGTCCTGCCAGCGTCCTCACGATGCCGATCGCGCCACTCTGGTGCGGGCTATGGTCATCCCGGCCCGCCTCGCGTCTCCTCTTCAGGGTGTAGCCCCGTCGCTGCGCCGGGCGCCGACTGCGGCGCCCTTCCCATATGGCTCGAAGCTCTTGGCGCGCCGGTGTTGTGGGTGTTCAGGTTGTGGAAGGCATGAACGATCGTCTGCTCTGGATGACTCGGGCTGATCTCTGCCTCGCTTGGTGTCGGGCTCCGCTGCGAGCACCGCTGCTTCTTTGCGCTTCACGTCCTTGGCCTTGGCCTTCTTCTCCTCCACTCCTGCAGCTGGCAGCTCGAGGAGATACAGGCACCCCTCCTCAGCTCTTGCACACTTGGCCGCCAGGTTGAACAACTCCTGAGATGTGCAAAGCTCCTCGTGGATGGCGAGCTCTTCCTTCATCTTGACCTTATGGATGCCGTCCGAGAACGCGGAGATGATCGTCCGTGACCTTGGGGATCTTGAGGTGGGTGTTGTTGAAGCGCTAGATGTACTTCTGGAGGGTCTCTCCTAGCTGTTACTTGATGTGGCGAAGGTCACCCACGGCCGGTGGGCAGTCGCAAGTACCCTGGAAGTTGGCGACAAAGCGGTCGCGCATCTCGTCCCAGGAGGAGATCGAGCTGTGCTGCAGGTTCAGGAGCCAGGAGCGGGCCCCATCCTTGAGAGCCATGGGAAACCAGTTCGCCATGACTTTTTCATCGCCGTTGGCCGCTTCGATGCTCAGCTCATAGAGCTGCAGGAACTCCGCGGGGTCGGCGGTGCCGTCGTAGCGAGGAGGCAGATCCGGCTTGAACTTGCCTGGCCAGGCGACGCTACGCAGTTCGGGGGTGAAGGCGCAACAGCCAACCGTGGTCGACGGGGCCCGCTTCTGAGGTGGAGCTTGGTCTTGGCGAGGTCCGCGTTGCGCCACTACAGGCAGCGCGCGGTCTTGACAAGGTGGCGCAGGGAGCGCAGGTGTAGCTTCTCGCGGCCGCGGGATTTCTTGGCAGCTTCTTTCTTCATGCGCGGGCGCCGGCGCGGTGGATAACGTTGCGGAGGCGCGCGCCTTGGTGCCAAGGCACCGTCTTAGGGTTGAGGTGGTGGAGGCATGCCATGAGCCCCGTCGCCCGCAACTGGTTGAGGGGGCGGCGGAGAGTGGGACGGCGCCGGAGAGCCCCCTGCGGCGCGGATGAGCTCGGCGACGCGGTCGAGCCACTCCTTGTAGAGGTCGTCGACGGGGCGGTAGCGCAGGAGCTCGTTCGCCACGATGAGCGCGGCACGTGCCTCCATGGGAGCGCGGTGGGCGTGAGACGAAGGATGGAGCGAGGACACCTGCAGCTCGTTCCCCGCCGGGCCAGTGGGAGCATTGGCGGCGGGAGACGGAGAACGACGAGGTGGCCTGCCTACGGGAGCCGTCTGAGCGGCGCGGGCGGAGAGAGCAGCCCGACGCTCAGCTCGAGCACGGCGAGCGCTCGCCATGGAAACGATGGAGCGATGGAGCAACAAACTGATGGAAGGGAAACTACGGCGCACCCCTACCTGGCGCGCCAAATGTCGGATGTGGGGTTCCGGCAAACCCTTAAGGTTCTAACACTGGGGTGCGCGCGAAGTCTTTCCCTCCTACCGATATATGCTCTAGCTCGCTAAGATCTCGCGGACGGACTCGACGAACTCGCAACACAGAAAGACATGAGGTTTGTACTGGTTCGGGCCACCGTTGTGGTGTAATACCCTACTCCAGTGTGGTGGTGGTGGATTGTCTCTTCGGCTGATGATGAACAGTACAAGGGAAGAACAGCCTCCTGAGGTTGAGTTGTTCTTGTGCTTGTGTAGTTGAGGATGATCTGAACTAGTTTGGGATCAGTTCTCTCCTACTGTGGTGGCTAGTCCTATTTATAGAGGCTCCGGTCCTCTTCCCAAATATCGAGCGGGAAGGGAGCCAACAACAGCGGGCAAATTTGAAGGGGGACAACTAGTACAAGCTATCCTGACAAAAGCGGTCTTCGCCCACGAAAAGCTCTGGGGTGACGGTGTCTTGGGCTCCACGTTGACCTCCGCCTTGCCGTCCTCCTGGTCTTGGTCACGTTGCACCAATATGGCAACCTTTGCCTGATGCCTCGGTACTTTTCGTCATACCAAGCGCCCTTAGCACCAAAGAGGAAATAGAGACGCTGGCAAGACCGGCGCCCGCTTGGCACCCGCCTGGTGCCGTTCGTCATGGCTCACGTCACGAAAGCCTCGTGAGGTTTACCTCGCCTTGATATCGCCGCTCCTCGTGAGCCTGCCTGGCTAGGCCACTACAGAGGAGGTCTTGCGTCTTCCGTCTCGCGAGGCTCGGACCCTTGCGAGGGTCTTGGGTGTCATGTTGATGAAGATGGGCCGTACGGCCTGCTGCTTAGCCACGCTGTGGGCCGCAGGCAGGCAAGTCTGGGTACCCCCGTTCCCAGAATGCCGACACTCTCGACCGATGTGGGCCTTGCTCAGCAGCAACGACCACATGAGACTTCAGGATTTCGGGCTCCCCCTTGAGGCACGGCGAACGGTGCTCGAGGTCCTGGCAGGCGTCCCGCTGCCTGACGACATGCCAGGGAAGAGTTGTCTTTTGTATCGCTGCCGTAACAAGGTGCAATTTGTGGAGCACATGCCCTCCTTTGATGAGTGGGGGCTGCGTCCTGTCGGCTTTGTGGGTCCCCGTGAGAACCCCATCATTGTGGTCCCTCTCCTTGCCACCAGCCCCGATCCTGCCCCAAGAGTGGACGCTGGGGGGCAAGTATCGTCGGAGGCCGGGGGCGCTGGTGCAGATGTGTCGACGCAGCCCGAGGCTCCCGTGGCGTCATCCTCGGGAATTCGTGATCCCCATGCTGGGGAGGTAGCTGAAGGGGCGACGCAGCCTGCTGTTCCCGAGGTCGAAGCCCCTAAGGCCTCGGCAGGTTGCTGCGAGGCAGAGCCCGATAGCTTCCCCCAGCTTGGCGCCCCTAAGGCCTCCTTGGGCACTTCTTCAGTTGCGCCCCGAGATGGTCTCCATGTTCACCTCTTCGGCCGGCTCCGCGTGGACTTCGAGGAGCTCCGTAAGAGGAAGGAATCTCCGAGCTGCAGCAGTGGCGCATTCGGGTCGTAGAAGCGGAGGAAGTATATCGCCATTGACGAGTAAGTACCTTATCTTTGTGATCCTCTGAGTGCTTCTTCTCTTCCTGACGATGGCTCTTCAGGATCCCTTCCGCCAGGGCTGTGGAATCTCCTGAGAAGCGGCCTCCTCTCGCCTGCCTCCCCGCTTAGACTTGAGCTGCTATGAGCTCAAGACGCCCCCGGCGTGGGACCAGCCGGGGAAGCCTGCCCACCAGCGGGGTGCCTTGAGCTCATACCTTCGTCACCTCCTCTTGTCGGCCTTGCTTGGAGCGCGGCCAGTGTGCCAAGGACCTCTCCCCTGGTCTTGGACGGCGGTTGGTTGGCTTCGATCCTGGGGTCCTCTTCAGGTGGCGGATCTTCGCTCGTCTGGGCCCCTTGCGCGGCTGGACTGGTAGCCAGGCAGGCGCCAGCCCCCAGCCCCCCCGCTACTAGGGGGCGTGCCGCTTCAGGCCCCATCCGCATCCCCTGTGGCGGAGGACGGAGTCAGCGGCATGTTCAAGTCTGCGCAAGAGAAGAGCATCGTTCGCCATGGGCTCTTTCGGGAGGCGATGAGAACGATGAACCGGCTTGGTGAAGAGCTCGTGGATGTGGATGCGCGCCTTGTGGCCGAGGGTCTTCGTCTGGTGGAGGAGCGACACAAGCTGAAGGTGGCTATCAACCTCGGGCGCCACCAGCGCGAGCTTGATAATGCGAAGGACGAGGCCTCTCTCGTAGCCTCGCACGAGGCCTGCTCTCGAGCTCAGGAAGAGGCCCGAGAAGCTGACCGCCGTCACGAGGCCGCGGAGAAGCGCGCATGGGATATCCAAGCCTGGAGCGCCTCCTTGGAGCGTCAAGTGGAGGAGCCCGCCGAAGAAGAAGAGATCCGGAAGCGCGAGGAGGTGTTGGCACTGGAAGCCGTGGAGGGTAGCCTCGAGCTCGAACGACTGGAGACGAGGGAGCGTCAAGTTGCACAAGCGGAAGATGTCGTTGGTGTGCGCGAGGCCAAGGCCCAGGAGGAGATCGATCGCCGGGTGTCCGAGGCCCATGCGGATTTTGAGGGTAGGCACGACCTGAAGTTGAAGCTTGCGGAAGCTGAGGCTGCAGGTAGGACTGTTGCCCTTAGGCACAGGTTTGCTGAGGTGGAGCGGCGCGAGGAAGCCACCGCAGCCACCCTGGTCTCGATGCAGGCAGAACAGGCCTCCGCCCGTGCCGAGCTGCTCTCTCTTCAGCAGCGGGTCGTTGACGCCGAGTCCGTTGCGCGGAAGAACAGGGAGGAAGTGCTCTAGCGGTGGACACTGGAGCGCATGCATGCCCCCATGCTTGAGGGCCTCAGGAACTGGGCCAACTCGGCGCTGGGCCACATCTGCGATGAGAATGCCCCTCATCCCTGCATGACCGGCTACGCCAGCCATCGTTGCTTCTTCACCGACGTGGTGACGCGCCTGGAGAATCAGTCCGAGATGGCTCACCAGCTTGTCGAAGAGAGGAGTCGCGGTCTGCTGAGGCGCGCGTTCTACCGAGTCTTCAGCCATCTTCAAAACATCTACCCCAACTTTGATTTTGACGCTGCCATTGCCCCCGTTCCGGAGGCCATCCGGGACAACCTAGCGCAGTGGGTGGAGGACAATGTGGATGCGCTGGTCAGGGCCTTCGCTTCCGAGGATGACGCGGTGGTGGTCGCGGCGGATGAAGGCGATGTGGTTGACGATGGTGACGGTGGCACTGGTGAAGGTGATGGTGAGGCTAGCGATGATGACAGCGACGCTAGCGACGCGCCTGAGGGCGACCCAGGGGACGCGACGAGAAATTTTTCCAACTGATCTCGTGTTCCCCTGCTGTTTATCCTACACACAAAGCTCGGGCACGGCCCTAGAGGTTGTATGAGCATTTTGGGATGGGGAGCCCATCATGTAAACAGATTACTATCACTATTTTTGAGCTAAGCTGAACATGTGCCTTCATATGCTCACGAGTCCCGTGGCGAGTTTGTTGTTGTAATTTACCTTAACCTGGGCAGGTTCCGAACTGACTCACAAGGTTGTGAGTTCCTGAGAAGCTCCTGCAGGCACCTGTCGATCCGCCCTAGAGGGCTTCGCAAGGAGCAAGCGCCAGCCGTGATAAGGCATGCGCGTGGCGCGCGTGTGCCGTGCCCAGCCCCGCTTGCGAGGGGCTCGCGAAGGGAAAGCAATAAGCGCGAACTCCGAATTAAGGCCAGAACCAGATAGCAAGAAATCGAGAAAAGGCACCCCCGCATGCATCAATGAAAATTCAACTTCAACTTAAATCCAAATCCAGAAGGTGGGGCTACAGAAAAGGGATCCAAAGCAAATGGCCGCGTCCGGCGCCTAGTCTAGTCTTCATGTCTTCAAGTCTTCTCACCAGCACGGAGCTAAGTGCTGCCACTAGGACGTGGGAGGGAGCCCCAGAGGCCCAAGGGCGGCACTCCTGAAGCTCTAGGGCGTGTACAGCTCCACTCATTATTACGTGAGAGTTTCACGAGCGGAGACCTTCACAGGCGTGAGCCTTACTTCATATCACCAGACGAGGGCCCCGCCTTGTGCCACCCTCTACCACCGTTGGGACGAACGGAGACTAGGACGACACCAAAGGGGGCAGAGGGGACGCCAGCGGTGCCCTTGGCGACCACAGGTCCTCTGTCGGGGGAAGGCTCGCCGGCGCCTCCCCGGCAGAGGGCCTACCTCCGGGCGACGCCTTGCTCCGTGTGACGCAGAGAGGGGCCTTGCTCCTGGCTCCTCCCGCGCAGACCCCAGTGGGTCTCTCCTGGTGAGGCCGATATTGTCGTGCGGGAACCATCGCCTAGTGCTGTGACCTGATTCACTTGCGACTCATGGTTAGCGTAAGCTTTCCCCTGAGAGATTAGTGGTACCCTGTATCTGTTGTCGACGACGCGGTTGGTGGGGCTCTCTGGCGGCTCCTAGAAGGCCTCGGCTCCTAACGCCTCCTCCTCCCAACCTGGCCCGAGGAACGAGCCGGAGTCGTCCTCCGGCGTGTACTCCTGGTCCATCATGCGGGGCATGTAGGCCTCCGAGGCCGCTGCCCCGAAGACCTCGCTGAAGTGCCCCATGCTCCATGTCGGCCGACCCGTCACGCCGTCCTGAGGGTGGTAGGGCGGTGCTCCGATGGGGCCGTGTGCGGTAACGCTCGTGCCCGCACCCATCTGGGATGGTGCGGGCGCGACGGGGCGCCCCCCACCGGGGATCGGTTGATGTCGACAAGGCCCCCGGGCACACTCGGGAGCACGCGGGCGCGGCGAGGCCCCCGTGGGATCTGGATGCAGCCCGAGCCATGAGCTGGTAGCAGAAGGGCGGCGCTCCCGTGGTTGCTGCGCCCAAAGAGCTTCGGCGACGCTGCTCAAAGAGCGCCGCATCCCGGCCGCTCTCCATCAGTCGGCACCGCAGCAGCTCCCGCGCCACCGTGTGTGCAGCCCGCATGTTCGCCTGCTCCCGCCGGGTGTGTGGTGCCGTTGCCGCGGCGTGGCTTGCGGCACTTGCAGTAGCTCGCGCTTGTCGTGGAGTAAGGGTGGACGGCGCCTGGCCGCACCGCCCGCTCCCAGCAGCGTTAGGTGGCGCTGGTGCCGCCTGGAGCGCGGGGTTGAGGTTTTCTTGGGTAGGCGGCGCCGCCGGGCTGGCCAGTCTGCCCAGCGGTCGGCGTCAGTCCTTGGGTCGCCGGACATCGGAATCGCGGAGCGTTGGTGGACCAACTAGCGGGGAAGAGGCTCCCGCGCACCCCTACCCGGCGCTCCAAATGTCGGATCTCGGGTTTCGGCAAAACCCTTGAGGTTCAAACTCTAGGGTGCGCGCGAAGATCTCTCCCTCATAGATCACACCCACACACGCTTCGTGATCTCTAGGCTAGCTCGACGAACTCGCAACACAAGGGACACAAGATTTATACTGGTTCAGGCCACCGTTGTGGTGTAATACCCTACTCTAGTGTGTGGTGGTGGATTGCCTCTTGGGCTGAGGATGAATAGTACAAGGGGAAGAACAGCCTCCTGAGGAGATATGTTCTTGTGCTTGGTGAACTGGAGGGTGTGAGGATCCGATCAAGATGAGATCGATCTGCCCCTGAATGAGTTGCCTCCTACGGTGGTGGCTAGTCCTATTTATAGAGGCCCTGGTCCTCTTCCCAAATAATAAGTGGGAAGGGATTCCACAACGGCCAATTTGGAAGGGGACAACTAGTACAACTTATCCTGACAAAAGTAGTCTTCGCCTGCCAAAGGCTCTGGTGGTGACGCCGTCTTGGGCTCCACGTGACCTCCGTCTTGCCGTCCTGCTGGTCTTGGTCTCGTTGCACCGATAGGGAAACCTTTTCTTGATGCCTCAGTAATCCACGGCTGCGCTTGCCTCCTTAGCAGCAAAGAGGAAACAAGGACACTGGGCGCGCTGGCGCCCGCCTGGTGCCCGCCTGATCTTGATTGTCATGGCTCACATCACGAGAACCTCGCGCGGTTTACCTTGCCTTGATCTCTCCTCCCCTCGCGAGCCAGCCTGGTGAGGCCACTCCCGAGGAGGTCTTGCATCGTCCGTCTCGTGAGGCTTGGCCCCTCGCGAGGGTCTTGAGTGCTCGTTGGTGAAGATGGGCCGTACGGGCCCGCTCGTAGAGCCACTCCCAGGGCCGGAGGCAGGCAAGTCTGGGGACCCCCATTCCCGGAATGCCGGCAGATATCTAGTTAGTGTGATTGCAATAATAGTGGAACTAGATGATGAAACATAACACACCAATAGAAGCCGATCACCTCTGTGATCTCTCTTTAGGACTAACTACTTGTTGGAGAAGACTAGGCACGGAGTTGGATGAGGAGGATAGCAAAACCAATCTCCCTTTCTGCAGTCCCACAGAAATGTAAAAACGTCGCCCATGTGACATTTTGGCGGAACTGCACAAAACACTCTTAAGAAAAAAGTGATTTGCACAGTTCACCAAAAGGTCGCAATAGCAATGAGGTGAAATGGATAGCCCTGTTTGCAAAAGGAGGTAGAGGAAACAATTACTGCCCAATAACACGAGTTGAAGAAACATATGCCGACAAAAAAGAAGCATATTCCTTGTAATAAGGGAAAGATAGCAACATGGTGGTTTACCAAAAATGGTTTGAGGACGAGATTGCAAGATGGAAAGTATGCCGGCCGGGATACATTTTAAGCAAACAACTAAAGAAGATCCACATGCAGGATTTTCCACATGCAACAACGTGGGAAGATGGGCAGTGGAGCAAGGCCGGAGGAAGCTGTACCTGAGGGTCATTGGGATGTTACTGGGAGGGCGCCGGCAGCTGGGATCTGCCCATACTGCGGCAGCAAGCAAGTGGCGAAGGCCCTACCACACCGGAGCTTGGTGATACGTCCATTTTGCATCATGCTTTTATATCGATATTTATTGCATTATGGGCTGTTACTACACATTATGTCACAATACTTATGCCTATTCTCCCTTATTTTACAAGGTTTACATAAGGAGGGAGAATGCCGGCAGCTGGAATTCTGGGCTGGAAAAGGAGCCAATATTAGAGACCTATTTTGTACAACTCCAAAAGTCCTGAAACTCCACGAAAGTTGTTTTTGGAAATAATAAAAAATACTGAGTGGAAGAAATACCAGAGGGGGCCCACACCCTGGCCACGAGGGTGGGGGGCGCGCCCTACCCCCCTGGGTGCGCCCCCTGCCTCGTGGGCCCCCTGTTGGCCCTCCAGTGCCCATTTTCTGCTATATGAAGTCTTCGTCCGAAGAAAAATCAGAGGCAAGATTTCGGGACGAAACTCCACCGCCACGAGGTGGATCCTTGGCGGAACCAATCAAGGGCTCCGGCAGAGCTGTTCTGCCGGGGACACTTCCCTCCGGGAGGGGGAAATCATCGCCATCGTCATCACCAATGCTCCTCTCATTGGGAGAGGGCTAATCTCCATCAAAATCTTCACCAGCACCATCTCCTGTCAAACCCTAGTTCATCTCTCGTATCCAATTCTTGTCTCCAAGTCTGGGATTGGTACCTGTAGGTTGCTAGTAGTGTTGATTACACTTTGTAGTTGATGCTAGTTGGTTTATTTGGTGGAAGATCATATGTTCAGATCCTTTATGCATATGCTTTGTGAGTAGTTACGTTTTTTCCTGAGGACATGGGAGAAGTCTTGCTATTAGTAGTCATGTGAATTTGGTATTCGTTCGATATTTTGATGAGTTGTATGTTCTCTGTCCTCTAGTGGTTTTATGTGAACGTCGACTACATGACACTTCACCATTATTTGGGCCTAGAGGAAGGCATTGGGAAGTAATAAGTAGATGATGGGTTGCTAGAGTGACAGAAGCTTAAACCCTAGTTTATGCGTTGCTTCGTAAGGGGCTCATTTGGATCCATATGTTTCATGTTATGGTTAGGTTTAGCTTAATACTTGTTTTGTAGTTGCGGATGCTTGCAATAGGAGTTAGTCATAAGTGGGATGCTTGTCCAAGTAAGGACAACACCCAAGCACCGGTCCACCCACATATCAAATTATCAAAGTACCGGACGCGAATCATATGAACGTGATGAAAACTAGCTTGAGATAATTCCCATGTGTCCTCGGGAGCGCTTTTCTCTATATAAGAGTTTGTCCAGGCTTGTCCTTTGCTACAAAAAGGATTGGGCCACATTGCTGCACTTTATTTACTTTTGTTATTTGTTGCTTGTTACAAATTATCTTATCACAAAACTATCTGTTACCTATAATTTCAGTGCTTGCAGAGAATACCTTGCTGAAAACCGCTTATCATTTCATACGCTCCTCGTTGGGTTCGACACTCTTACTTATCGAAAGGACTACGATAGATCCCCTATACTTGTGGGTCATCAAGACTCTTTTTCTGGCGCTGTCGGGGAGTGAAGCGCCTTTGGTAGGTGGAATTTGGTAAGGAAAAATTTATATAGTGTGCTGAAATTTACTGTCACTTGTTACTATGGAAAGTAATCCTCCGAGGGGCTTGTTCGGGGTATCTTCACCCCGACCAGTAGAGCAAAGAGTTGCTCCTCAACCTATTGAACCTACTGAAAATGAAAATGTCTACTTTGAAATTCCTTCGAGTATGGTAGAAAAACTGCTAGCTAATCCTTTTGCAGGAGATGGAACATTACATCCTGATGAGCACCTAATATATGTGGATGAAGTTTGTGGATTATTTAAGCTTGCAGGTGTGCCCGCTGATGTTATCAAGAAGAAGGTCTTCCCTTTATCTTTGAAGGGAGATGCATTGACATGGTATAGGCTATGTGATGATATGGGATCATGGAAACAAACGATTGAACTTGGAATTTCATCAGAAGTTTTATCCTATGCATCTTGTTCATCGTGATTGCAATTATATATATAATTTTTAGCCTCGCAAAGGAGAAATCATCGCTCAAGTTGGGGGAGGCTTAAGTCAATGTTATATTCGTGCCCCAATCATGAGCTCTCAAGAGAAATGATTATTCAAAATTTTTATGCTCGGCTTTCTGATAACAATCGCACCATGCTCGATACTTGTTGTGCTGGCTCTTTTATGATGAAGACTATTGAATTCAAATGGGATTTATTGGAAAGAATTATACGCAACTCTGAAGATAGGGATCTCGATGAAGGTAAGGAGTCAGGTATGACACCTAAGTTTGATTGTGTTAAATCGTTTATGGATACCAATGTTTGCTGTAAATTTAGCACTAAATATGGACTTGACTTTGAGATAGTAGCTTCCTTTTGTGAATCTTTTTCTACTCATGTTGATCTCCCTAAGGAGAAGTGGCTTAAATATCATCCTCCCATAGAACTAAAAGTAGCTGCACCTATTAAAGTTGAAGAAAAGACTATCACTTATAATGATCCTATTGTTCCTACTGCTTATGTTGAGAAACCACCTTTTCCTTCTAGGATAAAGGATCATGCTAAAGCTTCAACTATGGTTCGTAAAAGCAATATTAGAACTTAATCACCTCCTGAGCAAGTTAAAGTTGAACCTAATATTGCTATGGTTAAAGATCTCTTGGCTGATAATATTGATGGGCATGTTATTTGTTTCTGTGATGAACTGCTAGAATTCCTAAACCTTGTGCTAAAGATAAACATAGACCTGTGGTAGGCATGCCTGTTATTTCTGTTAAAATAGGAGATCATTGTTATCATGGCTTATGTGACATGAGTGCTAGTGCTAGTGAAATACCTATTGACTTATACAAAGAAATTATGCATGATATTGCACCTGCTGAGTTAGAAGATATTGATGTCACAATTAAACTTGCCAATAGAGATACTATTTCACCAATTGGGATTGTTAGAGATGTTGAAGTCTTGTGTGGGAAGACTAAATATCCTGCTGATTTTCTTGTTCTTGGTTCCCCACAAGATAGCTTTTGTCCCATTATATTTGGTAGACCCTTCTTAAACATTGTTAATGCTAAGATAGACTGCGAAAAAGATGTTGTTACTATTGGTCTAGGTTATATGTCTCATGAGTTTAATTTCTCTAAATTTCGTAGACAACACCGTGAAGAGGAATTGCCTAGTAAAGATGAAATTATTGGTCTTGCTTCGATTGCCATACCTCCTAATGATCCTTTAGAACAATATTTGCTAGACCATGAAAATGATATGTTTATGAATGAAAGAAGGTAAATAGATGAAGTGTTATTTAAACATGATCCTATTCTGAAACACAACTTGCCTGTTGAAATCTTAGGGGATCCTCCTCCACCCAAGGGTGATCCCGTGTTTGAGCTTAAACCATTGCCAGATACTCTTAAATATGCTTACCTTGATGAAAAGAAGATATATCATGTTATTATTAGTGCTAACCTTTTAGAGAAGGAGGAAGAAAAATTATTGAAAACTCTGAAGAAGCACCGTGCTGCTATTGGATATACTCTTGATGATCTTAAGGGCATTAGTCCCACTCTATGTCAACACAAAATAAATTTGGAGAAAGATGCCAAACCAGTTATTGATCATCAACGACGGCTGAATCCTAAAATGAAATAAGCGGTAAGAAAGGAAATACTAAAGCTCCTTGAGGCAGGTATAATCTATCGCATTGCTGATAGTCAGTGGGTAAGTCCTGTCCATTGTGTCCCTAAGAAGGGAGGTATTACTACCGTTTCTAATGATAAAGATGAATTGATTCCGCAAAGAATTATTACAGGTTATAGGATGGTAATTGATTTCCGCAAATTAAATAAAGCTACTAAAAAAGACCATTACCCCTTACCTTTTATTGATCAAATGCTAGAAAGATTATCCAAACATACACATTTTTCCTTTCTAGATGGTTATTCTGGTTTCTCTCAAACACCTGTGTCAGCTGATGATCAAGCAAAGACCACATTTACTTGCCCTTTCGGTACTTTTGCTTATAGACGTATGCCTTTTGGTTTATGTAATGCACCTGCTACCTTTCAAAGATGCATGATGGCTATATTCTTTGACTTTTGTGAAAAGATTTGTGAGGTTTTCATGGACGATTTCTCCGTTTATGGGTCCTCTTTTGATGATTGCTTGAGCAACCTTGATCGAGTTTTGCAGAGATGTGAAGAAACTAATCTTGTATTGAATTGGGAGAAGTGCCACTTTATGGTTAATGAAGGCATTGTCTTGGGGCATAAAATTTCTGAAAGGGGCATTGAAGTTGATAAAGCTAAAGTTGATGCTATTGAAAAGATGCCATGTACCAAGGACATCAAAGGTATAAGAAGTTTCCTTGGTCATGCCGAGTTTTATAGGAGGTTCATTAAGGACTTCTCAAAAATTTCTCGGCCTCTGACTAATTTATTACAAAAAGATATACCATTTGTCTTTGATGATGATTATGTAGAAGCATTTGAAATACTTAAGAAAGCATTGATTTCTGCACCTATTGTTTAGCCACCTGATTGGAATTTACCCTTTGAAATTATGTGTGATGCTAGCGATTATGCTGTAGGTGCTGTTCTAGGGCAAAGAGTTGATAAGAAATTGAATTTTATTCAATATGCTAGTAAAACTCTAGACAATGCCCAGAGAAATTATGCTACTACTGAAAAAGAGTTCTTAGCAAATGATTTGCTTGTGATAAGTTTAGACCTTATATTGTTGATTCTAAAGTAACTATTCACACTGATCACGCTGCTATTAAATATCTTATGGAAAAGAAAGATGCTAAGCCTAGACTTATTAGATGGGTTCTCTTGCTACAAGAATTCGATTTGCATATTATTGATAGAAAGGGAGCTGAGAACCCCGTTGTAGACAACTTGTCTAGGTTAGAGAATGTTCTTGATGACCCACTACCTATTGATGATAGCTTTCCTGATGAACAATTAAATGTCATAAATGCTGCTCATACTGCTCCATTGTATGCCGATTATGCTAATTACATTGTTGCTAAATTTATACGACCTAGTTTCACATACCAGCAATAGAAAAAAATCTATGATTTAAGACATTACTTCTGGGATGACCCACATCTTTATGAAGAATGAGTAGATGGTGTCATTAGACGTTGTGTACCTGAGCACGAACAGGAACATGTCCTACGCAAGTGTCACTCGGAGGCCTATGGAGGGCACCACGCTGGAGATAGAACTACACATAAGGTATTGCAATCCGGTTTTTATTGGCCTACTCTCTTCAAGGATGCTCGTAAGTTTGCTTTATCTTGTGATGAATGCCAAAGGATTGGTAACATCAGTAGACTTCAAGAAATGCCTATGAATTATTCACTTGTTATTGAACCATTTGATGTTTGGGGCTTTGATTATATCGAACCTTTTCCTTCCTCTAATGGGCATACGTTGTTGATTACGTTACTAAGTGGGTAGAAGCTATTCCAACTAGTTGTGCTGATCATAACACCTCTATTAAGATGCTTAAAGAAGTTATTTTTCCAAGGTTTGGAGTCCCTAGATATTTAATGGTGATGGTGGTTCACATTTTATTCATGTTGCTTTCCGTAAAATGCTTGTTAAGTATGATGTTAATCATAGAATTGCATCTCCTTATCACCCACAGTCTAGTGGTCAAGTAGAATTGAGAAATAGAGAACTCAAATTAATTTTGCAAAAGACTGTTAATAGATCTAGAAATAATTGGTCCAAGAAAAACTTGATGATGCATTATGGGCCTATAGAACTGCATATAAAAATCCTATGGGTATGTCTTCATATAAAATGGTTTATGGAAAAGCATGTCACTTGCCTCTCGAACTAGAACATAAGGCTTATTGGGCTATTAAAGAGCTCAATTATTATTTCAAACTTGCCGGTGAGAAGAGGTTATTTGAAATTAGCTCACTTGATGAATGGAGAACCCAAGCCTATGAAAACGCCAAATTGTTTAAAGATAAAGTTAAAAGATGGCATGACAAAAGGATACAAAAGCGTGAGTTTAATGTGGGTGATTATTTATTATTATACAACTCTCATTTAAGAAATTTTGCAGGAAAACTTCTCTCTAAATGGGAAGGTCCTTACATTAATGACGAGGTCTATTGTTCCGGTGCCATAAAAATCTACAACTTCGAGGGCACAGATCCGAAGGTGGTTATCGGTCAAAAAATGAAACATTATATCTCAGGTAATCCCATAAATGTTGAAACCAATGTTATTGAAACCGTAACCCCAGAGGAATACATAAGGGACACTTTCCGAAACGTTTCAGACTCCAAAAAGCAATAGGTATGTGGTACGGTAAGTAAACCGACTCCAAAACAGTTCTAATGGCAATTTCTCTCCGTTTTGGAATATTTAGAAAAATAGAAAATAAGAAGCAGTCAGGGAAGGTCACGAGGGCTCCACGAGGGTGGAGGGCGCGCCCTACCTCCCTGGGCGTGCCCCCTGCCTCATGGGCACCTCGTGCGCTCTCCGGACTCCATTTTCTTGCACGATACGTATTTTGGTCGGTAAAAATTCATTATATAATCTCCTGAAGGTTTTGACTCCCGTATCACACAATTATCCTCTATTTGTGTTTCGAGCTGTTGCTGCTGCAGATTAGAGCAAGATGTCTTCTCAAGAGACAGTCGGGGAGAGCCGGGTGTCTCATCCGGCATTGAGATCCAGGACAAACAGCAATGCTGACCACTTTGGGCCAGCAACAGAGGAAGAGATGGAGGCTGATTTGAAAAGGATAGATGCCATGGAGGAGGATCAAGAAGTCACTTCTCGCTTCTGAGCTAGATTCACAATGGGGGAACTACAGAGCTCGACTATTCCAAACTCGGTTATCCCTTCCGATGTTAGATTTCTTTCTTATGAAAATATGAAGAAGCGTGTCACTTGTTCTCCCGCAGCTATGCAACACCCTTGGGTGCAAGGAGCTTTGACCGTTACAGGAAAGCTTTGAAAGGAAATAATGGACCTCAAGCAGCAAGTCAATAAGCTCGAGGAGGAGAATCGTATCTTGAGGGGCATCATCGCCAAGAATATCACATCACCATCCCGAAAAAGGAGATATAATCACATGGGTATGGGCACTCCCCTTGGCAACTGCCAAGCTTGGGGGAGGTGCCCCGGTATGGTATCACCATCACATCTCTATCTTTACCTTTTTCTTAGTTCGATCCTTTTAGTAGTATCTTGATAAAGTAGAATAAAGTTTATGATATAATTTAGTTTTGAGTTTTGCCTTATGATCCCTTTATGTAATCGAGTCCGTGAGTTATATAATAAAGATTAGTGTTGAGTCAAGGGCTTGATTATCTTGCTATGATCTTGAGGGAATAAAAGAAAAGAGAAAAAGAATAAAAAGAAACAAAGAGATCATATTGATCTTATGGAGAGTAATGACTTCACATAGAAAGAGTATGATGATTAAAAGTTGTTGAGAGTTGACAAACATAGTTTTGGTAATCGTTGCAATTAATAGGAAGTAATAAAGAAATAGAGGTTTCATATATAAATATACTATCTTGGACATCTTTTATGATTGGGAGCACTCATTAAAGTATGACATGCTAAAGAGTTGTTGTTGGACAAGGAAGACAACGTAATGGGTTATGTTTTCTTATATCTGAGATAAAGTATATTGTCATGGATTATCCAACATGTTGAGCTTGCCTTTCCCCCTCATGCTAGCCAAATCCTTTGCACCAAGTAGAGATACTACTTGTGCTTCCAAATACCCTTAAACCAGTTTTGCCATGAGAGTCCACCATATCTACCTATGGATTGAGTAAGATCCTTCAAGTAAGTTGTCATCGGTGCAAGCAATAAAATTGCTCTCTAAATATGTATGATTGATTGGTGTGGAGGAAATAAGCTTTATACGATCTTGTGATGTGGAAGAAATAAAAGCGACGGACTGCATAATAAAGGTCTATATCACAAGTGGCAATATAAAGTGACGTTCTTTCGCATTAAGATTTTGTGCATACAACCCTAAAAGCGCATGGCAACCTCTGCTTCCCTCTGCAAAGGGCCTATCTTTTATTATTATCTTCTTCCTTATGCAAGAGTCATGGTGATCTTCACCTTTCCTTTTTACATTTATCCTTTGGCAAGCACATTATGTTGGAAAGATCCTGATATATATATATCCAATTGGATGTAAGTTATCATGAACTATTATTGTTGACATTATCCTTGAGGTAAATGGTTGGGAGGCAACACTATAAGCCCCTATCTTTCTCTGTGTCCGATTAAAACTCCATAACCACAAGTATTGCGTGAGTGTTAGCAATTGTGAAAGACTAAATGATAGTTGAGTATGTGGACTTGCTAAAAGGCTCTGACATAGAATCTTTCTGATGTTATGATAAATTTCAATTGCTTCAATGACTGAGATTATAGTTTGTTAGTTCTCAATAAAGTTTCTGATTCATACTTGGCATTTTGAATAGATTATTACTTGAGCATAAGAAATCATATGACAATATCCATATATGTTGCTATTATAAGATTAATCATAATGCCCTCATGTCCGTATTTTATTTTATCGACACCTCTACCTCTAAACATGTGGACATATTTATCGTTATCGGCTTCCGCTTGAGGACAAGCGAGGTCTAAGCTTGGGGGAGTTGATACGTCCATTTTGCATCATGCTTTTATATCGATATTTATTGCATTATGGGTTGTTACTACATATTATGTCACAATACTTATGCCTATTTTCTCCTATTTTACAAGGTTTACATAAGGAGGGAGAATGCCGGCAGCTGGAATTCTGGGCTGGAAAAGTAGCAAATGTTAGAGACCTATTCTGCACAACTCCAAAAGTCCTGAAACTCCACGAAAGTTGTTTTTGGAAATAATAAAAAATACTGAGCGGAAGAAATACCAGAGGGGGCCCACACCTTGGCCACAAGGGTGGGGGGCGCGCCCTATCCCCCTGGGCGCACCCCCTGCCTCGTGGGTCCCCTGTTGGCCCTCCGGTGCCCATCTTCTGCTATATGAAGTCTTTCATCCGAAGAAAAATCAGAGGCAAGCTTTCGGGACGAAACTCCGCCGCCACGAGGCGGAACCTTGGCGGAACCAATCTAGGGCTTCGATAGAGCTGTTCTGCCGGGGACACTTCCCTCCGGGAGGGGGAAATCATCGCCATCGTCATCACCAATGCTCCTCTCATCGGGAGAGGGCTAATCTCCATCAACATCTTCACCAGCACCATCTCCTCTCAAACCCTAGTTCATCTCTTGTATCCAATTCTTGTCTCCAAGTCTGGGATTGGTACCAGTAGGTTGCTAGTAGTGTTGATTACTCCTTGTAGTTGATGCTAGTTGGTTTATTTGGTGGAAGATCATATGTTCAGATCCTTTATGAAAATTAATACTCCTCTAATTATGAACATGAATATGCTTTGTGAGTAGTTACGTTTGTTCCTGAGGACATGGGAGAAGTCTTGCTATTAGTACTCATGTGAATTTGGTATTCGTTCGATATTTTGATGAGATGTATGTTCTCTCTCCTCTAGTGGTGTTATGTGAACATCGACTACGTGACACTTCACCATTATTTGGGCCTAGAGGAAGGCATTGGGAAGTAATAAGTAGATGATGGGTTGCTAGAGTGACAGAAGCTTAAACCCTAGTTTATGCGTTGCTTCGTAAGGGGCTGATTTGGATCCATATGTTTCATGCTATGGTTAGGGTTAGCTTAATACTTCTTTTGTAGTTGTGGATGCTTGCAATAGGAGTTAATCATAAGTGGGATGCTTGTCCAAGTAAGGACATCACCCAAGCACCGGTCCACCCACATATCAAATTATCAAAGTACCGAACGCGAATCATATGAACGTGATGAAAACTGGCTTGACGATAATTCCCATGTGTCCTCGGGAGCGCTTTTCTCTATATAAGAGTTTGTCCAGGCTTGTCCTTTGCTACAAAAAGGATTGGGCCACCTTGCTGCACTTTATTTACTTTTGTTACTTGTTGCTCGTTACAAATTATCTTATCACAAAACTATCTGCTACCTATAATTTCAGTGCTTGTAGAGAATACCTTGCTGAAAACCGCTTATCATTTCCTTCTGCTCCTTGTTGGGTTCGACACTCTTACTTATCGAAAGGACTATGATAGATCCCCTATACTTGTGGGTCATCACTTGGTAAGAGAGAACGACGGGTTTCACATATCGGGATGTGCTACCTCAACGCTGTCGAACGGAGAAATGATGCACATCCTCCCTTTCCGCCAGCGGACGAGATGCGGCCGGATCACTGACCAACTGTGAGAGAGAGAGAGGCCACCGGCCCCTTGTGTGAGATGGTGTGATGAGAGATAAACCCCGGTAGGCAGGCTCCGTTGTATATAGTGGAGCGGATTTTTCCATTTTTCCCACGACAATCATTTTATATTTTGTACGTGCCATTGAGGAATATAACTTTATTTAATACTAGCATGTCAAGTCGAACTTTGTTCCGTTTACGGGTGGTACACGACCCTCCTTTGAGTAAACAACCGCTACATGCGTCAAATTATCACGTGGGCTGCCTTTTCGTACAGAAACGAACTCCACTGTGTACCCGCGTGGGTGTGGCCGGGAACGAGACTTCAGTACGTGCGTCCTGCGTGCACCTCTTCTTTAGGTGCAGGTACGTACGTGGGTTGGTGTGAGAGAGATGGTTTGTGCCAAAAAGAGGCAATGTGTCGATGATATCTCAAACAAAAAAAGTAACATATGCAATGTGTGTGAAACAGAGTCATGGATATATCATATATAGAGGGAGCCATCCACGAGAAGAGAGTGGAGGGATCATCGGCGTGAGATATCGATAGAATCAAAAGCAGGGATGAAGTGTGTGGCTGCGCGATCACTACAAGAAATATGTCAACTAGTGACCTTCTGTCAGTGACCCTGGAAGAATTGGTCATAGATCTATGACCATTTCAGACCAATTGGTTAAAAGCTGTCTGAGGGGCTCCAAACCCTAAACTATAACGACCATTTTGGTCAGAAAGGTCGTAATTTCCTTGCACGAAATGGTCATAAAGCAGATAGCACTGGTCCACTGCCTTATTTCTAGCTGATCACGACCAATATAGATGGTCATAACCTTGTAAATTGTGGTGGGTTGCTATGACTAAGCGCCACCTCATCAGTTTTGCCTATGTGTCATGTCCATGTGGCAATTTTTGCCCCAGGTTGTGAAGCAACCTATATTTCTGTCATTCCCAAAATTCCCACAAAAATCTCATAAATTCTTTGGGTCATATCTTCGTCAAATATGTAAAAAAACCTTCCTTGCCTAGTTCGAAAATAATTCAACAATATTCATTTTCCTATTCTATTCAGAACAACACTTTGTGAAGGAAGTACCACTTCGGCATGTCCAAATACTATCCATTTTCTACAGTGCTTTCCTATGCCCAAATAACCATCCACCACCAAATGCCAGCTCAATTCATTCATTATTTTGAGCCTAGATTCAACATTCGTATTTATGTCCAGTGTGGTACTTTGTAAAGCAAGTACCACCTAGGCTCCTCCTTTTGAGCTGAAAATTTGTGAAGACGGTCTTCTTAGTAACTGATCATCCTCAGCCAAAACTCACGCCCATTAGCCATGTACATTTCTCGTACCGCTAATCAAACACTTGGCTGCTAATTCATGTTTGAGCATCGATCAGTCTCCTCGTGAGAATCTTATGTTGTGATTTTCTTCCTAGCACCTACCTGGGGAGTGCCCAACCCACTAGACATGCCTAGGCCGCCCAGAACACATGGCAACACCACGGTCACGCGGCGACCACGCGGCGGGCATGCGAGTTTACGCGCTCTAGACTTGGGGCCCTCGGCCACTGCCCAAACCTCGACGTATCACCACCAAACCATGTATTTCTGATTAAATAGGTACTTATGTAACTAGAAATGATTTTTGGAAAAAATAAATAGCAAACTATGAGGTAGCTGCAGTTCAAATTTGACCCGCTTCCAGCTGAATCGGCGGAAATTTGTCTTTTTCACGAGAGGTGGATCAAAACTTTTTACACCCAACCATTTTGTAAATTGTGCATTAAATATGTCCTGGTATTTTAGAAAAATGATTTGGTACAATTTTGCAACAATTATTTGGGAGGTCCTTCACAAAAAAACCTCCTTTTGGGCACTCGAAAAATGGAAAATGGTTTTTTTCGTCCAAACAAAATGAAAACTTCTTTAGGCAACATTGTTTTCCATTCCAATATGCACCCTTGTGCACAAGATGAGATCATTTGAATAAACTATGCCATGAATGTGGCCATAAGATTGATCATTTGGCTTGAAAGCCATTGATCTCCACACGTGATAGCTCGTTTCTGAGAACACTTTTTTAAAATAATTGCCGCGTTACAAATTTATTATTTTTCCTGGGAACTTGGCCACATATAATGACACAATGCGAAGGTTTCCCAATTTTTTGATTTTTTTAATTTTTTATGCCCGTTTCAGAATGCGGTCGAAACGTCGGGAATGACCGTTCCTAGCTAGTGGTTGAATCTTGGAAATTTTTTGGTGTTTCTCTGATTAAATAGCTACTTATGTACCTAAAAATTATTTTTGGAAAAAATAAAGAGCAAACTACAAGGCAGCTACAGTTCCAATTTGACCCGCTTCCGCCTGAATCGGTGAAAATTTGTCTTTTTCACGACAGGTGGATCAAAACTTTTTACACCCAACCATTTGGTCAATTGTGCATTAAATATGGCCTAGTATTTAGAAAAATGATTTGGTACAATTTTGCAACAATTATTTTGGAGGTCCTTCACAAAAAAACCCTCCTTTTGGGCACTCGAAAAATGGAAAATGTTTTTTCGTCCAAAGAAAATGAAAACTTCCTTAGAAAACATTGTTTGCCATTCCAATATGCACCCTTGTGCACAATATGATATCATTTGAACAAACTATGCCATGAATGTGGCCATAAGATTAATCATTTGGCTTGAAAGCCATTGATCTCCACACGTGATAGCTCGTTTCTGAGAACACCTTTTTAAAATAATTGTCGTATTACAAGTTTGTTATTTTTCCTGGGAACTTGGCCACATATAATGACACAATGCGAAGGTTTCCCAATTTTTTGAATTTTTTTGAATTTTTTATGCCCGTTTCAAAATGCGATCAAAACGGCGGGACTGACCGTTCCTAGCTAGTGGTTGTATCTTGAATTTTTTTGGTGTTTCTCTGTTTAAATAGATACTTATGTACCTAGAAATGATTTTTGGAATAAAAATAAAGAGCAAACTACAAGGCAGCTACAGTTCAAATTTGACCCGCTTCGAGCTGAATCGGCGAAACTTTGTCTTTTTCACGAGAGGTGGATCAAACCCTTTTACACCCAACCATTTGGTCAATTGTGCATTAAATATGGCCTAGTATTTTAGAAAAATTATTTGGTCCAATTTTTCAACAATTATTTGGGAGGTCCTTCACGAAAAATCTCCTTTTGGGCACTCGAAAAATGAAAAATGGTTTTTTCATTCAAAGAAAATGAAAACTTCCTTAGGCAACATTGTTTGCCATTCCAATTTGCACCCTTGTGCACAATATGAGATCTTTTGAACAAACTATGCCATGAATGTGGCCATAAGATTGATCATTTGGCTTGAAAGCCATTGATCTCCACACGTGAAAGCTCGTTTCTGAGAACACTTCTTTAAAATAATTGTCATATTACAAGTTTGTTATTTTTCCTAGGAACTTGGCCACATATAATAACACAATGCGAAGGTTTCCCAATTTTTTGTTTTTTTTGAATTTTTTATGCCCGTTTCAAAATGCGGTCAAAACGGCAGGACTGACCGTTCCTAACTAGTGGTTGAATCTTGAATTTTTTTGGTGTTTCTCCGATTAAATAGATACTTTTGTACCTAGAAATGATTTCTAGAAAAAAATAAATAGCAAACTATGAGGCAGCCGCAGTTCAAATTTGACCCGCTTTCAGCTGAAACGACGAAAATTTGTCTTTTTCACCAGAGGTGGATCAAAATTTTTGACACCCAACCATTTGATCAATTATACATTAAATATGTCCTAGCATTTTAGAAAATTTATTTGGTCCAATTTTGCGACAAATATATGGCAGATCCTTCATAAAAAACCTCATTTTGGGCACTCGAAAAATTATTTTTAGTCAACTACGACCAATTTAGATGGTCATAACGTCGTACTGCATTCTGATTGGTCCATGGACGTAGCACGCGGATCGTGCATCAATCACCGTCTGATGCTCGCGGATCCAACGACAGTCCTCAACCCTTCCACACCAACCCTAGCTCTATCCTCTCGAACCCCTCTCTCTTCCCTACGCGGCCACTCTGCTCTCGCACCGAACCCTAACTGCCGATGATGCGCCGCCGCCCACCATCTTCCCCCACCGTCTGCCTGCTTTGCCACCGCCCCCACCTTCTCCCCCGGATGCAACATCTTCCCCACCGACGCAGCACATCTGAAACGAATGAGCGCAGCACCTCCTCTCCCAGATTCCGTCGCATCCCGTGGTCGCCGCCCTCGTCTCCCTCGACGCAACGCTTCCCAACCGACGACCTCGATGCCCATCTCCCCCACCGGCTCCGCCCCCACCAACCTTCTCTCTCTCTTCCCTTGGCCGGCGCACGCTTCTGGAGCCAGATCCGCGACGCGCCAACTCCGCCCCGTCGGCGGCGGCGGCTGCTCGTCAACGGCCGTGGTTCAGAAGCACAGCTTCGCCTGGCCGCAACGGATCTACGCAAGGGCCGCGCTGGGCGAGGAGCCCCCATGCTCGGCCGCCACTTGGTTCGCTCCTCTTCTTTTGGCCGCCGGGAGAGGACCTCGTGACGGTGATGCTACCGAATCCGCGACGGAGGTGCTCATGGTCGCGCGCAGCGACAGGAGGCCGAAATGTTTTGGTGAGTTTCCTTTGCTGTCTCCATTGCCTAATTACAGGTCTTGCACACCGAATACTTGTTTCGTGCTGACAAATGATCCTGGCCGCGAATGATCCTTTTGCTATGGCATTCTTGTGCAACATCTTCTGGCAAATTGTATTGCCAAGGATTCAGGATGTTGTGGAGTACTACTTTATAGTACTAGCATAAAAGTGACAGAGTTTAGAGTTTGAGCAAGAAGGAACATTGTGGTCGGAATCGGTGTAGAGTTTAGTACTCTGTAGTTTTACCTGAACAGAGTTGTAGACTATACTCTCTAGTTTTTGCTGAACAGAGCTAAAATACTGTACTCTGTGGTTTGTGCTGAACAGAGTTCTATACTGCATTCTATATCTTGTGATGAACAGAGTGTTTTTAGAAGCAAAAGACTCATTTCGTTGGTAGCTTCATGTGCTAATGTGTGACCAAAACGTGACTTGTTTGTAGTGTCTGTTGACAAAAATGTCAGTCATAGTAACTGACAGTGTGCCTTGACATGTTTATATGTTATCATGCTTAGGAATCAACTACTCTGTATATTTTTTGCATCTCTGTCACATCCAATCATGGTTCGGGATGTTGTAATTCTTGTATGCTATCCTATTCCTACCAGCATAGAAGTGAAGTGTGTAGGATTGGTATTATGCCCCTGTGTTATTTGTATACTTCACAGGTTACACGCAGTCAGTCTTCTAAGGTCTGTCGTGCGTCCTTCTAGTGTTCACAGCCTTCCAAGTTCATGGGGGTCTTTTTTGTTTGTTCATGTGATGATTCTTCTACACATTTCATAGTTTCTTCTACAGAGGCACTACATTTTGGGTAAATCCTATGCAGATTATGAAGTAACTTGGGTGCCTCGGTAACCATCTTCTTCGTTCTTTTGCAGTTGTGGAGACCACGGATGGGACTATCGCAGTTGCTTCTGCGTTTCACGGGCATCAGGAAGGTACTAATTACTATTTCCTCTCTCTAGTTCTTACTCACCACAGTACAAGGCAAGGCATATCTGACCATTGCAGGGCCCTTTGCTACATTTGTTGTTCTATGTAATTAGAGAGCTGCTCAAAAGGCTTTCTTCCATATGCTTATGTGTTTCTTTATTTAACAGCGGTACATTACAGGGATCACAAGTTCTTGTTGAAAGCGGTAGAAGAGGGAGTTGACTGTGGCCATGGAGGCCTGTTTGGCTCCGACGCCATGGATGCCGCTGCGCTCTCTCATCGTCCTCCTCCCTGACCCCTAGGCACATTGGGCCACTATGCTTCTTCTAGTTTCACATGTAGGCTTTTCAAAGGATTTTGGATGCTGATAATATCAACTTAGTTCCTTGAATGTGATATATAGATTCTTCCCTTGTTTTAACTGATTGCCAGAAGCTGTACATTCCTGGTTGACAGTCATGAACTTTTATTGTTGGTAATCTAAAATATTCTGCATATTTAGTGTCCAAATATAGTCCAAAGATAAATCTTAGCTGTAAATATTCTGCATATATAGTGTTCAGTTTGATCTATAAGATCTGAGTTTATTATACTATTAATGGTGATAAGATTGCCGCTAGTATATTCTGTACATTTCTTGTTTGGGTGCAGGCTAGAAAATAATGTCGATTCTGCTCCATAAAACTTACTTTACGCCTTTCCCTACTTTAAACCATCTGAAAAGGCTAGCATGATTATTGAAGCCCATGACCTTTTGCCCATCCATCCTCGAGCTTTTATTTCTGGGGTTTACTTCATCAGAACTTTGTGATGAGTTACCAGCAATGTCCCTTTACCGAAGCCATGTCATTGTAGTAGGGTTGCCTGCGGGGTAGTCGGCACATGCATGATGCTGCATTCCTGCCAATCATGTTTTCTTAGATGTTTGGCTTCCTACTTTTGTATTGTTTTGCAATGTATTGTTTTGTATTGTCTGCATCCGAGTCTCGGTCATCCTGCACAGCAAGGAGCTGGACCAAGGGGGCAAGCAGTGCTGCTGGTTCCTTGAGACATGTGCAACACATTTAACTTGTAGTACTCCAGTAATCCAGTAATTTTGCTTAGAGTATTTAACAAGGTTGAACTGTACATGTGTGGAGTAATTTTTCTTGGAGTATTTAACAAGATTCAGCAAGATTTAACTTACTTTTCCAGTTAATTAAATGGACATCTTGGATTAGTTAGAAAATCATGAATTATTTGCAGAAATCCATAGAAGTATTGTACTCCAGTGTGCATTACTTACATAAACTTGCCTGCAAGCTTATTTTCTGACTTGTATATTCTGAAACTGAAAAAGCTTAGTTAACTTCTGTTAAGTTTCAGTAATATTCAGTGGAGTATTTACTGTAAATTTTGCACATCACAATAATTTCACTTGCTGTTAACTGCTGTAGCATTAGGGGTAGTTTTACTAGAATACTGCTTGAACAGGGTGAATGGAGGGTGAGGAAGTTTTACTGCAGAGTAGGATTGCACAGGGAGTAGTTAGGAAGAGTAGATGTTGATGATCATAGTCAGGAGTAGTTTTGCCTTTGGTGATCATCCAAAAATGTGATGTACTATTGTACTTTGAGTGAAAATGGAATGGTGCGATCCTGCACAACATACTTTGAGTGAATGTTGAGTACTGTATGCACTTGTGTAGTAGATGTTGAGTACTGTATGCACTTGTGTAGTAGATATTAATTTTATAGATTCAGTTTATAGCGATACGCTTCTGCAGTACAGTCTTTGCCTTTTGTTTATACACTTAAATGTTTTTATATATCTAGCTTGTGCTGATAAACTTGCACGGTCTCTACCTGTTTATACTGTTGAATTTTGTTCTATAACTTAAGGTTTTACTGATAAAATTGCACAGAGCACTGATCTGATCTCTACATATACGTTATACTAATAATTGTTGGTTAGTTCTAATTCCTTTTCCACTATACAATTATATAGATGCAGTCCCACTCACAAGGGAGGCACACATGCAGCATGGCCTCTGCCACGATGGCTAGATGTTGTACAGCAGTATAGGTGCGTGTCCCAATTTACATGCTCACCATTGGAGTCTATGATGTAAGTGATACTGAGATGCTCATGGGGGAGGTCGTTGTTTAGGTGCCATTGGTCCTGGGAATTGCATGCATTGTCTATTTTTTAGAGTTGTTGGGTATGTGAAAGATTCCATGTTCAATACATGCTAAATCTTTAACTCCTGGATATTCCATGTTCACCGAATGTTTACTTCGTCATGTGACAACTTAAATGCTCAACTAGGGCTAATAGTGATTAGTGGATGCTCTGTTGATCTTGCTGTAGTAGTAGTTGTTGATCTGATCTGCTATAGTAGTTGTTGATCTGATATGCTGTAGTTGCTATTGATTTGGAGTAGTTAATGTTGCCGATACTATATGTTGTACTGTTGCCGATCGGATCTTATTGCAGGAATGCTGGATCAGCTGCTGCTGCTCGCTGCAGGATCTGGTTATCAACCTGAGATGTTGCTGCTCAAGTCATGGTGATGACCGGGGATGCTCTGCTGAGCTGATCCAACCTAGCATGATGCTGATGATCTGCTGCTCAACAAGGTCATGCTGCTTTGTTCAGCCTCTACGAACATTTACAAGAGCTCTAGCCTAGAAGTGAAGAAGTCAGAAGTATATTTGTAATATGATAGTATCTTGGTGAAATGAATGATGTAATGATTGTGCTATTACAATAGCTCTAACCTAGGACAACCTGAGAAGTATATTTGTAGTATTTTGGCTAATTGGCATGTGTTTTGATAATTTTCATCTGTTTACTGTTCTCATTGAAATAATTGCTTCAAATTCTGGAAGTTGAAACCTGGCCGTTGTTAATTAGAACCCGAGAAGTGGGACCTAGTAGTATTTGGCATCCAAAAGACCATTTACCAAATAATATTCACATGAAAGGCTGAAAATTAAGGAAATTGACTGAAAAAAGGCCGAGGCCCAAAAGAAAAATAGAAGACCCAAAAAAGAAATGGACCGCAGAAAGGCTGAGGCCCAAAAACACTGAACGAAGCTTAGGGAACAAAAAGGCTGAATTATTGGGCTTGGCCCATGTAAGACACTGAATCAGACCGAGCTGAATCTTATCAACGACCTTTTCAATTGGTCAAAATTTTGCCACGTCAGTTTGCCGCATCGGATCCGACGTGGCCTGGGCAGAGACCTAGCGACCAAAACCGAAGGTCATAGGATCAACGACCTTTTGTTGTAAGTTGACATATTTCTTGTAGTGGATCGATAAAGAGTGTCATCGAATTTGTTTTTGCCCACATCAAAGATACAGGGCGCCTGGCCTACTGGAATTTGAGAGGGCAGAGGTGCAGTTTTTCTCTGTGGCATGGATACCTACCTACAACGTTCAACTATCGGTGTGTGTGTGGGGGGGGGGAGGGTAGAGACCTAACTATAGAGAGGTAGATTGACTAGTATATGTGTGGAGAAGGAGATCGAGAGACCTAGCTATGTATTGAGGGAGATCGATCGGCATCCATGCATAGGTGTAGCAGAGGAATAAGGTTGGGAGAAAGACAAAGGTAGAGTGTCGGAGGGTTGGTGGTGGAGTGGCTTCTCACAAATGGTGGGAGAGGTCTACTAGACAAATGGAGGGTACGAGTGCAATATCAATAACAGAGGGCCGGGGATGTCTGTCTGTCTATGCACGTGTGTGTGAGAGACGGGTCAGGAGGTATGCAAGGATGATGAGGGGAGACGATTTGGTTGTGGTAAGCATACGTAACTACATAGGAAGATCGACCATCGTGTGTTCGAGAAAGGGAGAGACATAACTAGTGAGGTAAGTCTATCGATGCGTGGGGAAAAAGAATTATAGTCGACCTAGCTATATGTAGGGAGATCGATACGTATACATGCATGCATGTGTTAGAAGCAAATAAGGTCCGGAGAGACAGACAGGGGGATAGGGGTGCGGCTAGGAGGTTGTGCGAGAGGCCTACTATGTCGGGGGGGGGGGAGCGTGCGAGTATGAGATCGATGAAAAGAGGGGCGGGAGTGTGCACCTGCGTGGAACCGTATTGGACATAGGGGGACATGGACGGTGAGAAGAGAAGAGGGGTAGTATGTGTTTGTGGTAGGCACACTTGGCTAGAGAGGTATATTGACCGGTGTGTGCTGGAAAGAAGGAGCCGGGGGGCCTACACACACTGCGGGTGAACGACCTAAAGAGAAATAACGAACATGCGCGATGGAGGGGACACTGAGGGAGGGTGAGAGGGGGGAGGGCGTGTGCATGCACGATAGAAAGTGAGCGCTAGCTAGCTACAAAGAGAAGAGGATCGTGAAGGTGTAAAAGACGAACAGAGATCATAATTCAATATAAAAAGTGGATACGGATACTTGAAGAAGATATCATAATGTAGAACATTGATTATAATTTGGGCTAATGTGTGGCTTTTGCAGCTCAGGGCTAAATACTTGTCATAATGTAGGGGGCGGGGCACTATACTTTGTGTGATAAACACGGTGTACGTATGGAACATGGTTTAGATTATGAATATCTAGTTAGTACATCAAATGTACTATTATTTGGAATCAACATCAAGTGTATTCAAAAAATTGAATTCGAGTTCATATAGTACACATAGTTCATATCTATCTCTATAGTAATCATGTGGTGTGTTGTTAAGGTAATACACGAATGATGGTTGAAGTTGGCAACAATCATGATTGTAGATTCTTATTCAAATAGAGAAATGAATTCAAATTTATTTCGAATTGCAGCGGTAGTATAGACATTTGGAATGCACTAAAATGTTGGTATGAGTAGGTTACATGCATTATACAGCCAACAAAAAATTTAATTGGACATAACATGGATTCATAGCTTTGAATAGCAATTGTATAGTAAAACGGGACAAGACTCTCTCTTTGTGTGGTGTGAATAGTTTTAATTTTTTCGTTTTTTTTCGTTGAGGGAAGTGCGAATTGATTTGGTATCTACAAGTACAATATTACACGTTAGGCTTGTCCCTAAAATTCAACCCGCGCCTTGTTATATCCCGAAAATTCAGATATCGTGCTCCCAAAACTCGCGCCTTCACAACCCGCGCCTTGCTATCCTGAAACTACAACGCGCGCGAAAACTCCCTCCGGCTGCCAAATCCCGACACGCGAAATCTCCCTTCTAACCCTGAGCCGAAAGGGCCGCTAGTTCAAATCGGTGGGGGTACTTCTGTAAAACACCCTACATTTTGGACAAGCGCGTCCCTAAGTCGTGGTCCCCCTCCCATCGCCTCCTTTTCGCCATTTGAAATCCCAGGCCGCCATAACCTCTCCGCTAAACTCACCCTCCTCCATCCGCCACCTCACAATTGCCCAGCCGAGCCTCTTCCCTGACGGCGTCGTCCATCGTAATAGCTCGACGTCCCTCATCCACCTCCCCGGATGAGGATCCGTCGTCCATCTTATCGTCCCGCTTGTTTAGCCGCCCCGTCCTCCACTTCCAAGGAGTTGCTCCGACGATCGCCTCGTCTATCGCGACTGCTCCATCCCCACAGCGCCGCCTTAACCTGCTCCACCGGAACCGCAGCATCCTCACCGACTCCTTGGATGAAGCCGAGGCCTACTCGGCGCCACCAAGGAGGTTGTACACTCATCGCATCACACCTTCTCCTTAACTGAACCTCCCAGCACCGACGGTACTCCATCCCGCACCCCCATGGCGCGGCTACCTCGAAGCCGGTGCCGCGGGTGACATCTCCATGGCGGCTCTCCCCTAGTGCGAGGCCCCTTCGGCAGCGACGTCCATACCAGCCAGATCTGCTGCTGCTTGCTCGGCTCTCGCTTCGTCTGTTCTTTGCTGCTCGGCTCTCGCTCATACTGCTTCTGCTGCTCTCCCCTCGCTCGTCTTCTTTGCTGCTCCGATTTAGCTACACTTCAGTCGACTGAATCGACTTTTGGGTCAGTCGATTTTCAAGGGGTGGGGGTGGGGGGGGGCTCGCCGGAGTTAAGGAAGAACCACCCGCATCGGGGAAGGGGGCTTGTCGGAGAGGTACTCCACTATCTATCGTAGGGTTTAGGGTGGGGCCGGTGGTCGCCGGCGATGGGGGGGCGCGGTGTTGGGGCGGTGGCGTGGGGATCGCTGGAGAAAAAGCTCGGCTGGGGCTAGAGTGCTGGCCGGGCGTGGCGGATCGTGGTGGGGAGTTGTTTGAGGCGGCACGGCGGTGTGGGAGCGCCGCCGGCCTCGAGCGGGGCGGGGGGCGGCGGTTCGGCCGGTGGTGGCTGGCGGCTCAGGGGGGTGCAGGTTGAAGATGAACTGCAGGCCCACCCTAAACTACATGTGAAGTGCCTCTCTGCTACCATTGCGTTCAGTTTTGATAGTAACATTCAGATTCCACAGTAAATTTCAGTTTTGACAGTTAGTTCAGAGTCAACAGGTTTTACCTCATCTATTGTAGTCAGGTGGTTTTTGGTGATGTAAATTTTACATCTGTCACTTTTTGGTAATGTATTTTACATCATCTATTGGAGATGCTATTAGAATCCCACTTGAGATTAACGATGTTTGTCTTGTGCTGCTTCAGCCTCAACGTCTTACGGCTCATTGGAGCTGCTCCAATGACGGAATGATCCATCACAATAGAGCAGTGCCCTGGAACCCGTCTACAGATTCCTCAGATCTTCCTCCACACCTCTAACAGCCACCTCTGCCTCAACTTCTTCAGCGATAAACCCAATGATGCTGAGGTCAACACGGCTATGGCAAAGAGGTTGTACACTTGTCTTATCACTTATTACTCTACATTCATGTCGATCCATTAGGGCTATTTTGGTTCAACGGAAAAACATAGCAATAGACTATTCATGCATTTTGTTGAAAGGAATGGAGAAAAACATCCACCCGGACCTATTTTTCAAAATCCTATGCCTGAAAACAAGACCAAGTGCATTAGTGGCAGAATAACATTCTAACTATACATGCTTTCATATGGTTTTACTTTATTTTGGCCATGTTTCTTTGCATTCCTTTGCTCTTCCAATTCCTGTGAACCAAACACCCAAGTTGACGGAAATCCTTTGTTTACAAATGCTCTGTTTACCATGTGCATTCCTATCCTATTCCGGTGTTTTTCCTATCCCTGCGTTTTTAGAATCATGCAAGCCAAATGAGCCCTTACAGAATTACTTCAGTTATAGGTAGGTGTTGAAGAATAATTTGTGTGGTTTATCTTGCTCCTGCCGCGACGTTGTCCACCTCACATGAGCTACTCCATCGATAGAAGCATCCACCAAACCAGACATCACGACTCCTGATCGTCTTTCGCCGCCTCAGATCTCCTTCCCTGCCGCCGGCACCCACCGCAACGGCATCACCATCATCGACTTAGCAGATGAACCCTAGGAGTACACGGGTCTACAAGAGAGGTTGCACTCTTTTGTTTCTGCTTATGTTATGCATTGCTTCAAATTACCTACAACTTTATCGTCCTTTTCACCTCTTAGACTCCAAGTCAGGTCCAAATTAATGTTCAAACTTGACTTCTAAATTAGTTGTGGGGCACATATCGAGGCAGCAATGAATAGTATCTCTGTCTAATATCTGGTTCACCTAGGGTATGCCTATGTTGTTCATCTTGGGTGGGAAACAAATAGTAAAGCAATCATCATCTTTCTTTTTATTAAATTAAAGCGATCATCAGCCCGCTATCATTATTTTTGGAGCCATCCACTGGTTGTTACCATCACTCTAGATTTGTGCATGCTCTCCTTTCATAATCTCACCATATATTTTTCGTATGCATGTCAGATATTGTACACAGTCATGCTGAACATGTAGAGAAAAAAGAGAAGATTTTTGCGCAGCAATACAATGTCATGCAGACATCGCTCCATGATGGGTTCAATGGCAAACCCTCCCCCCCTCTCCAGATTGTAATCCAGAGGAAGATATCTATTTTGAGGCGGATTCAGACGCAGCCGACCACTCCTATTTACCCCCAAGGTGTTTGCTCTACCTTGGCATGATGATGTTAGTCATATCATGCATATGTTGCCTTGCAGTGCCTACTTTCAACATCATATATGACATATGCTTAGTTTAGACATGTTCTGTAATGCCACTTGTTTAGTTTCTACATCATATATGGGAATTATGCAGTCTCATGTCTTTTAGCCAGCCATAATATATGTGAAATGTGCAATGCCATCCTATTTAACCAGGCATCATATATTTGAATGATATCTTGCCCATCCTTTTCTTCATTACATTTCCATTTGTTGACAATGTTTGTACATTAAACTACTCTTCCTGTGAATCAGCCATTTGAGTGGGAGATGGAGAAATCTGGAGTAAAAGCAAGGCCTTCAGAGCAGACAGTGCTACCTGTCAAAGCAGATCTCTTGTTGGGTCTCGATAGCTCCTCAGAGATGGATTCAGAGACAGATGACCAGTCCTATTCCCCCACCGAGGTGTATGCTCTAACTTGGCACGGTTATACTGCTCATATCATGCATATGGTGTCTTGCATTCCATAGTTTAGACATCATATACACAATATTCAACACCATGTTCTTAGTTCAGACATCATATATGTGAATGCCCTCTTCTTAGCATATAAATCACATATGTGAATTAAATCACGCGATCTTGATTACTTAGATAACATGTATGCGAATTATGTCATGCGATCCTGTTTAGCTATTAATCATATCTTTGAATTATGTTATGCTATGCTATCCAGTTTAGATAGACATCATATATGTGAAATTATGTCATGTTATCCGCTTTAGTTAAACAATATACATGTCAACTATTTCATGCCCTCTTTTTTCCACACTCTCTATTGCATCTGTCTCTCATACAATGTCTGTACATTCAACTATGTTTCTTGTTCATCAGCTGTAGGACCTTGAAGTATGTCTAGAGGGGGGGTGATTAGACTACTTGACCAATAAAAACTTCTTTTCCCAATATTAGACTTTGGCAGATTTTATCTATCTTAGAACAAATCAAGCAATCTTCACACAATTCAAGCAAGCATGCAAAGAGTATATAGGCAGCGGAAAATAAAGCATGCAACTTGCAAGAATATAAAGGGAAGGGTTTGGAGGATTCAAACGCAATTGGAGACACGGATGTTTTTGTCGTGGTTCCAATAGGTGGTGCTATCGTACATCCACGTTGATCTAGACTTCAAACCACGTAGGGTAACTGTTGCTTGTGAGTCCACGGAGGGCTCCACCCACGAAGGGTCCAAGAAGAAGCAACCTTGTCTATCCCACCATGGCCGCGCTCATGAAGGACTTGCCTCACTAGCGGTAGATCTTCACGAAGTAGGCGATCTCCTTGCCCTTACAAACTCCTTGGTTCAACTCCACAATCTTGCTCTGAGGCTCCCAAGTGACACCTAGCCAATCTAGGAGACACCACTCTCCAAGAAGTAACAAATGGTGTGTTGATGATGAACTCCTTGCTCTTGTGCTTCAAATGATAGTCTCCCCAACACTCAACACTCTCTCACAGGATTGGATTTGGTGGAAAGAAGATTTGAGTGGAAAGCAACTTGGGGAAGGCTAGAGATCAAGATTCATATGGTTGGAATGGAATATCTTGGCGTCAACACATGAGTAGGTGGTTCTCTCTTAGAACTGGTAAGTTGGAAGTGTAGGTTTGTTCTGATGGTTCTCTCCAGGAATGAAGAGGAGGTGGAGGGGTATATATAGCCTCCACACAAAATCTAACCGTTACACACAATTTACCAAACTCGGTGGGACCGAATCATCAAACTTGGTCGGACCGATTTAGTAAACCTAGTGACTGTTAGGATTTTCGGTGGGACTGACATGCATCTCGGTAGGACCGATTTGGTTAGGGTTAGGGCATAATGTAATCTCGGTGAGACCGATTACACAAACTCGGTGAGACCGAATTTGGTAATTAGCTAACCAGAGAGTTGGTCAGGTAAACTCTGTGGGACCGATTTGCTCTTTCGGTGAGATCGAAAAGTTACAAAAGGGCAACAAAGAGTTTACATTGTAATCTCGGTGGGACCGATTCGCTCTTTCCGTGAAACCGAAAATTTACGAAGGGAAACAGAGAGATTACAATTCCATCTCGGTGAGACCGAGATCCCTATCGGTGAAACCGATTTGCCTAGGGTTTGTGGCAGTGGCTAAGACATCTGAACTCGGTGGCGCCGGATAGAAAGAATCGGTAGGGCCGAGTTTGACTTTGGGTTTAGGTTATTTGTGGATGTGAGAAAGTAGTGGAGGGTTTTGGAGCATATCACTAAGCACATGGAGCAAAAGGCTCATTAAGCAACACCTCATCCCTTCTTGATAGTATTGGCTTTTCCTATAGACTCAATGTGATCTTGGATCACTAAAATGCAAAATGTAGAGTCTTGAGCTTTTGAGCTTGAGCCAATCCTTTGTCCTTCATATTTTGAGGGATCCACTTTCATCATCCATGCCATGCCATTCATTGAGCTTTCCTGAAATATTTATCTTGGAATAGTATTAGCTCAATGAGCTATATGTTGTTATGAATTACCAAAACCACCTAGGGATAGTTGCACTTTCAATCTCCCCTTTTTGGTAATTGATGACAACATATAGATCAAAGCTTCGACAAATGATAATAGAATTGAAAAACATCGTCGCTTTGAGAAGTATGTGATAAGCAAGAGCTCCCCCTACATATGTGCATAGATTAAGATTTGCTTTGGACTGCAAATGCACAAGAAATTAGGCTCATGGGTTACTCTTCCATGTCACATACATCTTGGTGGAGCGCTCAAAATAATAACGACTGAATACATGCACTCATCACCAAGCACAGTGAATGATCATATAAGGATAAATAAGATAATATCATAAAATGCATAAGTGTAGCTTATGATCAAACACATGATCATCAATGTCTCACGGGTAATGCATAGTATCTCAAGCAATCAAACGCAAAAAAGTTCAACCAAGAAGACAAGAGAGAACAAAAGCAAATTTCTCTCTCTCTCGAAGCCTATGATCTATACATTTTTCTCCCCCTTTGGCAACAAGTTACCAAAAAGTTCCTAGAAAATGCATAGTACTATGTCATCTCTCAGGCTTGGTCTTCTGGTGGTGGTGTAGACAGGACTCCAAGGATGAACGCATCAGTAGACGTGGTAGGAGCTGAAGAAGTTGGAGCTGGAGCTGGTTGAGCTGGAGCTGTAGCTGGAGCTGAAGTAGTGGCTCTGGTGTCTGGAGTTGGCACTGCAGCTGACCTCTGAGCTCTAGGCACTCTGGCAAATGCATCAGTTGTCGTCTTGCCTTTCCTCTCCTGCATATCATCTTGTAATTGCTCCACAAATGGTGAATCTCAGTCACTTTGACATCAAGATCATAGAATTTTTGTTCCATGATTCACCTGTGCTCTCCTGGTTTTGAGTTAGGGTGGCCAACCCCTTCTCAATCCGCAGAGTTGATGCTATTAAGTAACCAAGCTGCTCCTGCTTGTTCTTCAGAAAGTAGTCAGATGCCTCTGCTTGAGTTGGCATCTTTGCAGCTTTCTCTTTCCTTGCCTTCTCCTTTCTCTCCTGAGCTTTCACTGATGATGGTTCATTCTCGGCCATGACAACTCGATTGTCCTCAAAATCAGGATAGAGAACCATGTGTTCCTTATCCAATAGATACTTTCCTGTGCCCATCTTCGAGTTTATCAACTCCACGAATCAGGGGCATAACCACGGCACCTCTTCTCGATCTGCTGTCCTCTTAATTGTCTCGACTATGAGGCTCATGACCTTGAATTTCTGAGGCACATCAAAAACATGAAGCAAATTGATTGCATGTCCACTAATCATGTTATGGTCCCTGACTTGGGCAATAGAGTATGCCTTAAGATCCAGTTGATCGTAGGCAGCCCTGACAGCAAAAAATGGACTGATCCAAACTTGAAGTTCTCAAGTGAATCATCTAGGATCTCCTTGTACATGTGTGACATTGTGCTATGATCCATTTTCTTCTTACCATAAATGTCCAGGTCATCCTCACTTTACTTTGGGGCATTGATCAAACTTGCCCATTCCTCTATGGTAGACTGATACCTGGTTCCTTATGACATCCACACTATCCTGCCATCTGGATAGAAATGTGCTGTGGAGTAGAATTGCATGATAAGTTCATTGTTCCATTTGGTGAGCTTCTGCCCAACAAAATCAGCAACTCCACAAGCACTAAAGTTGTCATATACTCCAGGGTAGTGTTCTGCGTTCTCCTTAATGTAGGTCCAGTTGACCCATCTCATGTCGCAAACTATGGGCTTCTTATCCAGCAAGATAGTCTCATAAAAGTAATGCTGCTCCTTGGTGTGGAACCTGTAATCCACAACAGTCCTTCTCCTCGTGGCATATGGATCTGTCTCTCTCCATAGCCTCAACCCATTATCTCTCCTGATCTTCATGTTTTCAGCCATTGGATGAGCATCGTTGTGGTCTGGGATCTTGGGTTTGAGCTTCCTTAGGACCTGCCCTTCTTCATCTTCCTCAGCTTCAGCCTCAGGCATTGGAGCCTTGTTCTTTTCAGCTGCTGGAATGCTCCTGGTATTCCTCTTAGGTACATTCTTGGGCTTGGAGGCAGCTTTGGGCTCGGAAGTTGCAGCCCCTGACTTGATTGCATCACCCATCAGCTTTTGTGCCTTGGGTGCAGGCTCTGCAACCTCTTCTTCTTCTTCCTCTTCCATCATGGAAGGCTTCACAATCACTCTTGCCATGGTCTTCTTGACCCTGTCTTTCCTTTTCTTTCCCTCTGCAGCAACAGGCTCTTTGGGTTGAGATTCCAAAGGAGCTTGAGTAGACACTCTGGCTTTGGACATTGGTTGTCTGCCTGCTGGCCTTTTGATTTTCAAGCGAGGCTTCACTGCAGATGAACTGAACTCCCTCTTGAGCACTTTCTTCTTGGAACTTGCCTCATCCTCAACTGCCACGTAATCCTCATCCTCAGACTCTGAGGTCTTCTTCTTTCTTGACCTTGTGGCAGCCTTGGGCAAATTGCTCGGAGTGCTCCTGCTCCCCTCATCCGAGCTGCTTGAGGGACTAGTGCCCTCGCTCAATTGGATCTGCTCTTCAGATTTGTTCTGGCTATCACTTTGGTCTGACATGCTGTGCAACTGACTACTGACCCTGTGAATAGTTATAGATGAGGTAGAGTGGATGAGCATCACAAAATGCAGAGATTTTTGCAAAAGAATGATTCAAAAAACTTAGTTTTAGTTTCCCACTGAAAACATTTCGGATCTACCGATTTTCAAACTTGGTGATACCGAAGCAGTCTTGAAACCTAAACTAGTGAACTCGGTCAGACCGAGTCACAGTTTGGTGGCACCGAGACTGCTAGGGTTTCACAAGGTTCGGAAATCAGTCACACCGATTTGCAATTCTTGGTCAGACCGAGACTTACTTGTGCAATGGCATTCGCCAAATCGGTGGGACCGAGTTTTTCAACTCGGTGGGTCTGAGATGGTTTTGGCGGAAACCTAACCCTAAATTTTCGAATCGCAATTATTCTAAGGATTGATTTGACTGGATAGGAGTGTTTCAATCGTGGCAAGATGCATAATGAACACAATGTGCTGAGAATCGGAGTAGGAAAGCACTGTGATCGAGTCCATACCCTAGTTCGGCGGGAACTCGCTACGGCGGCAACGACAGAGGAGAATTCCGTTGGCGTGGCGGAGACCAGCGATCGAGGCGGTGGCGGCGAAGTCAACGATCCGTAGACCACGTTGGCAGAAGCGAGCTATCTTGGGCGAGAGGATTCGGAGAAAGTTTTCCAAATTTTGCCTGCGATATATATAGCCCGACTGCCGGTGTGACCGAGTGGTATAACTCGGTGGCACCGAGATGCAAAACTGTGAACAGTTATTGCAACTCGGTGTGACCAAAAAGTACAAATCGGTTGCACCGAGATGAAAACCTAGATCAACTTAGTAATCTCGGTATGACCAAAATATAGGAATCGATCAAACCGAAAATCACAATGAAGTTTTGGAAGTTTAAGTCTATGACGAATCGGGGACTCCGAGTGCTCCTCACACAGAGTGGTTCGAATCTGACTTGATCAAATTTTGTGATGTAGCATGAATAGAGTTTGAGACGAGAAAAGCATAGATAGCTAAAGAAGGTTCTTAGGCATTCTTGTCCATCCACTTGGCACAAAGAAAAAGAAACCAAACAAGCAAAACAACAAGTGGATGTCCTTGAATGAGTTAAATGTGCACCAACATGCTCACACAATAAGATGGCAAATGAAATATGTGGCAAAGCATGCACAACCAATTTTAGCATCTATCAAACAATTGGCGATGACTAGGTAATCTATATATGAGTATATTGACTTAGGAGTCAAATGAGAACATTTGATCATAGGTCATACTCATCGTTTAAGCTCAAGTGGGGTTACCACTTTTACATAATGCATTAATGTGTTCACACCTTTAGAGTTGCTCTGACTCAATTCTTAGATTTAAGCTCCCCCTAGATGTGAGATCCCCCCTTAGAGGGTTGAACTAACCTTGGGTTTTGTCGATGATGACTTCATGTAGGTGTTGAAGATGTAGATGCTCAATGTTGATGTAGATCATTTGGAGCAATCCTTTGGAGTGAGTTGCACTTTCAACTTGCCTACATGGGTTAGTCCCACAAGGAACAAAAAAAGAATATCCATAGACATAGAGTGATGCACACACAAGATGATGTCCATGAAAAAATTAGGTTACCTTGTCCCTTGCCTTACCAACATGAGGGTTTGTGACTCCTTGAACTAGTGCAAGATGTGAAAGTTGATTGCACTTGTTCTTGCCAAAAATGATATGAGTGAAGAATGTTGGCGGAATCACCCTCAAGAACTCTCTAGTTCTTCTTCTTTGGGATCCACATCATCTTGATGGGAATCCTTGGAGTTGTAGTTGTACTTGATGAAGTAGAACTTGACGTAGTCTTGGGGACCCACTCGAACGATGCTTTAGGTGCTTCTTGAAATGCATCAATCTCTTCTTGAAGTTTGTCCTTGCCTTTGTTCTTGTGGTCTTGTGGTGGAAGATCATCTTGAGCTTGTGTCCCCTTGAAGGAAGTAGGATCATACTTCTCTTGTTGAGGAACAAACTTCGTCTTGTGGTATTGATCTTCTTCCCACTCAACTCCATTGGCGTTGAACTTTCGTTCAAAACCAACACCTTGATTCTTCCGGTGCCTTCCTTGCTTGCGTACAATTTCCTCGAATTGCTTACTCCGGCAAGGCTCTTGTAAACACCTTTCTCTATAATTCCCTTCAATAAACTATTTTCTTGCTCAAGTGTAACTTGGCTAAGAGAATCATTAGTGGAATCAAGAGAATTACTAGAAGCAACAACATTGGATTTGACATTATTATTGTTACTACTAGAGGAAGTATCTTTCTTGTACTTGTTACTAGACTTGACTTGAGGCATGTTAGTAGATAAGAGTAAACGCTTGGCAATGTAAGAAGAACTTTTCTTGCGGAGATCATCATTGATTGCCTTTAAGAACTCATGCTCTTGCTCAAGATTGAGCTTTTCAAAGCGTAACTTCTCATGAGCCCTTAAAAGTTCTCGATGATCTTCGAAGATAGTTTCATGAGCCAACTTAAGAGTGTTTAGTTCTTTAGTTAGAAGCTCAATTTTCTCCTTATCATTGTCATTCGTTTGATTAGCATGATTAATTGACGTTTCATCATAGTATTCATCACTAGAGTTGTCAACAAGTAAATCATCATCACCTAGCAAGTCATCTTCATCACTATTAAAATCAACATACTCGGGATGTGTTACCTTAGGACCTTTGGCCATGAAGCATCTTCCAATTCCTTCATTTGGTGAATCAAATATGTCGTAGGAGTTGGTTGACACAAGTGCTAGACCGGCAACACCTTCATCTTGAGTATATTCGAGTCGGAGTGATAGCTTCTCTCGGAGTGATGGTCGGAGTCGGAGCCGGATACCCATTCACCAACATGAGCTTGATGTCTTCGTTTTGTGTAGCTCCTTGATGACTTTTCCTTCCTTTCCGAATCCGTGCTTCTCCGTGAGGGTCTTCGTTCATAGCGATCATCTCTACTCCTCCTCTCTCTTGGTGGTGATTCTTCTCTTTAGCTTCTTCTTTTTGGAGAATCTTCTCTTCTTTTGTAGGGTGCCGTACACTCATTGGAGTAGTGTCCGGGTCTCCCACAATTGTAGCATGAATAGAGTTTTGGAAGTTTAAGTCTATCACGAATCGGGGACTCCGAGTGCTCCTCACACAGAGTGGTTCGAATCTTACTTGATCAAATTTTGTGATGTAGCATGAATAGAGTTTGAGACGAGAAAAGCATAGATAGCTAGAGAAGGTTCTTAGGCATTCTTGTCCATCCACTTGGCCAAAGAAAAAGAAGCCAACCAATCAAAACAACAAGTGGATGTCCTCGAATGAGTAAAGTATGCAACCAACATGCTCACACAATAAGATGACAAATGAAATATGTGACAAAGCATGCACAACCAATTCTACCACCTATCAAACAATTGGCGATGACTAGGTCATCTATATATGAGTATATTGACTTAGGAGTCAAATGAGAACATTTGATCATAGGTCATACTCATCGTTTAAGCTCAAGTGGGGTTACCACTTTTACATAATGCATTAATGTGTTCACACCTTTAGAGTTGCTTTGACTCAATTCTTTGAGTTAAGCTCCCCCTAGATGTGAGATCCCCCCTTAGAGGGATAAACTAACCTTGGGTTTTGTCGATGATGACTTCATGTAGGTGTTGAAGATGTGGATGCTCAATGTTGATGTAGATCGTTTGGAGCAATCCTTCGGAGTGAGTTTCACTTTCAATACCTACATGGGTTAGTCCCACAAGGAACAAACAAGGATATCCATATACATAGAGTGACGCACACACAAAATGATGTCCATGAAAACATTGGGTTACCTTGTCCCTTGCCTTACCAACATGAGGGTTTTGTGACTCCTTGAACTAGTGCAAGATATGGAAGTTGATTGCACTTGTCCTTGCCATAATGATATGAGTGAAGAATGTTGGCGGAGTCACCCTCGAGACCTCTCTAGTTCTTCTTCTTCGGGATCCACATCAACTTGATGGGAATCCTTGGTGTAGTAGTTGTACTTAATGAAGTAGAACTTGACGTAGTCTTGGGAACCCACTTGACCAAGGCCTTAGGTGCTTCTTCAAATGCATCAATCTCCTCTTGAAGCTTGTCCTTGCCTTTGTTCTTGTGGTCTTGTGGTGGAAGATCATCTTGTGCTTGTGTTCCCTTGAAGAAAGTAGGATCGTACTTCTCTTGTTGAGGAACAAACTTCGTCTTGGGATATTGATCTTCTTCCCACTCAACTCCATTAGCATTGAACTTTCGTTCAAAACCGCCACCTTGATTCTTCCGGTGCCTTCCTTGCTTGCGTACAATTTCCTCAAATTGCTTACTCCCGGCAATACTTTTGTATACACCTTTCTCTATAATTCCCTTCAATAAGTTGTTTTCTTGCTCAAGTGTAACTTGGATAAGAGGATCATTAGTGGAATCAAGAGAACTACTAGAAGCAACAATATTGGATTTAGCATTGCTATTGTTACTACTAGAAGAAGAATCTTTCTTGTTCTTGTTACTAGACTTGACTTGAGGCATGTAAGTAGATAAGAGTAAACGCTTGGCAATGTAAGAAGAACTTTTCTTACGAAGATCATCATTGATTGCCTTTAAGAACTCATGCTCTTGCTCAAGATTGAGCTTTTCAAAGCGTAACTTCTCATGAGTCCTTAAAAGTTCTCGATGATCTTCAAAGATAGTTTCATGAGCTAACTTAAGAGTGTTTAGTTCTTTAGTTAGACGCTCAATTTTCTCCTTATCATTGTCATTCGTTTCAACTTGATTAGCATGATTAATTGACATTTCATCATAGTATTCATCACTAGAGTTGTCAACAAGTAAATCATCATCACCTAGCAAGTCATCTTCATCAACATCAAAATCAACATACTCGGGGTGTGTTACCTTAGGACCTTTAGCCATGAAGCATCTACCAATTCCTTCATTTGGTGATTCAAATATGTCGTAGGAGTTGGTTGACACAAGTGCTAGACCGGCAACACCTTCATCTTGAGTGTATTCGAGTCGGAGTGATAGCTTCTCTCGGAGTGATGGTCGGAGTCGGAGCCGGATACCCATTCACCAACATGAGCTTGATGTCTTTGTTTTGTGTAGCTCTTTGATGACTTGTCCTTCCTTTCCAAATCCTTGCTTCTCCGTGAGGGTCTTCGTTCATAACGATTGTCGGTGTCAAAACCGGTGGATCTCGGGTAGGGGGTCCCGAACTGTGCGTCTAGGCGGACGGTAACAGGAGACAAGGGACACGATGTTTTACCCAGGTTCGGGCCCTCTTGATGGAGGTAAAACCCTACGTCCTGCTAGATTAATATTGATGATGTGTGTTACAAGAGTGGATCTTCCACGAGATCAAAGAGGCTAAACCCTAGAACCCTCTGGTATGATTGTTGTTCGTTGGGCCTATGGTATTAGCTACGAAACTAAAACCCTCTGGTATTATATACACCTAAATCAATCAATCATACCAATCTTAAAACCCTAGAATCCTCTCATCGATCGATCTTACAAGAGTTCTCGACCTCAGAAGCTAGCCTATGGTATGATTGTTGTTCGTCCTATGGACTAAAACCCTCTGGTTTATATAGACACCGGATAGGGTTAGGGTTACACAGAGTCGGTTACAAAGGTTGGAGATCTACATATCCGTATCGCCAAGCTTCCCTTCCACGCCAAGGAAAGTCCCATCCGGACACGGGACGAAGTCTTCAATATTGCATCTTCATAGTCTTGGAGTCCGGCCGATGATGATAGTTCGGCTATCCGGACACCCCCTAGTCCGGAACTCCCTCAGTAGCCCTCGAACCGGGCTTCAGCGACGACGAGTCCGGCGCGTATATTGTCTTCGGCGTTGCAAGGCGGGTTCTCCTTCAGTCTTCATGTTCCCGTCGAATAGTGTCTGGCTTCTTTATAAATGTTGCGTTCCTTGGCTTCTACGCCCAATAATGGCCTTCTTCCATGTGTCGCACGAATGCGAAAGGCTGGGATATTTTTACATTTTACCCCCTAGCCGTGCGAACGAGCCGCCTATAAGAGAGGCGAGGATCTAGATCCAGCTCACACCATCCTCCATCCGCAAGTTCTCATTGAGGCGCCTCTGACAGAAATCCATTCTATCATGGATAGCCGACGCGACTCCTCCTCTCGCGCTCCCAGCCCTAAGCCAGAAGATTGGGGAGATGCTCGGCCCACACAAATGAGCTAGTGGTACTTCAAACCGAGGGATATCTTCCCCCAGCTTTCATGGTTCCGTTTCGAGCCGGACTAGCCACCTACAAGGGTGGAAAGCAGGCGGAGAGTGTCCCCAACCCTTCCAAAGGGGAGCGGGTATGCTTTGTCCCTTATCTAATAAGGGGACTCGGATTTCCCATACATCCGTTTCTCCGGGGGCTCCTAGAGTTCTATGGACTCCAACTTCACCACCTCACGCCCGCCTCCATTTTGCACATCGCTGGCTTCGTAGCTTTTTGCGAGCTGTTCTTGGGCATCGAGCCCCATTTTGCCCTATGGAAGAGATTGTTTTGTCTCGTACCCTGTTCTCATGAGCGGTCGATATATCAAGTGGGCGGAGCCGAAATATGGCGCATCGCCGGGACCGGATATCTATCCGGCACCCCGAAGAAGGCGTCCGAAGACTGGCCTTCGGAATGGTTCTACATGGAGGACGCCCCTCTGCCGGATCCAGTTCGGATCGGCCTCCCGGAGTTCAACAATGCTCTCTTGAAGAAACGCCTGAGTTGGCGCCCGCGGAGCCCTCAACGGGAAGATGATAGGAGAGTCCATTATCTGATGGGCCGGATTAGGTTACTGGCCCACTCCGGATTGACCATGATTGGAGTCATGGCCACGTGCATTATGCGAGGGATGCAGCCACTCCAATATAGGGGCCACCCTATGTGGGATTTCAACGGGGAAGACGACGCCACCCGTCATGGCCGCAAAGGGCCAGGCTCGGCAGCCGATCTGGCAAAGATCCTGTCCGGCTTGTACAAGGGAGAGGAGGAGGACTTCCTCCGCAAGAATCCGTTGAATGGATTTTCTATGCATAACCCTCGGAGCTGGGTAAGCGGATGTTCATTTACCCGATCCATACTGTTTTAAAGTCAAGTATCTTACTCTGTGATTACAACGCAGGAGCTGCGCCGGGACATGGAGGGCATACGAAGCCTAGCTCCACAGCTCGAGGATCCGGAACGATCCCTTGATCCAGCCTCCGAAGAGGATCCGGACATACAGGTGGAGCTGATAGACGTCGATTTCCACCAACGAAGCATGGACAATGCCCTAGTCGCCATTACGGCTGACTACCCCGGTTTGTTTTCGGCCTCCCAGGTGACTACGACCGAGGTCTTGACACCATCATTTGATCCGTGCTCAATTCTGACCATCCCATACTGATGGTGTATCGCAGGATGTGCCTTTAAGGCGGGAAGCCGAACCCGCAGCGGCCGACCAACAAGGGTCAGCCCGGCCCAGCAGGCGGAAGAGGAGTGCGGCGTGAACCGAGACGTCGCCGCAACGGTACGGAGCACCGCTATTTTAAGGGAATGATCCCTAGGAGGTATATTAATGCTCATAACCTTTCCAGAAAGAGCGCTCGCCGGACAGTGTCCGGAGAGGTTGCCAATCAAGCCTCCGCCGGCCATGCTCCAACGCATGGTCCGGGAGGGGAGGCGAATACAAGGCGTGAGCCGAACGCTCCTCCAACGGAGGATGCCGACAGGCTGTCCGCCACCTGGTCTGAGGTGGAGAGCGCCATGAATCACAGGCACCGCCGGACAGTTCTTCGTGACGCGTGTTTCTCCCCGGAGGCGTTAAATGCATTTAAAGCGGGAAACGCGCACCTCTATGCCGCTCAAGATGGGTTAACCAGAGCCACAGAGCAGTATGTGAAAGACATACGGGTAAGTAATTTTAATAGTTATATATGCTAGTAGCCCCCGAGACTTAAAATAGTTGAAATAACTGATTTAAGGATCAATTATTACGCAGGGTCTTACGGAGAAGAATACCCATCTGTCCCAGAGCTCCAAGAGTGCAAGGCCCAACTTGAGGCCGCCTGCCGCCTGAGGGGAGCCACAGAGACCCCGCTGGTAAGACGACTTTGAAAAGATAATTATTTGGCAAAGTGTGGCGTGGATCGACAATAATATTGCAGAGGTCGCGGACTAGATCCGGACAAGCAACAGCTATTGCGCCAGCTAAAGGCGGCGAGAGGGTGCTTATGAAGGTGCAGCAGAGAGAAACAAGCTCCAAGATGCCCACACCCGGCAAGGAGAAGAGCTGAAAGGTGTTCGGCCCACTGTCTTGCTCGTGAAGGAGAATCGGTAACCGTCGCGGCATTTATAGTAAGTGCTTGAACAAATTCCTTTGAAAAGAAGAATTCAGCGAGGAAGTCGATTGAAATAAATATGTCGTTAGATGTGCTCACAGGTCGCCCTGCGGAGGAAATGCCTGAGTCAACGGGTGACCAACTTCCCGAGCTAGTGCAATTGCTCGAACGTGTTCGGCAGGCGATGAGTGGCGTCGTTCATGCTTTATGGCCATCCGTCTCCCTACCTGAGGGCCTTAGTGAGCTTGCTGAGAAGCTTCAGGGAGCACGGCGACGCCTCCATTTGTGGAAGATATCGGCCTGCCGTTAGGGCGCCAGGGAGGCCTGGGCCATGGTGAAGACACGTTATTCAAGTCCGACCCAAACCACATGGCCGAGGTCGGACTGCGGGGCTGATGGGAAGGAGATCCTGTGAGCTTGGTGTACAGCCAAGTAGAACTGGCGAAATATTCCCAACAGGATCTGTAAATTAGACAACTGTTAGATGGGATTGAGGAGGAGTACAATCGGTCGGTTTGACGATGTAATTTGAAATGACATGTAAAATGCCTTCTAGCCGGATTGTAGATCGTTTGTCTTTGCGGACCGTTTCGCTTCAACCTCGGGACCCAATAGTCCGGAGTGTGTCCGAATACCCTTACGGTTATAAAAGAACCAGGGCATGCATGGAGACAAGGCGTCGGGGTCATAATTGCTTTATCAGACAAGTGACCAACTAGTTATGTTATATTACATGGTTAGTAAGAAACATCTTCCAGGGAGAATAGTTCCGTTAAGGGTTCCTTTCCCTGGGAGGCATGCCCTAAAGTGCAATGCCGGATGCGAAAATAGCGTAAAAAGCATCCGGGGCAGATAAATAAGTAAGTAATAAATCATCTTTCAAGTCACCGACCGAATATTCTCTTAAGAACGCTTAGCTTTCGGCTTCACCTACCGAGGTACACATCCGGCTGACCCGGCAGTAATAATCGCAGAGGTGCTCCCTTTACCTCCTAGCCGAACAATCGGGAACGTAGGGGTAAGCACAGGAGCCAGGCAACCCAGCTTGGCCAAAACTTAAGTCATATCGATGCATATAATGGTGAATAAAAGGTACATGCGGAAGTATGACACATGTGTTTGGCATAAAGCCCGTGTGAATAAGCTTCATTAAAGAAGCCCCAGTATAATGAGTGCCAGGGAGCACATCAAGTGTGTGCGAACAAAGCGCAAATCAGCCCATAAAAGGTATTGAAAAAAGTGGGAAGAAGGAGGAGGACGAGAGACAGTAAAAAAAAGGGTGGACGGGGGAGTGAGACGAACCCGGAGTCCGGCGTTAGGCGTAGAATCTTCGGAGACGGGCTGCGTTCCATGTGTTCGGCTCGAGTCGGTTGTCAGATGCGTTACGTAGACGGTATGCTCCGCCGGTCAGGACTTGGTCGATGATGAAGGGACCTTACCACTTGGGCTTAAGTTTGTCCTTTTTCTTGTCCGGCAGGCGTAGAACAAGTTCGCCAACATTGTCAAGTTTTGGCCCGTACTTCTGCTTTGATATCTTCGAGCCTGCTGTCGATAAAATGCGGAACGAGCCTTTGCCACGTCCCGCTCCTCCTCTAAGGCGTCAAACTGTCCCGCCGATCTAGCTCGGCTTCTCTTTCTTCATACATGCGCACGAGGTGAGTCATGAATTATATCGCAGACAGGGACTGCCTCTGCGCCGTATACCATGAAAAATGGTGTGAATTCGGTAGTTCGGTTTGGCGTGGTCCGCAGCCCCAGTATGGAGTCGAGCTTCTCTACCCAAAGGCGTATTAGATTCCTTGAGGGACCGCACTAGTGCGGGTTTGATGCCGCTCACGATTAGACCATTTGCTCGCTCGACTTGACCGTTAGTTTGGGGGTGATAGACTGAAGCGTAATCGAGCTTAATGCCCATGTTTTTGCACCAGAGTTTAACCTCGTCGGCCGTGAAGTTCGTGCCGTTATCAGTGATGATGCTGTGGGGGACGCCAAAACGGTGTACTACCCCGGATATGAAGTCTATCACCGGTCCGGATTCTGCCGTTTAACCGGCTTGGCCTCAATCCATTTGGTGAATTTGTCCACCATGACCAATAAGTATTTGTGCTTCGGTTCCCCCTTTAAGGGGTCCAACCATGTCAAGCCCCCAGACCGTGAACGACCAAGTAATGGGTATAGTTTTGAGGGCGGTGGGTGGCATGTGGCTCTGATTAGCAAAGAGCTGGCAACCGACGCATCGTTGGACTAAATCCTGAGCATCTGCCCGGGCTGTCGGCCAATAAAATCCTGTACGGAAGGTCTTGCCTACAAGGGCCCGGGCTGCAGCGTGGTGCCCGCCGAGTCCGGGCGTGAATTTCAGCCAGGAGATTTCGCCCTTCCTCTTCGGAGATACACCTTTGAAGGACTCCGGTTGTGCTTTTCTTATAAAGTTCTCCCTCATGGACCTTGTAGGCTTTAGATCGCCGAACTATGCAGTGGGCCTCATTTTGGTCTTCGGGAAGTTCCTGCCGCATTAAGTAGGCTAGGAATGGTTCGCAATTACTGCCATTATTTCGTGAGCTGAAGGTGTTATTTCATTGGCTGAGCCGCCGATTGTGTCAGAATGGTCTGAGTTAGGTGATGCAGCTCCGGATTGTTATTTCCGGACTCCTCTTCCCATAATACGGATGGCTTAAAGAGCCGTTCTGGCAAGATGTTAGGAGGGACGGCGTCTCGTTTCGCACCGATGCGTGCTAACACGTCTGCTGCCTGGTTATTATCCCGGGCTACATGATGGAATTCTAGTCCTTCAAACCGATCTGACATTTTTAGGACGACGCTATGTAAGCTGCCATTTTGGATCTTTGGCGCCAAAGTCTCCATTTACTTGGGATATTGCGAGGTTTGAATCTCGCCGCACCTCTAGGCGTTGAATTCCCATGGAGATTGCCATCCGGAGGCCCTGCAGAAGGGCCTCGTTTTGAGCTGCGTTGTTGGAGTCCGTGTTCATTATTTGAAGTACGTATTGGATTGTGTCTCCGCTAGGGGACGCCAGACGACGCCAAATTTCAAGCCAGCCAACATTTTGGATCCGTCGAAATGCATGATCCAGTTGGAGTACGTGTCGTACTCTTTAGGGAGTTCGGCTTTGGTCCATTCGGCGACGAAGTCAGCCAGAACCTGCGACTTTATAGCTCGCCGTGGTTTGTAGGTTATGTCAAATGGTAAGAGCTCGATAGCCGATTTTGCAATCCTGCCCGTTGCGTCGCAATTGTTTATAATATCGTTGAGAGGTACTTCGGAGGCCACCGTTATTGAACACTCTTGAAAATAGTGTCGCAGCTTCCGGGATGCCATGAACACCGTGACACGCTATCTTTTGATAATGTGGGTACCGGATTTGCATGGAGTTAGAACAGTGGATACGTAGTACACTGATTTTTGAAGAGGGAATTTGTGCCCTCTGCTTTCTCGCTCAACGACGAGTACCGCTACCGACAACTTGATGTGTTGCTGCGATATATAAAATCATAGGTTCGCCCGGGTTGGGCGCGGCGTAACCAGATTTGTTGCCGATATGGCTTTTATTTCTTCGAGTCCGGCTGTGGCAGCATCCGTCCATTCGAAATGTTCGTGCCGGAGGAGGCGGTAGAGGGCAGAGCCTTTTCTCCCAAACGGGAGATGAAGCGACTTAAGGCCGCTACGCATCCGGTTAGTTTTTGTATCTGCTTGAGGTCTTTTGGAATATCCAATTGTGACAGAGCTCGGATTTTGGCCGGGTTTGCTTCAATTCCTCTACCGGATACGACGAAGCCCAAGAGCTTTCCGGCCGGTACGCCAAAGACGCAATTTTCCTAATTGAGCTTGATGTCATATGCTCGGAGGTTGCCGAATGTCACCCTCAAGTCTTCTACTAGAGTTCCGACGTGTTTGGTCTTGACGACCACATCGTCTACGTATGCCTCTACTGTTTTGCCTATCTGGGTAGCGGACATGTTTGAATCATGCTGATATGTTGCGCCGGGCGTTTTTGAGTCCGAAGGGCATTGTGTTGAAGCAGAATGGCCCATATGGAGTAATGAATGCCGTTGCGGCCTGGTCTTTCTCCGCCATCTTGATTTGATGGTATCCGGAGTATGCATCAAGGAAGCACAATGAATCGTGCCCTGCGGTAGCATGGATGATTTGGTCGATGCGAGGGAGGGGGAAAGGGTCCTTTGGACAAGCCTTGTTAAGGTCTTTAAAATCGAAGCAGAGGCGCCAGGATTTGTCCTTTTTTGGTACCATTACTAAGTTGGCTAGCCAGTCCGGATGTTTTATATCTCTGATGAATCCGGCTTCTAAGAGTTTGGCTAGCTCCTCTCCCATTGCTTGTCTTTTGGGTTCGGAAAATCGCCAAGAGCTTGTTTGGTGGCTTGAATCCTTTTAGGATATTTAGGCTGTGCTCTGCCAACTGCGTGGGATTCGTGGCATGTCCGAAGGGTGCCGTGCAAAATGTCCCAATTTTCGAAGGAATTCTCGAAAGCGGCTTCGACATCGGGACTTAATTGTGCCCCAATGGAGGCCGTCTTTGTGGGGTCCGTTGGATGGACCTGAAATTTGACTATTTCGTCTGCTGGTTTAAAAGAGGTGGACTTGGACCTCTTATCGAGTATCACATCGTCCCTATCCACCGTGGAGCGCAGAGTAGTTAGTTCCTCTGCCGCTAGGGCTTCGGACAATGCCTCTAGGGCCAGGGCGGCTGTCTTATTTTCAGATGAGTGTTGTATCCGGATCATCGGCGAGAGTGATTATCCCATTGGGTCCGCATTTTGAGCTTCATGTACCCGTAATGGGGTATAGCTTGGAAGATTGTGAATGCCTCTCGCCCTAACAAAGCGTGATATCCGCTGCCGAATGGGGCCACTTGAAATGTGACCTCCTCGGACCTGTAATTGTCCGGTGAGCCAACACTACATCTAGTGTGATTTTTCCTGCAACGCATTTCTTGACTAGGGATTATCCCTCTGAAGGTTGTGCTGCTTCGCTCAATGCGGCTCCAGTCAATTTCCATTTTTTGAAGAGTTTCCTCATAGATGAGGTTTAATTCGCTGCCGCCATCCATGAGTACTTTAGTAAGGCGAAAACCGTCCACTATCGGACTGAGGACCAATGCGGCTGGTGCTCTAGCTGTTCGGAATTTAGGTTCGTCGCTGTCGTTGAAGGTGATAGCCGTGTCGCTCCATGGATTTGTTGTTGCTACTTGGTAGACTTCGGTGAGGCTGCGGATTGTTCGTTTCCGCATGTTATTTGATGCGAAAGTCTCGAAGACTGTTAATACACTGCATCGGTATCGCTGGGTTGGTTGCCTGGGCTAAAAAGCCTCACGCCACTTTTGGCCACTCATCGTAGTATCCAACACGTCAAGGCTGTGTGTTGGAGTGGCGCCCCGCATCGTGGATTTTGCAGGGTCCGTTGAGCCAACCCTCCAGTACGGTTCCGTACCCTTTAGGGGGTTTTGGTTTTTTGGTATTCAACCCGGGTGATTCATAATGATGCACCCTTTTGTTTCGGACTAGGGATGTATTCGGGGCCGGGTTATCCCAAAATTTACTTTCGATTTTCCAGGCGCTTTCCATCGACAAGATTTTTGTACTATGGTCACCAAGTCAAGAAGCGTGTAATTTCGCAATGACTTATGGCGCTTAGGATTCCCTTGTCCGTGCAATTATTGCAGAAAATTGGGATTGCGCCCTCCTCTCGGCAGATCCTTTATCCTGTTCATAACCGTGGAGGAATCGCCCGAGTGATGTCTTGCTTTCAGCGGGCTCTTGCCGAATTCGAGAGAGATTGCTAATGTTTGGGTGGGCGGGTGGAACTAGATCCGGAACCCCGTCCAATTTAGGACTCAAGGGCCGAGAAGTTTCCGAACTTGGAAGTTTGGATTTTTGAGAGTTATCCAATGAGTCCAACTCGCCGCCTGACTTTAAGTTCAGGGCTTGATCGACATCCGTCCCTCCGCGGGAATCCGGCATGGAGGGATCGGGAATTCGGACGTAACTAGTCCTTAAGATACAAGAAGAATCACCGCATTGCTGCTCTATCACAGCAACATGATGGGTAGCCTGGGGAGAGTTGATCTCTCTCAGATCGGTTTTAGGCCCGATCCGGTCGTAGTCTGTGGCCACTCCCATGGCGGCGATGCGATCCAAGAGCTCGTTTATGGAGGAGAGCTCGATCGGATCTAACTGTTCGGCAAGTTCCGAACTAACCGGAGATTGGTTTCGATGACTCGAGAGGTCATCGCCGGCGATGGCGGACCGGGCGGTCATAAGAAAACCACCTAGTCAAGAGTTCGCCAGCCGCCAAGGCTCCTTTGGCGATAGTATCGTCTTTAAAGACGAGATGAGGCATCCTACCTGACGGCGACGACGCAGAGGAACTCTCAATGAAAGCACCAATGTCGGTGTCAAAACCGGCAGATCTCGGGTAGGGGGTCCCGAACTGTGCGTCTAGGTGGATGGTTAACAGGAGACAAGGGACACGATGTTTTACCCAGGTTCGGGCCCTCTTGATGGAGGTAAAACCCTACGTCCTGCTAGATTAATATTGATGATGTGTGTTACAAGAGTGGATCTACCACGAGATCAAAGAGGCTAAACCCTAGAAGCTAGCCTATGGTATGATTGTTGTTCGCCCCACGGACTAAACCCCTCCGGTTTATATAGACACCGGATAGGGTTAGGGTTACACAGAGTCGGTTACAAAGGTAGGAGATCTACATATCCATATCGCCAAGCTTGCCTTCCACGCCAAGGAAAGTCCCATCTGGACACGGGACGAAGTCTTAAATCTTGCATCTTCATAGTCTTGGAGTCCGGCCGATGATGATAGTTCGGCTATCCGGACACCCCTAGTCCGGAACTCCCTCAACGATCATCTCTACTCCTTCTCTCTCTTGGTGGTGATTCTTCTCTTCTACTTCTTCTCTTGGGAGAATCTTCTCTTCTTTTGTAGGGTGCCGTACACTCATTGGAATAGTGTCCGAGTCTCCCACAATTGTAACAATTGCGCTCTTGACTAGAAGATCTTTTGTCATTGTAGGACTTTGACTTGGAGCTTCTTTCTTTGCTTCTACTCTTGTAGAATTTGTTGAAGTTCTTCATCATTAAGCTCAATTCTTCATTGAAGGTTTGTTTCTCACTTGATGATGTGGGGGCTTCACTTGAGGCTTTGTAAGCACCACTCGACTTGTTGTGAAGTTCCTCCTTGTCCTTGAGTGACATCTCATGAGCAACAATTATTCCAATGACTTCCGTAGGCTTGAGATTTTGTAATTGGGCATCATTTGGATCAATGTGCACACGGTATCATATTTTCCATCCAATGCTCTTAGAATCTTCTTGATGATGAATCTACCGGTCATCTCTTCACTTCCTAAGCCGGCAATCTCATTTGTGATAAGAGCAAGCCTAGAGTATATTTCAGCGACACCTTCACCATCCTTCATTTTGAACTTGTCAAGCTGACTTTGGAGCACATCCAACTTGGATTCCTTGATGGAGTCGGTACCTTCATGCATATCAATCAAAGTATCCCAAATTTCCTTTGCATTTTCAAGACGGCTGATTTCATGAATTCTTCGGGCACAATCCATTGAAGTGGATATCACAAGCTTGAGCGTTGTATTGCAACATCTTCAACTCATCCGCACTAGCTTCACGGTTCGGTTCTCTCCTATCAAAGAATTCACCTTGCAAGCCAATACACACAATAGCCCAAACGGCGGGGTTATGTCCGAGAATATGCATTTTCATCTTATGCTTCCAACTAGCAAAATTAGTGCCATCAAAGTAGGGACCTCTACGATGATAATTTCCCTCGCTAGACGCCATACTCTCCTAGGTTGTGAAACCAAGGCTATGACCACCAAAAGCTATGGAAGTCAAAGCAAATGGAGACCAAAGCTCTGATACCACTTGTAGGACCTTGAAGTCCGTCTAGAGGGGGGGGGGTGATTAGACTACTTGACCAATAAAAACTTAACCTTTTCCCAATTTTAGACTTTGGTAGATTTTAGCTATCTTAGAACAAATCAAGCAATCTTCACACAATTCAAGCAAGCATGCAAAGAGTATATAGGCAGCGGAAAATAAAGCATGCAACTTGCAAGAATATAAAGGGAAGGGTTTGGAGGATTCAAACGCAATTGGAGACACAGATGTTTTTGTCGTGGTTCCGATAGGTGGTGCTATCATACATCCATGTTCATGGAGACTTCAACCCACGTAGGGTAACGGTTGCGCGAGTCCACGGAGGGCTCCACCCACGAAGGGTCCACGAAGAAGCAACCTTGTCTATCCCACCATGGTCGTCGCCCACGAAGGACTTGCCTCACTAGCGGTAGATCTTCATGAAGTAGGCGATCTCCTTGCCCTTACAAACTCCTTGGTTCAACTCCACAATCTTGCTCGGAGGCTCCCAAGTGACACCTAGCCAATCTAGGAGACACCACTCTCCAAGAAGTAACAAATGGTGTGTGATGATGAACTCCTTGCTCTTGTGCTTCAAATGATAGTCTCCCCAACACTCAACTCTCTCTCACAGGATTGGATTTGGTGGAAAGAAGATTTCAGTGGAAAGAAACTTGGGGAGGGCTAGAGATCAAGATTCATATGGTTGGAATGGAATATCTTGGCATCAACACATGAGTAGGTGGTTCTCTCTCAGAACTGGTAAGTTGGAAGTGTAGGTTTGTTCTGATGGCTCTCTCGATGAATGAAGATGAGGTGGAGGGGTATATATAGCATCCACACAAAATCTAACCATTACACACAATTTACCAAACTCGGTGGGACCGAATCATCAAACTCGGTCGGACCGATTTAGTAAACCTAGTGACCGTTAGGATTTTCGTGGACTGACATGCATCTCGGTAGGACCGATTTGGTTAGGGTTAGGGCATAATGTAATCTCGGTGAGACCGATTACACAAACTCGGTGAGACCGAATTTGGTAATTAGCTAACCAGAGAGTTGGTCAGGTAAACTCGATGGGACCGGTTTGCTCTTTCGGTGAGACTGAAAAGTTACAAAAGGGAAACAGAGAGTTTACATTGTAATCTCGGTGGGACCAACTCTCTCTTTCGGTGAGACTGTAAAGTTACGAAGGGAAACAGAGAGATTACAATCCCATCTCGGTGAGACCGAGATCCCTATCGGTGAAACCGATTTGCCTAGGTTTGTGGCAGTGGCTAAGACATCTGAACTCGGTGGCGCCGGATAGAAAGAATCGGTAGGGCCGAGTTTGACTTTGGGTTTAGGTCATTTGTGGATGTGAGAAAGTAGTGGAGGGTTTTGGAGCATATCACTAAGCACATGGAGCAAAAGGCTCATTAAGCAACACCTCATCCCTTCTTGATAGTATTGGCTTTTCCTATAGACTCAATGTGATCTTGGATCACTAAAATGCAAAATGTAGAGTCTTGAGCTTTTGAGCTTGAGCCAATCCTTTGTCCTTCATATTTTGAGGGATCCACATTCATCATCCATGCCATGCCATTCATTGAGCTTTCCTGAAATATTTATCTTGGAATAGTATTAGCTCAATGAGCTATATGTTGTTATGAATTACCAAAACCACCTAGGGATAGTTGCACTTTCATCAGCCATTTGAATTGGAGCGGGTGATGCCAGTATCTAGCGGAGTAAAAACACGGTCTTCAAATAAAACAGTGCTACCTCTTGGTGAAGATAGGACCCCGGTTGTACATGCACAAGAACCAGCCCTACCACACATAACCCAGACTCTCGCAGATTGTAACCCTACTACGATAGACAGAGAACCAGCTTCACCCAATCTAACCCCAACCCCAGCAGATAGTAACCCAGTTCCTGTTGACACAGCACCATCTCCACCACAGAGCTCCCAAACAAGAGCAGTTAGTAAGGCAGCTCTAGTGCCCAAAGCGCCAGTACTACCATAGGGAACCCCAACTCCACCAGTTAGTACACCTATTCCTGTGGAGGAAGCACAACCAGCTAGTCGTAGTTTAGCATCTATCGCATTTGATGTTGTTAAATCCTATGTGCATAAGTAATGTTATACTGAAGATGAAGGAAAATGGCAGTTTCAGGTGTTTGTCCAGGAGTTATGTGTAAGTAATGTTATTCATGGCAATTAATTTGCTTTGTCCCATACATTCTACCTCCATGATGGTTATAATACAGCAAATTTTCCCATTTTTCTCTATAGAGAAGGACCGATTTGGAAACTCAGGATGAGGTAACCTGTGCTAATACCTCTGCTATCTTGAAAAATGCTTTGGTGGTAGTACCGGAATTACCTGAAGAAAACGTACTTCACTGGCAAAGAAACTCATCAAATTCCCTTACGTTCTCCTGAGACACATTTACTGGACGTTGACTAGGAACGCCTGGTTCTGTACTGGTCCCGAACGAAGAATGTGGTGAGGTCTATGAGCTCATTTTCTATTTTTAAGTACTATATTCTTGCGTCTTACTATACTTTGTTCATGTAGAACAAGTGCTTAAACCTGAAGAACAACTGTTCTCATATAAGATTCCATTGCTATCGTGCATACTGCTTTGCTCTTGTATCACTGTATTTACTCATACAAACTTATTTTTAAATTGAAGGGTCCAATCGAAACTCCAATGGCACAATAGGTATGTTTACGCATGTTTCTTTAATAGGTTTGCTCTTATCAATAGCTCTGTTGATTTCAATTTCGATTGTGTATACAGTTGACTTCTCATATCATGCACATTACTAGCATCACAATAGATTCAATAGTGTTGTTTTACATGTAGACCCGTGGTACCCATCTGAAATCTTGTTGTGCCGTGTAGTTTCCCACGCTTTGTATTCTTTCAGTGCTGCTTTGTCTTTAACTAATATGATTTGAACCGTGTCTCTATTTTGATTTGGCAAGACAATGCAGTGACCATAGGACATAGATATATGTTTGTTTGATGCTTTTATTATGTACTACTTGGCAATAGAAGACTTGGTAGTTTAATCCTGTCCACCTTACTAATGAACTGGTTCATCGAAATGAGTTTCATACACTAGTACATGCTAAACCTGTTATGTGTCTACTTGTTCCTTCTTTTAGAATGCTGACAGAATATTGGGGAAGAGTGCCTTATTAAGCAATGGTAAAGGAAGTAATGCATATAAGGTCAGGATAGTGAGACATCCTTGTTGGTCTCCAACAAAGCTAATAAAACAGCTAAGGAAAACTATCTTGAAGACAGTGAGACAACTCCAAAGTCCTGTCTTGGTTTAGTGTTCGAGTTACTGGCCACTACCGCTTGCACAAGCTATTCAAACTCACTGTGTGAATTGGTTCGGTTTCTTGAGTCTCAACTACAAGCTGAAAGACATCGATCAGCTGTGCTACGACAAGAACCGGAAGGACTACGGAAGTCCCTGGAGCATTCAGATGCATACTTTCTAGTGCAACAAAAAGCGTTGGAGCATTTTAGCACCAAACAAGACAAAGCTAATAAGATTGCTAAGCTTATTGCTAGCATTGTGGATACCCAGGATAACATTTCTTGAGCTATTTTGAAGTTGTTTCAGTTATGGACTAGTTTTGCTGCCGCGTTTATTTGCACTGGTGGCCAATTTAGACGGCCAGTGTATGTAATATGCTGCTTTATTCCCTATATTTGCACTGGTGGCGAACATTGATGCCTAGTGGATGTAATATGTGTAATAGCCTATCGTCAGTTCCTTGCTTATTTATTTCCTTATTGTCTTGTTTAGTTGTTTGCTTGTAGTCACTGTAGTTCTTTTTCCGCGTTTTTCTAGTGGCCACAATAAACTAGGCCACAATAACCATGGTAACACACGGGCTGTTGTGACCATGGTCCTGCTACCTGCTGTAGTGACCATGGCCCTCCACGGGTTGTATGATCCATGGGCCTTTCACAGGCCGTAGGATCCATGGGCCTTCTACGGGTCGTAGGATCCATGGGCCTTCTACGGGTTGTCTCATCTATGGGCCTTCTATGGGTCGTATAATCATTTCGCCAAACATGGGCCATACTATTCATGGACCAATGGCGGACCGCAAAATGGGCCGTAAACGGGCTAGAGTGGAAATCATCTATTTTATGGCCTGACCATAATGGGCCGTTAATAGGCCGTAATTGATGACGCTACGAAAACAGCCCAATGTGTTAACGGGCCACAAGTAGGCCGACTGTAACCACGGGCTGAATTTGGCCCACAAGCTGAACAGGCCAGTAATGGACCGTAAGTAATCAAATTCTGGAAATGAGCCCAAGAATAAATGGGCCCTTAGAAGGCCGAAAGTTAACACGGGCTAGAAACGGCCGACGGACTAATGTGACGTTAATGGGTATAAAGTGATACACTGTTCATTACGGGCCAGTTTCACCACGGGCCATTAATGGGCCAAGATTTACAAAGGGCCTCATATGGGTAGAAAGATGTCGTGGGCCATACATGGGCCGGGAGTTACAACGGGCTGGAATCATACTGGATGGCCCAGATGACGCTACTAGGCCTAATACAGGTAAGCCATAATGGGTCATGACCTAGCGGGTTGTAAATGGGCTATATGCTAACATGCTGTTAATAGGCTTCCGTGGGCCGGCCCGCTACCTCTTTGACCAAGTCAAACGGGCCGGCCTTTTCACCGGAATGTGCCTCTGTTGGGCCATGCCACGTGTCGACGTATCATAGGTGCCTCCTATACAATGAGTGGATGACATCTGTCCCAACGGTGAGCCAACTCCGGCCAATGAGAATTTTACACGTGGAAAATCCCCATTGGTCCAGGATGTTAATGGGTTATCGGATCCAAAACCGGACCCAATAGCTTAACAGCGACCCGTTATGGTGGATCCCACGTGTCGGTCACCCTTGACGAAAGCACTTCCATGACGCACCATTTGTCGTCATGGAAGTGGACACTTCCGTGATGATAATTTTAGTAATGTCATGGAACACTTCTACGACACCACATGTATGACTATCTTGATTCTGTCATAAAATCGTCATGGATGTACATGCATGATAGAAAACGTGACCTACTATTACAAACACGCATCATCATAGAAGTGTATTTTTTTGTAGTGTATGGTCGTGGTCATGCCAACCACGTTGATCTCGATGAAGCTCAAGACTAGCCTGCTACTGTGACAAGTACACTCCTCGTAAATTCAGTACCAGCATCCGTTTTATTTGATACAGGAGCATCACATTCGTTCATATCAGCTGAGTTTGCATTCATGCATGGCATTAAATACGAAGAGATGAACACTCCGCTAGTGGTACACACCCCTGCAGGCCTATGTCAAACCTCTATGGTTAGTCACAACATTCCCGTTGAAATCAAAGGACTGGAATTCCTTGTCTCTCCCATCGTATTGAAGTCGTGTAGCATTGATCTCATTCTAGGAATGGATTGGTTGAAAGTGCATACTGCTTCTGTAGTTTGCGCCAGTAAGACCGTCCATCTGCTACACCCTTCCGATGAAATAATAAGCTACAATGCTCGTCTGGTTCAGAATGCCGAGGCAAGGCTTTATGCATTGAATGCATTGAACGCTGCTCCACTCAAGGGCAATGAAAACATTCATGTCGTTCACGAATTCCAAGATGTCTTTCCTGAAGAACTTCCAAGGATTCCCGCTGCTAGAGCTGTCGAATTCATCATCGAATTGAAACCAGGCACCACTCCTATAGCCAAACGACCCTACAATATGCCACAGCATGAACTCATTGAGCTTAAGGAGGAAATTGACAAATCTCTTCGCAGTGGTTTTATTCACTCAAGTTTCTCTCCTTGGGGAGCACCTTCTCTCTTTGTCAAGAAGAAGGATGGGACAAACCGATTGGTCCAAGACAACCGTCCTATTAACCAAGCTACCATTCAGAACAAATATTGTCTTCCTCAGATCAATGATCTGTATGATCAACTGGCTGGTTCATCAGTGTTCTCCAAACTCAACTTGAGCTTGGGTTACCACCAGATCCGTGTTCGTGAAGAGGTATCCCAAAAACTGCATTCATGACTCGATATGGTTCGTACGAGTACACCGTCATGTCATTTGACTTAACCAATGCGCCAGCTAGATTCTCTCGTCTGATGAACTATATCTTCATGTAATACCTCAACAAGTTCGTCGTGGTCTATCTGGATGACATCTTAGTATACTCCAAGAACAAAGAAGAGCATGCTGAACATCTTCGTGTTGTGCTGGAGAAGCTTCGAGAGCATCAACTCTATGCTAAGTATTCCAAGTGCGAATTCTGGCTTCCCGAAGTAACCTATCTTGGGCATGTCATCTCTAAGGATGGTATTGCCGTCAACCCCAAGCGAGTTCAGGCTATTATTGATTGGACTCCTCCAAAGAATGTCAAGCAAGTCAAAAGTTTTCTCGGACTCGCCAGCCATTGCTGTCGATTCGTCGAGAACTTCTCCAAGATTGCTAGGCCTGTGACTATCCTGTTGCATAAGGGCGTCAAGTTCCAATGGATAGACAAATGTCAGGAAAGTTTCCAGGCACTCCAAGACAAGTTGACTTCTGCCCCAATGCTTGCTCCACCTGATACTAAGAAGGACGACTTTATCATTTACTGCGATGCTTCCTGTCAAGGATTAGGCTGTGTCCTAATGCAAGAGTGCAAAGTGATTGCTTATGCCTCTCATCAATTGCACCCTCACGAAGAGAACTACCTAGTTCATGACCTCGAGCTTGCAGCTGTCATTCATGCACTGAAGCATTGGCAACATTACCTTCTCGGTAATCGTTGCGAGATCTTCACTGATCACCAAAGTCTGAAGTATCTGTTTACTCAGCCAGATCTGAACCTCCGTCAGTAGAGATGGATGGAGACTGTTGCAGACTTTGACTTGGGTATTTCCTATACACCAGGCAAGGCTAATGTAATGGCCGACGCCTTGAGCTGCAAGTCTTACTACAACCACCTCCAGGTCACAAAGTTCAGCCCTCGCTTGTTGAAGAATTCAAAAAGCTGAACCTGCATATTGTTCCTCCTGGCACTTGCTCCCCCTCCTCCAGAGTGCCGCCAGATGAACCTCTGTGTTTTTTGCCAGGGTTCCCTTAATACCCTGGTTGTCAAACCAGATCTCGTGGACATCATCAAGGCGCTGCACAAATATGACTCTCAAGCCGAGAAGATTAAGCGCTACCTCGCAGAAGGAAGCCCTCATACTTCACTATGGAATGTGATGAGACCTTATTCTTCAAAGGCCGCCTACTGGTGCCAAGTAAGGAGAAAAAACTGGATAAGGCTCAGGAGGTTATGAAAGAAGCTCATGATACGCCTATGTCTATTCATCCCGGTAGCACCAAGATGTACCAAGACATCCGTCAGAGATTCTGGTGGTCTAATATGAAGCAAGATATTGCTCGTTATGTTCCTGAGTGTGACGTTTGCCATCATATCAAAGAAGAACATCAAAGACCTGCTGGAACTCTGCAATCTATCTTTATTCCTGAATGGAAATGGGACCATGTTGAAATGGACATCGTCACTGGATTTCCCAAATCGCAAAAAGGTAATGATGCTATTCTTGTCGTCATTGACCGGCTTTCTAAAGTTGCACATTTTCTGGCTGTCAGAGAAACGATCACTGCTAGTCAGATTGCAACTCTCTACTGTCCAGAATTGTTTCACTTCACGGTATTCCACTGGTTATCAGTTCGAACCATGGCAGCTTATTCACTTCAAGATTTTGGGCAAGTTTCCAAGAAGCTATGGGGACTCATCTGTCATTCAGTACTGCATTTCATCCTCAGTCGCAAGGGCAAGTTGAATGTGTCAACCAAGTTCTCGAAGACATGCTTCGAGCTTGTGTTATTTCCTTCGGCAAGAAATGGGAGGAATCTCTCCCGTATGCTTGGTTCTCCTATAACAATAGCTATCAAGCTAGTCTGAAGATGGCCCCCTTCGAAGTGTTATATGGACGAAAGTGCCGAACCCCTCTGAACTGGTCAGAAACTAGGGAATGTCCACTCTTCGGTTCGGATATTATCCAACACGCCGAAGAACAAGTCCGCATCAATCGTGAGAATCTCAAGGCTGCTCAGTCACGTCAGAAAAGTCAGTATGACCGTCATCATAAAGACATGTTCTATCGACCGGGCGAAAAGGCTTATCTTCGGTTCACACCAATGAAGGGTGCTCACCGCTTCAGGATCAAGGGCAAGCTAGCTCCTCGCTATATTGGTCCATTCACTATTCTCGAAAAGTGTGGAAAAGTGGCATATCAACTGGAGCTTTCGTCGAACCTTTCTCAGGTTCATGATGTGTTCCACGTGTCACAACTCCGCCGCTGCTTGAAGGACCCAATCTGAGCAGTGGATCATGAAGTGCTCGATTTGCAACATGACCTCTCCTATAAAGAGCATCTGGTCCGCATTCTCGACCAAGCTGAACGCCGGACACGTCAGAAGGCGATCAAGTTCCTCAAGGTCCAGTGGTCGCACCATTCTGAAGATGAAGCCACTAGGAACGCGAGGATCGCCTATGTGATGAAAACCCCGCACTGTTTCTGTCTACCTCCTAAATCTCGGGACGAGATTTCTTGTGGTGGAGGAGATTTGTAACGCCCGGATAATTATGCTACAGTGAACCTCTGCTAATGATGCCACGTCACCTCTGTTACGGTTGCGAATCTCGCTTTAGTTCAAAATCGATTCAAAATCAAATTTAAATTATAGTTGAACGGTGAATGTTTTCAAACATTAAAACTAAAATGTTCGGAATGTGACATAATTAAATATACTAAATTAGGTACAACTTTTGTATTTTTCCAAGACTAAAATATTTAGGAAACCAGATGATACCCCGCGCGTTGCTGCGGGAATTTGTATAGAAGAATTGATGCATTGAGAAATATTAACAGTCATTCAAGCAAATATTTTTATTCCTTCTTAACCATGTATTGTGCAAATATGTGTATAGGATCATCAATAGTACTAATGAGAGTTAATTTGGATAACACTTGTACTTGATACATGTAATGATCACTTATTCTTGATTTAAGCCATAGTATAACTAATTTTAGGTAGACTTGTAGTTTGCAGCTGCTCACATGCGTGCTTGACCATGTCATCCCTGCTGTTCAAAAATCAACATTATTAGTATAGTTGTACTTGTGTAATCAGGTTAGCGGAGAGAAACATACCTTCGGCTAATTTTATTTGGACAAGAGAACTAATAGTACCTATATATTTTTGTTCCGATTATACTCACAACCGTGTTACTTGTTCATTGTACATTATTGTTTGTCATCTGACTAACTGAGATGAAGTTCTCTTGCTGGAAGATCTACCTCTTTTCCATGGTGGCCTGTACATATAGCATTCAAGAGAAATTCAATGGTGAATAGGAAATATCTTTATAATTTGGTATCTCTCACTGTTGGTGGTTTCAGCTTCACTATATTTAGTACTTCATTTAGCTAAAGAGTACCTGCTAACAAAAATCATTATTTGAATTCATGTTCAATGGACCTGAACTAATCGATCTATACAAAGAGTTATAAAATTATTACTTATTTTGTTTTTTCTTGGTGTCCATAGTTGCGGGTTGGTGAGGAGGTATAGCATTGTTTGACTAATCTAGTGTTTTGATCATTGGGCCACAACAAAAGTTTGGTTAGACTTGTTTAAATAGAGTCTTTAACTTCTATTTTATGGTTGCTGGCAAACCTCTGGATACTTATTGTAGAAGATGGATGGGTAATCAGTTCTTTGTTTCGAGATGCCTGGAAGTATTTTATGGCTCGGGTTAGTTTTTTGCAGGAAATTATAATTCAGATTAGGCTACAGAAAATACTTTTTTTGAAATGAATAGAAAATGTCTAACCTTTCTAGAGGCTGCATTTAGGGGCAGCGATCTTCATGACTCCCATCCCAGAACCATTGCGATAACTTTGTTGTAATATACAAAATTAGAAGAAAATAAGATAATGCATAAACTCAAATGTACCATATAATCTAGCAAGTGTTCACAAAAATATTAGGTGATGTCGGACATATCATCAAATATTGCTTTTAAGAGAACAATACATATGCGAGAATGAACTCCATGGCCAAGGACTGGAACAGATCACTATCTATATGACCTGTATATGTGAACCTGAATGTTGCTCTTTGTAAATCACTGAAACTTAGATTTAGAACCATTGAATCTAGTAAAGGACTAAATCTGTGAATGAAGACAAAATTGGCAACATTAGCATAGTTTGTGATTCCAACTGGCAACAATGAGACATGTTCTAGATAGCACCTTTTTCTAATCCAATGTTTACATCATAGACTATGACCAGCAGCACCAAGTCAAGAAAAATCAATTTCCTGTAAATAACTAATGTAAAATAAAACACACAACCTCACAAATTATCTTTGTATCAATTTGCTGGAGTTAATTCCCTTTGATCTCACATAATAGCTAAGCTACACAACACTCAAAGAGTCAAAAAAAATATAGGTACAGTATTGATACCTGAGTGGCATGACATCGAATCTTCTCCTTTCTATCTTTGATAAGTAACTACTGAACTTCAGGAGAAAGATAATGGATCTGCAACAACAGCTAAATAATCATAGTGGTATGTGTTAGTAAATATAACTATGATACTACACATGTGATTTTGAGGTCAATAATGAAAGAGAGATTGCCGGAGATACCAAGCCCATGTTGTAGACGATGGGATCGATGCACCTCCACTGTTTAAAGAGGCAATTTCACAGGGGTGGGGAAAAGTCGTCTCATAACCGGCGTCGTCCATGCCTCTGGAAAGGATGGTCATGGTGGAGGTGATCGAGGGTTGGGCACATCGAGACTGTATTGTAGCGGCACTGTCCTGAGGCAAGTTCTTATCATCTTGACGGCGAATCTGACCGGTGCGTCTGGATCCGTGGGGAGGGGGGCGTCCTGCAGTAGTGAAGTTCCATCCTAGTCGGCCGATGGCGGCGGCTGTGGTGCTGCACCAGATCTGGCTGAGGTGCCCTTGCTTGCGCGGAGGGGTTAGTGCGTGTGTGCGTGACGGAGCGGTGGGTAACAGGCCACCGGTCGGTGGTATATGGCTTTTGGTTGATGGCGACAGTGGCATATCCAATGAGGTAGGGATGAGGGTCCCGCCATCGCCCGTTCTACTGCCATGATATTTGGTTTTTGATTGCATATAATAGGGAAAGACCGGAAGACTTAAAGACCAGAAAATCGACCGATGGGCTGGTCTTGGGCTTTTGCACTAACGCGTCAGTTACAGAAGATGGAAGCAATGCCCAGAGTTTTTTTTGCGGGAAACGATGTCCAGAGTTGAATCAGACAGTTTGATGAAAATAAAAAGAAAATGATTGCTGAGGTGGCAGTATTCCTGAGGTGGACATGCTGCATGTCACGAGAAATAGGATAGTGGGGATCAACTATTTAGGTATTATAGATGAGAGAAAATAGTTAAGCAAATATAAATAAAAAGAAAAAGGCAAAACCGAAAATAAATAAAATGAAAAGGGAACCCCCCCACTTGGCCAACCGGCCTAGCTGGCAGCCAGGACAGCCCAACTAGCCCAGGCCGGCCCCCCACTCTCCTACTAAACCCACTACCCGAACCCTAGCCCCACTGACCGCACCCATCCCCCCCCCCCCACTCGCTCCCCACGCTCGCCCCCTCCTCGATCCAGATCTGGATCGGGGGAATGAACCCCTCGACGCCTCGTCGCCCCGTTGCCTCCGCCTGGAGGTCCACCCGTCGGAGCCACCTCGCCGGACCGCCTCCCCGTCTCCGTCAACGCACATCGTCCCCGTCCTCCTCCTCGACACCGACTGTGATTTTCCCTATGCCCCGCGGTGAGGCCCCCGACCTCTCTTCCTCTCCCCCTCTCTGCCCCTATGCACCATGGCCTCCTTCGCTCCCCCACCCGAACCCCGCTGCCGCTGCGCCGCTCACCGGCGCCGCCCGGCTCCCCGTGTCGACCCCTCTCCCCCGTTCTCATAGCGCCGCTCGCTTCGCTCCTGCACCGGCTGCTGCTGCTCTGCATCACCGCGTCTGGCCACCACCCCGTTCATGCCCTATGCGTGCTCACCGTCCCCCCTGCGCGCTCGCGCGTGCGTGCCCCTGCACTCGGGCCGCTGTTGCCCCTCGCCGCAGTCGCCCGCGACCGCGCGCTCCGGTGCCATCCTGTTCAGTGCACCCGGCCCTCGCCTCGCGGCCCCGCTGACGCGCCCGACTGCATCCAGCTGCCTCCTCCCTGCGCTGCGGCCTTGCCAAGTGGCCGTTGTTGGTGTCAAAACCGGCGGATCTCGGGTAGGGGGTCCCGAACTGTGCGTCTAGGATCGATGGTTGCAGGAGACGGGGGACACTATGTTTACCCAGGTTCGGGCCCTCTCTATGGAGGTAATACCCTACTTCTTGCTTGATTGATCTTGATGAATATGAGTGTTACAAGAGTTGATCTACCACGAGATCGTAATGGCCAAACCCTAGAAGGCTAGTCTGTATGACTATGGTAATGGGTTTATCCTTTCCGGACTACACCCTCCGGTTTATATAGACACCGGGGGGGTCTAGGGTTACATAGAGTCAGTTACATAGGAAGGAATCTTCATAGTTGATCGCCAACCTTGCCTTCCACGCCAAGGAGAGTCCAATACGGACACGGATAGAGTCTTCGGCCTTCATGTCTTCACAGCGCACCAGTCCATCCCATGGATAACAGGCCGGACGCCCGAGGACCCCTTAGTCCAGGACTCCCTCAGTAGCCCCCGAACCAGTCTTCAATAACGAAGTGTTCGACACACAAATTGTCTTCGGCATTGCAAGGCGGGTTCCTCCTCCGATGACCTCCAAGTAATGTATTCAGCCGTTGATCAAAGTCGCTCTCCTCGCCTTCTGCGCGTCAAATAACTTCGTCTTCCACGTGTCGAGCGAATGCGGCAGGTCAGGGTATTTTTGCAAACAACACCCCGTCCAGGCAAGGAAGAGCGCCTATTTAAAGCGATTGGATCCTAGATCCCTTCGGCACCACGCAGAGAAAAATCCCTGGAGACTGATAGGAGAAACCATTCCAACATGGCTAGCGTTCACAGCTCCTCCTCCCGTTTCGGCCCAGAGAAAGGCGGGTGGAAGAGGTGTTCTGTGTCCCACAGTCAATTGACGGAGTTGCAGACATAGGGATTTCTTCCTCCAGCAGATCTAGTTCCTGTTCGAGCGGGGCTAGCTTCCTTCAATCGTGAGACTCGGGCAGAGGGCTTCCCCAATCCATCTAGGGGAGAGCTGATGTGTTTCGTCCCCTACCTACTAAGAGGCGTCGGATTTCCAATCCATCCGTTCTTCCAATGGCTTCTGGAATATTACGGCCTCCAGCTGCACAACTTCACCCCTGTCTCCATTCTACACATCGCAGGTTATGTCGCCTTATGCGAATTATTTCTGGGCATTGAGGCCCATTTCGAGCTATGGAGGAAGTTGTTCTGTCTTGTCCCGCGCAATCATGAGGGGTCAGTATTTGAAGTGGGCGGAGCTGAAGTATGGCGTATCGCTGATACCGGATATCTGTCCGGCACACCAAGGAAGGCATCTGAAGAATGGCCTTCCAAGTGGTTCTACATTGAGGACGTCCCGCTTCCCGACCCAGTTCGATAGGGTCTTCCTTAATTTGCGAGTATTCTGCTGAAGAAACGCCACAGTTGACGTCCTTGGAGTCTTGAAGCAGATGATAGCGCAGAAGTTAATCAGCTTATGAGCAAGATAAAGACGCTCGCTCAGTCCGGACTCACAATAATCGAGGTAATGGCGACCTCCATAGTGCGAGGGGTTCAGCCGCTGCAATACAGAGGGCTGCCAATGTGGCACTATAATGGAGAGGATGACGCCTCCTGCTGTGGCCGGAAAGGTCCGAATACGCTCTGGCTAGGATATTGGCCGAGTTGTTTAAAGGGGAGGAAAAGTAATTTCTTCGCATTAAGCGCAGAGATGGGTATTATATGTACGATCCTCCCAGTTGGGTAAGCCACAATCCCTCTATTTCACTCATTCCACTTCCGGATTACTTTTGATAAACTTCAAATCTGTTTGTTATGACAGCACCGGTGAAAGGTCACTGAAGGACTTCATAGTCCCGCCCCACAGCTGGAGAATCACAACCGGGAGCTTGACCCCGAGTTTGAAGAGGATCCAAATATATATGTGGTGCTCGCGGAGGGGGTGTTTTACCAGGCGAGCTATGATGGCACAGAAGTGGCCATCACCGCCGACTACCCTGGCCTCCTTCCTGCTTCACATGTAAGTAATCAAGAGACACCTCCTCTAAGAGAGTGCTCTTATTCTGCCTCAACCACCGCATTGTCTTGTGCTCCAAAGAGGAGGCGTTCGACAATTCCGAAGAGATCGGCTCCCACGCTGGGCAAGCCTTCGAAGAGGAGGGCCGGTGAAGACACAACCAGGCTTTTATCGAAGAGGTATGGATTCATAAATATGTTTTTCAGCGGCCGCACCCGACTCTGACTTTGTGCGTTTGTCTAGTTCCAGGAAAAGGGTCCGCCGAACTATGTCCGGGGGCCCGGCCGGCCGTGCTCCTGACAACCGGGATTTAGATCCTGCCGGAGTGACAGGGGCCGGTATGAGGACAGCGCCGGATTGTCCTTCGGCCGAGGGTTCGGAAGACATGTCCGCCACCAACACGGAAGTAGAGAGCGCTATGAACCATCGGCACTTCAGGGCTGTCTTGCGAGATACCAAGTTCTCGGAAGAGGCATTTAATGACTTCAGCTCGGCTGACGCATACATCCGAGCTGCTCGAGATGGGCTTAGAAAAGCCACAAAGCAACAGTTGACAGATGTGCAGGTAAGTTTTTTCTTCGTCCGAAAAGGATCACCATATGCCCGTAGCCCCCGAGACTGAGAGCAGTTGGTACAACTGATTTAAGGATTGTTGGATAACCAGGTCCTTACCGAGAAGAATGCTCTGCTAGCCCAAGAGCTGGTGCAGTGTCGGGCGCAGCTAAATGTTGCTACCACCGAACTGGAAAACTTCAAGAAGGCGTCTTCTGGTAACATTCCCCTCCATCGAGGAACGATAATTGTATACCAACTGTACTAATATTGTTGCTGATTGCATAATAGGATCGCCCGATCAACTTGAAGAGAAGTTGAAGATCGCCGAAGAAGGGGAAAAAGAGGCGAAAAGTCTACACGCCCCAGGCGATCGTGTGTTGACCCGAGTTAGGGACAAGAAAAACAAGCTACAGGATTCCAACACCGCATTGGGCGAAGAATTGAATGATGTGCGAGCCCAGCCAGACGACTCCGTAAAGGAGAACAAGAAGCTGCAAGGCGGCATATTCAGTATGTGTTAGAACTATTTTTAAAGTAGTTCGGAGATAAATGGAACTGATATGTTTATGATTGCAGGTATATTGACGGGCCGTCCTGAAGAGGAGGTGTCCGGATCATCAAATGATCTACTGCAAAGACTGTCGCAAGTGCACGAGCATGCTCGACTGGCCATGCGGAGTGTTACCAAGGCCTTATGGCCATCCGCCTCCCCTCCAGGAAGTATGGAGGTGCTTGTAGAGCTGTTCAAAGGAGCGCGGCGGCGTATCCGACTATGGAAGATATTGTCTTGCTGAGAGGGTGCGCGAGAGGCCTGGGCCATGGTGAAAACATGATATACCAAGATGGATCCTAATCACATGGCCCGGATTGGACCGCTAGGGTCAAATGGGGAAGAAATTCTCGTTAGTTTAGTATATGACCAAGTAGAGGTGGCCGCCAAATATTCCCAACAGGATTGTAAGTTAGACTGCCTGTTGGACGGTGTAGAGGAGGAAGTGTTTGAGTCCAAGTGACTATGTACTTTCCTCGTCATGTGGAACTCTAGCTGAATTGTATATCATTTGTCATGGCAGACCTTTTCGCTTCAACCTCCGGACCCGAAGGTCCGGAGTGTTTACGAATATCGTCACGGCCGAATAGTCCGGGTATGCATGGAAAACTAGGCGTAGGGGTCATAGTTGCTTGAACAGACAAGTTGTATCCGGCTAGCTATGTTATATTACATTGAGATTGTAAGAAACATCTTCCAGAGAGAATAGTTCCGTTAAGGGTTCCTTTCACTGGGTGTGCATGCATTTGATGTACATGTCCGAATTGTAATGGGAAAATCACAGTGTTTGTAACTTCTGGGGGTTCGCAATGGAGTAAATGCAAAAACATCTTTAATTCAACGACCGAATATTACCTTAAGAATGCTAGCTTTCGGCTTCACCTAGTCTGAGGTACACATCCGGATGACATGGCAGTAACAATCGTAGAGGTGTTCCCTTTATGCCCTAGCCGAACTAACGGGAACGTAGGGCATAAGCACAGGAGCCAGGCAACCCAGCTTGGCCAAAACTTAAGTCATATCGATGCATATAATGGTGAAGAAAAGGTACATATGGAAAAACTCATATGTGAAGAGCTTGATGCTCGAGGAATAATAATAAAAAGCTTCTGTACAAGAAGCCCCCAGGTATAATGGACATACATATTTAAAGATGTATGTGTCAGGGGTGTGCGGTCTACCGTATCAAAGCCTTAAAGCGAGAAAGAAAAAGTAATCAAAAAGAGAGAAAAAGTAATGGAAACTACAGGGGAGAAGGAGACGAACAAGGAGTTCGGCGCTAGGCATAGAATCTTCGAAGTCTGGCCGTGTTCCAGGGGTTTGGCTCGAGGCGATCGTCTAATGCATCACGAACACGGTATGCCCCTCCGGTGAGAACTTCATCAATTATGAAGGGACCCTCCCATTTGGGCTTGAGTTTGTCCCTTTTCTTCTCCGGCAGGCGTAGAACGAGTTCGCCAACGTTGTAAGTCTTGGCCTGTACTTCTCTGCTTTGATATATTTGAGCCAGCTGTTGGTAAAATGTAGAACGGGCTTTTGCGACATCGCGCTCCTCCTCCAGGGCATCTAGGCTGTCCCGCCGATCAAGCTCAGCTTCTCTCTCTTCGTACATACGCACTTGAGGTGAGTCGTGGATAATATCGCAGGGCAATACAGCCTCTGCGCCGTACACCATGAAGAAAGGTGTGTATCCGGTAGTACGGTTGGGCGTGGTCCGCAGCCCCCAGAGTACGGAGTCGAGCTCCTCAACCTAGTGCTTGTCTGATTCCTTCAAAGACCGCACTAGTCTGGGCTTGATGCCGCTCATAATAAGACCATTTGCTCATTCGACTTGACCATTGGTTTGCAGGTGGTAGACGGAGGCGTAATCGAGTTTAATGCCAAGATTAGTACACCAGGTTTTTACCTTGTCGGCTGTGAAATTAGAGTCGTTGTCGGTGATGATGCTGTGTGGGACACCATAATGGTGCACAACACCGGATATGAATTTTATCACCGGGCCGGACTCGGCCGTTTTGACCGGTTTAACCTCTATCCACTTAGTGAATTTGTCCACCATGACTAGCAGATATTTTTTCTTATGGCTTCCCCCTTTAAGGGGTCCAACCATATCCAGTCCCCAGACCGCGAAAGGCCAAGTAATAGGGATAGTTTGTAAGGCAGTTGGTGGCATGTGGCTTTGGTTGGCGAAGAGCTAGCATCTGACGCAGCGTTGGACAAGGTCCTGCGCGTCTGCTCGGGCTGTCGGCCAATAAAACCCAGTACGGAAGGCCTTGCTAACAAGGGCCCGGGCTGCGGCGTGGTGTCCGCCGAGACCAGCATGGATTTTCGCTAAAAGATGCCGCCCCTCTTCCTCGGAGATACATCTTTGAAGTACTCCGGTAGTACTTTTCTTGTAGAGCTCTCCGTCGTGAACCTTGTAGGCCTTCGAACGCTGGACAATGCGGCGAGCCTCGTTTTGGTCTTCGAGAAGCTCCTTCCTATTAATGTAGGCCAAGAAGGGTTCGGTCCATGGGGCAATGACTGCCATAATGAGATGGACCGACGGTGTTACTTCGGTGGCTGATCCCCCGATACTATCGGTGTGTTCGGGATTTGGGGTTGTATTCGGATTTGGACTGTTGTTGCCGCCCTCCCCTTGCCACACCACGGATGGCTTAAAAAGCCTTTCCAAGAAGATGTTAGGTGGGACGGGATGGCGCTTAGCGCCAATGCGAGCAAGGATGTCCGCTGCCTGGTTACTTTCTTGGGCGACGTGATGAAATTCAAGCCCCTCGAACCGAGCTGACATTTTTAAGACGACATTACGATAAGCTTCCATCTTTGGATCTTTGGCGTCAAAGTCTCCGTTTAATTGAGATATTGTGAGGTTCGAGTCCCCGCGCATCTCCAGGCGTTGTATCCCCATGGATACGGCCATTCGAAGACCATGCAATAAGGCCTCGTTTTCGGCTGCGTTGTTGGAGTCTGTGTATAATATCTGGAGTACATACTGGAGACATCTGTAGTGGGGGACGTTAGTACGACGCCCGCTCCCAGCCCCGCCAACATTTTGGAGCCATCAAAATACATAATCCAATTGGAATATGCCCCGTACTCTTTAGGGAGTTCGGCCTCTGTCCATTCGGCAACGAAGTTAGCCATCACTTGGGATTTGATGGCTCGGCGTGGCTTGTATGTTATGTCAACTGGAAGTAGCTCTATGACCCATTTGGCAATCCGTCCCATGGCATCACGGTTGTTTATTATGTCATTGAGTGGGACTTCAGAAGCCACCGTGATTGAACACTCCTGAAAGCAGTGTCGTAGCTTTCGGGATGCCATGAAGACCACGTATGCTATCTTTTGGTAATGGGGGTACCGGGATTTACATGGTGTGAGGACAGTAGATACGTAGTATACTGGTTTTTGAAGTGGGAATTTGTGTCTGTCCTGTTCTCGTTCGACGACGAGCACAGCGCTCACCACCTGATGTGTTGCCGATATGTATAGCAACATGGGTTCGCCAGCATTTGGTGCAGCCAGGATTGGGTTACATGCTAGGAGGGTCTTTATTTCCTCCAGGCCGGCAGTCGCCGCGTTTGTCCATTCGAAGTTATCGGTGCGCCGTAAGAGGCGATATAGTGGTAGTGCCTTTTCTCCTAATCTGGAGATAAAGCGACTTAATGCTGCCACACAACCCCCTAGTTTTTGGACTTGTTCGAGGTCTGTTGGCGTAGCCAACTGTGATAGAGCTCGTATTTTAGCTGGGTTTGCTTCTATTCCTCTATTGGAAATGATGAAGCCCAGCAGCTTTCCAGCGGGGACACTGAAGATGCACTTTTCCGTGTTGAGTTCAATGCCATACGCACGGAGGTTGCCGAATGTAAGACGTAAGTCGTCTATTAGTGTTTCGACGTGCCTAGTTTTGATGACGATGTCATCGACGTAAGATTCTACTCTCTTGCCAATCTGTTTCTCCAGGCATGTTTGAATCATGCGTTGGTATGTGGCGCCGGCGTTCTTGAGCCCGAAGGGCATGGTGTTGAAGCAGAATGGCCCATATGGGGTAATAAATGCCATTGCAGATTGATCGGAATCCTTCATTTTGATTTGATGGTATCCGGAATATGCATCAAGGAAGCACAGTGAATCGTGTCCTGCGGTGGCGTCAATGATTTGATCAATGCGGGGGAGGTGGAACGGATCCTTAGGGCAAGCCATGGGGGTTTGTCCTTCTTTGGTACCATTACTAGGTTTGCCAGCCAGTCCGGATGTTTGATTTCTCTAATGAATCCGGCTTCGATAAGCCTGGCCAGCTCCTCCCACATGGCTTGTCGCTTGGGTTCAGAAAAGCGCCGCAGTGTTTGCTTGACCGGTTTAAATCCCTTTAATATATTGAGGCTATGTTCAGCCAGCTTGCGTGGGATCCCTAGCATATCTGAAGGGTGCCAGGCAAATATGTCCCAATTTTCGCGCAGGAATTCTTGTAGTGCGGCATCAACTGTTGGGTTCAGTTGCGCTGCTATAGATGCTGTCTTCTTGGGGTCCGTTGGGTGGACTTGGAATTTGACTATTTCTTCTACTGGTTTGAAGGAGGTGGATTTCGGGCGTTTGTTGAGGATTACGTCGTCCCTGTCCACCGTGGAGCGCAGTGCGGTTAATTCTTGACTGTTGGACTGGGCGTGCCATGGGGGTGCGCCCTCTTCGCCTGTAGAAGGAGTTGAGTTGGGACCGACGGTTCCCAGCAAGCTGCCTGAGTTTTCCAGGTGCTTTCCATCGCGCTATACTTTCGTACGATAGTTGCTAAGTCAGCGAACTTCAGTATGCGGCGGCGATTGATGGTGTTGAGGATTCCTTCGTCCGCGCAATTGTTGCAGAACGCTGATATTGCATCCTCATCACGGCAATCTTTTACCTTATCCTTGACAAGGAGGAATCTGGCCCAGAAGTGGTGGACCGTTTCCTGAGACTGTTGTTTTATGCTCATGAGAGCGTTTATGTCCGGGTGGGTGGGTGGAATTAAATCCGAACCCCAACCTGGCCGATTATCCAGAGTCTGAAGATCTTCCAGACTCAACAGTCCGGGCTCCGGATTATCTTCTGATTGTTTAGGATTGTCGTCCGATTCTATGTTCAGAGGGCTGGTCGCATCCTTTCGTTGGTGAGTATCCGGCTCTTCCTGATCGGCGATCCGAACATAATCCGGCTTCGATATAGAAGAAGACTCGCCGTCCTGCTCCTCGACTACCGCTATCTGGTGGGTGACCTCTGGAGCTCTGATTTCTCCTTGATCGGTTTTAGGCCCGATCCGATCGTAATCTGTGGCGATTCCCAAAGCGGCGATACGATCTAGGAGCTCGTTTAAGGACGAAAACTCTGTCGGATCCATCTGTTTGGAGTGTTCAGAGTTGATGCGAAGAGGGTTTTCGATGGCCCAAGAGGTCGTCGTCGGCTCAATGGCCGAACGGGCGATCATTGTAAAGTCGCCCAGCCGGAGGGTTCGGCCTGGGGCCAGGACTCCCCCAGAGGTGATGTTGTCTTTGAGGACAAGGCGAGCCATCGAACCTTTCATCGACGTCACAGTGGAACTCTCAATGAAAGCACCAATGTCGGTGTCAAAACCGGCGGATCTCGGGTAGGGGGTCCCAAACTGTGCGTCTAGGATCGATGGTTGTAGGAGATGGGGGACATGATGTTTACCCAGGTTCGGGCCATCTCTATGGAGGTAATACCCTACGTCCTTCTTGATTGATCTTGATGAATATGAGTGTTACAAGAGTTGATCTACCACGAGATCGTAATGGCCAAACCCTAGAAGTCTAGCCTGTATGACTATGGTAATGAGTATATCCTTTCCGGACTACACCCTCCGGTTTATATAGACACCGGGGGGGTCTAGGGCTACATAGAGTCGGTTACATAGGAAGGAATCTTCATAGTTGATCGCCAACCTTGCCTTCCATGCCAAGGAGAGTCCAATCCAGACACGGGTGGAGTCTTCGGCCTTCATGTCTTCACAGCCCACCAGGCCAGCCCAAGGATAACAGGTCGGACGCCCGAGGACACCTTAGTCATGGACTCCCTCAGCCGCGCCCCGCGTGTGGCCACGCCCCCTTCTCCCCTCGTCCCACTTTGCCGCGGCCTCCCGCCACCGCGCGCCATCCGGTTCCCTCTGCTGCGCCGCTGTTTCTGCTCGCCATGGCCGACCCCTGCCGCGGCTCCCCTTCCCTGGCAGCTGCGACCGCTCACTGTGGTGGCTGCCGGCGCCTCGCCGCTGCCGTACCTAACTCCGCCGGCCGGCCTCGCCGTGGCCCCTCGCGGTCGACGCTCGGGCCTGCCTCGCGCCCGGGTCGAACGCCCGCACACCCGTATGCCCGTGCCCGTTAAGGCCCTTTGGCCCATTGACAGCGGGGCCCCACCCCAGTATCGGAACATTAAAAAAAGAAATAAAAATATTAATTAAAGAATTAGTTAACTTAATTATTATTTTTATTAACCTAATCACTTAACTAAAGTAATTAAACATGTTTAGTTAGTCTTAGACAATGACAGTGAGACCCATAGGTCAGTTTGACTAAGTCAACTGTCTGGTTGACTGCTAACATCACCCTGACATCATGCTAACGTCATAATTACATTCTCCAATTAAATTAATTATGTTATATCTAAAAATGAATTAAATCTTTATAAATTAATATAAAATAATCCGTAGCTCGGGTGAAAATACGGTGTACATGAAAGTTGCTCAGAACGACGAGATAAGTTCGGATACAAAGTCCATTCGTCCACCACACGTCCCTAGCATAGCGAGCATGCGACCTTCCCCCTCCGGTCCGTCTGTCCGAAAACGCGAAACACCGGGAATACGCCCGAAAACGCGAAAGGTCCGTCTGTCCAACCTTCGCCACACTACTGCAGGATGCTGCTAACGCGACACTACGATCAGAGACCCTTCGACGAAACTGTGTGCGATGCAATAATCGCAAATGGTGGTGTAAAAATCATCAAAAAAGGTGCAAAACATTTGCAATGGAGGATGCATCAAACACGGTTCAGATTTTAGTTGCGTGTGCGATGCAGGGCATACGATTGAGTTCAATCAACCGTTTGCGATGAGGAGGAACAAAAGAAACGGGCAGCCAGATGAAGGTGTGTGTGATGTACAGCATACGGTTCACTCGAATGAACTGTTTGTGATTAGGTAACAAAAAAGAAATGGTCAGCCAGATCAAGATGTGTGCGATGTACGGCATGCGGTTCACTCGGATGAACTATTTGTGATTAGGCAACACAAAAGAAACGGTCAACCAGATCAAGGTGTGTGCAATATACGACGTGCGGTTCACTCGGATGAACTGTTAGCGTTGAGACAAAAGAACAGAAACGGTTCAATATAAAAAATGCCATAAATATTGCAAGGTTCAAATTCAAAGATTACAACGCCCAAATTCTAACATTGCCAGCATCGTCATTTCTGCAAAGGGATAATCCGCTGACTAGTCATGTTTGGATTTGACACAGTGACTTCCAATTGCTCCAGCATAGGCTGTTCCAATACGAAGTTTAGCATCTTTTGAGGCTCTTCCATTCCGCAGTACCTGCCGGCTCTGATAATCATACCATTCATCTTTCCTAATTAAATGCGTGTTCAACCTCAGTACCCTCAGCACCTTTGCTTTGGCAAGAAAGAACCTCACTCTCGTAAGGTCCCTCGGTAGAAGTTCAAAGTAACATTTGAGAGATGCAGATCCAAGCATTCGATGTGATTGTAATTATAAACATTATCCACTTCCGGGCCTATTATTTTCTACAAAAGAAGAGAACGTGTTAGTGCCTACATGCTGTTTTGAACACTGCTACACGCCCATTTGGTTTGCAGGATTTGTAAAATGCACCAACGTGCCATCTTCGATCTGACAGGATTAACACGGGCATTTGATTACAATCTAGAAACATGTAGCCTTCTTCACAAAAGGTTGGATTGGATGAAGAATTCCCTAAGAAAACTAGTATAGATGAATCCAAAGGAGAAATGCTTATGGACGATTGTAACCATATGAATGAAGCAACCAATACGGGGTGGGGGTGTATGTCCTAAAATCCTCCAAAATACCTTCAAAAGTCGTAGTACATTGTCATTGTAAACTTGGGAAAAGGTGCAAAAAATTGAACTCCCTTATGGTTAACATTTAATAGGAAAGGAACAACACCTCGATATACAAATTCTTCAGGCACAGAAAGTATCTCAGGCAACTGACAACTTGGTCTAGGTTGGGGCCGACAGATTCTAGTGCCAAGACCTTCACTGTGCCTAGAGTCTGGGTGACAGACGAACATACATCCTCAAAATTAGAAATAATGTTGATATCAAGAAGGAGAGGTATAAGCTGACTGTTGTACCTAAAATTTGTAGTATTTGACAGACGAGTAGCCCACCACTTTCAATTTCGGCGCAGAAATGACATTGATTCTTGTTGGACCTTGTTGATCAACTACAAGTAATCTCTCAAGTGAAGGTATGTCCTCAATGACCATATTGTGGTCCACCTTTTGTGATCTCTCGTTTCAGCACCAGCAACACACATAAGTAGTCTGGAAAGTCCTGGAGGCAATGTGCAAGGTACTCGACCAATTCATCGCCTGAAGATGAAGGAACTCGAGTGCAGTACAGCCGTGGAGCAGGCGCTCCATGTCATCATTTGGGATGCGGACGGCGACAAGCTTGAGGTGTTTCATTCATGGTGTAGAAAGACGGGTGCGTCATTAGGGGGGGAATGGCAGTTCATGAACTTGGCGAGGAGCAGCGTGGGCGCGAAGCGGAGCGCGGATGTTGGCAGCAAGCGCATATGCCCATCATTTAAACTGAGCTTCTCGAGATGATCTATGGAGGGGGGATCGGAACCACTCGTCAAGCTTGGCTCGGTCCTTGCCATTGGAACGGAACTTGCCCGTGATAAGGCCTTTGATTGGGCCATGGTGACTACCGAGGATCTAGGATAACGCATCCAAGCTTTGGCGATAGCCATGGCAGAGCTTGTGGGTGTCGAGGAGGTCGACAGGGGTGAGGAGCCATAGGGGCGCCACCATCGGGAAAGGGCGGCTGTCCTCGCCCGATATTTGATTGGGAGGAGGGATCTGATGACTATCAACATATCATCGGGGAGGTTGTTGATGAAGTCTAGGCCTGCTGGAGTCGCTTCCAGTCCTTTCTCGACCCGCCTCTGCTTGTTGGCAGCCTCGTTCTCCACCTCGTCGGCAGCGACGGAAACCTCTGTCTCCATATTCACGCTGCGTTCGGTGCTTCAGCAGCCTCAAGGCGTCGCCACTCCCTCCGATGGGCGTTGTGGCATCTCGTACACTGACTACTTTGAGGAGTCAGAGCGGCGTCGAGGATGCGGGCAGAGAGAGAGAGGATTTTGTGTGTGGCGAGGATGGGGGTGCAGCTACTCGGTGGCACCATTAATATAGACCAGTGGGAGCAAGGCGGGCAGCGGTCGAAGGCTATCTCGCTTCCCGGTGAGAACGACTGCTTAATCTCTATGAAAGAAATCTATGCTTAATTACTGAATTTTAGTTGCAAAAAATAGATAGTGTATTGGTTTCTAGCTGCATATTTTGACAAATTGCAGTGTCTCTTGGCTTAGAGCCGAAGTCTGGCTTTAATTTGCATACCGTAATCTGAACCGTTTGCGTTGAAGAGATGCACAGATCCTGCGTTGAACAACTTGTACGCTTCCTGGTGAGCCTGCACACTGGACTACGCTCGCACACCTCCTGTTCAGTCAAGCAGCTGTCCACACGGCACCTCATATAGCCATTAAAACCAAGACATGTGGCGTCACGTGAATGGTTAACAGAACACACACGGGTTGAATTATACAAACGTTTGATATATTAAAGTGGTAGCTATTTTTCCAAAATGCCTTTGTTGGCTGTCATTATTCGAGTGCGCCTTCTCTCAAAATGGACATGAAAAATACCACAGCATGTCGGGTGCCATTCCATGATAGCATGCCAAGTTTCATGAATTTCAGACAAGTTTTAGATTTACTAGAATTTAAAAACAAAGTATCTCAACGTTTTGTCGTCCATAAACGGTGCCCTGGTGTTTGAAATTCATTCCCGTTTCTTGCATGGGACCTAAGCATGCACCCAAGGACACATAATTGATTTTTCAACCAATTTATATGCGATGGAGCATGTGCATGTATTTCAAATTTGAATTATGCACATAAAATGCCTAGAGAACCCAGTCAATGTATAAAAATGTGTCAGATTTCAGGTTTCGGCAGACCCTTGAGGTTCGAACTCTGGGGTGCACACGAAGATCTTTCCCCTACCAGCTCACGTCTCGAAGTCTCGCAATGGATCTAGGCTAGAAAGAAGAACACACGAGGGACACGAGATTTATACTGGTTCAGGCCACCATTGTGGTGTAATACCCTACTCCAGTGTGTGGTGTGGTGGATTGCCTCATGGGCTGATGATGAACAATACAAAGGGAGAACAGCCTCGCGAGGGCTGTTCTTCAGCTGGTGCGATGAACTGCTTGGGTGAGTTCAGTCTATGCGTGATCTGGGTCCCGCTTCTTCTACTGTGGTGGCTAGTCCTATTTATGGAGGGAGACCCTGGGCCTCTTCCGAAATAATGAGCGGGAAGGGCGCCAACAATTGGCCATTTTGAAGGGGAACATCTAGTATACTTATCCTGACTAAAGTTGGTCTTCGGCTGCCAAAGGCTCTGACGATGACGCCCGCCCTGGCTCCACGATGACCTCCATCCTGCCGTTCTGCTGGTCTTGGTCTTGTTGCAATCAAACGGTAACCTTTGCTCGATGCCTTGGCTTTGCTTGCCCCTTTGCACCAAAGGGGAAACAAGGACATCACAGAGGCCGGGCGCCACCGGGCGCCCGCCTGGTCTTGATCGTCATGGCTTGCGTCAGAGGTGCCCTGCCTTGATCTCTCTGCCTCCTCGTGAGCCTGCCTGATGAGGCTGCTCCTGAGGAAGCTTCCTGTCATCCGCCCCGCATGGCTTGGCCCATCGCGAGGGTCTTGAGCTTGAGCAGATGAAGCTGGGCTGCACTGGGCCCTCCACTTGAGCCACGCCGCAGGCCGCAGGCAGGCAAGTCTGGGGACCCCCGTTCCCAGAACACCGACAGTAGCCCCCGGGCCCAAGGCGCGCCCGAACTTGGCTTAGCAGAGAAGCGAAGGGGCAAGTGCGAAGCGCCGCTGGCCCCAATAGCTCATTGACCTTGGGCGCCGCGTGGCGGTTGATTGGACGTGTGCGTCTGTGCTTCCCCATGATGCCTCGGCAACCGCACGACTTGACAAGTCCCTGCATGGAAAAATGGGTCATGATTACCTGCGATCATGGAGGCCGACGGTTGGCCTCCTCCGGCTATAAGTACGGTACGGCGCGAGCCATTCCAGTTCATCTCTCCCTGCTACTCCTTCCTCTCCATCCCAGCTACTCGCCACTCCCATGGCTCCGCCGAAGAGGTTCTCGGCCACGGAGAAGGGAAAGGCCCGTCAGGAAGGGCCTGACTCTCCTCCGACCAAGCGCGGCCGGGGCCGCCCTCGCAAGCTTCCTGCAGCCCCCGTGGTGGCTTCCCGTAGTCATGGACGCGGTCCCCAGCGCGGCGATGAGCGCCCGGTTGCATATGGGAGGCACGCCACAACTGGGCGATCCCCCAGGCCGCGCTTCGGCTCAGCGGAGGTTCTGCCGGAGTTTGTCGTGTGGTCGGTGGACCCGACCAGCACCTGGCTCCAGCTCCCCCGCTTCTTCGTAGGTGAACTTCCGGCCGGCGCTCCGGGCGGCCTCTGGCTTCAGGCAGACGGTTGCTGCAGCAGGGCCTCCTGGGCTTCGCTGGAGGTCTCCGTCGCCGGGGATGCAGCCCTGACGCGCGGCTGGCAAACGTTTGCCCGCGCGTGTGGCCTAAGCCGGAGGTGCACCCTGCACTTTAAGTTCGACAGCGATGCCACCCTCTACGTGAGGGTGTTCGGGGAAGACGGTCGCCGTGCTGGGTGCTGCCCCGAAGATGATGACCGCGGCCGTGTGCCCAGCCCCAGCGTTGATCAGGACGAAGATGGTGGCAGGCGCGTGGGCAGCGGCGCTCGGGGCTCGCCAAGCTTCGGCGACTTTCCTTCGGACAGCAGCTCCTCCAGCGGTGGTCGCGACCAGCCCCCGCGCCGTCGCGCCCGCCTGGGGGAAGGTAGCGGGTCAGTCCGCCGTTGCGCCCCGGTGAAGCGAGAGCAGGGATCTGACTGAGCTCCGGAGGCAGTACGAGCCCTCGCCGCGAGTCCATACCGAGTAAGTCGTTCCTGTTTTGTTTTTCTTCCTTTCCAGCGCAAAAAAGAAAGTAGTATTGGGCCCCGCAGGGGCATGTTGAACTGTTGCTGTTAATTATCATGTTGTTTCCACTATTTCTGTGTTATCTTTCCGTGCCACGTGCCCGTGTGCGGGAACTACTTAGCTCGGGGAGGCTTGTCGTGGTCTTCGCCTCCCAAGGTCGAGGCCTCGCCGTGCGCTTCATGTCCTGCAATGATTAGTCAGGAGGAGTAGCTTCCGGTCTTGGTTGTGGGGGCGACCGACCCAGGTCCTGTGCTCGCGTCGCGATGCTCGTGGGGCACGGACTGGGAGGGGTGCTCCCATGGCGGACTCGGATAGGAAAGCTTCAAACGACTGGGGTAGAAGACACTCGCGAGGGTGCCCGTGTACCTCCCTCGCGAGAGTTGCGCGAGAGAAAACGAGGCAAGTGAGTGAAAAAGACAAAGAGTCACAAGCTAGAGACAAAGAGTCACAAGCTCTAATCTAGTTTTCGACGTCTTCTCACCAGCACGGAGCTAAGTGCTGCCACTTGGCATGGGCGGGAGCCCCCGAGGCCCGAGGGCGGCACTTCGGAGACTTCGGGGCGTGTACAACCCCACTCATTATTACGTGAGAGTGTCACGGGCGGCGAGCTTCACAGGCATTGGCCTTCTTCACAGGCACCTGGCCTTTTCCAAAATGTGGCAACTTCACAGGCATTGGCCTTCTTCACAGGCACCGGGCCTTCCCCAAAATGCGTCAGCTTCACAGGCATTGGCCTTCTTAACAGGCACCGGGCCTTTTCCATAGGCACTGGGCCTCGCTCAGGGGTAGAATCTTCGGAGATGTTGAATGTTCCATGCGTTCTGGATGGGCACCCCCTCCTGGGTCTCCAAGCTGAGCAGGGCCTGGAAACATGAACAACCTTGAATGGGCCCTCCCACATGGGAGAGAGCTTGTGCAACCCCTCCCTGGAGAGGACCCGTCGGAGCATGAGGTCCCCTACGTCAAGAGTTCTGGGGCGGATGTTGCGGCAGTGGTATCGTCGCAGCGCCTGTTGATACCTTGCTGCTCGCAGCGCGGCCTCTCGACATGTTCCTCCCCCAGCACGAGATCCGTCCCCCGCATGGCGCCCTGCTGCATCTCGTCGAACGCCAGGACCCGTGCGGAACGATGCATCACCTCGTGAGGGAGGATGGCCTCAGCTCCGTAGATGAGGAAGAACGCGGTCTCTCCAGTCGGCTTGGCCGCGGTCGTGCGGATAGACCACAGCACAGACTGGAGCTCGTCGTACCAGCCCCTGCCGCAGGCCTCCAGCTTCTTCTTGGAGGTCCTGGTTTTGAGGCCCCTCAGGACCTCCGTGTTGGCTCGCTCGGCCTGGCCGTTGCTACCGAAGCGTAGCATATCTGCGTTCCAAGGTTAGCACAATATGTTTTGAAGAGATTACTGGTGAATTGAGAACCGTTGTCGGTGATGATGCGGTTAGTTACCCCAAATCGGCTCACGAGGCCCTTGATGAACTTGACTGCGGAGCCCGCTGGGATGATGCGGATAGCTTCCACCTCAGACCACTTGGTGAACTTGTCACGGCTACGTAGAGGTAGCGATAGCCCGCTGGCGCCGGAGGGAACAGGCCCAGAATGTCCAGCCCCCAAACTGCGAACGGCCATGAGAGGGGTATAGTCTGCAGACCCGCTGCAGGCTGATGGATCTGCTTGGAGTGGAATTGGCAGGCCTCACAAGCCTTCACCAGCTCAACGGCGTCACTGAGTGCTGTGGGCCAGTAGAATCCGCTGCAGAACGCCTTGCCAACGAGGGTTCGTGATGATGAGTTATGCCACAGTCTCGACCGTGTATGTCTGCCAACAGCTCCTTCCCTTGCTCTCTGGAAATGCAACGTAGGGACACGTCATTTGGTCGCCTCCGGTAGAGCTCTCCATCCTCGATGCAGTAGGCCATGGCCTGCCGCGCCACGCGCTTCGCGTCCTCCTCCTTCTCCGGCAGGGTCCCTTGCGCCAAGTAGTCCGTGAGCTCTGTGATCCAACATCCTTCCTGAGGCTCCAACGCCAGGAGCAGGCGTGCCCCTGAGGCCAGGCCGCATGCCGAGGCTCCCGAGGTAGGCGGCTGAGGTAGCTCCTGCCGAGGTTGCACCGTGCTTGATAGTGATGGCGCCGCCGAGGGCTTGAAGAGTCGCTCCTTGAAGACGCCAGGCTCCTGAGGCAGCCGCCTGGATGCCCTCTTGGCGATGTCATCAGCCTCTTGATTAGTGCCGCGAGGCACATGCTGCAACTCCAGCCACCAGAACTGTTTCTCCATCCTACGAACCTTCGCGAGGTAGGCTTCCATGTGCTCGTCCTTCGGCTCGTATATCTTGTTGGAGAAGTTGACGAGGAGTTGCGAATCGCCCTTGATGATGAGGCGCTTTACCCCCAAGGCGACCGCGGCTTTTAGGCCTGCTATCAGGCCTTCGTACTCTGCTATGTTGTTGGAGACCTTTTCTCCGTGCTGGAAACAGAGTTGTACGGCGTAGTAGAGCTTGTCCCGAGTAGGAGATACGAGATCGCACCGCGGCCCCGTGCCATGTCGGGAGAATGCCTCGTCGAAGTACATGACCCAGCCGTCCGGTGCCTCGCTTCCCGGGGAAAGTGATCGGTCCTCGCCTGCCTCAAGGCCCGGTGCCTCTGCCCATTCTGTCACGGAATCTGCAAGTGCGGCTCTCTTGATGACTCTGGTCGTGCTGAATTCTAGATGAAACTCTTGCAGTTCGATGTTCCATTCAGCGACTTCCAGCCGAGTTGGGGCTCCTGAGTACCCTTTCCAAGGGGTATGCTGAGACGACCTTAATGGGGTGGCCTTGGAAGTAGTGCCGTAGCTTTCGTGAGGCTACCAATAGTGCGAGGAGGAGTTTTTGAGGCATGGGGTACTGCGCCCTTGCGTCCCGTAGCACCGTCCGATTTGGCACACGGGATGCTCGACGAGGTTGAGGGTGCCGGGCGCTGCTATGCCCCTCCGGAGGTTGGGGTGCCTCCTGAGACGACGGAGCCCCCAGCGCTTGATCGCTTGGGAAGGCCTCTTCTGCTCCGGGTGCGCTCCCCTGCTGCGGCTGATCCTTTTCGGCTGCGGTCGTGGTCTTCGTGAGGATTTCTTGGCTTCGCTTGGCTTCAGCCCGGACGGTTGCTGCGGCCTTGGTCCGACGCTCCTCCTTAACCGCCACCAGGGCTGCGCTGGCGGAGTAGGGGTGGCTGCAAGGTAGAGCACCAGGGGGCTCCCGAGGACACGGAGCTACCATCACCGGAGGGCTGGTAAGGTACCTCTTGAGATCTTGGAATGCCTTGTCGGCCTCTTCAGTCCATTCGAAGGGGCCCTTCTTCTTCATCAGCTTGAAGAAGGGCAGTGCTCGTTCCCCCAGCTTGGAGATGAAGCGTCCTAGCGCGGTTACACGCCCGGTGAGCTTCTGCATTTTTCTGAGGGTTTTCGGCAGGCTCATGTATTCTTCTGCCTTGACCTTCTCCGGGTTGGCCTCAATGCCCCTGTGGGACACGAGGAAACCGAGGAGCTTGCCCAAGGGGACTCCAAACACACACTTCTTCGGGTTGAGCCGCAGGTCTACTTCATTGAGGCTCGCGAAGGTTTCTTCCAAGTCCTGTATCAGGGTTTTTGCCTCCCGAGACTTCACCACAATGTCATCGACGTAAGCCTCAGCGTTCCTCCCGAGCTGCCGGTCCAAGGCGATGTGCATTAGCCGCTAAAAGCTCATGCCTGCGTTGCGCAACCCAAATGGCATGCATGTATAGCAGTACACTCCACACGGGGTCAGGAAAGCCGTTTTTTCCACATCTTCTACCGCCATCTTGATCTGGTGATAGCCCGAGAAGGCATCCAGGAAGCACAACAGGTCACACTCAGTGGTGGAGTCGACGATCTGGTCGATGCGAGGGAGCAGAAATGGATCCTGCGGGCAGGCCTTGTTGAGGTTGGTGAAGTTGACAAACATGCATTCCTTTCCTCCCTTTTTTGGCACGACAACCGGGTTAGCCAACCAATCTGGGTAGCGGACCTCGCGAATAACCCCTGCGGCCTCAAGCTTGCGGGTCTCTTGGACGATGAAAGCTTGTTTCTCAGTGGATTGCCGCCTCGCCTTCTGCTTCACGGGGCGCACGTTGGGGCACACGTTGAGGTGATGCTCAATCACACCCCTCGGGACCCCTGCTAGCTGATCAGGCTCCCATGCGAACACCTTCTTGTTCGCGCGGAGGAACTTCACCAAGGCCTCTTCTTGCTCGGGTTCGAGTTTGGCACCTATGGTGAAGGTGGCGTCAGTGGATCCGTCGTTGTCGACTGGTACCTGCTTGGTTTCCGCCTTGTCTTGGGCGAATAGCTGCTTCTTCTTAGCCGGCGCAGGCCCCTTGGGCTCGAGGGCGTCACTGCTGGCGGGCAGAGCCACCGCGGCCGTCTTGAAAGCAAGCTTGAGCGCCTGCAGTGCATCTCTTGTGTCTCCTGACACGGTAAGGACGCCGCTGCTCCCGGGCATCTTCATGAGGTTATACGCCGGGTGAGTTGCTGCCATGAACCGGGACAAGGCCGGGTAGCCGAGGATGGCGTTGTAGGGGAGGCCGATGGGGGCGATGTCGAAGTCGATCAGCTCTGTGCGGAAGTTGTCGTAGGTGCCGAAGGTCACCGGGAGGCGAATCTGTCCCAAGGAGGCGGTGGAACCGACTCCGACACCCGAGAAAGGCCTGCTGGGCAGAAGCCGCTGCAGTGGCACGTGGAGGAGGCTAAAGGCCTCGACAGAGAGCACGTTGAGGCCGGAACCGCCGTCAATAAGGGTCCTAGTGACGGCCACTTGGCAGATGGTGGGGGTGCACAGCATCGGGAGCGCACTCGAACTGGCGGGGTTGGAGGGGTGATCGTCCGAGTTGAAGGTCAGATCGGCCTCGGGCGCCACCCAGCCCGGGGGGGGGGGGGCTTCTCGGCGCTTGGAGGCGGTGCCGATTTGACGGGTGAATGGCTTGACGTGGCGGCTCGAAGGTGGCGCCTGTGAGCCGCCCAGGAGAGCTGCGACGACCGGGGGCACTAGCGCGGAGTAATGGGCGAGGAAGAGGTCGCGCAGCTCCCTGTGGAGGTCACGAAGCTGCCGATGGGTGGAGCAACCACATGCGCGGAACGCCGGTGAGGGCCATGGGAAACTAGTTGGCCATCACCCTGTCGTCGCCCCCGGCCTTGAGGACGGCCTCCTCGTACGCTAGCAGGAAAACCAGCAGATCCGTCGTGCCGTTGTAGCGCAGCGGCATCTCGAGCTTGAACTTGAGCGGCCACTGCACCTACCGCAAGGCGGGGGTCAAGGCTCGGAGCTCCCTGGCCCTAGTGCCGGCATCGGCTGCTGGAGCGGGCGGCGCGTCCGTGGGGGGCGCGACGAGCATGGGACGATGAATCGGCAGGAGCCAGCGATGAGGTGGTGGTGCGGCCTTCCCGCCGCACCGAAGGATGCAGGGACGAGGCCTGCTGCTCGTTCCCACCGGTCCGGTGGCGGCATTGGCGCAGGCGACGGGGAACGACGGGGGTGACCGCCGACGGGCGCCGCCTAGGCGACGCGGGTGGCGAGAACAGCCCAACGCTCGACGCGAGCTCGGCGAGCATCAGCCGTGGACACGACGGAAGATCACACACGACCAGCGGAAGAAAGATTCCGGCGCACCCCTACCTGGCGCGCCAAATGTCGGATTTCGGGTTCCGGCAGACCCTTGAGGTTCGAACTCTGGGGTGCGCACGAAGATCTCTCCCCTACCAGCTCACGTCTAGAAGTCTCGCAATGGATCTTGGCTAGAAAGAAGAACACACGAGGGACACGAGATTTATACTGGTTCAGGCCACCATTGTGGTGTAATACCCTACTCCAGTGTGTGGCATGGTGGATTGCCTCAGGGGTGATGATGAACAATACAAAGGGAGAACAGCCTCGCGAGGGCTGTTCTTGAGTTGGTGCGATGAACTGCTTGGGTGAGTTCAGTCGCCTCTCTCTCGTCTATGCGTGATCTGGGTCCCCCCTCTTCTATCTTGGTGGCTAGTCCTATTTATGGAGGGAGGCCCTGGGCCTCTTCCAAAATAATGTGCGGCAAGGGCGCCAACAATTGGCCATTTTGAAGGGGAACATCTAGTACACTTATCCTGACTAAAGTTGGTCTTCGGCTGCCAAAGGCTCTGACGATGACGCCGTCCTGGGCTCCACGGTGACCTCCATCCTGCCGTTCTGCTGGTCTTGGTCTTCTTGCACCAAAACGGTAACCTTTGTCTGATGCCTTGGCCTGTGCTTGCCCCCTTTGCACCGAAGGGGAAACAAGGACACTGCACAGGCCGGCGCCCGCCTGGTCTCGATCGTCATGGCTTGCGTCACGGGCTTCTCGCGAGGTGCCCTGCCTTGATCTCTCCGCCTCCTCGCGAGCCTGCCTGGTAAGGCTGCTCCTGAGGAAGCTTCCTGTCGTCCGCCCCGCAAGGCTTGGCCCCTCGCGTGGGTCTAGAGCTTGAGCTGATGAAGCTGCGCTGCACTGGGCCCCCCACTTGAGCCATGCCGCAGGCCGCAGGCAGGCAAGTCTGGGGACCCCCGTTCCCAGAACGCCGACAAAATGCCCAAAAGAACCCTGAAAAATTCCAAAACTTAACACAACACTCCTCCTGTTCTATGTTGGCACTAGAATTTTTTTCAAAGCCGTAAGAGGCAACGGATATCGTCCCGTCCCCAAAGGTGACACGTTCCCTACCAAAACCATCACGCTTGTTGTGAGAAGCCTTGGTTCATGAGAAGCTTATACCCAAACCTGCCGCAAATGGGACAAATTTTTTACCACGGCATGTTGATGCCGCTCCATGATAGCATGCCAAGTTTCATGAATTTTAGACGAGTTTTCGATTTACTAGAATTTAAAAACCATGCATCTCAACGTTTTGCCGGCAATCAATAGTGCCCTAGTGTTTGAAATTCATTCCCATCTCTTGCATGGGACCTAGAAATTCACCAAAGGACACACATGTGATTTTTCAACCAACTTTGGTGCACTCGAGCATGTGCTTGTAGTTCAAATTTGAATTATGCACATAAAATTCCTAGAAAACCCAGTTAATGTATAAAAAAGGCCAAATGAACCCCGAAAAATTCCAAGATTAAACACAACACTCTTCTATGTTGGCAGTAGAATTGTTTTGAAAGCAACAAGAGGCAGATATCGGTCCGTCCCCAAAGGTGGCACGTTCCCTACCAAAACCATCACGCTTGTTGTGAGAAGCTCTGGTTTGTGAGAAGCATGTACACAAACCTGCCCCGAATGGGACAATTTTTTTACCACGACATGTTTATGCCGCTCCATGATAGCATGCCAAGTTTCATGAATTTCAGACGAGTTTGGATTTACTAGAATTTAAAAACCAGGTATCTCAACGTTTTGCCGGCAATCAACAGTGCCCTGGTGTTTGAAATTTATTCCCATCTCTTGCATGGGACCTAAGCATGCACCCAAGGACACACATGTGATTTTTCAACCAACTTTGGTGCACTGGAGCATGTGCTTGTAGTTCAAATTTGTATTATACACATAAAATGCCTAGAAAACCCAGTTAATGTATAAAAAAGGCCAAACGAACCCCGAAAAATTCTGAGATTAAACACAACACTCCTGTTGTCCTATGTTGACACTAGAAATTTTTTGAAAGCAATAAGAGGCAACGGATATCGTTCCGACCCCAAAGGTGGCAAGTTTCCTACCATAACCATCACGCTTGTTGTGAGAAGCAGTGGTTTGTGAGAAGCTTATACCCAAACCTGCCCCAAATGGGACAAATTTTTTACCACGTCATATTGATGCCGCTCCATGATAGCATGCCAAGTTTCATGAATTTGAGACGAGTTTTGGATTTACTAGAATTTAAAAACCAGGCATCTCAACATTTTGCCTGCAATCAATGGTGCCCTGGTGTTTGAAATTCATTCCCATCTCTTGCATGGGACCTAAGCATGCACCCAAGGACAGACATGTGATTTTTCAACCAACTTTGGTGCACTGGAGCATGTGCTTGTAGTTCAAATTTGCATTATGCACATAAAATGCATAGAAAACCCAGTTAATGTATAAAAAGGCCAAACGAACCCCAAAAAATCCAAGATTAAACACAACACTCATGTTGTTCTATGTTGACACAAGAAATTTTTTGAAAGCAATAAGAGGCAACGGATATCGTTCCGTCCCCAAAGGTGGCACGTTCCCTACCGAAACCATCACGCTTGTTGTAAGAAGCTCTGGTTTGTGAGAATCTTATACCCAAACCTGCCCCAAATGGGACAAAAATTTACCACGGCATGTTGATGCCGCTCCATGATAGCATTCCAAGTTTCATGAGTTTCACACGAGTTTTGGATTTACTAGAATTTAAAAACCAGGTATCTCAACGTTTTCCCGGCAATCAACAGTGCCCTGGTGTTTGAAATTCATTCCCATTTGTTGCAGGGGACCTAAGAATGCACCCAAGGACACATATTTGATTTTTCAACCAATTTGTATGCACTGGAGGATTTGCATGTATTGCAAATTTGAATTACGCACGTAAAATGCCTAGAAAACCCTGTTAATGTATAAAAATATCCAAACGAACCCCGAAAAATTCCAATACTTAACACAACTCTCCTGTTGTTCTATGTTGGCACTAGAATTTTTTTTAAAGCAATAAGATGCAACAGATATCGTTTCATCCCCAAAGGTGGCACGTTCCTTACCGAAACCATCACGCTTGTTGTGAGATGCTCTGGTTTGTGAGAAGCTTATACCCAAACATGTCCCCAAATGGGAAAATTTTGTTACCATGGCATGTTGATGCCGCTCCATGATAGCATGGCAAGTTTCATGAATTTCAGACGAGTTTTGGATTTAGAATTTAAAAACCATGCATCTCAATGTTTTGCCAGCAATCAACAGTGCCCTGGTGTTTGAAATTCTTTCCCATCCCTTGCATGGGACCTAGAAATTCACCCAAGGACACACATATGATTTTTGAACCAACTATGGTGCACTGAAGCATGTGCTTGTAGTTCAAATTTTAATTATGCACATAAAATGCCTATAAAACCCAGTTAATGTATAAATAAGGCCAAATGAACCCCGAAAAATTCCAAGAATAAACACACCACTCATGTTGTTCTATGTTGACACTAGAATTTTTGTGAAAGCAACAAGAGGCAGATATCGGTCCGTCCCCAAAGGTGGCACTTTCCCTACCAAAACCATCACACTTGTTGTGAGAAGCTCTGGTTTGTGAGAAGCTTGTCCCCAAACCTGCCCCAAATGGGACAACTTTTTTGCCACGACATGTTGATGCCGCTCCATGATAGCATGCCAAGTTTCATGAATTTCAGACGAGTTTGGATTTACTAGAATTTAAAAACCACGTATCTCAATGTTTTGCCGGCAATCAACAGTGCCTTGGTGTTTGAAATTCATTCCCATCACTTGCATGGGACCTAAGCATGCACCCAACGACACACATGTGATTTTTCAACCAACTTTGGTGCACTGGAGCATGTGCTTGTAGTTCAAATTTGAATTATGCACATAAAATGCCTAGAAAACCCAATTAAAGTAAAAAAAAGGCCAAATGAACCCCGAAAAATTCCGAGATTAAACACAACACTCCTGTTGTTCTATGTTGACACTAGAAATTTTTTGAAAGCAATAAGAGGCAACGGATATTGTTCCGTCCCCAAAGGTGGCACGTTCCCTACCGAAACCATCACGCTTGTTGTGAGAAGCTCTGCTTTGTGGGAAGCTCTGGTTTGTGAGAAGCATATACCCAAACCTGCCCCAAATGGGACAAATTTTTTACCACGGCATATTGATGCCGCTCCATGATAGCATGCCAAGTTTCATGAATTTGAGACGAGTTTTGGCTTTACTAGAATTTAAAAACCAGGCATCTCAACGTTTTGCCTGCTATCAACAGTGCCCTGGTGTTTGAAATTCATTCCCTTCTCTTGCATGGGACCTAAGCATGCACCCAAGGACAGACATGTGATTCTTCAACCAACTTTGGTGCACTGGAGCATGTGCTTGTATTTCAAATTTGCATTATGCACATAAAATGCATAGAAAACCCAGTTAATGTATAAAAAGGGCAAACGAACCCCAAAAAATTCCAAGATTAAACACAACACTCCTGTTGTTCTATGTTGACGCTAGAAAATTTTTGAAAGCAATAAGAGGCAACGGATATCGTTCCGTCCCCAAAGGTGGCACGTTCCCTACCGAAACCATCACGCTTGTTGTGAGAAGCTCTGCTTTGTGGGAAGCTCTGGTTTGTGAGAAGCATATACCCAAACCTGCCCCAAATGGGACAAATTTTTTACCACGGCATATTGATGCCGCTCCATGATAGCATGCCAAGTTTCATGAATTTGAGATGAGTTTTGGCTTTACTAGAATTTAAAAACCAGGCATCTCAACGTTTTGCCTGCTATCAACAGTGCCCTGGTGTTTGAAATTCATTCCCATCTCTTGCATGGGACCTAAGCATGCACCCAAGGACAGACATGTGATTCTTCAACCAACTTTGGTGCACTGGAGCATGTGCTTGTATTTCAAATTTGCATTATGCACATAAAATGCATAGAAAACCCAGTTAATGTATAAAAAGGGCAAATGAACCCCAAAAAATTCCAAGATTAAACACAACACTCCTGTTGTTCTATGTTGACACTAGAAATTTTTTGGAAGCAATAAGAGGCAACGGATATCGTTCCGTCCCCAAAGGTGGCACGTTCCCTACCGAAACCATCACGCTTGTTGTAAGAAGCTCTGGTTTGTGAGAAGCTTATACCCAAACCTGCCCTAAATGGGACAAAAATTTTACCACGGCATGTTGATGCCGCTCCATGATAGCATTCCAAGTTTCATGAGTTTTAGACGAGTTTTGGATTTACTAGAATTTAAAAACCATGTATCTCAACATTTTCCCGGCAATCAACAGTGCCCTGGTGTTTGAAATTCATTCCCATTTCTTGCAGGGGACCTAAGCATGCACCCAAGGACACATATTTGATTTTTAAACCAATTTGTATGCACTTGAGCATGTGCATGTATTTCAAATTTGAATTATGCACATAAAATGCCTAGAAAACCCAGTTAATGTATAAAAATATCCAAACGAACCCCGAAAAATTCAAAACTTAACACAACACTCCTGTTGTTCTATGTTGGCACTAGAAATTTTTTGAAAGCAATAAGACGCAACGGATATCATTTCATCCCCAAAGGTGGCATGTTCCGTACCGAAACCATCACGCTTGTTGTGAGATGCTCTGGTTTGTGAGAAGCTTATACCCAAACCTGTCCCCAAATGGGACAAATTTTTTACCACGACATGTTGATGCCGCTCCATGATAACCATGCCAAGTTTCATGAATTTTAGACGAGTTTTGGATTAACCAGAATTTAAAAACCAGGTATATCAACATTTTGCCAGCAATCAACAGCGCCTTGGTGTTTGAAATTCATTCCCATTTCTTGCATGGGACCTAAGCATGCACTCAAGGACATATATTTGATTTTTCAACCCATGTTAGTGCACCGAAGCATGTGCAAGTTGTTTAATTTTGAATTGTGCACCTGAAATGGCTAGAAAACCAGTTTAATGTATAAAATGTCCAAACGAACCCTGAATAATTCCAATTATTTTACAACACGAATATAGTTGCATGTTCACTGTAGATAAAAGGTCTAGCAATTCAAATAGCGTCCATTGCTGTTGTGACCTCATTATGTAATTCAAATCAAGTATATCCCACACAGTTTATTATCACCAACCGTGTGAGATGCATTACAAAATATCTTGGAGCACCGTCGGTGTATAGTACGCCTATGGCTTTTGCGAGAATGTGCGTCGGCTACAGTCCACAGCCAGCGCATCAAGCACACTAGCTCGCTCCCCAAATACTCCCACCTCTGCATCCCTCGCAATCTCAAAAATATTACTGCCTTGTAATCTCGAAAATATCTACCGCCTAGAAGGTTTTAATGTTTGATAGAACATGATTAGTATGTGAAGACCATGTGCGATGTATGTTACTCCTGCTCTGCTTCAGTCCCTTGGTTCAAATTTTCAGTAGCCCCGACATTTTACTCCCGCCTCTGCATCCCTCGCAATCTCAAAAATATCTGCTCGCCCTTGATCCAAATTTTCAGTAGCCCCGACTTGTTACTCCCACCTAGTAAAATTTTCAGTTGCCGCAGTATTTCCTCAAACACCGCCTTGCCCCCCCTGCACCCCTCCACACACACCCCAAAACCTCCGCTGACACAGACACAGACAACCCAAAACCATTGGTAGGTCGCCGCCATCGCCGGCGCCTCCATCCTCAACCTCTCTCTGTGTGCCGGGGAGCTCGAGGAGCCAATGGCCAAAAAGAGGTTTATCGTGGCCTTTTTGCCCGACGCCGGCAAGGTGGCCGCTGAGGTATCCCCATCGTCCTCCGCAGGCTCGATCTCCCATCGCCGGTCCCCCGATCCGCCCGCCGCCACGCCCCTACACCGGTTCGAGGACTTCCCCGTCCTCCGTCCGACCCGGAAGCCGACGATTTCCTACCTTGGGGTCCAGCAGCGGGGGTGGGCGACGTGGGTCGCCGAGATTACAGATCGAGAGACCCACACCCGCCAGTGGCTCGGTAGCTTCCACACAGCCGAGCTCACGGCCATGGAGTACGACCGCTGGCAGGTTACCACGACGTGGCGGCTAGGCTCAATTTCCCCTTCGGCACACGTCCGGTCGACCTCCTTCCGCCGGAGCCAGGGGTGTTGAGCTCGGCTATGGCGCGGAAGGACCGCGAGGCATGGGAGCGCCTCGAGGCCGAGGCCGCCGACATGGCCTACATGCAAGAGCTCCGCCGGCAGCACCCAGAGCTCGTGGAGGCGGAGTGGGCGATCTTTGCCGGTGCAGAGGGCGGTGAGGTTATCGCGCTCTCCTCCGATGACGAGGTCGAAGGCGGCGAGGACGGTGGCGCGGAGGGTGGCGAGGTTATCGCACTCCCTTCTAATGACGAGGTCGAAGGCGGCGGCGACGACGGCGCGGAGGGCGCCGAGGTGGGCCCCGAGGATGAGGAGATCGACTTCGATGAGTGGAGGAGTGCCTTCCCCAATGGCCCAGACGGCGGTACCGGCTCGGACCCAGCTCGCGGCACACCGTACATGACGAGGAAGGATTGTCTCGACCTCTACTTCGACCTAAAGTAGTTTAGCTTAGTTTAAATTTATGTTTTATGTTCGGTTATGCAAAACTATCTATGTTTATGTTTGAATGCATGCTACTTTTGGTTGAACCTGCTTTGAACTTGATCAAATTGAAGTTCACAACCTTAAGTTTAGGGGATCGACTAGAAAAGGCCAAAAATTGCTGGAGTATGTATATATATATATATATATATATATATATATATATATATATATATATATATATATATATCCACTAAGAGTTTTAGTCCTTTAACTTTTTAAGGATCGCCTAGAGATTTCCTTATGACTTGTTTATTTCAGTTCTTCACAATGTGATGCTCTATATGTGTAACTATTTGCCGTGGAGTTCAATTTCATCAATAACAGTTTCGACAATACCACTATGAATTATGATATTTGGTTGTTGTTAAGGATATTGCAGTTAACATGCCTTTTCGTTTTTTTAACAATAACTAGTGTACTGTAGACCTGCATAATACCAGTTTGAATAACTATTTGCTTGTTTTTAAATGTTATGCCTGATGCAGTTAATACACATTTCCACTTCTTGTTTTGCTTAACTAGCGTGCTTAAGCCTGTACATTGAAGCTATCATTTGTAGATTATGTTGTCTACCATGGATATATTTGGTTGATGTTTAGCCTGTTGTGCTTAACATGCCTTTATATGTACTCATGCAAGACAATATTGAGAACAGTGTTGTTTTCCATCGAGGTTAGTTTCATCGCATTGCTTATATGTACTAAATGTTCAGGATATCGGTAGCTGGTACCATATAGCCTGGGGCTGGTAAGGGATTAATCATCGAATTGGACATTTCACTGAATATATCTATAACCCATTTATTAGTAGGTTAACTAGGGCCATGTTTAATATATCTGAGGCTACATAGCAACATGCATTGTACTGAATGACTAAATATGCAATCCCGGGCTACATAGCAACAAGGAAGAGTGTTACCTTAATGTTCTGATGATGTCTAGATATACATGTAATAAAATCTTATATAATGGGATGGAGGGAGTGTTGTACTACATCATTTTTCAATTGTTGTTTAGCTTCTAATATTAACTTGGTGATTTTAGGTACATCAAGTGAGCAAACTGATAAAGATTGTTATTAAAATGGGTCAAAAGATGTCAATAGAACTAGTTGTTTACACTTTATGCAAGACAACAGCGAACTGCAGGATGGTAAGTAAGAAACCTGTAGCCTTCTTTTTACTGCCCGTAATGAGTTGTGTTAGATGACAATATCTGAATATTTTTTTTTGCAGTGGATCCTGAAGCAGTTTACTCAAGATTACCTCTCAAACTACATGATTGGCGGACAGCCATCACAAGGGGTTGGACTAGAGTCCTGCATGCCTTCTGCATCCAGGAGAGCTCAATAGGGCCATTCCGCTTCACCTTGTTCAGCAACTGGAATGTGTGTCGCCTCTTTCTTTACAATATGTAATAGTACAAGTATAGAACCCTGGTTCATCATTCTTTATTTGGTGCTTTTGTAATTCTTAAACATATGTACCTGTGAATTGAATAATGCATTAGTTGTTTGAACCTGATCGATATGAATAAAGCTATGGCCTACTTTCAAGTTCAAATCGGGTACAATTTTGAATAGAAGCAATTAAATTAGGGCGAAATTACGTTGTGCAGGTCATTACGGCACACACGGTTGGTAAAACAAAAACGTTTGCGATATACACCATAATCCAAGATGGTTCACAGAGAGGAAAGGTGTGCAATAATGCACACAGTTGCTGTTTGCAAAGCGTGTGTGATGTCAGACACTATCACATATGGTGCGGGAAAACTAAATGTGTGTGATTGTCTACCTATCGTACACGGTTTATAATCATGAACTGTTTGTGATGTGCCAGGCATCGTAAAACTCACGTGCCTGGAATCTGCCTGGTTTTAGGTAAAACCACAAAACTCTGAGTGCGATGGCAATGCAAGCACAAACGAGTAGCAAGGATGAAGCGCTTGGGATATTCATGATATCGGAAACGGTTATATAGGGACAACTGTATGCAGCAAGGCTCCTTATCCCCGACGGTTTCTAGGTCATGTGGGAAGGACCCCCTATCGCCCACACTCACTTGGCGAAGGTTCCAAATGCGGTCGCGGAAAGGGGTTAAAAACCGTTTGTATAGCACCGACGCGTACCAGTGCTAGTAGCACCTAATACCGTGTTAGCGCACACCTAGCACCGCTCATTGTCATGTCATTCATCGTCATTCATCTATTTCCATTGTATTCATTGTTTCTTCCCCATCTTCTCTCCTATAGACTACGAGACTAACATCGATACTGCCCCGATCGACTAAGGTGTTGACGACCCCTCCTTCTCCGCCGAGCTTCTAGGCAAGCCCCCCCTGTTCATCCCGATATCGCCTATTCCTTCTCTCTACTGCTTGCATTAGATTAGTGTAGCATGTTACTGCTTTCGGTTCGATCCTATACTGCTCCATAGCCTGTCCTTGTTACTACTATTATTACCTTTACCTGCAAACCTAAATGCTTAGTATAGGATGCTAGGTTATCATCAGTGGCCCTACATTCTTGTCCGTCTGCCATGCTATACTATCGGGCCGTGATCAGTCGGGAGGTGATCATGGGTATATACTTATATACATAATATACGATACATGTGGTTACTAAAGTCGGGTCGGCTCATAGAGTACCCGCGAGTGATTCACGGATTGGGGGCTGAAAGGACATTTATCCCGACGGCCCTCTGAGTGGATCTTTGTGGCGGAGCGACAGGGCAAGTTGAGACCACCTAGGTGAGAGGTGGGCCTGGCCCCTGGTCGGCGTCTGTGGTTACATCAATTAACACGCTTAACGAGATCTTGGTATTCGATCTGAGCCTGGTGCTACCTTGTGAGCACTGCGTTGGTTTTCCCTTGAAGAGGAAAGGGTGATGCAGTAAAGTAGCGTAAGTATTTCCCTCAGTTTTTGAGAACCAAGGTATCAATCCAGTAGGAGACCACGCTCGAGTCCCACACACCTACACAAAAAATAAGAACCTCACAACCAACGCGATAAAGGGGTTGTCAATCCCTTCATGGTCACTTACGAGAGTGAGATCTGATAGATATGGTAAGATAATATTTTGGTATTTTTATGATAAAGAGAAATAAATATGCAAAGTAAAATAAACGGCAATAAAAATAGCTAAGTGTTGGAAGATTAATATGATGGAAAATAGACCCGGGGCCCATAGGTTTAACTAGTGGCTTCTCTCAAGAGCATAAGTATTACGGTGGGTAAATGAATTACTGTCGAGCAATTGATAGAATTGAGCATAGTTATGAGAATATCTAGGTATGATCATGTATATAGGCATCACGTCCGTGACAAGTAGACCGAAACGATTACGCATCTACTACTATTACTCCACACATCGACCGCTATCCAAAGATGCATCTAGTGTATTAAGTTCATAAGAACAGAGTAATGTTTTAAGCAAGATGACATGATGTAGAGGGATAAACTCATGCAATATGATATAAACCCCATCTTTTTATCCTCGATGGCAACAATACAATACATGCCTTGCTGCCCCTGCTGTCACTAGGAAACGACACCCCAAGATTGAACCCAAAGCTAAGCACTTCTCCTATTGCAAGAAAGATCAATCTAGTAGGCCAAACCAAACTGATAATTCGAAGAGACTTGCAAAGATAACCAATCATACATAAAAGAATTCAGAGGAGATTCAAATATTGTTCATAGATAAACTTGATCATAAACCCACAATTCATCGGATCTCGACAAACACACCACAAAAGAAGATTACATTGAATAGATCTCCAAGAAGATCGATGAGAACTTTGTATTGAGATCCAAAGAGAGAGAGAAGAAGCCATCTAGCTAATAACTATGGACACGAAGGTCTGAGGTAAACTACTCACACATCATCGGAGAGGCTATGGTGTTGATGTAGAAGCCCTCCGTGATCAATGCCCCCTCCGGCAGAGCGCGGGAAAAGGCCCCAAGATGGGATCTCATGGGTACAGAAGGTTGCGGTAGTAGAAATAGCGTTTTGGCTCCGTATATGATGTTTCCAGGGTATATGGGTATATATAGGAGGAAGAAGTACGTAGGTGGAGCAACAAGGGGCCCACGAGGGTGGAGGGCGCGCCTGGGGGAGGTGGGCGCGCCCCCCTGCCTCGTGCTCTCCTCGTTGATTACTTTACATAGACTCCAAGTCCACCGGATCACGTTAGTTCCGAAAATCACGTTCCCGAAGGTTTCATTCCGTTTGCACTCCGTTTGATATCCTTTTCCTTCGAAACACTGAAATAGGCAAAAAAACAACAATTTTGGCTGGGCCTCTGGTTAATAGGTTAGTCCCAAAATAATATAAAAGTGTATAATAAAGCCCAATAAACATCCAAAACAGAATATAATATAGCATGGAACAATCAAAAATTATAGATACGTTGGAGACGTATCACCTGGCCACTAGCCTAGACGCACTAACCAACTACGCGGGATCAGTTATGGGCACTCGACATCGTGGTATCATCCGAAGCCTTCTTGACGTCAGCAGTTAAGTGGCGCGCGCCGGATTGGGCTGGAACGCTTGCTCATGTATTAGGGAGGCTAGGTCTGCTTCCGGCCACGTTTGCAACATGCAAGTGTGCGATGGGTGATGGGCCCATACCCCTGCGCGCTTAGGCTTTATACCGGCGTGATGAACCCTCTGTTGAGCCTAGGTAGGGCTGCGATGTGTTGATCTTCTGAGGCCGGGCATGACCCAGGAAAGTGTGTCCGGCCAGAGGGATTGAGCCTGTTGGGTAATGTGGTGCACCCCTGTAGGGAAGTTTATCTATTCGAATAGCTGTGTCCCTCGATAAAAGGACGACCTGGAGTTGTACCTTGACCTTATGACAACTAGAACCAGATACTTAATAGAACAAACCCTTTCCAGTGCCAGATACAACCCGGTGATCGCTCTCTCACACGACAACGACGAGATAATGGCCAGGTAGGATTATGCTATACGATCATACTTGGTGAACTTGTGAGCTAGTCTCTCTACATGCTTCAAGATGGAAGCTGTCAGAAGCGTAGTCTTCGATAGGACTAGCTATCCCCCTCTTATTCTGGCATTCTACAGTTCAGTCCACAGATACTACCCATTTCATTGATACCAATGCATATGTAGTGTAGATCCTTGCTTGCGAGTACTTTGGATGAGTACTCACAGTTTGTTTGCTCCCTCTTTTCCCCCCTTTCCATTCTTCTCAGACGTTTCAACCAGATGTTTGAGCCCATGAGCCAGATGCCATCGACGATGACTCCTACTACACCAGAGGTGCCTACTACTAAGTGCAGGTCGCCGCCGCCGACCAGGAGTAGTTTAGGAGGATCCCAGGTAGGAGGCATGCGCCTCTTTCGATCTGTATCCCAGTTTGTGCTAGCCATCCTAGTTTGTCCTAAGATATTGTTGCTTCCGCTGACTTGTCTATGATCGACCACTTGTATTCGAGCCCTCGAGGCCCCTAGCTTGTATTATGATGCTTGTATGAATTATTTATTTTTAGAGTTGTGTTGTGATATCTTCTCGTGAGTCCCTGATCTTGATCGTACATTGCGTGTATGATTAGTGTACGATTGAATCAGGGGCATCACAGTGGTGTTCCTGTTGGGTGTGCGCGGAACACCCACCACACGCTCTGCCGCCGCTGCCCGTCGGCAGCTGTTGCCGGCCGCTGTTGCCGCCACACCACCGTCGAAAGCCAGTTCCATCGCTCGCTCCGGCACTGTAGCCCGAAGGCGGGAGGTGGCCGTCGTGGCCGCCACCCCACTGTCGGCCATCACCCGCTCCACCACCGCGTCCCGAAGGCGGGAGGTGGTGGTCATGGACGCCACCCCGTCGTCGGCCGCCAGCCCACAGTCGACCGTCGGGGTCATCACCCGCTCTGCCACTGCCGCCAGAAGGTGGGAGGCGGAGGTGGAGGCCCGCACGTGCGTCAGCGACCTTGTGCGCTACACCAAGTTCCTGCGGGAGGAGGAGGAGCGCCTCGTCGAGTATGCAAAGAGCCTTACCGCCACCGTGGCCGCGGCACACGCCGCCTCATACGCGAAGAATCAGGAGATCTACGAGGAGAACCACCGCTTCAAGAGGGGTAGATTGGAGCGGCAGAGGGTGTTCGAGGTGAGCGTCGCTGAAGCTGCAGCAGCGGCAGGCACCGTATTGCAGTTGCCCAGCTCGTCGGTAGGCAGAGGAGAGGCTGCCGGAAGTAGTACAAAGCCCCTCCGTAGTAGTAGTAGTAGTATTTAGGGGCTATTTTGTTCAGTTCATTTGACTATATATGTGGTGGAACTGTACAACGTACTTAAAATTAGCTAGTATATATAGTTGAACTAGCTATTTCAGTACGTGGTTAGCAATAATTGGGGAAAAGTTTGGTTGGTTCAGCTGTCAAGTTGAACTGTTTGTATGAAGAACGACTTCTTAATCTATGAATGAAATCTATGCTTAATTACTGAACTTTAGTTGCAAAAATTAGATAGTGCTTGTAGAATTGTGGGTTCCGGCAAACCCTTGAGGTTCGAACACTGGGGTGCGCACAAAGATCTCTCTCTCTCCCTGGCTCGCTCGCACAACATTCTCAAGGCCTAGCTCGCTGAACCCAAAGAACAAGAGACACAGGGGTTTATACTGGTTCTGGCCACCGTTGTGGTGTAATACCTACTCCAGTGTGGTGTGGTGGATTGCCTTGTAGGCTGAGGATGAACAAGTACAAGGGATGAACAGCCTCCTGAGGACATGTGTTCTTGAGCTTGGTGAGCTTGTGTCTGTGAGGTAGATTTGGATGATCCGTCCCCAGATGAGTTGCCTCCTACAGTGGTGGCTAGTCCTATTTATAGTGGCCTGGGTCCTCTTCCCAATTATTAGGCTGGAAGTGATCCCACAACGGCCAATTTTGAAGGGAGACAACTAGTACAAGTTATTCTAACAAAAGGTGGTCTTAGCCTGCCAAAGGCTCTGGTGGTGACGCCATCGTGGGCTCCGTGGTGACCTCCGTCCTACTGGTCTTGGTCTCGTTGCACTGATATGTAAACCTTTGCCTGATGTCTCGGGACTCCTTGGTTGCGCCTGCCCCTTTAGCACCAAAGAGGCAACTGGTACTCTGCGCCCGCTGGCGCCCGCCTGGCCATGATCGTCATGGCTCACGTCACGCGCACCTCGCGAGGTGCCCCTTGCAAAGATAACTCCACTCCTCGGGAGCCAGCCTAGTGAGGCTACCCCTGAGGAGGTCTTGGCGTCGTCCGCCTCACGAGGCTTGGCCCCTCGCGAGGGTCTTGAGTGGTTGTTGATGAAGATGGGCCGTACCAGGCCGCTGACTGAGCCACGCCCTGGGCTGCAGGCAGGCAAGTCTGGGTACCCCCGTTCCCAGGACGCCGGCAGTAGCCCCCGGGCCCAAGGCGCACTCGCAGTTGGCTTCGAGGCGAAGGCAAGGGGCAAGTGCGAAGTGCCGCGGGCCCCAATAGCCTGCGACCTTGATTGACGCGTGGCGATTGACGGGACGTGGGCGTCTCCTCTTCCCCATGCAGCCTTGATATCCGCCTGGCTAAGCGGCCACCGCGGCCTACACAGCTCCACCTTCATTGCTGGGGGCGCACTCCCCAACTCCTCCACTTTCCCGAAAGCAACGGTTTCCTCCTCCAATCTGACCAGGACCCCATCTTCTTCATTGCCATGTCACTGAGCCAGACAAAGAAGGGAAAGAAGAAGCCCCAAGCTCCAGCCGAAACACCGCCGACCTTTGAGCCCGCCGTTGAGCGGTTGGTGGTGCTCAACAAGGAGGCGATGAACAAGGTTCGCCCAGCGCTTGCCGCCTACTTCAACGAGTGGGGGAAGACGGCGGCCTGGCCTGCATCCCGCGTTGCTGTTGACAGGACAGCCAACGAGGTCCACATCCATCTTCACGCCCTATGGGCTCGCATGATTCCCCCTTTTTCCGCCTTCTTCAATGTCGTACTTTCCCACTACCAGATCCATATGCTGCACCTGGATCCCCAGTCCATCACCCTTCTTGCTATCTTAGCCTTCGTCTATGAGGCCATGGTGGGCATTGCTCCTTCCGTGGCCTTACTTTGCCATTTCTTCTCGTTGCATCAAACCGACCCCCGGTAGCGCTCGGGATGCTTGAGCTTCCAGGCCGTGGCTGGGATGGCCGGCTCGGGGATTGATTTCGAGCTCTCACTGTCTGTGAGCGGGTTTCGGAGGCGTTGAGTGTTCGTGGACGCCAGCGTGCTCAGCCCCCTGCTCTCGCTTCCGACAGCACTGGCCGTTCCCAGTTTCGGCTGGGGGCACGAGAAGCTCGCTGACCCGCGTCTTGCCCATGTCTGGCGCCGGCTGACTAGGCTGAAGGATCTCGACGTGACGACGCCCATGGTGGTGAAGGAGTTCATCCAGCGCCAATCCCGTCCAATTTGGACCTTTTCCGACAACAAAGACCGCATCAGGCTCCACGAGCCTGGGCTTCCTCTTGAGGCGCAACGAACTATGCTTGAGCTCCTGACAGGCGACCCGTCGCCCGCCAACATGCCGGAGGAGGGTTATCTCTTTTACTGCTGCTCGAACAAGGTGGAATTCGCGAGGCAGATGCCCACTTTCGACGAATGGGGACTACGTCCGGTTGGCCTTGAAGGGCCTCGTAAGAGCCCTGTCTTCGTGGCTCCCTTGCCTTCCACCAGCATGGCACTCGCCCCAGAAGTGGGCGCAGGGGGGCGATCACTGTCGAATGATGGCGACACGGCTGCTGAGGAGCCGGCGTCGCTTTGGGCTCCTGAGGCGCCGTCTCCTAGGGCTCGAGAGAGCTGCCCTGAGGAGGCAGCTGAGGGGCTAGTGCAGTTTCATGCTCCTGAGGCCGAAGCCCCAGAGGCCCCAGCGAGTCGCCACGAGACGGAGGCCGGGGACTCCACGCGGCCCAACATTCTTGAGGTCGCCTCAGAGCCACACCTGGGCCACCAGTCGCTGGCCAAGGCCGACGCACTGTGGCTTCGGCCGGCTCCGACCGAACTTCGACGCGCTTTGCAAGAGGAAGAGATCTCCAAGCTGCAGCAGCGATGCCTTCCGGCCATTGAAGCAGAGGAAGTAAATTGCCATAGATGAGTGAGTACCTTGTCTTTGCAATTTCTTGAGTGTTGCTTCCCCTCCTGATCGTGGTTCCTCAGGGCCCCATCTGCTAAGGCGAAGAAATCTCCCGAGAAGCAACCTCCTCCTGCCTCGATTCCCCGCTGACCCTGAGCGCCTCAAGCCAGCCTGCCGCACTTGGCGCGAGGTCGGCCGGAGAGGTGGACGTGTCGGCCTGGCGTCTTGACCCCGCATTCTTGCCGTCCCTCCTTCGCGGTCCTGCCTGGGATGCGGAGGGTGTGCCAAGGGCTCCTCCTCTGGTTATTGACCATGGCTGGTTGACCTCGGCCCTGGCCTCTTCTTCGAGCAACGAGCCTCCGCCCCTCTGGGCCCCCGCCGAGGCCCGAATGGCGACTAGAAAGGCGCCGGCCTCTAGCCCCCTGCTGGGAGTACGCGAGCCACTTCGAACTTCTTCAACGGCCCCCGGCGTGGAGGACGGACCCGGTTGTGCATTTGAGCTTGCGCACAAGCGGGGTGTTATCCGTCACGAGCTTTTCCGGGAGGCGATGGGTGCGCTGAGCCGGCTCGGGGAAGAGCTCGTGGATTTTCACGCCCGCCTTGAAACCAAGGGCCTTCGGCTGGTGGACGAATGGCATCAACTGAAGGTGGCCATCAACCTCATGCGTCTTCAGCATGAGCACGCCAATGCGAAGGCCGAGGCATCCCTTGCAACCTCGCGCGAGGCCAGCGCCCGAGCCTTGGAGGAGGCTAGGGAGGCCGACCACCCCCGCAAGGTCGCAGAGAGGCGCAGGCAGGAGCTCCAGGCCTGAACGCCTCCCTGGAGCGGCAAATTGAGGCACGCAGGCCTGCCTTGGCGTCGATGAAGGGGCTCCTTCTGAAGAGGAGGAGATTTTGGGGCACGAGGAGGCGCTGGTGCTAGAGGCCACGGAGCACAGCCTCGAGCTCGATCGGTTGGAGACGAGGGAGCGCTAGGTCGCCCAGGCGGAGGACGCCGCAAGTGCGCGCGAGGCCAGGATCTAGGAAGAGGTTGACCGTAGGGTGGCGGAGGGCCAACAGACACGACCTGAAGCTGAAGCTCTTGGAAGCCGAAGCTGAGGGTAGAGCAGCCGCCCTCAGGTCAAGGTTGGCTAAAGCGGAGCAGCGCGAGAAGGCCGCCATAGCTGCCCTGATCTTCGTGCAGGCCAAGTTGGCCTCCGCCCGTGCTGAACTACTCCCGCTTCAACGGCGAGTCACTGATGCCGAGTCCCTCGCGCAGGAGAGCAGGGAGGAGGCGATCCACCGGCAGACGTTGCAGCGTGAACACACCCCCATGCTCCGGGACCTCAGGGTAAGGGCCAACCAGGCGCTGGGCGTCATCTGCGATGAACACACCCGTCATCCCCATGCAGAAGACTATGTCGGCCATCTCCACTTCTTCACCGACGTCGTGACGCGCCTGGAGGACCGGGCTGAGAGGGCTCGCGAGCTTGTTGATGAAAAGAGCCGTGGCCTCCTCGGGCGCGCGTTTTCCCGCGTCTTCAGTCATCTCCAGAACACCGATCCCCACTTCGACTTCGACGCCGCCATCGCCCCAGTGCCCGGACTCATTCGGGACAACCTGGCGCACTAGGTGGATTACAATGTGGATGCTCTGGTCAGGGCCTTCGCTTCCGATGACGACACGGTGGTGGTCGTGGCAGATGAGGTTTGCGCGGTTGATGACGGTAAAGATAGCGCCAGCGACAGCGCCAGGAACATGTCTTGGAGCGATCCGAAAGATGCGGTGAGCGACATGTCCGACTTAGCCCGTGCTCCTTTATTTTGAACCTGCACGCAAAAGCTTGGGCGCGGCCCTTCAAGGTGTAAGAGCATTTTGGGGAGGGGGACCCCTCATGTAAACAGAATACCATTTTATTTCTTAGGCTGGACTTGAAACGCGCTTTTGCAAGCTCGCGAGTCCCCCGCTGGCTTGCTGCTGTAACTTACCTTAGTCCAGGAAGGTTTCGAACTGATTTGGCAGTTGCGGGTGTGTATTTCTCCCGAGGGGAGTCCTTAGTGGGTTCGCGAGGCTTTGGGCTCCTAAGGAGCCTGCTAGTCCGCCCGAGAGGGCCTCGCGAGGAGCGAGTTGTCGGATTTCGGGTCCCGGAAAAACCCTTAAGGTTCGAACATTGGGGTGTGCGCGAAGATCTCCCCCTACCTAATCACGCCCTTAGCCTCACCGCGATCTCTAAGGCTAAAATCGACGAACTCGCAACATAAGAGACACAATATTTATACTGGTTCAGGCCACTATTGTGGTGTAATACCCTACTCCAGTGTGGTGGTGGTAGATTGCCTCTTGGGCTGATGATGAACAGTACAAGGGAAGAACAGCCTCCTGAGGAGAGGGGTTCTTGTGCTCGAAGGACTTGTGCGGACGAGGATGATCTAAATCAGTTGCCTCCTACTTTGCTGGCTAGTCCTATTTATAGAGGCCTTGTTCCTCTTCCCAAATATTGAGCGGGAAGGGATGCCACAACGGCCAGTTTGAAGGGAGACAGCTAGTACGAGCTATCCTGAGAAAAGTAGTCTTCGCCTGCCAAAGGCTATAGTGGTGACGCCGTCTTGGGCTCCAAGGTGATCTTCGTCCTGTCGTCCTGCTGGTCTTGGTCTCTTGCACCGATATGGAAACCTTTGCCTGATGCCTCAGTACTCCTCGCCTGCGCTTGCCCCTTTAGCACCAAAGAGGAAATGAGGACACTGCATGCGCTGGCGCCCACCTGGCCTTGATTTTCATGGCTTGCGTCACGGGAAACCTCGCGAGGTACCCCTTGCCTTGATCTCTCCGCCCCTCGCGAGCCAGCCTGGTGAGGCCGCTCCCGAGGAGGTCTTGTGTCGTCCACCTCGCGAGGCTTGGCCCCTCACGACGGTCTTGAGTGTTGTTTGGTGAAGATGGGCCATACGGGGCCACTGGGAGAGCCACGCCGCGGGCCGCAGCCAGGCAAATCTGGGGACCCCCGTTCCCAGGACACCGACAGTAGCCCCCGGGCCCAAGGCACGCTCGGACTTGGCTTCGAGGCGAAGCCAAAGGGCAAGTGCGGAGCGCTGCAGGCCCCAACAGCCTATGGCCATGGTCGACGCGTGGCGATTGATTGGACGTGGGCGTCTCCGCTCCTCCACGCTGCCTCGGCAACTGCACGACTTGACGAGTCGCTGCCGCATGCAAAAAAGGGGTTATCATTACCTGCGATCGTGGAGGTCGACGGTTGGCTTCCCTTGGGCTATAAATGAGGAGGGAGGCGAAGCCCCCATCGCCCATCTCTTCCTGCTCCGCTCGCTTCTCCTCCCTTGCTTCATTGCTAGTAGCGACACCAATGGCGCCTATTCGGAGCTTTTCGGCCGCAGAGAAAGGAAAAACTCCCCGCGATGAGCCCGGGCTGCTTCCACCAAAGAAGAGGCCAGCCCACCGCCGCGACGTTGTCGTGAGGTCAGAGGTGACGAGGCCTTGGTACAAGCGACCTCCTCCCGGGTACCCGCTGCCTCTGGACGCCCAAGTTGAGGGCTCTAGAGGAAGAGGCGGCGAGCGTCACCGCCCGCGCCAGGGTTGCGGTCGCCGTGCCGCAGTGACGCACGCTGTCGCCCCAGGAGTCCATGCCGCGGTCTCCTCACGCGAGCTTGTGTTGTGGGCGGCGATGCCTCCGCGCACTTGGATCCGCTTCCCCCAGTTCTTCTCTGCCGAGATGCCGCCGAGGGTCCCTTTGGAGCTGTGGCTGCAGCACGCCGACTGCGACGCCTCGGCGACCGAAGCGGAAGTTGAAGTCATCTCCTCGGGCAAGATCTTCATGACCTGAGGCTGGGGTGAGGTCGCCCTGGTTTGCCGTGCAGAAGGCGCCCTTGCGATCCACTTCAAGTACGACGGTGCCTCCACCATGTTCTTCAAGGTCTTCGATGCGGAAGGCCGCCGCTTGGAGTGCTGCTCGGGACAAGGCCGTCAGGACCGCCCCGCCAGCGGCTCCTCCAGCAGCAGCAGCCATGCTTGGGAGTCCAGTGACTCTCCCAAGTTCTACGAGACTCCGGAGACGAGCGACGACAGCTATGTGCCCCCGAGGTTTCGCCGCGCCCGGAGCAAGGCTGCAGCGTCCGACCGCAGCCGTCGCTAATCTGGATGGGGTTGGCGCCGGCCTCCCACGGCCCGCTATTGATGATGGAGTCGGCCGTGCTGGCATGTCTAGATATGGCTCCTTGAATTTCCTTTCTTTTGTTCCCTGCGAGGAATCGAGAAGAGCCCCGCGGGGGTGTGTAAAGGGCATGTAATGTCTTTTGTTGATATTATCCTTATTATGAAATTGTGTGGGTGTGTGTCCTGTTTTGGCGTAGTCTCCCCTTTCTATCCTCGCGACAGCTTGGTGCTCTACGCTGTCAGGTCCCGGTCCCCAGGCAGGCTGCAGCCGTCGCTGGTATGCCAGGTCACGATGTCATGGTCAAGGCCACGAGGTGAGCGGCCCAAGGTCCAGTAAGAGCTCCTGAGACGCGATGCTCAGGAGGTCCCCTTTAGCGCTCAAGCGGCCATCGAGAGGTAAGAAAGGGGGGCGACGCTGCCGTGACAGGGATGCAGCAAGTGAGGATCCCGTGTCGTAGCGATTGGTGGATTCTGAGCGCGAACTTATCTTGGTAGCCTGGAGTCGATTCCTTGCGTTGCGCCAAACTCGTGCGTTGGCGGTTGTGGCGCAGCCAGGTTAGGCCCATGCGTGCTTCCCCCTCTTCCTCATGCTCTCCTTGGTGCTCTACGTCCTCAGATCCCGGCCCTCGAGCGAGATCAGCCGCCGCTGGTATGGCAGGTCGCGATGCCGTGGTCAAGGCCAGGGGGTGAGGGCTGGAGAGCCAGTAGGAGCTCCTGAGTCACGATGCACAGGATTACCCCTTTTAACACGCAAGTGAATCACATGGGAGAAGAGGGAGCCCGCGGTACCACCTGCTGTTGTTCTCGGGAGGTTCCTGCAAGTCAACACGAGGAGGGGCGCAGACTGCCACTGTAAATGCCAGACGGCCACTGGTCGCTCCGTAAGAGGATGAAGGCACTGAGGGCCTGGTGAGGTGACGCGCTGGGCGTGCAAGGGTCGAGCTCTCGACCGGCCAGATTTGTCGACGCCAGTGGACGGACCTCAAAGACAAGCGCCATGCCAGCGTGAGCAGCTCTTGTGGTATGTGTCAATCAAGCAAGTGATAGCCATAGATAGATTACGCATGGAAAGCGAACTAGCTCAGATAAATGCAAGAACGATGCATGCCACCAGGCTGGACCCGAGCGGCTTGGGAATGATGCAGCCCGAGGGGCGCCCCCAAGAGAGTAAGCTAAAGGCATAAAAGGACACATGCCGCAGGGACAGACCCATGCAGCCTGGGAATGATGCAGCCCGAGGGGCGCTCCTAGCTAAATGAACGTGGAAAATGTCACCTGGTTCTGTTGTTGAAGGCATGTTGGGGCAGCTGAAGATGCGTGGTGCAGGGGTTGCTCCTCACGAGCCACCGGGATCCTGAGCCTCGGGAGGCTCTAGGGGTCCAGGCGGTTCCTTGAGGACCATCTCCATTTCCGCTAGGACCGTGTGGTGCCTGGCCTCCTAAGCCGCCAGGGTGCTCTGCAGGTTGCGCTGGAAGGCGGACGCCATGCTCGGTAGGCCAAAAGGCATGCGAATGTAGTTGTGAGGTGGGCCCTTGCAGCGTCCCACTCGCGAAGGCCAAAAGAGATCCTGACACGCGGCTCTGTTGAGCCCTGGGATGTTGATGCAAACGCGCAACCCGCCATCCTCGCCTTGATGGGGAGCTGCGCCAGGTGAGCGGCGGTCGCCGCGCATGGCTCTCGCGTCTTGCAGTTCCTGAGTGGTCTTGGTAATGAACTCCTGAGCGCTGGGCGTTCCTCGCCCAGTGTCTTCCTGAGGGAAACGTGCCACGAAGCACGCCTCCACGTGGTGCTCGAGTACCTCCCTTGTGAAGTTGGCAAGGTTGGAGGCCCTCCAGAAGAGAGCCCCCAAGCCCTACCCGAGGAGCGTGCTGGGCACGCCTTCCTATGAGAGGGAGGGAGGCACCCCAGGCGTGGGCGCCGATCCTGACGAGGCGCCACTTGCGGCGCCGCTCTCCTGAGGCCCGGTGCGGAGTAGCTGCTTCTTCTTCTTCTTGGGGCGACCTCAGGAGGGTACTGCGCCGCACTACTGTCGGGGTCTTCAATTGATGCTGCTTGGAAGGCGCGGTCGAGGGAGCACACTGCATCTCTCTCTTCGCAAGGGACCGTGATGATCCCGCCGCTCCCTGGCATCTTGAGGACGTTGTAGCTGTGGTGTGTCACTGCCATGAACTTGGCCAGGGCCGGGTACCCGAGGATGGCATTGTATGGCAGACGGATGTGGACGACATCGAAGTCGATGATCTCGGTGCGGTAGTTTTCGCGCTGCCTGAAAGTGACAGGGAGGCGGACCTACCCTATCGGGGTGGTGGAACCGTCGGTTACTCCTGAAAAAGGCTTGGTAGGCTGAAGCTGATCGTACGGCACTTGGAGGTTGTTGAACATCTCGACGAACAGGACGTTAAGCCGTGCGCCGTCATTGATGAGGGTCTTGGTGACTTGTACGTTGCTGATGATGGGTGAGCAAAGCATCGGGAGGGCGCCAGCGGTGGCCGCGCACTTGAGCTGATCTGCCGAGCTGAAGGTGATGGCGCACTTGGACCACCTAAGCGGGCGCGTGGCCTCAAGCCTGGGGAGGACTGTGTTCACCTCACGAGCAAACTGCTTGAAGATACGCTGAGAGGCTGGGGCTTGAGCTCCGCCCAAGATGCAGGCGATAGCACGCGGCTCCTGGAAGCCCCCAGCCCCCTCTTCCTGATGGTGGTTGTCGTTCCTTCTTGGTGTTGGAGGCAACGGTGGAAGTCCAGCATTGCCTTGAGGGCGGTCCTCACGAGGCTGATCGTGCCAGGCGCCCTCGCGAGGTTGGTCCTGCCAGCGATCCTCGCGAGACCGGTCGCGCCACTCCTGGCGTGGGCCACGATCATCCCAGCACCCTGCGCCACGTCCTCCTCCTCGGCCGTAGCCCCGGTCGTTGCGCTCAGGGCATTGACCGAAGCGTCCATCCCGAATGGCCCTGAGCTCTTGACAGTCGTTGGTGTTGTGGCTCTGAACATTGTGGAAGGCGCAGAATGGTCGGGTGCTCTTGGATGACTCGGGCTGGTCCTGTCGTGGATCTAAGACTGATAGTAGAATGGGGGGTAGGTATGAGGAGGCAAGATCCTAGCTATGGTGAAGTTTTACACACGATTTTACGAGTTCAGGCCCTTCGCGGAGGAAGTAATAGCCCTGCGTCTCGGTGCCCGGAGGCGGTTGACTGGATTATGCACGCGTGTGTGTTACAAGGGGTGCGAACCCTTGTGCCAGAGAAGGAGGGTGGCTTACATAGAGTGTGCCAGGACCCCGACCATCCTTCCTTACCAAGAGTTCAATGTACATAAAGAGGTGGCGTTACTGTAACGCCAGCCTTAAATGCCTTAATGGCCGTAAAGACTACAGAGTGGACGCCTACCTGTTGCTGTTCTGGATGACTCCTGGTCTACAAATAGGTCGAATGGATTCTTGCATGGTTGAATGATCGAGTGATCGAGTGACTTAAGGAAGGAGGGGTCTGCGAGTGACTGGTAGGTCGAGTCGATTGCACTCGACACCTTTGTTGGGCCCTCCCTGTTGTCTCTTGAGCTTCTTTGCTTCTAAGACAGTGACCTTGGATAGGACGTATAGGTCAGGCCTATTACCATACCCCAGGTCTATGTCCTCATCATTAGCCTCCGAATGGATTGAGGTCCGAGTGAAAAGAAGGTTGAAGTTGATCTTGCTTTGACTCTTGTGTTTCTCAACTATTCATCTCTGAACGGAGGCCAGCGTTGGAACTTCGGCTTCGTTTCAGTCGCCTTGATCGATTCAGAAATTCTCGATTGGTTTTATAACGTCACATGTCGAGCGTTGTCTTTGACGCGAAATCTTTGGCATGATTGGTTACGGCGGATCCCGGATTTCACGGGATGCGAAATTTCAGGGGAAGCGCGCCACGCGAAGCGCGTCGTGGAAGGCATAGTGGATAAATAGGACGTTTCAATTTCCGCGCCACCTTTTTTGCCACGTATCCCGCGTGCGACTGTTGAGGAATTTGACAGGATCACCCGGGCCCATGCATCAGCTACTCGGAAGTGGGTCTTTAAAAGCGGCAAGGCCGAGGCGTCTGCACTGTGCGCGTCCCTTCTCCTTCTTCCTCCTCTTGTTCCTCCACCGCATCCGGCTTCTCCACTCTCGACGCCGCCGCTCCGCCTCCATGGGGAAGGAAAAGACGGCAGAGTTTGAGGGAGTCCTGGATTAGGGGGTATCCGGACAGCCGGACTATATACATTGTCCGGACTATTGAAGCGTGAAGATACAAGACTCAAGACTTCGTCTCGTGTCCGGATGGGACTTTCCTTGGCGTGGAAGGCAAGCTTACGATCCGGATATTATATTTCCTTCCTTGTAACCGACTCCATGTAAACCCTAGCCCTCTCCGGTGCCTATATAAACCGGAGAGGTTGGTCCTTAGAAGGCCGATCACAATTACAAACATACCGTCATAGGCTAGCTTCTAGGGTTTAGCATCTACGATCTCGTGGTAGATCTACTCTTGTACTACCCATATCTTCAATGTTAAACAAGAAGGAACTAGCGTTTTACCTCCATCGAGAGGGCCCGAACCTGGGTAAACATCTCTTTCCCTTGCTTCTTGTTACCATCAGCCTAAGACGCACAGATCGGGATCCCTTACCCGAGATCCGCCGGTTTTGACACCGACATTGGTGCTTTCATTGAGAGTTCCTCTGTGCCATCGCTGCAGGGCTCGATGGCTCTTTCAACCATCGTCAACAACACGGTCCCGGGTGAGACATTTCTCCCCGGACAGATCTTCGTGTCCGGCGGCTTTGCCTCAAGGGCCAATTCGCTTGGCCATCTGGAGCAGATCGATAGCCACGCCCCTAGCCACCAGATCAGGGTCGGGAACCTGAACTGCATGGAGGACATCCGCGGAGACTGGATCTTCGACGGATTCGGGCCTATGCCAGGAGCACCGGACAGTCACGACGAGCACGGCTTAGACCTGCTGTCGGACAAAGCTCGGGGTATCACCCCCGCAGTAGCCTCGGACCTAAATCCGGAGCAGGCTGCGTCGCCCAAGGACGGGGGGCTGGACCCCGCCTCACAGGTCGCGCACTCATCGGCAGTGGAGCCGAACACGGGCCTTACCTCTATGGTGGCCTGTGAATCCGGACCCCCGGATTCGTATCCGGATGTTGGTTCCGGTCTGCGCACTCCCGATCGAGTCGAGCCAGGTTGGGCTCCGGTAATGGAGTTCACCACTGCGGATATCTTCCAGCACTTGCCCTTCGGCAACATGCTGGACTCATTAAAGTCTCTCTCTTTGACAGGAGGCTCTTGGCCGAACTATGTCCGGCTCGAGTGGGAAGCAGGCGATGAAGGAATTCGTTACCCACCCACCACCCACTTCATTGCCACAGTAGATGATTTAACCGGCGTACTGGACTTCAACTCTGAAGACATCGACGGAATAGATGACGATGCAGGAGAAGAACATGAAGCACCGCTCACTGGGCGGTGGACAGCCGCCTATCCCTATGATATATATATATATATGGCGGACACTCCGAAGGAAACCAATGGCGATGAGGTAGCAGAGGATAATACCTCAGGGAGAAAAGCAAATCATGGGCGTCGTCGGCACCGCTCCAAGCCCCGCCACAGGAATACCGGCCCAGAAGACGAAAACAATCCAGATGGCGCCGAAGATGAATATAACCATAGTCGGCTTGCCTTTCAGAAGGTCGGACTGGCCACTGTGGGATACTTGGAGAGGGACAACTACACGCCCCCCTCCGAGGACGAGGCAAGCCTCGGCAATGAAGAATTCGGTGTGCCTGAAGATCCAGTGGAACAAGCTCGCTTCGAGCGATGGCTCATGGCCACGGCAAAGAGCCTCCAAAGGAAGCAACAGCAGCTTAAAGCTGACCAAGATTTGCTGGTGGACAGATGGACCAAGGTCCTGGCCACCGAAAAATACGGACCCGACCGCCCCGACAAAGGGCACACAGTGGCACAACCGCCACCCCAACCTAAGCAGGAGAACCCAAGGCACATGCCCCAACGTCAACACACCACTACGGTCCGTAACAATACGAAGGACACAAGAAGAAGCATCCTCAAGCCTCGTGCAATGGTCATAAGCGCCAAGTCAGGAAAGCTGGTGCTAATTCCAAGCAACTCCCAAATCCGGCCGGACAAAGTACAGCTCAGACCTATCTAGCCCGAGCGACACACTCGATCAACCATGTGAAATTCATGGTACTCCTAGAAGGATGGCAAAGCATACCAATAGAGAATGCCGGATCCTCAAAACAAAGCGGCTGGTCCTGCGTCGGAATAATGAAGGGAGGCGCCCGTCAAGAGCCCCCCACAAAGATAAAAGTACGGCCGATCGTCTCCCCGATCAAGATTTACTACAAAGAACTCAATTGCGGTACCTCTGGACATATCAAACCGGGGGCTCCATAACACATAAAACCCCCGCAGGTGTGAAATCACAAACAACATCTCCTAAAAGATGCTAGGGGCAAATGCCAAGTTTTTCTGGCTCATCGCCCTAAATGGTTGTCTTCGGATCACCAAAAAATGCTACGCCAAAGAATAAATCTTCGGCACCTTCCCACCATGCGGTAATTTCATCAGATGCTAACGGACGAACCATGTTGACTAGATTCCACGTGGTAAATCACTCAGCCAACACCATGTGATGCAAGCACACCTATGGGCAAGGTTTAACCTCGCCCTCGGCGGAATTCATACTGCTGCCGGAGAAGCGAGTCGCGCATGCCTATCAAAATTTTGATATGACAGCCAACTATCCGGACACCAACCGAGGAGTCCGCGCTACCCAACGGTATAACGGTTGGGTTTACCAGGTCCTATCAGAGCCCTCGGACCAACCACAAGAGGACGCCGCTACCTCCAGTATTTGCCTTTACAAACTAACTTTGACGCAGAACATGATTGGTGATGTGGAATCGGCCAGACACACAAGGAGCCCCTAAAAGAAGGCAATCCGGATTCACTCTTGATACACTCACAACTCCTCCAGCTCGCTATCACAGGTTCCGCTAAAAACACCTCTTTTCATAATCATACATCGTACTCATATGCATAGACATATCATCTTACTACAATGCTAGACTTAAATAACACTTACCGGCCGTCGCTTTTCATCGACACCTCGTGTTACACCCGATTATGCCAGGGGCTTCACAGTACGGCAATAAAGTCCGACCACCTTCTCGGTCGCTCGGCACCCCGAACTTATAGCACTATATGCATCAGCTCCGAATCATGTCTTGGGTCATTGGTTGGGTTTGCCCAACTCCCTTGTTTTGGTACCTTACGTTTCATTATATCAGCTAAGGTAGCGCAGGGAGAACCACTGCGATTGTGTCCCGGATCTGCCGGACGAGCACCTCAGTATAGAAAGCCGAAAACCGACTGTCATGATACAGCGAGAGCTGGTCAGCTGTTCGAGAGGTTGTAAAATCCTTAAATATTTATTCGGCACAACGCCATTATAAATGCAGAGTGCGATGGATCGGTCTTCTGATCAGGCGCCAATAGAGCCCCTAGTTCGGTCTTCCGAACACTAGGGGCTGCGCCGACCATACTTGAATTCCTATGGCTAAGTGAGAGTAATAAAGCCTTATAGTCCGATTGCCCGGTTCATGGTGAGAAATGCCTCCGTAAAAGGACCCAACTATGGGATAAAGAGTGTTCAGATATATCCCGAACACCCCCGTATTATTTTTACGTAAAGCGGTTTAATCGCCAACTCTCGTGGATTTACATACAATAAACAGCATTGTGAAGAACATATGTTCAAACAAAACAGACAATATATAAATGCCATAAACCATATTACAAAAAGTGGCACGAATGCCCTCAGGGAAATATAATGTCTTTGGCACACTTATCCGCCGCAAGGCGGGCTCCCTTCAGTACACCTTCATAGTACAGTTCGGGCTTGCGGTGCTCCTTACCCTCTGGCGGCCCCTCAGTCATCAGCTTCTCCGCGTCAAGCTTCCCCCCAATGCACTTTTGCACGGGCAAACGCCATACGTGCACCCTCTATGCATACCGATCACTTAACAGCATCAAGCCGAGGACAGGCGCCCACAATCCGCTTCACGAGCCCGAAGTAACTGCTCAGAATTGGCTCCGCCGGCCATAGCCGGACAACCAAGTCCTTCATGGCTAGTTCGGCCGCCTGGTGCAGTTCGACCAGCTGCTTCAGCTGATCGATAAAGGGCACCGGATAGTTCGGTGCCAAATATTGCGACCAGAAATCCCTCTTCGCTGACTTCTTCTCCTCGGTTCGGTAGAATTGGGCGGCATCGGATATGCTGCGAGGAAGATCCGCAAACGCCCCTGGAAAAATAAGAATTCAGCTTGCTGCTTAGAATTCTTCCCATTATCATGAACAAATGGCTAAGAATACAGAAGGCCTTACCAGCCGCAACTTTTCGGGCCTCTTGAATGTCCCGTACAGCACCTCGGGCTTATTCCCGAGCATCTTCCGCGGCTTGGAGCGCTTGGGCGAGTTCGGATTATTTCCCTATTAGACTATGCTCCAAGCCCTCGCTTTTCTTCACAGCCTCCTGGAGCTCCTGCTCAGCTGTGACAACCCTGGCCTCGTGTTTTTCACGGCGCCTGCTCGGGCGGCAGCCTTCTCGTTGGCATCATCCACATCCTTCTTCAGTGCCTCATATTTGGCACTCGCTCCTAGGGGATACAACACAAATACTTTTCAATAAGCACAATTACTTATTCGTGCCTAATGCAAGACAATGTTTCAACATACCTTGCTTATCTTCTACTTGCTTCCTCATGCGGCCAAGTTCTTCCTCGGCCCGCTCTGTGCTCCGGGCTTCGCTCGACACTTCAAGATATGAGCAGCCGTCTTCTCCGCAGACGCCTGTGTTCAAACAGAGAGGTACACGTCATTAATATAAGTTCCCACGACAAGAGAGGATTTGATCCCCTGCCCGGCTCCCTCTCTTTCGCCGGACAGTGCATCAGGGGCTACTACTCATATTATGACGATTCCTCAAAGGTTTGTTAGGAAAAATACCTCAAAGGCCTTTATAAGGCCAAGGCAGGACTCCTTCAGCCCGCTCTCGGCGGACTGAATCTTTTCAACCACCGCACCCATAAGGGTCCGATGTTCATCGACGATAGACGCGTTCTTTAACACTGTCGATAGACCGCCTGGCAACTCTGCTTGAACAGAGGTTGCCGGCGGAGTAGGCAGGCCTCCCACCGTTGAAGGTGGCTGCTCGCCCGATCCGGGAGCCTTAGAGGTCTCCTGGACCTCGTCCCGGTCAGGGCCGAACCCAAAATCGCTTCACCGACGGCACACTCAGGGGCCATCGCTCCCGTGTGTCCGGCTCCAGTGATATGCCCCCCTGGTCCGGGCCCCGTTGAGAAGACACCTCAGTGTCGCGCCGGGACCTTGGGGAAGGGGCCTCTGGAGGCGTCTCGCTCGCCAAGGCGTCCGAGCTCAACGAATCCTCGGATGAGGATTGTCTGGTGTGAGACCTTGCCAGACTGTGCAAAATATAGCAACAGTTAAAACTACTATGCCCAAAAACAATCCCGGATGCATATGCGTGTTCGGATTTTGTATACTTACGACTTCTCTAGGGGCTGGGCCCTGGGATCCCACTCCGGACTGCTATCGGCAGCCGTGGTGGATGCCTCTGGGAGGGAACCTTTGCTCCTCTTGGGAGATTCGGCCTCCAGGGACGAGGAAGCTACACGCTTCCTCCCACCTTCGGAGTGAGGCTCGTTGTCACGCCCAAGATGCGACCCTATCCTAAAGGAACACGAAGGTCCCACCAAGGATAGAAGCGCATCTTGAAGACACTTTTGCAAGGTGGATATCATTACATCAAACCATTACATAATAGTTGGGGACACATACATAAGGCACAAAAGCCCCAAGAATACATCAACATCATACAAGAGATCAACATCCGACTATGGATGAAACATAAACAGAAACTCAAACAATATCCACCCTGCTATCCCAGGCTGCCGAGCTGGAACCTATCCCCTGATCGGAGAAGAAGCAGGAGGAGAACTCCAAAACAAGCAAACATCGCTCTCGCGTCATGATCATCGCATAACCTGTACCTGTACCTGTTGGGGTAATAATCTGTGAGCCACGAGGACTCAGCAGTCCCATTACCATGGGTATCAAGACTAGAAAACCTTAATGGGTAAGGAAAGGATAAGTGGTGAGGTTGCAGCAGCGACTAAGCATATATGGTGGCTAACATACGCAAATGAGAGCGGGAAGAGAAACAACGGAACGGTCGTGAAGCTAGTAATGATCAAGAGATGATCCTGAACTCCTACTTACGTCAAACATAACCCAAAACCGTGTTCTCCTCTCGATCAACCCCAAAAAGAGACAATCACGGTTACGCACACGGTTGGTGTATTTTAGAAGAGTTTACTTCAAGTTTACTACAACTGGATATTAACAAATTCCCATCTGCCACATAACTGGGGGCACGGCTCTCGAAAGTTTATACCCTGCAGGGGTGTCCCAACTTAGCCCATGATAAGCTCTCGCGATCAACGAAGGATATTCCTTCTCCCGGGAAGACCCGATCAGACTCGGAATCCCAGTTACAAGACATTTCGACAATGGTAAAACAAGACCAGCAAAGCCGCCTCGATGTGCCGACAAATCCCGATAGGAGTCGCGACGCACCTCGCTCTCGTGGCACACCGGATAAGTCAAGCTACAAGTAAAACCAGGCCTCGAAGTTTCCTGTGGTGGCCCCAAGGTTGCTCGGTTCGGACCAACACTCAAGGAGCACCGGCCCGGGGGGCTAAAATAAAGATGATCCTCGGGCTCCGGAAACCCAAGGGAAAACAGGGCATAGGTGAGGTAAATGGTAAAACCAATGTTGGGCCTTGCTGGAAGAGTCTTATTCAAAGCGAACTGTCAAGGGGTCCCATAAATCACCCAACCGCGTTAGGGACGCAAAATCCGGGAACATAATACCGATATGACGGAAACTAGGGCGGCAAGAGTGGAACAAAACACTGCATAAGGCCGAGCCTTCCACCCTTTACCAAGTATATAGATACATTAATAATATAAGAGTTATTGTGATAACCCAACATAAACATAATCCAACATGGAGCAATCTTCATCTTCACCTGCAACTAGCAACGCTATAAGAGGGGCTGAGCAAAAGCGGTAACATAGCCAAGCAACGGTTTGCTAGGAAGGGTGACAAAGGTTAGAGGTTCATGGCAATTTGGGAGGCTTGATAAGCAAGTGGTAGGTAACGCTAAAGATAGCAATAGAACGAAGCAACTAGCATAGCAATGATAGTAATGAGATCCAAGGTGACGGTCATCTTGCCTGAAATCCCGCTTAGGAAGAAGAACGAGTCCATGAAGAAGACAAACTGAAGTAGTCGAACGAATCCTCACAATCGCAACATTACAGGAACTAAGAAGCAACACCGGAAAGAAACAAACAACATGGTAAATGCACAAGCATAAACACGGCATGATGCACAATCAAGTAAGATGCATGTCCGGTCTAAAGAGGCATGGCATGGCAAAGTGTAACAAACAATACTACTAGTTAAGTGGAGCTCAATATGCAACGAGTTGCATATTGACGAAACACCACATCAATTATTTAGTTCTCTCTCAGTTTTGTACCCAACAATATTAAATGTTATTAAACATGGCAAGGGGTGAAGCATATGAAAACTACCTATCTAGGCAAGTTTAAATGAGGCCGGAACAACGAACAACAATTCCGGAAAATCCCCATATGCATATTTTAGATTCGGTACTGTTCTGCACTGAACCATATTTTAATGTTGTTAAACATGCAAAGTAAGTGCACCAAGTTAAACTAGGCATTTTTCCACCCCATTTACATATAAAGTTTATTTAAAACCGAGCTACGGTTATTTAGTTATGAAATAAATCATTTTAGCATGGCATTTAAGCAAATTTAAACAAACAGCATTTTAAACACTTTTAACATGGATGAAAGTGGCACATTATTAATCTACACAAAATTCTAAGCATTTTACATGTTTAAATCATTTTAATCCGATGCACGGTTCATGAGTTATTAAATGCATGAAAATGAGGGTCTTTTTTGTAAAACTGAAATTCACTGGACAATAGCTAAATTCGCAGCAGGGAAAAAAACACATCGGGCCGAATTGAACAGTGCACTGAGGCGGCTGGGCTGCTCACCATGCCTCATGGGCCGGCTGGTGGAGAGGGAGGCCTGCAGGGGGCACGCTGGGCCTGGTGAAGAGGCGGCTTGGCAGGCCCGCGCGAGCACTTGAGTGGGGCGCGGTCAACGCAGGAGGGCGGCTTCATCGTCGTCTCGTTCGTGAAGTAGGGGAACGGGCAGCAGCAGGACGAAGCAGAGGACGCAGCAACGCAGCTTGGAACTCCGGCGACGGCGAGGTAGATGCGGACGAGGTGGCCGTCCGGGCGAAGAGACGAGCGCGGGGTCGGGCGCTGCTGTGGGGTGCCTGCCTCCAGGCGGCTTGGGCGTGAGGGGTCAGGGGTTGAGGAGGCAGGGCGCATCGGGTGTCTCAAGGTCGAGGTCGCCGCGGGTTCGCGGGATGAAGCACGGGCACGGCCGCATCCTCCTGACTGCCGAACGAGGGCGCTTGAGTCTCCGAGCTGCGCGGGCCGATTTCGGGATGGCCATGGCGCTGGAGCTCTGTTGAGGTACAGAGATGAAGAGATTAGGGAGGAGAGATGCAGGAAGAGGGAACAAGGAGAGGTTCGTGAGGAGCTGGCCTGGTCGTGGATCGCCGGTGGGGCAGCTCATCGGGACGCCGGGCAGCATTTAACCGAGGGGCGGCGTGGGGCTTGAGCACCGTTGTAGTGAAGATCGAGCACGAGGTGCTCGGGGAGGATCGAGCGGAGGAGCTCGGGGCCTCGGTTATGCGGGGATTGGGTGGATCGAGGGGAGGAGATGGTTGGCCCGATCGGGAAATCGAGGGAGAGTCGGGCTGTGGTGGTGGGGATTGGATCTGGGAGGATCCCGATGAAGATACGAGAGAGAGTGGCGGCGGCTAGGAGGATCCCTAGAAATTAGGGATTTGGTCTTGGTTTAGACTAATATACATATAGCGGGTGGGTTAGGCTAGGGCTATCTCGTCCCTCCGGTCGTAATCAGACGGACGAAAAAATAGGCTAGGGAGTCCAAATAAGAAAACGGAGATGTTTTAATAGACGTTTGGGGATGATCCGGATCCATCGGTAACGACATAGCGGGTCGGGTTCAGGACAACTTTTGGACGTGCGCGAGGGGTCAAGAGAGGTCAACGAGGACAAGGGCTTGACAAAATGACAACAGATGCAAAGAGAGAAAAGGGCAACTGCAAACGCTACGAGGTTTTATGAAAACATGCGGATGCAATGCGGATGATGCGATGAGATGAGATGCATGGCATGAACAAAATGCAAAACAACAGACAAAACCCAACCACGGAGGAAATAACATATCACATCGCCGGAAATGGCAAGAGTTGGAGTTACAATTATGGAAAGTTGTATCCGGGGCATTACAACACTCCACCACTATGAGAGGATCTCGTCCCGAGATCTAGGATGGCACCGGAGAGAAATGGAAGAGGAAGAGAAGAGGTAAAACTAAGTTGCTTCTTTGAAAAATGAGTGAAACAAAAGAACCTTGAGAAGTTGAAAGGTTGAAATAAAGAACACAACGAAAATGAACACAATTGAGAGCACTGCGGTAGAAAATTGAAACTAGGAACACCATATGAACCTTGGAGGTTGCAAAGCTATGCATGACGAGTACAATGGACAAGAAGGAATCGAAACCACTCTGGTTGAAATGAGATAAACAAGGAATAAGGAAGAACAAATACGGACAACACTCAGGTTGAAAAGAGATGCAAGACTTGACAAAATGGGAAGAACTTGAAAAGAGGACACGACACTCCGGTTAAATGGATAAGCAAGAAAAAAAACATGATCTTTACAAAACAAGGTGATGCGTGAAAAGAGCAACATCACCATGCCTCCGGAAGAAAGAATAGAAGATAGATCATTGGAATAATAGAATGGAGAATAAAATGCCAACTTCTGCCACAAATGAACTTGGAAAGCACCCTTGCAAAGAAGAATTAAACAGAGTTGTTGCAAAATCAACAACGAAAAGCACAAGCTTGTTGTGGGCTTATGGCAAACATCTCAAAATGATGAGGTGACAACCGGCCACCGATGGAAACAGTTGCTTGCTTTAGATCGATGAAGAGATGAACACTTCTTCCACCAAGATGATAAGGATATAACTTGGATCATTGACAAGCACCACAAATAGCAACATTCCCAATGGAAGGCTTTTAGGTGAAATCTATATCAAGATACTCCAACGAAGAAATTATGATGGGTTGAAACAACTCATGATCGAAGAGAAAATGATGGTTTTAAAATATCTCCTTCTAGACAACTTGTGAAACATGAAGCACGAGGAGAAATTGCCAAGGATGACATAACACCATCTCAAAAGATAAGGTAGAAAGATTTGCACTTCGGAATGCAAGATGAAGATTACTTGAACTCCTCAAAACAAAACATGTGTTGAACACCATGTTTATTTTAGAGTATAGCTTGGCGGATCATAACTTCGAGATAAATCTTGAACAACAATTGACGAATGAAAAGAATCCTTGACGAACCACCATGTAGAGCCTCCATGAAGAACTCCGGTAATAAAAGGATGATAAAAAGAAAGAGAAGTTGAAAACATAGGGTGAAGCCTTGCGATGATTTAGAAAGAGCTTCGCGATGAGATAATGCCGAGAACTTGGAACTCCGGAAAAGAAAGATGAATCAACTCGAACCGAGAATGTGACATGATGAACAACTCTGGAAAGAAGAAACTAGATCACTTGGATGAAATAATAATAAGAATTACGTTATGTGTATCCTTCACCAATTTAAATTGATGACAAGTAACAGATTTGGCATACTACTTATTCTTCTTGAGGGATTAAGGATAGAGATAGCGCAAACTTGAGAAGGTATTGATGGAACCACTGGTGGGATTTGGAAACAACGAATGAATTAATATGATAACGAAGGAAGTGAAATCTTGAACGAACTACCATAAGAATTGAAAAAGAACGTAGCAAAGGCACAATTCACCGGGAAGAATTGGAAAACGAATGAAGATGCTTGAGAGAATTTAGATACAAGAGAACGAAGAGGCCATGAACTGATTAGAGGATATTTGAACGATTCACCGGTAAGATTTGGAGAACGGTAGCTACACGCTGAGAATGAAGAATTATGGCATGATGGCCTTCGGAGGAAAAAATGGAAACATCTCATGAAATGCTCCGGATGGGTGAAAAGAATTCCCACAATTTAACACAATTATGAGAGGATGGCATCAAACTTGAACAACGCATCTTTGGAAGAACAGGTAAAGATTTAAGAGGAACTCTTATTCGGTCTTCACATGTTGGGAATGACGAGGAGAAACACCACCAAATTGTTGAGAAACTCCGGAAGGATTAAAAGAGAAAAGGTTGAGCCAAAGATGAAAAGAGTTTGAAAGCGACCTTGGAGAAGGCATGTGACTGGTGAAAATTCATTCTTACGTCAAACTTTGAAATGAATTTGAGAATAGTTCCAGGAAAATTAGAAGAGTCAGGTAAGATCCTAGGAAAAGACATGTGGGTTAGGGCCCACTCAAAGAAAACACCATTGAACAATTGTAAAGAGAGATTGCACTGGTTGAATTAAATGACTTGAATGAGATAACAACCTCAAAATAACTTGAACGATGAACGGATAGAGAATGGAAACACGAATCTTGTGAGATATCTTCAAAGACTCCGTAAAAAAATGAATAGGAAGAAGTGAATGATTAAGAGGTGCATCGGCATGAGAAAGCATTAGAAACGAGAAAAGGAATATGATGAATATCACAAGCTTGAATAGGGTCCACCGGAGAAGAAACAACAAAGAAGGATGATGAACTTGAAACTGTTGAGCATCTTCATGGGAAATCACCGGATCAGAACATTGATTGAAAAGAGTGAACAGACTTCACATGAATAAATGGATACTTGATTAAAATATATAAGTCCTTGCCGAAAAGGGTGGGAGGGCGGGAAAACAAAGACAACTTGGGACGGATGAAACAAACACCATTGAGAAAAACTTAGAATTGATCTCGCAAATGTTGAAATGATCGGATCCACTTGAAGAGAAGCACGCCGGTTGGGAAAAGAATTGACATGACAATCTTGATAAACAAGAAGGATTAGCACTCTCATAGAAATATGAGAACACCGCTTGAAAGGTATGGAATCAACACTTGACATTGAAGCAACTCGAATACCACAACTCAAAACAAAACCAAGGATTGGCTTGCAGAAATAAGCTGGAACAAATACATATGATAGAGATTTACCCAATCCCATATCATGCATCTGTCGAAAAGATATTCTAGGAGCTACTTGAATACCCACCTATAAACTCCCGAAACTTTCTGGTTATGCAATCTGGTGTTGGGGATAGGGGGGACACAAAATATATCACCCAAACTAACAATACCTAGATCCAGCTTGTATCCATCTCACAACACATAACCAAGAAAACTCCGGAAATCGTGGTACCTCAACCTTCGAAATTCATCCGTTATACGTGTTATGTCAATACTCCCGAACTCACAAGTACTGGGTGTCGTCGAGGTTATCTCACCAAAAATTGAATACAAGAGATTTTCAAGTTCGGCAAAACTCTGGTATTCCGTAATCGCAACGATAAAATTGTGACCACAACACCCTGAGCTCAACTCCCCGGGACACTGCCACAACCCCTAAATGTCAGGAGGCACCAAGAACAATGTTCTCGTCACAAGAATATCGAAACGATCCCAAGATACCCGCGTGATCCTAAAACAATTGTGAAAAATTGAGGAGAGGAAAGACAAAACATCTACGTCGAGTGTCCTCACCAGAGCGACGAAGGGGTTGAGGAGTAAAAAGAATCCTACTCTCTGATATATATAATCCTAAGACTCAAAATAGTTTTCTTCTAGACTCAACAACGACCAACAATCGAGGGGGCTCCTATGGTCGGTCGAGGCTCTGATACCAACTTGTCACGCCCAAGATGTGACCCTATCCTAAAGGAACTCGAAGGTCCCACCAAGGATAGAAGCGCATCTTGAAGACGCTTTTTCAAGGTGGATATCATTACATCAAACCATTACATAATAGTTGGGGACACATACATAAGGCACAAACGCCCCAAGAATACATCAACATCATACAAGAGATCAACATCCGACTACGGATGAAACATAAACAGAAACTCAAACAATATCCACCCTGCTATCCCAGGCTGCATACCTGGAAATCCCCTGATCAAAGAAGAAGCAGGAGGAGAACTCCAAAACAAGCAAACATCGCTGTCGCGTCATGATCATCGCATAACCTGTACCTGCACCTGTTGGGGTAATAATCTGTGAGCCACGAGGACTCAGCAATCCCATTACCATGGGTATCAAGACTAGCAAAGCTTAATGGGTAAGGAAAGGATAAGTGGTGAGGTTGCAGCAGCGACTAAGCATATATGGTGGCTAACATACGCAAATGAGAGCGGGAAGATAAACAACGGAATGGTCGTGAAGCTAGTAATGATCAAGAGGTGATCCTGAACTCCTACTTACGTCAAACATAACCCAAAATCGTGTTCTCCTCTCGATCAACCCCGAAAAGAGACAATCACGGTTACGCACACGGTTGGTGTATTTTAGAAGAGTTTACTTCAAGTTTACTACAACCGGATATTAACAAATTCCCATCTGCCACATAACCGCTGGGCACGGCTCTCGAAAGTTTATACCTGCAGGGTGTCCCAACTTAGCCCATGATAAGCTCTCGCGATCAACGAAGGATATTCCTTCTCCCGGGAAGACCCGATCAGACTCGGAATCCCAGTTACAAGACATTTCGACAATGGTAAAACAAGACCAGCAAAGCCGCCCGATGTGCCGACAAATCCCGATAGGAGTCACACGTACGTCGTTCTCAGGGCACATCGGATAAGTCAAGCTACGAGTAAAACCAGGCCTCGAGTTTCCCCATGGTGGCCCCGCAGGTTGCTCGGTTCGGACCAACACCAAGGAGCACCGCCGGGTGGGGGGCTAAAATAAAGATGACCCTGCTCCGTAAACCCAAGGGAAAAAAAGGACATAGGTGAGGCAAATGGTAAAACCAATGTTGGGCCTTGCCGGAAGAGTCTTATTCAAAGCGAACTGTCAAGGGGGTCCCATAAATCACCCAACCGCGTTAGGTACGCAAAATCCGAGAACATAATACTGATATGACGGAAACTAGGGCGGCAAGAGTGGAACAAAACACCAGGCATAAGGCCGAGCCTTCCACCCTTTACCAAGTATATAGATGCATTAATAATATAAGAGGTATTGTGATAACCCAACATAAACATAATCCAACATGGAGCAATCTTCATCTTCACCGCAACTAGCAACGCTTATAAGAGGGGCTGAGCAAAAGCGGTAACATAGCCAAGCAACGGTTTGCTAGGAAGGGTGACAAAGGTTAGAGGTTCATGGCAATTTGGGAGGCTTGATAAGCAAGTGGTAGGTAACGCAGCATAGCGATAGAACGAAGCAACTAGCATAGCAATGATAGTAATGAGATCCAAGGTGACGGTCATCTTGCCTAAAATCCCGCTAGGAAGAAGAACGAGTCCATGAAGAAGACGAACGGAAGTAGTCTAACGAATCCTCACAATCGCAACATTACCGGAACTAAGAAGCAACACCGGAAAGAAACAAACAACATGGTAAATGCACAAGCATAAACATGGCATGATGCACAATCAAGTATGATGCATGTCCGGTCTAAAGAGGCATGGCATGGCAAAGTGCAACAAACAATACTACAAGTTAAGTGGAGCTCAATATGCAACGAGTTGCATATTGACGAAACATCACATCAATTATTTTGTTCTCTCTCGGTTTTGTACCCAATGATATTAAATGTTATTAAACATGGCAAGGGGTGAAGCATATGAAAACTACCTATCTAGGCAAGTTTAAATGAGGCCGGAACAACGAACAACAATTCCGGAAAATCCCCATATGCATATTTTAGATTCGGTAATGTTCTGCACTAAACCATATTTTAATGTTGTTAAACATGCATAGTAAGTGCACCAAGTAAAACTAGGCATTTTTCCACCCCATTTACATATAAAGTTTATTTAAAACCAAGCTACGGTTATTTAGTTATGAAATAAATCATTTTAGCATGGCATTTAGAAAATTTAAACAAACATCATTTTAAACACTTTTAACATGGATGAAAGTGGCATATTATTAATCTACACAAAATTCTAAGCATTTTACATGTTTAAATCATTTTAATCTGATGCACGGTTCATGAGTTATTAAATGCATGAAGATGAGGGTCTTTTTCAGAAACTGAAATTCACCGGACAATAGCTAAAAAACACATCGGGTCAATTGAACAAAGGTAATCGAGGCGGCTGGGCTGCTCACCATGCCTCACGGGCCAGCTGGTGGAGAGGGAGGCCTGCAGGGGGCACGCTGGGCTTGGCGAAGAGCCGGCTTGGCAGGCCCGCGCGAGCACTTGAGTGGGGCGCGGTCAACGAAGGAGGGCGGCTTGCGTCTGCCCTGCTCAGGAAGTGTGGGGAACGGGCAGCAGCAGGATGAAGTAGAGGACACAATGATGCAGCTTGGAACTTCAGCGACGGCGAGGTAGATGCGGACGAGGTGGCCGTCCGGGCGAAGAGACGAGCGCGGGGTCGGGCGCTGCTGCGGGGTGCTCGTCTCCCATGCGGCTTGGGCGTGAGGGGGTCAGGGGGTCGAGGAGGCAGGGGCACGTCGGGGTGGCCTGAAGGTCGAGGTCGCAGGAGGGTTCGCGGGATGAAGCACGGGCACGGCCGCATCCTCCTGGACTGCTGGAACCAGGGCGCTTGGAGTCTCCGAGCTACGTGGGCCGACCTCGGGATGGCCATGGCGCTGGAGCTCCTGTTGAGGTACAGAGAGATGAAGAGATTAGGGAGGGAGAGATGCAGGGAAGATGGAACGGAAGGAGAGGGTCATGAGGAGCTGGCCTGGTCGTGGATCGCCGGTGGGGCAGCTCATCGGGACGCCGGCATTTAACCGGAGGGGCGGCATGGGGCTTGAGCACCGGCTGTAGAGAAGATCGAGCACGAGGTGCTCGGGGAGGGATCAAGCGGGAGGAGCTCGGGGCCTCGGTTGCAGGATTGGGTGGATCGAGGGGAGGAGATGGTTGGCCCGATCGGAAAATCGAGGGAGAGTCGGGCTGTGGTGGTGGGGATTGGATCTGGGAGGATCCCGATGAAGATACGGGAGAGAGTGGCGGCGGCGGCTAAGAGGATCCCTAGAATTTAGGGATTTGGTCTTGGTTTAGACTAATATATGTATATAGCGGGTGGGTTAGGCTAGGGCTATCTCGTCCCTCCGGTCGTAATCGGGCGGATGAAAAAATAGGCTAGGGAGTCCAAATAAGAAAACGGAGATGTTTTAATAGACCTTTGGGGATGATCTGGATCCATAGGTAACGACATAGCGGGTCGGGTTCGGGACAACTTTTGGACGCGCGCGAGGGGTCAAGAGAGGTCAATGAGGACACGGGCCTGACAAAATGACAACGGAGGCAAAGAGAGAAAAGGGCAACTGCAAACGGCTAAGAGGTTTTATGAAAACATGCGTATGCAATGCGGATGATGCGATGAGATGAGATGCATGGCATGAACAAAATGCAAAACAACAGACAAAACCCAACCACGGAGGAAATAACATATCACATCGCCGGAAACGGCAAGAGTTGGAGTTACAATTATGGAAAGTTGTATCCGGGGCGTTACACTCGTTCTCCTCTGCTTCTTCCTCTTCGTCTTCCGAAGAAGGAGCATCCCTTGAGTCTTCGGATTTTGCGTCCGAAGCCTCGCGGTGACGAAGGCCACTCCAGGTCTTCTTGACCTTCTTGGAGGCCTCCTTCTTTGGCGCCTCGTAAGGCGCGGGGACCAGCATCTTCGTCAGAAGAGGTCCGGCCGGTTCCTCCGGCGGCGGGGCCGGACAATGAATCATTCCACCTTCTTTATCCATCCACGAGGTCACGAGGAAACACGATTAAGATGTCTCCCTCATGACATGCCAATCAAGCATGGATGGACAGAGCGTGGTCAGAATTTACCGGGCTTGCACGCATAGGATAATTGATACCCACGGTCCTCGGCGGAGCCCGGCCACGATTTGACGGACTTGAAGAGCACCTTCCAGATATCCTTGTGGGAGGAGTCGTAGAGCTCCTGAAGGGTTTGGTGCTCGGTTGGGTCGAACTCCCACAGAGTGCAGGCTCGACGCTGATAAGGGAGAACCAGGCGAACTAGCATCACCTAGACCACGCCGACGAGTTTGACGCCCCTGTCAACCAAACTCTGGACGCGCGTCTGGAGCAATGATAGCTCATCGGACGAGGACCAGTTCGGGCCCTTCTTGGGCCAGGACGTGAGCCGCAGTGGAGCTCCGGATCTGAACTCAGGAGCTGCAACCCACTTTTTGCCGCGTGGTTCGGTGATATAAAACCACTGCTGCTGCCACTCCTTGGCGGATTCGTTGAAAGCGCCCTTTGGCCAAACGGCCTTGGGCATCTTGCTCACCATGGCGCCGCCGCACTCGGCGTGTTCGCCACTCACCACCTTGGGCTTCACATTAAAAATCTTCAGCCACGGGTCAAGTGAGGTGAGATCCGAAGAAAAGCCTCGCACACGACGATCAATGTCGAGATATTGAGGAAGGAGTTGGGGGAAAGATCATGAAAATCAATCTCGTAATAATACATGACTCCGCGAACAAATGGGTGCAGGGGAAACCCAAGCCCCCGGACAAAATGGGGAAGGAACACGACTCTCTCGTGAGGTTCCGGAGTGGGAACGACCTGTCCCGCCGGTGGGAGAAGGTGGCCGATCTTCTGGGCCAGATACCCGCCGTCCCGGAGCTTCTTGATATCCTTCTCCCGGACAGTAGAGGCCATCCATCTGCCTCCTGCTCCGGATCCGGACATCTTTGGAAAACCTCTCTTTGGTGGAAAAGAAGAGTGCTTGGGCGTTAGGGCTCGAAAAGTGGGGAATGAGCTAGCGGAAGGAGAAAGGCGTGGGTAAAGAGAAAGAGGCCTTGTCTGTTTATAGGGGTGGTAAGTACTTTTTGCGCCTCCCCACTTGCCTGGTGGAACCCGTTTGCCTCCCGCTCACTGCGATTAGCGGTGCGGTTGGATTACCCATAACCATATTGATGAGAATCCCGTGATAAGGGGACACGATCTTTGCTTTGACAAGACGTGTCAAGGAAACCGCCTCGCGATATGCGCTGTGGCTGGTTGTGGGAAAACGGTTCGAATAATGACCCGGCCGTAATGACATGTCGCGTTGCCTAAAAAGATGTCAGCAAATTGCATTTGTGAAATATCATTCTCTCTACGGTGGCATGTGAAGATCATTTTGTGGATCCGGACACGGTTCAAGTGTTCGATAACTACTTTGGAGTACTCGGAGAAGGAACCCGCCCTGCAATGTCAAGACAAGATCAAGGCGTCGGACTCATCGTCATTGAAGCCTGGTTCAGGTGCTACTGAGGAAGTCCTGGATTAGGGGGTATCCGGACAACCGGACTATATATATCGTCCGGACTATTGAAGCGTGAAGATACAAGACTCAAGACTTCGTACCGTGTCCGGATGGGACTTTCCTTGGCCTGGAAGGCAAGCTTGGCGATCCGGATATTATATTTCCTTGCTTGTAACTGACTCCATGTAAACCATATCCCTCTCCGGTGCCTATATAAACTGGAGAGGTTGGTCCTTAGAAGGCCGATTACAATTACAATCATACCATCATAGGCTAGCTTCTAGGGTTTAGCCTCTACGATATCGTGGTAGATATACTCTTGTACTACCCATATCTTCAATATTAATCAAGCAGGAAGTAGGGTTTTACCTCCATCGAGAGGGCCCGAACCTGGGTAAACATCTGTGTCCCTTGCTTCCTATTACCATTAGCCTAAGACACATAGATCGGGACCCCCTACCCGAGATCCGCCGGTTTTGACACCGACAGCATTGGAACGCGCAATGAAGGCAAGGGGGGCGGCGAAAGGCAAGAAGACGAATCGGGGATCTTCGTCGCGCTGGGGGCTGCCGTCAGGTTGGATCCAAGGTGATTGGATCCGATCATCAATTCGGCAGGAAGATTTGGATGAGTTGGCCGAGTCCGGACTGATTGTCCACAAAGCTTCCCGGCTGCCGGAGGGGGAGACGGAGCCGCAGCCGCGGCCGGGTGACTGCGTTCTGCTAGCCACCCTTGTCGACCGTGGTTTCTCGCTTCCTCCGCATCCTTTTTTCCAGGGTTTCTTGAATTTCTTCGGGGCCCAACTCCATCATTTTACTCCCAACACCATCACATATCTTGTTGCGTTCGTGTCCATGTGCTAGAATTTCTTGGGGTGTCGACCGCACTAGGGACTTTTCAAGCACATTTTTACCATCCGATCTCAGACGGTGAAGAAAGCAAATTCGAACGACGAGAAAACCCACGTTATCCAGATGTGTGGGGGTTTGGGTATCCAGAAGAGGAAGAGGAATTCTTTCCCTTTGATGACTCTCCCTGAGTCGGTCAGAGGCTGGCAGTCGACCTGGTTCTACTGCCAGGACGTCGCGACTCCAGGCCAGTCGACTGGACTTCCTCCTTTTTCTTTCGATCGTGTTCAGACTCCCTCTTCGTTGAAAGTGACCGCCGTGGAGAAGGCAGAGACAGGCATGCTGGTCGAGAGGGTGGTCCAGCTGATCAACTAAGGCGTCACCGGCATGGATTTGCTGCAGGTGTTCCTTAGTCGGCGCAACCACTCCAGGCCCGTGACCACTCCATGTGGATGTACTCTGGAGCCGGCGACACCTCTCGGGTTCATCCAGAGGAGGTGCCGTCAAAACTGTGGCCCAATGGCTGAGGAGCATCACCGGGAACAAGGACAACCCCAGGGGCGCTAGGAGAGTTGACCCTTTCAGCGATAGCAACCAGCCAGACAAGGTTTGGCCGCTATAACCGATTGCATTTGGATGCGTTTTCTGACTTTTTGTTAACCCGACTGATTTTCACTCGACTTCTTGTCTTGTAGATTTACACAGAGATGTACTCAATGCCCAATGGTGAACAAGCTCTGGAGCAGGATCATAAGGGCGAGAACAGTGCGGAGGATAGTGGTGAATGGGAGTCACCAGACGACGATGATGAAGATGAGAGCGACGAGTCAGACGAAGAGGAGGTAGTCGACTCACCACCTCGTTCAGAATGTTGATCCAAGCAGCACCATGATCCCGCGGGCAGGCGCGGTAAGGCTGTGGCCTCGAGCGCTCCATCTCAAAAGCGCACTCGGTCTTCGACTCCAGAATAGGCTGAGAAAGTCACCAAGCAGCCCAAGATCAATCCCTCGAAGGCCCGGAAGACCTTGCCTAAGATCAAGATGGACGTTCCTGTTGCTTTTGGGTGAATGTTCTTCCCATGTTTTCTTGTTCCGACTGATTCTGCTGTCCTGACCGAGTGGATGATGAACTTTTCCAGCTCGGCCTCTGCCGTGACTGATATGGATATCGACAAGGTCCCAGACGACGAGGAAACCGATGACGCAGCTACCTCCAAAGCCAGCAAGTCTGCCCGACTCAAATTTATTCGGTCGACTGGATTGTTCGTCAGTTGTTTCTCTGATTTTTTTCTGTTTGCTGCAGCTCCACGAGACGTTGTTGTGCTTTCGGACGATGAAGAAGAAGTGCCCCTGAGGAAAAGAAGGAGGAGGGACAAAGGACTGAGCGGGAAAGCGCCTGAGGTTCAGGTTCCTCAGTCGACACTGATGCCCGGGATGGTGGTCGAGCGATCCACAGATCCGGCTCGCACCAACGGCACTTTTGCTATCCCGCTGTCGACTGACTGTCCATCAGGGTCAGCTGCTCAGACCCCCACTGCTCCAATACAACTCCACGCATCAGACCCAATGGCTGCTTCGACTGCCCTGCCATCATCGCTTTTCACTGTGTACCAAACTCCAGACGACCCACCGAGTGCCGCCAAGGAAGCCCTTCTTCAGTTGAATCTTGTGATGGGGCAGATGAAAGTGTTGCACGAGGCCAGTCAGGTGGCCTTCAACGCCGACGCTGCTCTACATACCAATGTCCAGGTTACTTGATTTCCAACTGATCTCATCCGATCACTCACTGGGGTTTGTCTGCCTTAAAGTTGTATATGTCTTCCACTTGAATCGACTTGGATAGAGTCATTTGAATATTTAAACTAGTGGGGGAACGCTGAGTGCACCCACTGGGTGTAGTCCCCGAGACCATAGTTGACTGCGGGCAGCTGTGGTCTGAGAATCTGAATTTTCTCACTCGGCCTGGGCGGATCATGCCGAGTGAAAGTCTAAACCAGTGGGGGCACGCTAAGTGCACCCACTGGGTGTAGTCCCCGAGACCGTGGTGGACTGCGGGCAGTCGACTATGGTCTGAGAACAACTTTCTTCGCTTTTTTTCTTTTCTTTTTTTGACTCGAGTTGGGCAGACCATGCCGAGTGTTGAATCAAACCAGTGGGGGCACGCTAAGTGCACCCACTAGGTGTAGTCCCCGAGACTACCATTGAATGTTTGATTCAGCGGTAGTCTTAGAGTAACTTTCACTATGATGCTCTATTGTTTCTGTTGACTGATATGTCTTATATATTGATTGCAGAAATCTTGTGATCTTGGGGCTCAACTTTCTGCACTGAACAAGCAGCAAATCAGCCTTAGTCTTGATCTGGAACTGGCCAAGAAGAACCTCAAAACTGCACATGACGAAGTAACTGCCATGGGAGGTAACCAATCATCAACTGTCTATCTTACGCCTGGCACTTTTCCGTGTGTTTTTTTACTTTGAACCGAGTGGCTTCACTCGAACAGATGTGCGTAGTGAAAACCGTCAACTCCAAGATCGTCTAAAGAATGTTGTTTCTTTAGAGAAAATGAAGCAGGCTCTGGAGAAGAAGGATCTGGATCTTGCTGCTGCCCAGAAGGAGGTGCGAGAGAAAACGACACTTGCTGACAAGAAGCTTGCTTCAGTCGGCAAGTTAGAAGAAGAGAATTCCAAACTGAAGACCACTATCTCTGATGCCACTCGGGAGGTCGAGCAACTGAAGAAAGACAAGGACAAGCTGACCGACGAGATTGGACACCTCAAGGCTAAGAAGGCGAGTTAGAATCTTATCCGGGCCAGCTTGCTGCAAAACTGGTCTTAAAGCTTGAAGGTATTGTTGTCTGACTGACTTGTTGCTGTCGAGTGATTGATCTTACGTATTGTCGACTCACTATTTACTCGACTACGAGAACTTTGCCAGGACTTTGAAGCAGAAACTGGGCGGGTGGAGACGGATCTCAATCCCATAAACTGTCCAGTCAAAGATGATGTCACGATGAATGTGCTGAAGTTGGAATCCCGCATGGACAGCGCAGTTGCTTATCTTGCCCGTCTGAAGGTGGCGATGACTCGGGTTGATGCTGAACTCTGGCCTCAAGCGGAACTGTCTCAAGACCTCGAATCCCTGATGGCTCGACTGAATCAAATACCTGACCGAGTGCAAGAATGGAAGAAGTCGTCTGCTCGCTGCAGTGCTGATGTCGCCATGTCCCTGGTCCGAGTGCACTGCAAGGATGTCAAATAAGACAAGCTGGCGGAGCTCAAGGTTGCTAACACAAAAAGGCACGCTTTCCAGTCCTTCGTGGACACTTTCCTTGACGCCGCCACTCGCATCGCAGACAGCATAGACCTTGACAGTTTCTGCGACCCAGCCAGTCCTTCTCCTGACGAGTGACCAAAAAACATTATGCTCCACCTTTATTTGCCTCGGAATGCCGAGTGATTGTGTAATCGTTAAACTTCTTTGGGCTTGATGCTCGAGTACTTTTGATCCGTGGTTCGAAACCTTAGGAGTTATCTAAATTTGGTTTATCTCTAAATATGCTTGTGTTTGCCTTCGAGTGGAACTTGCTCTTCACTCGAAATAATCTTTGTGCTTGAGATGCAGCTCTGAGGAGAAGATTCCAGTCGACCTGCACCTCGTCGACTTTGCGAAACGGGATGAAGCGCACATTATACTTGTGGTGCAACTCCGAAGAGAAGGTTGCAGTCGACGTGCACCTCGTCGTCCTTGCGGATCAGGATGGAGCACATGTTATACTTGTGGCAAAGCTCCGAAGAGAAGGTTCCAGTCGTCCTGCACCTCGTCGTCCTTGTGGATCGGGACGTGTTTCAAACTTAGGCAAGTACTGGACTGCAGCTAAGCCTCGGAGTGAGAGGATTGCTCACCAATCGGTAGGATTTTTTAAACTTAGGCGAGTACTGGACTGCAGCTAAGCCCCCCGAGTGGGAGGGTTGCTCACCACTCGGTAGGATTTTACAAACTTAGGTAGCATCGGACTGCAGCTAAGCCCCGAGTGGGAGGGTTGCTTCCCGGTCGGTAGGATTTTACAAACTTAGGCGTAGTGATCGACTGTAGCTTAAGCCCCCGAGTGGGAGGGTTGCTCTCCACTCGGTAGGATTTTACAAACTTAGGCGAGTACTGGACTGCAGCTAAGCCCCCCGAGTGGGAGGTTTTCTCTCCACTCGGTAGGATTTTACAAACTTAGGCGAGTACTGGACTGCAGCTAAGCCCCCGAGTAGAGGGTTGCTCTCCACTCGGTAGGATTTTACAAACTTAGGTGAGTACTGGACTGCAGCTAAGCTCCCGAGTGGGAGGGTTGCGCACCACTCGGTAGGATTTTACAAACTTAGGCGAGTACCGGACTGCAGCTAAGCCCCCGAGTGGGAGGTTTGCTCTCCACCGGTAGGATTTTGCAAACTTAGGCGAGTACTGGACTGCAGCTAAGCCCCCGAGTGAGAGGCTTGCTCACCACTTAGTAGGATTTTTTTTCAAACTTAGGCAGTAGCATCGGACTGCAGCTAAGCCCCCGAGTGAGAGGCATGCTCACCACTCGGTAGGATTTTTTCAACTTAGGTGAAACGGATTTGCAGCTAAGCCTCTGAGTGAGAGGCTTGCTCTTCACTCGACATGATTTTTTAAACTTAGGCGAAACGGATTCGCAGCTAAGCCTCCGAGTGAGAGGCTTGCTCTTCACTCGACAGGATTTTTTTTCAAACTTAGGCAAAACGGATTCGCATCTAAGGCACCCACTGGGGGATTTGAAACATATAAAAAAGAAACAACAAACATTTAGGAGATCAGAAACTGTGGTCTTTGATAATCAAACTAGAAGGTATTTCTTATTACATCTCAACAGTCTGAATGCTTAAGTGTAAAAGGGGCGGAGCAACTCCGCGTTCCAAGCGCGTGGCTCGTCTTTCTTGTGCTCGACGTTGTAAAGGTGGTATGCTCTATTGTGGAGCACTCTGGTGATAATGAAAGGGCCTTCCCAAGCAGGAGCAAGCTTGTGTGGTTTCTGCTGATCTACTCGAAGAACCAAGTCTCCCTCTTGAAATGCTCGACCCCTCACGTTTCTGGCATGGAATTGACGCAGGTCTTGCTGATAGATGGTCGACCGGATCAGTGCCATTTCTCTTTCCTCTTCCAGGAGATCAACTGCATCTTGCCGTGCATGTTCTGCTTCATCTTCTGAGAAAAGCTCGACTCGGGGTGCATTGTGAAGAAAATCACTCCGAAGTACAACCTCGGCTCCATACACCAAGAAGAATGGAGTTCGGCCAGTCGACCGATTGGGAGTTGTCCTCAATCCCCAAAGCACTGATGGAAGTTCCTCGACCCAGGTGCCTGCTGCGTTCTTGAGATCACGCATCAGTCGGGGTTTCATTCCTTTGAGAATCAATCTGTTTGCTCTTTCAACTTGTCCATTCGACTGGGGATGGGCGACTGAAGCATAGTCGACTCGAGTGCCCTGGGAAGCACAGAAGGCTCTGAACTCATCAGAATCGAAGTTTGACCCATTGTCAGTGATGATCCTGTGCGGAACACCATATCTGAATGTTAACTCTCTAATGAAGCTGACAGCAGTACTGGCTTCAAGATTTTTGATAGGCTTGGCTTCAATCCATTCGGTAAACTTGTCGACTGCCACGAGCACATGAGTGAAGCCACTCCTGCCAGTCCTCAGAGGCCCAACCATATCCAATCCCCAAACAGCAAGGGGCCAGACATGTGGAATGGTCTTCAGGGTTGATGCAGGCTTGTGAGACATGTTGGAGTAAAACTGGCAAACTTCACATTTGTCGATTATTTCTTTTGCCATCTCATTTGCTCGTGGCCAATAAAATCCCGCTCAGTATGCTTTGGCCACAATGGTCTGAGAGGACGCATGGTGACCACAGGTCCCCGAGTGGATGTCATTGAGAATCACTCGACCTTCTTCTGGTGTTATGCATTTCTGTAAGACTCCAGTCACACTTTCTCTGAACAATTGTCCTCTTATCAAAGTAAAGGCTTTGGATCGACGGACGATCTGTTGAGCCTCTTCTTCATCCTCTGGGAGTTCCTTCCTAAGAATGTACATGATATACGGTACTGTCCAGTCGGGAGTGATGACTAAAACCTCCATGATCAAGTCGACCACGACAGGGACTTCGACTTCAGTTGGATCAATAGCACTCTTTGGTTGTGGGGGTTCTTCAGTGAAAGGATCTTCTTGAACTGAAGGTGAATGAATATGTTCCAAAAGCACATTGCTGGGAATGGTCTCCCTCTTGGAACCTATCTTTGCCAAATCGTTGGTCGCTTGATTTTTCGATCGGGGTATGTGATGGAGCTCTAACCCTCAAACTTCTTCGTAACTTTCTCCTTTGCATTACAATAGCCAGTCATAGCCGGGCTTCTGACGTCCCACTCCTTCATCACTTGATTAACCACCAAATCTGAGTCGCCGTAGACCATGAGGCGACGGACGCCGAGTGAAATGGCCAAACGCAACCCGTGCAGAAGTGCTTCGTATTCAGGTTCATTGTTGGAGGAGTCAAAATGAATCTGGATAACATAGCTGAGTTTGTCACCTTGGGGGGATACCAATACCACCCCAGCATCGGAACCATTCAGCATCTTGGATCCATCAAAGAACATGGTCCAATGCTCCGAGTGAATCTGAGTTGGAAGTTGCTGTTCGATCCAGTCGGCGAGGAAATCTGCTATTGCTTGGGACTTGATAGCTTTCTTTGCCTCAAACTTGATATCCAAGGGAAGGACTTCAATCGCCCACTTTGCCACTCGACTAGTTGCATCTCTGTTGTTCAGGATCTCTGACAATGGTGCGTCGCTGACGACTGTAATGGAGTGATTAGAGAAATTGTGAGTAACCTTCTTCGTGGTCATCTAAATTCCATAAACAAGCTTCTGATAATGTGGATATCTTTGCTTGGATGGAGTCAGAACTTCAGAAACATAGTATACTGGGCGCTGAACTTTATAGGCTTTTCCTTCTTCTTCCCGCTCGACCGTGAGTACTGTACTGACAACTTGTCCTGTGGCTGCAATATAAAGCAGTAAAGGCTCTTTGCTGATTGGGGCAGCAAGCACCGGCTAGGTGGAAAGCAGGGCTTTGAGCTCTGCAAATGCTGCGTCAGCTTCATCTGTCCACTCAAACTTGTCAGACTTCTTCATCAGTCGGTAAAGAGGCAAGGCCTTTTCACCAAGACGAGATATTAATCGACTCAAGGCGGCCAAACAACCAGTAAGCTTCTGGACATCATGTACACGCAAAAGGCGTTTCATCCGGAGTATAGCACCAACTTTCTCTGGGTTAGCGTCGATCCCTCGTTCGGAAATGAGGAAGCCGAGTAACTTTCCGCCAGGAACTCCGAATGTGCACTTTGATGGATTAAGCTTGATATCATACCTTCTAGGTTGGCAAAGGTTTCAGCAAGGTCAGCTAGCAAGTCAGAAACCTTACGTGACTTGACCACAATGTCATTCATGTATGCTTCCACATTCCGACTGATTTGAGTGAGCAGACACTTCTGAATCATCCTCGTGAATGTGGCTCCGGCGTTCTTCAGGCCGAATGGCATGGTGACATAACATAAGCATTCGAATGGAGTGATGAAAGCCGTTTTTATCTCATCGAGTCCATACAGTCGGATCTGATGATACCCGGAATAGGCGTCCAGAAAAGACAATCGCTCACACCCCACAGTCGAGTCGACGATTTGTTCGATGCGAGGGAGAGGAAAATGATCTTTAGGACATGCCCGATTGATATGCTTGAAGTCAATGCACATGCGAAGTGAGTCGTCCTTTTTGGGGACCATGACAACATTGGCGAGCCACTCGGAGTGGTAAATCTCTCGGATATACTCAGCTGCCAGGAGCCGAGCCACTTCCTCACCAATTGCTTTTCTCTTCTGTACGGCGGACCATCGAAGATGTTCCTTGACTGCTTTTACTTTTGGGTCGACTCACAAACGATGCTCAGCCAGTCCCCTCGGTACACCTGGCATGTCAGAAGGCTTCCATGCAAAGATGTCCCAGTTCTCACGGAGGAACTGATAAGCGCTTCTTCCTATTTGCTGTCGAGTGAAGTTGAAATATGAGTAGGATCAGCACTAGGATCGGTCAGGTGAATATGAATCGGCTTGGTTTCACCAGACGACTGAAATGTAGAATCACTGGTAGGCTTCTTGGAGCGCAACAAATCACTCGGATCCGCGTTCTTCTGGTATTCTTGCATTTCGACTGCTGCCATTTGTGCATCGGCGATTTTTGAGCCCTTCTGGAAGCACTCTTCTGCCTTCTGCCGATTGCCAGTGATAGTGATCACTCCTTTGGGACCAGGCATTTTCAATTGGAGGTACACGTAATATGGTCGAGCCATGAAACGTGCATAGGCAGGCCTACCGAGAATAGCATGATAAGCACTTTGGAAATCCACTACTTCAAATGCCAACTTTTCTTTGCGGTAATTCTTGGAATCACCGAAAACCACATCAAGGGCGATCTGGCCGAGAGATTCGGCCTTCTTGCCAGGTATAATGCCATGGAAACTCATATTGCTTTCACTAAGCTTGGACATCGGAATGCCCATTCCCTTCAAGGTTTCAGCATACAGGATATTCAGGCCACTACCACCATCCATCAGCACTTTAGTCAGTCGAGTGCCTTCAACAACTGGGTCGACCACCAGCGCTTGCCTCCCAGGGGTGGCTATACGTGCTGGATGGTCAGACTGGTCGAATGTGATGGCGGTCTGGGACCACTTCAAATAACTTGGTGTTGCTGGAGCAACCATGTTCACTTCTCTGTTGATAACTTTTAATCGACTTTTGCTCTCAACATCAGCAAAAATCATCAGAGTGGAATTGACGTTGGGAAAACCATCATCATCTTCTTCCTTATCCTCACCCTTGTCCGACTCCTTTTCCTTCTCATTGGGTTGTTTCTCTCGGAACTGCTGGATCAGGAGTCAACACTGTCGAGTGGTGTGTTTAGGGTAACTGAGATTACCCTCTTCATCTTTTTTGGTATGAATGTGGCATGGTAAATCCAACACATCATTTCCGTCTTGATCTTTTACTTTCTTGGGGTTCCAGGGCCATTTGGGCTTCCCCTTGAACTTTCCTTGAGCCACAACTAAAGCCTCACCAGGAGCAACTCGCTCGGCCTTGCGTTTCTGTTTCCGATTGGAATTCCCTCCTCCGGTTTCCTGGGCGACTGTTTTGTGCTTACCACTCCAGAGTCGGTCTTCCTCTTCACCGTTAGCATATTTGGTGGCAATCTCCATCATCTGAGTCAGGGACATATCCCCTGTCCGACCGAGTTTCAGATTCAACTCACGATACTTAACGCCTTCCTTGAAGGCACAAACCGCTTGGTGATCTGACACATTCTCCACTGTATGGTGCAACATGATCCATCTCTGGATATAGTCCCTCAGGGTTTCATTCGGCTTCTGCACACAGTGTTGTAATTCTGTTAACCCTGCCAGCCGTTTGCAGGTACCCTCAAAAGTTCTAACAAACACTCGGGCGAGTTCTTCCCAACTGTATATGCTGCCAGGTGCCAACTGAGTCAACCATGCTTTGGACGAGCCTTCCAACATCAGAGGAAGGTGCTTCATGGCCACTTCTTCATTGCCGCCACCGATCTGTACAGCCACTCGGTAATACTCAAGCCAAGTGTCAGGCTTGGACTCACCAGTGAACTTGCTGACTCCAGTAGCCAACCGGAAGTTGGGAGGAATCACTGCAGCCCTGATGGCTCTGCTGAAGCACTCTGGACCTGAAACATGCACTCTGCTGCCAGTCGGTGATCTCTGTCGTGACCTTCTCTATGTGCCCTATTCCTGTCAACCAGAGCTTGAACGAGAATAGATCTCGCATCAAAGCCCGGCTCCCTGGGGTCGACTGGAATTCTTCGCCCGTCACTGTGTGGGCGTATGTCATCGTGCTGCGGAGGCACATATGACCCACTCCTCGGGAGAGGCATGGGCACTCGACGTCGGTCATCGTGGTCGAGTCGGTGATCATACTGCTCACGGTTTCTGTATTGATCTCGCTGGTCTCCACGTCCCTCATGCCGCGGGGGCGATCTTGGGCTGTGGGCCGACTGAACTGTGTCTGCCATCACAGATCTGCTATGAATCCTATTCCGCGACTGAGATACTGCCGTGTTGTACTCTCCCACTGCCCGGAGTAAAGCCCAGATCTGCATCAAACCTCTACCAGCTTCCGACTGGGAAGGCTGAATCGACTCTGCTATTCGGGCTGCAGCTGTGAGATTCTGAATTGGAGTTCGATATACCTGAGTTGGAGGCGGAAAAAGCTGTCGTCGACTGGACTCAGGAATCCGCTGCCGAGCACGCTCGTCGAGTGCGTGCTGGAGGTTCTCCAATCGAGTGTGCTCAGCCAAGTTGGCTAGGCGCACCTCCTCCAAGGCTCGGGCCTCGGGGGTTTCTCCAACGATAGGAGTGTGAAGTGAATCCATATTGCGGCGGCGGAGCTCTTCCCTGTGGTGCGAAGAAAGAGGCTTAGGGCGGTACTCCTCGTGAGCGCATGACGGATCGCCACCGCCATCACCACCATCGTCTCAGGGGAAGCTAGGAGGACTGCATGGTCCATTGACCATCAAGACTTCCGCCGCGGGGTCACTGTTGTCGCACTCCGATGCGGTCTCGACGGAGCCAGTCGAACAGGCCGTAGAGAGTTTCATCGGGCTCGATTGCCGCGACTTGTGGCGTGGCCGACTGGCGGGCCACCACGTGCCTCACCCACCGCTGGAGCCGCGACCGACCGGAACGCTTGCGCCGGTGATCAGCAGGGAGCGAAGACGCCACAGGAGCCGACCGATACTGAGTCGACAGCTGTCGAAGAAGGACTCCGCGGACGCACGCGCGAAAGTGCGTCGCCCCGCAGACGTGGAGCGCCTCGACGTCGAGTGGAGCCTCTTGAAGCCAGGTGGAGTCGTCGGTGACGAAAACGAGCGCGCCGAGATGGATCTCACGGCCCTCTCGAATGGTCCTGTGCTCTTGACAGTCGTTGGTGTTGTGGCTGCGAACGTTGTGGAAGGCGCAGAATGGTCAGCTGCTCTTGGATGACTCGTGCTGGTCCCGGCGCATTTCGTATCCGGCTCTACCGCAAGCACAGCCACTCCCTTGCACTTCACGTCCTTGTCTTTGGCCTTCTTCTCCTCGGGGTTAGCAGCTAGGAGGTCAAGGAAGGAAAGGCTCCCTTCCTCAGCTCTTGCGCACTTGGTCGCCGGGCTGAACAGCTCCAAGGTCGTACACAGCTCCTCGTGGATGGCGAGCTCCTCCTTCATCTTGACGTCACGGACGCCATCAGAGAACGCGGAAATGATGGCCTCGTCCGTCACCTTGGGGATCTTGAGGCGAACGTTGTTGAAGCGCTAGATGTACTTCTGGCTCCCCTGGCTGCTGCTTGATGCGGCGCAGGTCACCCGCGGCCGGAGGGCGGTCGCGAGTACCCTGAAAGTTGGCGACGAAGCGATCGCGCATCTCATCCCTGGAGGATATTGAGCTCGGAGGCAGGTTCAGGAGCCACGAACGAGCGCCATCCTTGAGAGCCACGGGGAACCAATTTGCCATGACTTTCCCGTCGCTGTTGGCCGCCTTGATGCTCAGCTCCTAGAGCTGCAGGAACTTTGCGGGGTCGGGGCTGCCGTCGTAGCGAGGAGGCAGGTTTGGCCTGAACTTGCCCGGCCATGCGACGCTAGGCAGCTCGGGGGTGAAGGCGCGGCAGCCCGCGGTGGCCACCAGGACCCTTTGCTGATGTGGAGCCTGCCCTTGATGTCTATGCACCGCCACCGCATGCGGCGCACGGTCTTGTCGTAGTGGTGCGGGGAGCACGGGAACATTCTCTCGCGGCCGAGGGATTTCTTGGCAGCTTCTTTCCTCTTGTGCGGGCGCCGGACGCGGTGGGTCGCGCCGAGGGGCCGCGCGCCTTGGCGCCAGGACGCCGTCTTGGGGCAGAGGTGGTGGAGGCGCTCCGTGGGCCACGTCGCCCGCAGCTGGCGGAGGGCGAGGCAGCGAGAGAGATGGCACGGGAGAGCCCCCTGCGGCGCTGACGAGCTCGGAGATGCGGTCGAGCCAGTCCTCGTAGAGGTCATCGACAGGGCGGTAGCAGGAGCTCGCGTGCCATGAGCAGCGCGGCCTGCGCGTCCGTGGGAGGGTGACGAGCGTCAGATGATGAGCCTGCCGGGGTTAGTAACGGGGTGGCGGTGCGGCCGTCCCACCGCACCGAGGGGTGTAGCGAGGATGCTTGCTGCTCATTCCCCACTGGGCCAGTGGCAGCGTTGGTGGCAGGCGACGGAGAATGACGAGGAGGCCCACCGGCAGGAGCCGTCTAAGCGACGCGGGCGGTGAGGGTGGCCCTGCGCTCAGCGTGGGCTCGACGGGCGTCCGACATGGAGGCGATGAAGAAATGGGACGCGGGTCAGCGGAAGGAAAACTCCGGCGCACCCCTACCTGGCGCGCCAAATGTCGTATTTTGGGTTCCGGCAAAACCCTTAAGGTTTGAACACTTGGGTGCGTGTGAAGATCTCCCCCTGCCTAATCATGCCCTCAGCCTCACCGCGATCTCTAAGGATAAACTTGATGAACTCGCAACACAAGAGACACAAGATTTATACTGGTTTGGGGCACCATTGTGGTGTAATACCCTACTCCAGTGTGGTGGTGGTGGATTGCCTCTTGGGCTGATGATGAACAGTACAAGGGAAGAACAACCTCATGAGGAGAGGTGTTCTTGTGCTCAAAGGACTTGTGCGGATGAGGATGATCTGAATCAGTTGCCTCCTACTGTGGTGGCTAGTCCTATTTATAGAGGCCTTGGTCCTCTTCTCAAATATTGAGTGGGACGGGATGCCACAACGGCCAGTTTGAAGGGAGACAACTAGTACGAGCTATCCTGAGAAAATTAGTCTTCGCCTGCCAAAGGCTCTGGTGGTGACGCCGTCTTGGGCTCCACGGTGTTCGTCCTGCCGTCCTGCTGGTCTTGGTCTCGTTGCACCGATATGGAAACATTTGCCTGATGCCTCGGTACTCCTCGCCTGCGCTTGCCCCTTTAGCACCAAATAGGAAATGAGGACACTGCACGCGCTGGCGCCCGCCTGGTCTTGATCGTCATGGCTTGCATCACGGGAAACCTCGTGAGGTACCCCTTGCCTTTATCTCTCCGCCCCTCGCGAGCTAGCCTAGTGAGGCCGCTCCCGAGGAGGTCTTGTGTCATCCGCCTCGCGAGGTTTGGCCCCTCGCGAGGGTCTTGAGTGTTGGTTGGTGAAGATGGGCCTTACGGGGCCGCTGGGAGAGCCACGCCACGGGCCGCAGGCAGGCAAGTCTGGGGACCCCCGTTCCCAGGACGCCGACACGAGCACCAGCCATGGTGGGGTGCGCGCATGGTGCGGGCATACCACGCCCAGCCCCCGCTCGTGAGGTGCTCGGAAGGGGGAGGTAGCAGGCGCGAGTCTCAAAACAAGGCACGGATCCAGAAAACTCAAGAAATCAACATGAACGATAAAAGACACCCCCCGCGCTTGCCTATCAAAATACGACTTCAAATTCAAATCCAAAAGGCTGCAAATTGAGCTACAGAAAAAGAGGTTGAAAGCAAATGGCCGCGTCCGGCACCTAGCTAGTCTTCTTGTCTTCCCACCAGCGCGGAGCTAAGTGCTTTCACTGGTTGTGAGCATAGTCATTGGGGGACAGTGTCGACGGCCAGCGCGGAGCATGGTGCTTCCACTAGGACGTGGGCGGGAGCCCCCGGGGCCTGAGGGTGGCACTCCGGAGACTCCAGGGGGTGTGCAACCCACTCATTATTACGCGAGAGTGTCACAGGCGGAGACCTTCACAGGCGCGAGCCTTACTTCATATCGCCAGACAAGGGCCCCGCCCTACGCAGCCCTCGACCACCGTTGAAGCGTCCAGAAACAAGGACGGTGCCAAGGGGCAAAGGGGACGCTGTCTGCGCCCTCGGCGACCATGGGCCCTCTACCGGGGGAGGGTTCGCCGGTGCCTCCCGGGCAGAGACCTACCTCCGGGCGACGCCTTGCTCCGTGTGGCACGGGGAGGCCTTGCTCCAGACCCCTCCCGTGCCGCCCCCAGTGTGCTACCCCCAGTTGGAGGGGGGCTATTGTGCTGGGGTCGCCGTTCACTGCTGCGGCCTGGTCCACCTGTGACCCATGGTTAGCGTAAGGCTGCTCCTGAGATATCAGTGGTACCCTGCGGTTGTTGTCGTTGGCGGGGTTGGCAAGGCTCCTGGGTGGCTCATGGAAGGCCTCAACTTCCAGCATCTCTTCTTCCCAGCCTGGCTCAAGGAACAAGTAGGGGTCATCCTCCGGCATGTACTCTTGATCCACCATGCGGGGCACATAGGCTTCCGGAGCTGCCGTTCCGGAACCCCCACCGAGACGCCCTGCGCCCCATGCCACCGGGCCTAGCGTGCTCCCCTGGTGGTTGTAGGGTGGCGCCCCGTTGGGACTGTGAGGGGCAACGCCCGGACCTACGCCACCCAGGGGAAACACATGCGCGGCCGGATGTTCGGCACCATCGGTCGTGCTGGCGCCGATGAGCCCTCCTGGTGCGCCTGGGAGCATGTGGGTGCGACGAGGCCCGCCGTGCGATCTGGCCACTACTTGAGACGTAAGTAGGGAGCAGAAAGGCGGCATACCCCTGGATGCAACGTCCAACAGCTCAGCAACACGTTTCAGCAACGCATCGCGGCCGCTCTCCGCCAACCGGCACCGCAGCAGCTCCCGCGTCACTACGAGCGTGGCTCGCATGTTTGCTTGTTCTCGTCGGGTGCGGTGCCGTTGCCACTGCGTAGCTTGAGGATCTTGCGGCGGCCCGCACGCACCGCAGTGTGAGGGTGGAGGGCGCCGGTCTGCGCCGCCCACGTCCTATGGTGTTTGGCAGTGCGCGGGCCGCCTAGAGTGCGGAGTTGAGGTCTTCCTAAGCGGACGGCGCCGCCCTGACGGGCCAAGCAACCCAATGGTCGGTGTTGGTCCTCGGGTTGCCAGACATTGGAGCGCCGGGGTGTCGATGGGTTGACTGGCAGGAGAAAGGCTTCAGCGCAACCCTACCTGGCGCGCCCAATGTCGGATTGTGGGTTCCGGCAAACCCTTTAGGTTCGAACACTGGGGTGCGCACGAAGATCTCTCTCTCCTTGGCTCGCTCACACAACGATCTCAAGGCCTAGCTCACCGAACCCAAAGAAAAAGAGACACAGGGGTTTATACCGGTTCGGGCCACCGTTGTGGTTTAATAACCTACTCCAGTGTGGTGTGGTGGATTGCCTTGTAGGCTGAGGATGAACAAGTACAAGGGATGAACAGCCTCCTGAGGATAGGTGTTCTTTAGCTCGGTGAGATTGTGTGTGTGAGGTAGATCTGGATGATCCGTCCCCAGATGAGTTGCCTCCTACGGTGTTGGCTAGTCCTATTTATAGTGGCCTTGGTCCTCTTCCCAAATATTAGGTGGGAAGGGATCCCACAACGGCCAATTTTGAAGGGAGACAACTAGTACAACTTATCCTGACAAAAGGTGGTCTTCGCCTGCCAAAGGCTCTGGTCGTGACGCCGTCGTGGGCTCCGTGGTGACCTCCGTCTTGCTGGTCTTGATCTTGTTGCACCGATATGGAAACCTTTGCCTGATGTCTCGGGACTCCTCGCCTTCGCCTGCCCCTTTAGAACCAAAGAGGCAACTGGTACTCTGCGCCCGCCTGGCCTTGATCATCATGGCTCACATCACGCGCACCTCGTGAGGTGCCCCTTGCATGGATAACTCAACTCCTCGGGAGCCAGCCTAATGAGGCTGCCCCTGAGGAGGTCTTGGCGTCGTCCGCCTCGCGAGGCTTGGCCCCTCGCGAGGGTCTTGAGTGGTTGTTGACGAAGATGGGCCGTACCAGGCCGCTGATTGAGCCACACCCTGGGCCGCAGGCAGGCAAGTCTGGGTACCCGTTGCCAGGACGCCGACAATGCTAGTGATTTTTAGCTACATATTTTGAAAAATCGCAGTGTTATAAGGTTGACAAATGGCAATGTTACTAGATCAAAAAATGTCAATCTTTCCAGTTTGATAAATGGCGACATACCCAATATGACAGATGCAAATCTTACCAAATTGTTTGTACGTGGTTGCACATGGGTCATCCAAAACAACTGTTTGCATTGAAGGGATGCACAAATCCTACGCTACGAATTTTCCCTTGACTTAAGGGGGAAGACCATAGCTCTCACTTTGCATGCGGGTGTTCTATTCTATCTAAAACGTTTGGAATCAAGAGCTGCAGAAATCCTGCTCGGCACATTTTACCTTGGCTTCCTGCGGAAGCAGTCGGTTTGCATACGGGTGTTCTAACTAAAACGTTTGCGATGAGTGTTTTATATTTAAAAACCATTGATGTTTCTTTGCAAAAGAAAATCGTTTGATAAGTCTGTACATTAAGAGAGAAAAACCCAAGTTCTTTCAAACCATATCTTTCATTCAGTCACACTGCGAATTTATATTCATATGATTGATAATTCGAGATACAGTATTAAACCCCCAAAAAACTATTTTAGGCGGCGGTGGAGGCAGCGTGTCGCGCCGTCGTTGTCGTTGTCATCCTCCGGGGCGCCGTTGTTTAAGTCTTCAAGGCAGCATAGAATGTTCACTTGTCAATCAAACATCATGTCGTCGCGCGATCAACGGGCGGGGAGCGGGAGGACGACAACTGGCGGCACTGAGAGGTAGCGGTGGACGGCGGCGTCCCATGCCGCTGAGGGGGCGCGTGCATTGGCACGGGCATGGCGGGTGTAGCCAAACGCATGGGGACCGGCGCCATGATGGGTGGAGGGGTGCGCACGGGCACGGGCACGGGCGCAGCGGGTGCAGCCAAATGCATGGGGACCGGCGCCGCGGTGGGTGGAGAGGCGCGCACATGCATGGGCACGGGCATTGATGCTGGCATGTACACGAGCTCGCTACTGGTCCATGGAGAACTTCCGACGCTCAAGCTTCCAAATTTCCGCGATAGTGCTCGGCCGATCCGATACGTCTCCAACGTATCTATAATTTGTGATTGTTCCAGCTATTATATTATCAATCTTGGATGTTATATGCATTTATATGCTATTTTGTATGATTTTTGGGACTACCCTATTAACCTAGGGCCAGAGCCAGTTTCTGTTTTTTCCTTGTTTCTGAGTTTTGCAGAAAAGGAATATCAAACGGAGTCCTATTGACCTGAAAATTTATGGTGATCTTTTATGGACCAGAAGAAGGCCCAGAAGCAAAAGAGTTGGGCCAGAAGAGCCACGAGGTCCCCACAAGGGTGGAGGGCACGCCCTCCGACCTTGTGGGCCCCTCGTGGACCCCCCTGACTTGTTCTTGGCGCCAAAAATTCCTATAAATACAGAAATCCCTGAAAGAAACCTAGATCGGGAGTTCCGGCGCCGCAAGACTTTGTAGCGACCGAAAACCAATCGGGACCCTATTCCGGCACCCTGCCAGCGGCGGAAATCATCACCAGTGGCCACCTTCATCATCCCGGCGCTCTCCATGACGAGGAGGGAGTAGTTCAACCTCGGGACTGAGGGTATGTACCAGTATTTATGTGTTTGATCTCTCTCTCTCTCTCTCTCTCTCTCTCTCTCTCTCTCTCTCTCTCTCTCTCTCTCTCTCTCGTGTTCTTGATTTGGCACGACCTTCATGTACCGCGAGCTTTGCTATTATAGTTGGATCTTATGATGTTTCTCCCCCTCTACCTTCTTGTAATGGATTGAGTTTTCCCTTTGAAGTTATCTTATAGGATTGAGTCTTTAAGGATTTGAGAACCCTTGATGTATGTCTTGCATGTGCTTATCTGTGGTGACAATGGGATATTCACGTGATCTACTTGATGTATGTTTTGGTGATCAACTTATGGGTTATGTGACCTCGTGAACTTATGCATAGGGGTGGCACACGTTTTCGTCTTGACTCTCCGGTAGAAACATTGGGCACTACAAAAAAAAGACACATCCATGACATTTTGGGCCGAACGAAAAAAATTTCTTTCATACTTATGACACTTCTATGACGATAATTGTGACAAAACCCGGTATCATCATAGATGTGGTGGGCTCCTACTTCTATGACAAAAAATCATGACAGAAAATGGGCTTTTTGTCCTGGGCGGGCTAGAGACACAGCTGCATGACATTCTTTGGGCCGTCCATGACGGAAAAAACCGTGGTAGAAGCGAGGGCGAGGAAAATATCGGGGTGGTCCCGGTTACGGTGGGTGGTCGGGGCCAAGCAATCCACAGAGGTTTGCGCGTTTCTCTCATACACGCACGCGCATGGGTGCGAGGCGTTGGGCTCTAACTAAACCCGAGCGAGGCGTTCGCCTACTGAAGCCGAGCGATTGCACTGCAGGCTACACGTTACTGAACCCGAGCGATCGATCGATGGCTGTTAACTGAACATGATCGAGCGATTCCTTCGCTACTGCTGCTAACTGATGCTGCCTCTGGATGAACAGTGAGCATTGCTGGGGGGTTTGGATGAACAGTTCCCGGTGGGGGTGCATGAACAGGACCCCGTGGTGTTGCCTTTGGATGAACAGGGCCCCGATCGATCGAGCCGGTTGGGGCTGGATGAACAGGACCCCATGGAGGGATGGATGTGTTGGAGATATGCCCAAGAGGCAATCATGTATGATGATATTTCCTATGTGTTTATGAATAAAGATAGTCCTTGGACATTACCAATGATGTGTATCAGCAAGTACGTGACTTGTTTGTGGGACTATGCATTGTATGATGACTGTCCTAAAAGGTCCCTAGTCGAAAGGGCTGTGTGGAAGCGCAGGCGACTAGACTGGCATATGACACGGTCGATGGCTTGGTCTCACTAGCCATGGAGCATTGCATGCTAACCGGATAATATGGACTTGGAAAGGTCTGGTCGGATTCGACGTAGTCGGACCCGAGTCGAGATAAGGTCCGAGTCGGACAGACCCGACTATGAGACGCAGCGATATGTCATCTGTGAGTCTCTAGTACAACATACGTTCTATGTCCTAAGACCTGAGATGACGCATGTACTCGGGATGGTGACGGACTTGCTTTGGGCCGACCAAACGCTACTCCGTGACTGGGTAGTTACAAAGGTAGGTTTCGGGTTTGTCCAGTCCCATGCCGCGAGACATGGTCGAGCAAGATGGGATTTGCCCCTCCGATCAGGAGAGATATACTTTGGGCCCCTCGTGTGATCCAACCAGGAATAGCATGGCCATGCGACAAGGATTATGAGATAATCCGGATTGTGGTCGGTATCGCTGGAACGAGAAAGAGGTCGGGCTAGCACAAGGATGACAGTCTCGCCATGAGCCCGAGTACATATATCGTGTGGCAAAGGGAACCGAAGTATGACACGTTGTACAGGTTCGCCTAACCAGCTTCATAGTCTGCTTGGTGGTTGGCACGCCTTGCTAGAGGCCGCTACCAACCGTGCAGGTCGGAGGTGATCCGAACTGTGAGCAAGCCGACTTGAACCTAAGGGGTCGCACGCTTAAGGGAAGGAACCTACGAGGTCGGTTCGTAGGACACTGGTCGGATGTGATCCGAACTGGACTAAGAACGCGACCGAGTAGACTTTGGGCTTTAGGGTCCGTGCGTGGCCCAAGTGTTGAGCCTGCGACGGACGCCTATATAAAGTGGAGGTGCAGCACACTCATGTGATTAATCGCTTCGACGCTGCGACTAGGGTTTGCATGTGTTGTGAATAGCCACCTCCACTCGCCGCCGACTGTGTGATCGGACCTAGCAGTCCGCCGCACGGTGTTCCTCATGCACGCGCGGATACCGTTAGAGGCGGTGCACTTGCACCGCTCCGGCGAACTCGTACGTGAGATCGGACAACCGGCTATTCGAGGGAGATCGGACGAGGAGGAGACGATCCACGCGACGCCGCTGCCCAACTCTTCTTCGCTGCGGCGCTGCTGGCGTCTAGTGGTAACGAACTGTGATCCATCTCCCGTAGCATGTTCTTGGATGTTCTGCGTGTAGGAAAATTTTAATTTGCAGTCAATGCACCCTACCGTAGAACCCAATAGGATGAATAGGACCACCCCATGGAGGGCTGGATGAATAGTAGATGGTGGAGGGCTGGATGAATAGTAGCCCGTGGAGGGGTGGTTGAACAGGAGCCCGTGGAGAGGGATGGTTGAACAGTAGCCGGTGGAGTAGCGCGTGGTGGAGGCTGGATGAACAGGAGCCCATGGATGTACAATCGCAGGTGGGTGCTAGAGGAGGTTGACGGTGGATGAACAGTAGCCCATGGAGGCTGGAGGGGGTCGACGATGGAGAAGAACAGTATCCCGTGGAGTCCCGTTTTGCGGTACGCCACACCCCTCCCGATGAACAAGACCCCTGTTTCGACCGTAGCGCTCCAACACAAGTCTGTTTCCTCCGTTTTGCGGTACGCCACACCCCTCCCGATCAACAGGACCCCGTTTCGGCCGTAGGAGGTCCAACACAAGTCCGTGTCCTCCGTTTGTGGTACGCCAGACCCCTCCCGATGAACAGGATCCCGTTTCGATCGTGGCCGGTCGAAGACAGGGCCATTTCCTCCGTTCTGCGGTACGCCAGGCCTCGTCTCCATCGGCTGTTCCGTCCAAGCCGGTCCTCCCGATGAACACGACGCATTTTGTTGCCTCCCCATGAATACGATGATGACGCAGTTTCTCTGTTCCGACCCAGCCATGTACAGGAGCCCTGGCCGTGCGTATGCGCGAGTAGGCATTCAAGACCCCGCCCGTATGTACGTACGTGGCCGTATTTTCTTTCTTGCACCCTGGCCACTAGACGTACGTGTACATGCTACATGCGCGCCTCTACTACGACATGTGCGCGCCTCTACTATGACACGTGCGCGCCTCTACATCGACTAGTATGTACGTACATGTTCGTGACCAGAATGACAATGCTACGTACGCTTCGACCAGGTGGGTCCCGACTGTCAGGCACTTCCTTCCGTGTGAAGATGTAGCTAGTGGGTCCTGTTGGGGATATAACTACTGAGTGTGAACCGCCCCGGGAGGGCCGGTTTACCCTCGTTCATGATCCAGGCCCATGTGGACGCCTGGAGCCCAGAGGCGAATTAAGGTCCATATATGTAAACCGCCTTAGCGTTGTAGCTTGTGTTGTAAGACAGGAAAGGAGAGATCAAGCGGACTCTTGTATGAGCCGGATTGGGACTCTGTAAACCGACCAAGGCGTCAATCCGTGTATATAAGGGGACGACCAGTGGCGAAGTTAGGGACAGAGATTTCGAGGCTAAGGCAAAGCTATTGCTCCCTAGTCGCCAAAACCATATCAATCACATCCCAACCGGACGTAGGTTTTACCTTCATTGAAGGGGCGAACCAGTATAATTCCCGTGTCTTGTGTCCGCTTTAACCTCTCTAGGTAAACCCGCACGATGGCCCTACGACTAAGTCCTTTCATGAGGACATCTGCCGTGACAAGTCCACGACGGTTGGCGCCCACCGTGGGGCTATCGCACGATGGTTTGATGATCTTAGAGGGCAAGTTCGAAGGACTCGAAGGCTATGCGATGGGCGGATGACTAAGAGTCGTCGCGGCAAGCTCTACATCGACGATGCGACTGGGGCCCGAGGCGGCTCGGTTGAGTACGGATACCGGGTCCCCTTTGGCGGCATACACGTGTTCATTGGCAAGATCGGCGAGCCAGAGCCTGGGCCGGACGTCTGCACTGACCTCGTCGAGACGGCTCAACGGGCAAAGAAGAGTCCTGCCCTGGCTAAACCGGCGGTCAGGCATGCTTTCGTGGGAGTCGTTCACGGAGGCTACGAGGACGGATCAGCATCTGGTGACGAAACTGTTGTCTACTCTGGTGACGAATCGTCGGCCGGAGAAACTGAAGTCTCTATACCGGTTACGGATGGCGGATCGGGGCTGTTCCGACGGAGAGAGTATTCGGACCCTTCGATCTACCCAACCGGGTTGGGATCTTCATGGCGGTCTGTGACGGTGCTTCACTCTTCGACCATGGCGCCCTGGTAGCGGTGGCGGCAGCCGGGAAGGAGGCCTGTCGCCCGCCGCTCAAGTTTTGTCGAGCTTTTCGGCCGCGTTAGCTGTGCTCATGGCGGAAGCTAATCCGCCGGATCAGGACCTTCTAGCGGAGATTGCAAAGGTGAGGGAACAGATCACTAATGCTAAAGCGGACTGGCGGACGCGGGACGAAAGGATGGCAGCGTGAACGGGCGCTTTGGATGCGAGCTTATAGGCTCAGCTGGACCAGCGCGTCACAGAAGTCATGAGAAGGAAGTACAGGTCCGTTTACCTTCCGTTTTTGAGGAAGGGAGCTTTTCAACACCCCAGGCGAGGACCGATAATCCGCCGCCATTGGTAAACCGGCCGGAAGCACTCGGGGACGGCCGCACCGGTTCAGCCCGTATGATAGATCTATCTCGCCATCATACCGTGCGCCCTGCACCGTCAGAACACCTCCGGTCACTACTCCAACCCGATGGATAACCTTGTGGCGGCTGCGGCACGGTTGGAGGCGATTCAATTGAAGGCGATTCACCGCAGCGGTGGAGACACGCCGGGTTAAGGAGCTCCTCAGACGGCCTTGGCTCGGCAAGAAGCGTGCTCGTGCATCGAGATCGGATCCACTCCACCCCGCCCGAGCCGGAGCTACAGCCCAGCGTCGATGAACCGGCCGTGTCGAGCAATGCGCGGCGTGGTCCGCCTCGCGGCAACAATCCGGCAGCGGCTTTGAAGATGCTCAAGTGGTAGTGGACCGCGCCAGGAACGCGTGGGGAGGCCGAGTTAGTGGCACAAGCGGAGGATCATCCGCCAGCGCGGTTCGACCGACCACCTTGAACCGTGGGGTCACGTCCGGCTCTTTGGGGTGCCTTGCCTCGTCCCGCTTTCATAGCGTCGTTTGCCCAAGGAATTCAAGGGCCACGCAAGGTGCCGAATTATCTTGCCGACTTGGCTCCAGAGGCGTGGATAGAAAGCTACGAGATGGCCATGGAGATGCTAGACGTGGATGAAGCCGCATGTGCGAAGTACTTCACAATGATGCTGGAAGGTACAGCCCGGACTTGGTTAAAAAACTTGCCGCCCAACTCCATCAGCTCGTGGACCCAGTTGCGAACCCGTTTCATCCAAAATTTCAAAGACACTTGTAAGCAGCCCATGTCGGTGGTGGATCTGGCAGCTTGTGTCCAGGCAGAGGGAGAGTCTACAACCCATTGGGTGCGCCTGCGTTTGAAGTTTTACATTCTTCAGACCGGATCAACCCCGATTCCGCGATCTTGACCTTGGAAGCCAATTGCGGTTCGAGCCATTGAAATTGAAGCTGGAGTCGCATGAAGCGTTTTGCCATGACATGGGCACTCTAATGGGCGTGTTGGTAAAGTACGCTGATTACGATAGTACCAAGGATCCCGAATCGACAATGATGAAGTGGGGAAGGAAAACCGAACGGCAGCTCTGTGGTCTAGCGGCACCATTTGGCAGGCAATGGAGGAACAAAGCGCCGTGAACGGCAACATGGGTTTCGTAGCCAACACCAATGCGCAGGACAAGGGTCGTGGCGCGAGGGCAGCGATCAAACCGGGCGGTCACAATCCGGATCGTTTGAACTTCATATTAAATCAACCTTGTCCGAAGCACGGGACGAAGGAGGTACCGGCGAACCACCTTTGGAAGGATTGTTATATTATGCAGGAGTTTAAAACTCCAACTCTTTCCGGTATGATCAAGGGACGGCGGCGGTTCGAGTCCGCTCCGGTTCTGATGGAGGAAATTCGGCCGGGATTCGGTGGTAATCCGGCGGGCAAGGCAATCGAATAATCAAGGCAATCAGAATAATCAAGGTAATCGAACAGTCGAGAACCAAGGGGCTACAATCAACAGCAGCAAATCGGGTTATCGAGCAACCCAAAGCAGTTGAATGGGGGCAGTACCACGTCTTTACCACCGATTTGGACCGACGGGGACCGAAAACTTCAGAGGCGGGCGGTCGGTGTTGTTGAACCGGCTGCGCGCATTACCTACGCTGGTCCGAGCAGCCGATTGTGTGGAAGCAGAGGATCATCCTCCCGGGTTTACAATCCGGGTCGATTAGCCTTGGTGGTGGCACCCGGTAGGAGGGTACAAGTTTACCAAGGTTCTTATGGATGGAGGAAGCAGCATCAACATCACGTACTCACGAGACTTTCCGGCGTATGGGGTTAACAGATAGGCATCTTAGGCCGTCCAAAGACGGTGTTTCACGGAGTGGTGCACGGTAAGTCGGCGTGCCGGTCGGTAAGATAGTTACGGAGGTGACCTTTGGGGACGAACATGACTCGAGCGTAAACGTTGACATTTGAGGTGGTAAAATTCAAAGCCCTTACCACGCCCTCTTTGGGCGGCCGGCTTATGCTAAATTTATGGCACGGCCCTGTTATGTTTACTTACAGCTGAAAATGCCGGGTCACAAAGGAACGATAACGGTTCATGGGAGCCGCCGGATCGCTCTAGAATGCGAGGAAGGTGATGCGGCTTACGCGGAGTCGGTTTGTGCCACGGAAGAGTTAAAATATTATAAAGATAATGTTGATCCGGCGGATATGACCCCTTTGAAGAAGCCAACTACAGAGCATGATCCGGACTTGAAGTTCAAATCGGCGGTGAGGCGAAGCTTGTTGATTTTGTGCGGCGATTCATCCAAACAGTTCACCATCGGTGCCACCTGGATCCAAAATAGGAAAGCGGCGCTCATCGAGTTCGTCCGTGAGAATCGGGACATTTTGCATGGAAGCCGTCGACATGCGGTGTGTACCGAGAGAACTTCGCTGAGCACACTCTTAATGTTGACCCGAAATACTGACCGGTAAAACAGTTTCTTCGCTGGTTTAATGAGGAAAGGCGCAAGGCCATCGGAGAAGAAGTTGCTAGGCTGTTGGCAGCAGGGTTTATCGTCGAAGTCTTTCATCCGAGTGGCTCGCTAACCCGGTTCTGGTCCTTAAAAAGAATGGCACTTGGCGCGTAATGCGTAGATTACACAGATCTTAACAAAGCTTGTCCAACAGATCCTTTTCGCCCTCCCCGCATTGATCAGATTATTGATGCGACGGCGGGTTGTGAGCGTTTGAGCTTTACGGATGCGTATTCGGTTATCATCGATTAAGATGGCGGTTAAGGACCAGGAGAAAGCGGCGTTTATCACCCCTTTGGAGCCTTCGCTATGTGTCCATGCCTTTTGGGCTCAAGAGCGCCCAAGCAACTTATCGGCGTTATGCATGTAATTGTTTGCATAAACAGATCGGCCGTAATGTGCACGCCACGTGGATGATATCGTGGTGAAATCAAGGCGGAAGGAAACGTTGATTGAGGATTTAAGGAAACCTTCAACAACTTGCGGGTGTACAAGATGATGCTCAACCCTGCCAAGTGCGTCTTTGGTGTTCCAATGAGCAAATTGTTGGGTTTTCTCGTGTCTAACCGGGAATTGAGGCTAATCCGGAGAAGATTACAGCTATCACCTCCTTAGCTAAGCCAAAATGCATCAACGATGTCCAACGCTTGGCAGGCGGATTGCTGCGCTAAGCCGTTTTATCGATCGCCTAGGCGAGAAGGCCATCCTTTGTATCGAGATCTTTGAAGAAGACGGATCAATTAAATGCGGAGTTCAAATTCTTGATGAGGCATTGGAGGACTTAAAGCGGCAGTGGCCAACCCTTTGTTCTTGCTGCCCCTATTGACAGGAGCCGCTCTGTTATATGTTGTCGCTAATGCGAGGCGATGAGTGTGGCCATTGTGGTGGAGCGCAAGGAGGCGGGGAAGGAGTATCCGGTTCAGCGCCGATTTACTACATCAGTGAGGTTCTCACTGAATCTAAGCAAAGATATCCACATTGGCAGAAGCTGGTATATGGGGTTTTTATGGCAAGCCGGAAGCTGAAGCAATATTTCCAAGGGCACCCCATCACGGTGGTCAGTTCGGCTCCTTTAGGCGATATCATCTTGAACCGGAAGCAATCGGCGGATTGCCAAGTGGGCTATAGAGCTTGGGCCGCACGGTTTAAAGTATGTGCCCCGGACGGCCATAAAGACTCAGGCACTTGTGGATTTCATTAATGATTGGACGGAGTTGCAAGCACCAGAAGAGAAGCCGGATCACACCTATTGGACCATCCATTTTGATGGGTCCGAGCAATTGGAGGGCTCGGGGGCTGGAGTCGTATTAACTTCCCCACGAGGTGATAAGTTCTGTTATGTTCTCCGCCTAATGTTCCCTTGTACTAACAATGCAGCTGAGTATGAAGCTTTGCTCCATGGTCTCTGGATGGCCAAAGAAATGAACCTCGGTAGGGTTAAATGCTTTGGTGATTCGGACTTAGTGGCCCACAGGTATCCGCACTTGGGACTCCAAAGATCCACTCATGGCTGCATATCGTCGGGAAGTAGATGTTGTTGCAGGACATTTTAAGGGGTACCAGTGGACCATGTGGATCGTCGGAAGAACGAGGCGGCCGATGCTTTGAGCCGGCCGGGGTCCCAGCGTAAACCGGTCCCGTAACGCGTTTTCCTTGACGTCTTTGCATAAGCCGTCGGTTAGGCTACTGATGAAATTGATTTGGCTATCCACGATCCGGAGGCTCAATTGGTGGCGGCCTTGCACATCATTCGGATTGGGCGCTCCCTTATTTGGCGTACATGAATCGGGCGAAGTTACCGGAGGATGAGACGTTGGCCGGCAGATAGTTCGGCGGTCTAAGTCTATGACCATTGTTAATGGCGAGTTGCACCGTGGCGGCGTGTCGAGGCGTTTCAGCGTTGTGTGTCCCCTGAAGAGGGCCGTGAGATATTGCGAGAGATTCATGAAGGGATTGTGGTCACCACGCCGGTTCAAAATCCACAGTGGCTAAAGCGTTCCGCCATGGCTTCTATTGGTTGACTGCCCATCTTGATGCGGAGGATCTGGTCGACGGTGTGATGGTTGCCAAAAGTTCTCGAGCGTGCTCATGTGCCACCCAAGAATTGAGGATGATTCAATTACTTGGCCGTTTGCGACTTGGGGGTTGGATATGGTTGGGCCTTTCAAACGATCCAAGGACAAAAAACCCACTGTTGGTAGCGGTGGATAAATTTACCAAGTGGGTCGAGGCGAGCACGTTAGCAAGTGTGATGCGACCACGGCGGTTCAGTTCATCAAGCGGGTGATTTTCCGGTTTGGGTTTCCGCAGTATCATCACGGAACAATGGCACCAATTTGTCCAAAGGAGCTATGAAGGAATTTTGTGAGCGGGAGCACATCCGGCTTGATGTTTCTTCCGTAGCCCACCCGCAATCCAATGGTCAAGCGGAACGAGCTAATCAGGAAATTTTGAAAGGTATCAAACCCGGCTTATGGTCCCTTTAGAAAGGGCCGGGGTGTTGGGTGGAAGAGCTACCATCGGTGATATGGAGTATAAATACTACCCCAACCGATCCACGGATACACGCCGTTCTTTATGGTCTATGGAGCGGAGGCAGTCCTTCCCAAAGTGATATCCGTCACGACTCGCCCGAGTAGCAGCTTATGTTGAGGCGGATAGCGAGGCAGCACGGCAAGATGATTTGGATCGACCGAAAGAAGCGCGATATGGCAGCAGCTCGCTCGGCGGTCTACCGGCAGGATCTTCGTCGGTATCACAGCCCGGCGGGTTAAAACCAGAACCTTTCGGGAAGGAGACTTAGTGCTGCGGCTCATTCAAGATCGAAAGATATGCACAAGCTATCCCCACCTTGGGAAGGGCCTTTTGTGGTCGATGAAGGATCTATACAACGGGTCCTACTATCGATTGATGTTCGAGAGCGAAAAAGACTCACATACGTCGGAGGAGGAGACCAACGAGCCATGGAACATAGCTCATCTTGGCCTTATTATACTTGAGCCATTGGCTCCACTTATGTACATATCAAGGCGATGTATATATTATGAATAAAAGCAATAAACTAGATCCTCGGCTAAAGCGGGTATCTGCTCGCATACAAAGGACCGATGCAGGTACATGGAGATGATGTCGTAAAGCGGCCTCGGTTTAACCCTTGGCCTTGTTTTCAGAAATTTTTGTCATTTGGGGGCTTGGTCGTGTCCGAACCAATGCAGCACCTCTTGGCAGGCGAAAGCCACCAGATCATTTGGGGGCATGGTCACGTCTGAACCAGTCACACCTCTTGGTCGGCCTAAGGCCATAGAATCACTTGGGGGCTTTGGTCGAACCCGAACCATCGCAATGCCATTTGATCGGCGTCATGCCACGAGTTCATTGGGGACTGGCTGACTTGAACCACCGCTACACCGTATAGGGGGCTTGGTCATGTCCGACCATGGTAGCGCCATCCGATCCGCTCGATGCAGCCTTTCCTTGCAAAGTGATTTTCCTCATTGATTTTGCTTCCATGGGGTCTTTATGCCTGTCATTTGGTTTTTGTTGGCCTTCTTAAACCGACAAAATTCTTTAAACCGGATTTATATTCCGCATTCAATACCTTTTTAAAGCTGGCGATTTTTTGTTCCGGTTTGATTTTGCTGTTAACATCCCATTATGGAGTAACAGGGGGCTTATCATGCCCGACACGATTTACACGGTAAATCGGTTTTATACTGAAGGACTGTTCTCCCGTGGCGGTGATGGTTTATAAGGCCTTCACTTGGGTTTGGCTAAAGCCAACTGTGTGCCTATCTTGGCGGTATGTTCGTATCACATAGCTTTGATCATATACCTCGGTATTATCTCATCAATATATTGGTATCAGTTTGGCTAGCGGCGTAAACCGCCAAGGCGGTTTAAGAACTTGTGATTGCAGGCAAAATATGTTGCAGGATTTACTACGAAAGCCAACGGGTCCCGTACTGCCATGCAAAAGTTTACTGATGAGATTGTCCGGCATTGTTCAAAGAAAGACACTTGCTATCCTATTACAAAGCCTTTTGAGGCCCGGCGTTTCACGCGGAGTTATGCCTTGAAAATTTGAATATGTCGCCCGGCTTGGCGGATTACGCCGCTTCACCGGGTTGGCGCGAGGTGGAGGGCACGGCGCTGGCGTCGGTTCAGCTTCCTCTTCTTCTTCACCCAAAGCCGGAAGTCATTGGTAGACCAGTCAATCCGGGTTAAGGCACGAAAGACAGCTTCTTCACTTATCAGCTCAGCGGATCAACGTCGGGCGTAAGTGTGCTTACGGATTGGAGGAATCAGGCTCTGCACTTCCGGGATGACAAACTCCACCCGTTTGTTGTTTGCGTCATAAAAGATCGGTGAACTTCCAGATTGGCTTCGGCCAGTTGACTTCGCCCGGTGAACGCATTTCCTTTGTAATCCGTTTGAGGCATCGTTATCAAAGGCTTCGCCATTCTCTTGAGCTGGGAAAACCTTTAGCTATGTCGGCGGATCAAGATCCGCTATCCATGCCTTTGGCACGAGTCGAGCCAGGCGCCCGGCCGGGCTGCGGATCGCTTCATCTCTTCAAGTTGTCCCAGAATCATGGACAGCCGGTCCAGCATCTCTCTGATCAGGGACGGCGCTGTGTTGTCGTATGAAGTGGCGCATATGGCCCGCTGGGCGCCGGTATATAGCTGTTCAATCAGGGTGTACGAAGCCTTGAGCTTTTTTCGCACGTCAGAGCCCAGATGAGCAATACGCTTGCCTGCACCAGGTTTAGACAGCTCAAGTTAAACCGGCGGAAGCGTTAACACAGGCATATTCAGTATAACTTTACTTACCAAAGACGGCAGAGGTCAATGCATGCACTTGGCGTTTGAGTCCGGTAAGCTCTTCAGTCACCGGTTTAAGGGCCGCCTCCGCTTCCTCCGCCCGTTTTATTAAACCGGCTTTCTCGGTGTCCCAGTTGACCCGCTCGGATTTATACCACTCCTTCAGCTGCTCCATGGTGGTCAGGGCAGTCTTTAGCTCATCCTTGGTTTTGGTGGCTTCTGCTATTTGGGTTTCCAGATTGGTTCGGAGGTCCTTGAGTTGCACTGACTTCTTTGGTGTATTTCATTCGATGACAAATAACGCATGTTAGTGGTTTCATTATACAAGTCCCAAGCTTAATACAAGTATTCAACTTGGCACTTGGGGCTAATGGCTAGTTGATCTCAAATTGCTAAGAGGAAGCGCAACTTAAGTCGGTTTAACTTTGCAAAGTTAAACCGACCCTTGAGAGCTACTATGCAGTGAAAAGATGAGAAAGGTCAACTTATTACCTCATAGCGGTCCTTCATGCGATTTACTAGACCGGCTTCAAGGTCACGGCTTGTGTAAAGCCGGTTCGTAAAGCCGGAATGAAGTTCTTAGGCGGAGAAATTGTCGTAGCGAGACATGTCAGTCTTCCCTTGTCTTTCTTGATAGTAGTGGAACTTTCTTTGATGCTATGCTTGGCTAAAGCGACCGGTTGGCTAGGAGCGGTGTAGCGATTACTGTCACAAGAACATCGTCATTTTCAGCGGTCTTGTTTGGGCTTGATGTCGTCTTGCTTTGGCTCGGCGGTTCAACGGTCACGATCCGCTCGGTGGGCCAGGTTTGGTGGAAGCAGGCTGTGAGGTTTCCACTTGGACCTCGGTTCAACTTCCGGCGGGTCAGCAGTATCATCCTTGTACAACTTCGCTAGAGCTTTCCTTGGCGGCTTCAGGATTTTCATGTGGCTGTTACGGGGTTTTTCGGATCACCATCCGGAGTAGGATCAAGAGTTTTCGCTTTCTTGCTCAAACGAGCCTTGGTGCTGCAATATTCAGAGTTGGATCAAGACAAATTGACCAAATTAATAGGGAATCGAATTAATGACAGTAATTACATACCTGCTTGGCGATGTTCAATGGAGGCAGTTGTGTGGTGGATGAACCGCCAGACGAGTTGGAAGAGGCATGATAATTGAGTCGACGGATTGAGAGGACATCGGAAGAAACCTTTTAAGGGATAACGCTTTTCAGGAGAGCAAGTCACCTCTGGACGACGCGTTTCCGGATTGGGGTGTCTGTAAACCGGCTGAGGTAACCTGTTGACCAGCATGTGTGCCGGGTTGTACGGGCGCTCTTGATCTGCTGTGTCTTCAAGAAAAGATTTGGATTCAAATAAGCACAGGAATGGTATTTTTCACTTTCCGTGACGGGCGCGACAAATTCTCTTAACAGCGCAAGCTCAGATTCGGAAGAAAGAAGGATTACCTCAACAGGATCGGCATGGTGGCTTCAGCATCATCACAGGAAGAAAAGTGTCGGTAAAAAGAAGGTAAAGAGGCCAAGCATATGCAAGAAGAAATACAAAGCGGAAAGCCGGTTTATGGCGGCTCCCTCGTAAATGTCGATTTTACCTCGGCCCGATTCTTCGTCCTCCGTGATTCGGAAGGACTCGGTGGTCTTTTCTTGCCAGCTTTCTTTGTGGCCTTGGACTTTGCACGCGGCGCCCGGACCGATGCAGTGCGTTTCGGAAGGAGTTTTCAGCCCGGGAAGCAGCAAGCATTAGCATATGTCAACAGTGTTACGAGCACGAAAAGGCGATAAGAAGAGCTTACACGGCGGTTTGTTGGCGGCACAAAATGGAGCCAACCGGTGAGGCTGCAGACAGATATTGGCTCATCGAGCATCTTCTTGACGATCTCGGTGGTCTCTGTTCGGTTATAGGCAGCTCGTGGCGCCTTTGAGGATCTTGGAGGCTGCGGTGTACTCGTGCATCAATCCGGGCCGGCGGCTTAGTGGCAAAACGCCCCAAGAGACCCAGCAACGCACAAGATCCACGCCGGTTAAGCCATTGGCCATTAAAGCCCGGAGCTTGATTATTTGTGGTGCGAAATTTTTCCGTTCCGCGGCGGTTAAGCGTGAAGGCAGTGGATGATGGTTGCTTGAGCGGTGAGGACGGTAGCCCGGCAAGGGGTTTTCGTTGGCGGGAAGCGGTGTTCGGCGGTAGAACCAGGTTTGGTTCCAATCCTTTGGATGGCTGTGGTGCTTGGCGTGAGGAAAATCGGCTTCTTTCCTCTTCTGAATTGAAACGCCGCCCAGCTCCGTGTTGGGACCATCGAGAAAATTTTGCGACGGTTCAAATGAAAAAATCCGGAACAACTCCACAGATGGTTCTTCTTGAAGATAGACTTCACGAAGACTTGAAAGTTGCATATGTTGAAACAGAATTGGGCCGATATCCTGCGGATGGAGTTGCAAACTGGCAAGAACGTCCGGAAAAACTTTGAACGGTAGGCGAGAACCCCGGTCCAGTGCTTTGCATAAACACAATTACTTCCCCGCTTTCGCGCTCGGGAGAAACTTCGCCCTCGGAACACGCCAATGGAGGACGTCTTTTGGAGCCAAACCGCCCGGTGGTAGCGTAGCCGTTGAGCTGCGTCTCAGTGATTTTGGACCGGACCCAGTTGCAAGCAGAAAATTGAGGAGCCATTCCGGAAGATTAAGGCTGCGAAAGAAAGGAAAACGATTCACCATTGAACAAGTCAGGAGTTACAAGTAATGTTAAACCGGCAATCCAGTAAACCGGAAATTCCGGCTTAACTAAGGACTAATGGAGGGACGGATTAGATATCAGTAGTTAAACCGCCAGAGGAGGCAGAGTTGAAAAAGTTGCTAAGTGTAGACAGAAACAGGTTTCCCATGCAAAAGGAAATAATCTAGATCTACCGAGGTTCAGTAAGGAAAATTTCTGCGACCTATGCAGACCTCCTACAGCGCAGGAAGGTTCAGGCATGTTAAAGTGAAGGATCTGAACAAAGGGGGAAGATGCCTAGAGTCGGGTAAACGGCGAAAGCAGCCGCTTGCATATGAGGAGCGGTACGGCTGAGCCGTACGGCCATGGTGGAACTGGTATGAAGAATCGGCATGAACACTCACGAGCTATGAGACGAACCGAGTTTCCGGATGAGATCTAGGGTTTAAAGAAAACCTTACCTGACGAGCGGGAACCACGGAGGAGCGCTGAAACTCTGGTAAGATCGAGGTTGATGCAGCGGCCCGGGAAGCGTCGGTCGAAGGTTGAGGGCGACGGCAAGAGCTTTGGTCGGGCGGGTCGCGAGGAAGAAGAAGAGAGGAAGAAGAAGAAGAGAATGGCCCGACCGGTCTATTTATAAGGGACTGGAGCAATCAACGGTAGCGAGAATCGAGGAGTCGAGAAGCGGCGGAAGGTGCGGCCGCCTCGATTTCCGGAATGGCATTAAGTGCAGGGAATCTTACTGTTCGGATTTCTTTATTAAGGATGACGTCAGGACGCTCCGACACGCAAATCGGAAGATGACATCACGGCGGTTCAAGCAGCTGGCGGTTTTATGAAATGAGGAAAGAGATCAAGAGTTTCTTGAGCGTGTGAAGATTAACATGAACCGGTTCAAAGTCAATCTGGGGCCTAATGTTGGGGATATAACTACTGAGTGTGAACCGCCCCGGGAGGGCCGGTTTACCCTCGTTCATGATCCAGCCCATGTGGACGCTGGAGCCCAGAGGCGAATTAAGGTCCATATATGTAAACCGCCTTAAGCGTTGTAGCTTGTGTTGTAAGACAGGAAAGGAGAGATCAAGCGGACTCTTGTATGAGCCGGATTGGGACTCTGTAAACCGACCAAGGCGTCAATCCGTGTATATAAGGGACGACCGGCGGCGAAGTTAGGGACAGAGATTTGAGGCTAAGGCAAAGCTATTGCTCCCTAGTCGCCGAAACCATATCAATCACATCCCAAGCTGGGCGTAGGTTTTTACCTTCATTGAAGGGGCGAACCAGTATAATTCCCGTGTCTTGTGTCCGCTTTAACCTCTCTAGGTAAACCCGTACGATGGCCCTACGACTAAGTCCTTTCATGAGGACATCTGCCGTGACAAGTCCACGACAGGTCCTAGCAGTCAGGGGGGCGAATCGTTTTTTTTTTGCCTGGACACACTTCCTTGCGTGCGAAGATGTAGCTGGCGGGTCCCAATAGTCAGGGGGGAATGTTTTTTCACGAAATACGATGGCCCATCCGGTGGGTCCCTACTGTCAGGTGGAGGAATAATTATTTTGTGCGTAATAAGGAGGCACTTCCTTGCGGCCGCCATGGACCCAGCTGTCAGCCTCTCCACGTACACTACTCTTCCGATGGAAGTCGTTCCTTGACCACGTTGATGAAACGGTGCCGAGAGCACCAGGGTGGTGGACGACGGCGAGGCCTAGGAAGGGGACGACACGGAGCCGGGGAAGATGTGGCAGTGGATGCCCATGCGGAGAGGAGTACGATGGTTCACTGGTTCAGCTGCGGTGTGAGGCTGCCATCGCCGCAGAATAACAGGGGATGTGGGTGAGCAGAGGGATGCCCTGGACAGCGGTGGGAGTAGTAGGGGGAGTTGAGGCCTGCGTGCCAGCACATCCGGCCACAGGATGCGGGAGCAGGCGGTCCCGCCGGCGCTGGATTTGGCGGCTGGAGCAAGAAGGTCAGAGATTGAAGAAACATGATGGCCGTTGGATTGACATCCAACGGTTACGTCTACTAGAATCGTTTTTTGACGTATATAATAAGTAAAAAAATCTTGCATACGCGTCAACTTAATAGGCCCACAAGTCAGACCATTCCCTCTTTTTTTAATAATATATATAGCTCATTGCGACTTCTTATGCAATTTATTGTAGTCTGTTTTTTTTGTTGGCTAGGGCCAATTTCACATATTTCTGTTGGTTCCAAACTATTTTTAATACCGAAATGTCGAGCCAGATTTAAAGTACTTTGAAGATATATTTAAATTAGGTTAATGCCAAGTGAAATAGGAATCTGAAAATGTGAAAAAAATAAGAAATTATAAAGTAATTGCCAATTTGTCATCTGTATATATATTTACAAACCAATTCATATTACTTTCAAGATTTGCAGGCGTCTTGAAAGAGTTGCAGCCATCGAGCGTAGAAAAATAAGTAGGCCTGGATTGGATATTCTTCAGAAAAAATAAACTGGGCTCATTTTCACAAAGAACAAATAGCTGGGCTGGTCACATGGTGAACATAATATATAAGCTTGGGCAGCCAAAGTTCAAACCCCGCTCCATCTCAACAATAACAAAAAAAAATACTGCTCGAGCAGCTACGTCCCAGGTGTCAGCCGATCTTGTGCTGTTCTCTTATCTATTGACTATATACGCTCACAATGTCGTGGGTCCCAGATGTCAGGAAAACACTAGGAGGAAGCATTTTATTTTTCCATACGCCGACATGGTGGGCCTCACCGTCATCCTCTCCACGCATTTACGCGATTCTGTTGTTTGTTGACCATGTTGACAACGCGAGAGGGCGGCGCCACGCATGCGCACCAAAGCGCCTGAAGGACGGCGGCGAGGCCTCGGACATCGGCGTTAACGATTTAGGAGGCGGTGGGCGGCGATGCATACATCTGTTGGTGCGACAAGCCGTGGGAGGCGGAAGCAGCGGCCCCTTGATGCTGGTTTGGTTTTGGCGGCTGGAGGAAGACAGGACTGAAGAAACACGACAGACTGTAAAAGCAGCAGGAGTACTTAAAAACCTTAACTGAAACCAGCAGGGGCACTTAACAACCATAGCTGAAAGCATTATGAGTACTTATACAGGTTCAACCGTATAAATCACGCCTCGAACAGTGCTACTTTGCCTACAGTTAACCAAGGGTGAGGCCGCCAAGCCCCAAGACAAGGCCCAGGCGTCACCCCGCGCATCCACAACCTTCTGCAAGCGGCTTCATCTCGCAATGTGGTCAATAGACAGGATATTCGCTTTCGAGCCATGGAAAAGCAGGAACATAATCTTCTGTCCTATTCTCCAAGATGGACGGGCCTTCATTATTTGAGACCACCCATGAATAAGTATCTTTTCACCTCCAAGGGGAATGCAGTAGGTCGACATAAAAATCATGTTGTGACCAAGCGCAAGTTTGACCCGACCATGGTCAGGCATTTGTATAGGAAAAATAGAACTTGGCAGTTTCTGTTTCAAGAAGATCACAGTTGTAAAACTGTGTATAAGCAATAGTTTATGAACAACATATATAACAGAAAACAGTGATACGACCATTTTGCATCGTGCTTTTATATCGATATTTATTGCATTATGGGCTGTTATTACACGTTATGTCAGAATACTTATGCATATTCTCTCTTATTTTACAAGGTTTACATGAAGAGAGAGAGAATGCCGGCAGCTGGAATTCTGAGCTGGAAAAGGAAAAAATATTAGAGACCTATTATGCACAGCTCCAAAAGTCCTGAAACTTCACAGAAGTTATTTTTGGAATTAATGAAAAATACTAGCGAAACAATCCACCAGAGGGGGGCCCACACCCTGGCCACGAGGGTGGGGGCGCGTCCTACCCCCCTGGGCATGCCCCCTGCCTCGTGGGCCCCCTGGGAGGCCCCCGATGCCCATCTTCTGCTATATGAGGTCTTTTACCCTGGAAAAAATCATAAGCAAGCTTTCGGGAAGAAACTCGACCTCCACGAGGCGGAACCTTGGCGGAACCAATCTAGAGCTCAGGCAGAGCTGTTCTGCCGGGGAAACTTCCCTCCGGGAGGGGGAAATCATCACCATCGTCATCACCAACGACCCTCTCATCGAGAGGGGGTCAATCTCCATCAACATCTTCACCAGCACCATCTCCTCTAAAACCCTAGTTCATCTCTTGTATCCAATCTTTGTCCCATAGCCTCAGATTGGTACCTGTGGGTTGCTAGTAGTGTTGATTACTCCTTGTAGTTGATGCTAGTTGGTTTATTTGGTGGAAGATCATATGTTCAGATCCTTTATGCATATCAATATACCTCTGATTATGGACATGAATATGATTTGTGAGTAGTTACATTTGTTCCTGAGGACATGGGAGAAGTCTTGCTTAAGTAGTCATGTGAATTTGGTATCCGTTTGATATTTTGATGAGATGTATGTTGTCTTTCCTCTAGTGGTGTTATGTGAATGTCGACTAAATGACACTTCACCATTGTTTGGGCCTAGAGGAAGGCATTGGGAAGTAATAAGTAGATGATGGGTTGCTAGAGTGAAAGAAGCTTAAACCCTAGTTTATGCGTTGCTTCGTAAGGGGCTGATTTGGATCATTATGTTTCATGCTATGGTTAGGTTTACCTTAATACTTCTTTTTTAGTTGCGGATGCTTGCAATAGGGGTTAATCATAAGTGGGATGCTTGTCCAAGAAACGGCAGCACCCAAGCGCCGGTCCACCCACGTACCAAATTATCAAAGTAACGAACGCGAATCATAAAACTAGCTTGACGATAATTCCCATGTGTCCTCGGGAGCGTTTTCCTTCATATAAGAGTTTGTCCAGGCTTGTCCTTTGCTACAAAAAGGAATGGAACATCTTGTTGCACCTTATTTACTTTCATTACCATTACCCATTACAAACTACCTTATCACAAAACTATTTGTTACCGATAATTTCAGTGCTTGCAGAGAATACCTTACTGAAAACCGCTTGTCATTTCCTTCTGCTCCTCGTTGGGTTCGACACTCTTATTTATCGAAATGACTACGATTGATCCCCTACACTTGTGGGTCATCAAGACTCTTTTCTGGCGCCATTGCTGGGGAGTCAAGCGCCTTTGGTAGGTGGAATTTGGTAAGGAAAAATTTATATAGTGTGCTGAAATTTACTGTCACTTGTTACTATGGAAAGTAATACGCTGAGGGGCTTGTTTGTGGTATCTTCACCCCGACCAGTAGAGCAAAGAGTTGCTCCTCAACCTACTGAACCTACTGAAAATATTTACTTTGAAATTCCTTCGGGTATGATAGAGAAACTGCTAGCTAATCCTTTCGCGGGTGATGGAACATTACATCCTGATTTGTACCTAATCTATGTGGATGAGGTTTGTGGACTATTTAAGCTTGCAGGTATGCCCGAGGATGTTATCAAGAATAAGGTCTTCCCTTTATCTTTGAAGGGAGATGCATTGACATGGTTTAGGCTATGTGATGATATGGGATCATGGAACTACAACCGATTGAAATTGGAATTTCATCAGAAGTTTTATAATATGCATCTTGTTCATCGTGATCGTAATTATATATATAATTTTTGGCCTTGCGAAGGATAAAGCATCGCTCAAGCTTGGGGGAGGTTTAAGTCAATGTTATATTCATGCCCCAATCATGACCTCTTAAGAGAAATGATTATTCAAAAAATTTATGCTCGGCTTTCTCTCAATAATCGCTCCAAGCTTGATATTTCGTGTACTGGCTCTTTTATGATGAAGACTATTGAGTTCAAATGGGATTTATTGGAAAGAATTAGATGCAACTCTGAAGATTGGGATCTCGACGAGGGAAAGGAGTCAGGTATAACACCTAAGTTTGATTGTGTTAAATCTTTTATGGATACCGATGTTTTCCGTGAATTTAGCACTAAATATGGACTTGACTCTGAGATAGTAGATTCTTTCTGTGAATCCTTTGCTACTCATGTTGATCTCCCTAAGGAAAAGTGGTTTAAGTATAATCCTTCCATTGAAGTAAAAGTAGTTGCACATATTTAAGTTGAAGAAAAGACTATCACTTATAATGATCCTATTGTTCCTACTGCTTATATTGAGAAGTCACCTTTCCCTGTTAGAATAAAGGATCATGCTAAAGCTTCAACTATGGTCAACAAAAGTAATATTAAGACACCCAAACCCTCTGAGCAAATTAAGATTGAACCCAGTATTGCTATGGTTAAAGATCTCTTGGTTAATAATCTCGATGGGCATGTTATTTACTTCTGTGATTAAACTGCTAGAATTGCTAGACCTGATACTAAAAATAAACATAGACCTGTTTGAGGCATGCCTGTTATTTTTGTTAAAATAGGAGATCATTGTTATCATGGCTTGCGTGATATGGGTGCTAGTGCAAGTGTAATACCTCATTATTTATATCAAGAAATTATGCATGATATTGCACCTGCTAAATTAGAAGATATTGATGTTACAATTAAGCTTGCCAATAGAGATACTATTTCACCAGTTGGGATTGTTAGAGATGTTGAAGTCTTGTGTGGGAAAGTTAAATATCCTGCTGATTTTCTTGTTCTTGCTTCCCCACAAGATAGCTTTTGTCCCATTATATTTGGTAAACCTTTCTTGAATACTGTTAATACCAGGATAGACTACGAAAAGGATGTTGTTACTATTGGCCTAGGGGATATGTCTCATGAGTTTAATTTTGCTAAATTTCATAGACAACCCCATGATGAGGAATTTCCTAGTAAAGATGAAATTATTGGTCTTGCTTCTATTGCCGTGCCTCCTAGTGATCCTTTAGAACAATATTTGCTAGACCATGAAAATGATATGTTTATGAATGAAAGAAAAGAAATGGATGAAGTATTCTTTAAACAGGGACCTATTTTGAAACACAACTTGCCTGTTGAAATCCTAGGGGATCCTCCTCCACCCAAGGGTGATCCCATGTTTGAACTTAAACCATTGCCTGATACTCGCAAATATGCTTATCTTGATGAAAAGAAGATATATCCTGTTATTATTAGTGCTAACCTTTCAGAGAAGGAAGAAAAGAAATTATTGAAAACTCTGAAGAAGCACCGTGCTGCTATTGGATATACTCTTGATGATCTTAAGGGCATTAGTCCCACTCTATGCCAGCACAAAATAAAAGTGGAGAAAGACACTAAACCGGTTATTGATCACCAACGACGGTTAAATCCTAAGATGAAAGAAGTGGTAAGAAAAGAAATACTAAAGCTTCTGGAGGCAGGTATAATCTATCCTGTTTATGATAGTCAGTGGGTAAGTCCTGTCCATTGTGTCCCTAAGAAGGGAGGTATTACCGTTGTTCCTAATGATAAAGACGAGTTGATCCCACAAAGAATTGTTACAGGTTATAGAATGGTAATTGATTTCCGCAAATTAAATAAAGCTACTAAAAAGGATCATTACCCTTTACCTTTTATTGATCAAATGCTAGAAATATTATCAAAACATACACAATTTTGCTTTCTAGATGGTTATTCTGGTTTCTCTCAAATACCTATGTCAAAAGAGGATCAAGAAAAGACCACTTTTACTTGCCCTTTCGGTACCTTTGCTTATAGACGTATGCCTTTTGGTTTATGTAATGCACCTTCTACCTTTCAAAGATGCATGATGGCTATATTCTCTGATATTTGTGAAAAGATTGTTGAGGTTTTTATGGATGATTTCTCCTTTTATGGAAATTCTTTTGATGATTGCTTGAGCAACCTTGATCGAGTTTTGCAGAGATGTGAAGAAACTAACCTTGTCTTGAAGTGGGAGAAGTGCCACTTTATGGTTAATGAAGGTATTGTCTTGGGGCATAAAATTTCTGAAAGAGGTATTGAAGTTGATAGAGCTAAAGTTGATGCTATTGAAAAGATGCCATGTCCCAAGGAAACTAAAGGTATAATAAGTTTCCTTGGTCATGCCGGTTTTTATGGGAGGTTCATTAAGGACTTCTCAAAAATTTCTAGACTTCTGACTAATCTCTTACAAAAAGATATTCCTTTCATCCTTGATGATGATTGTGTAGAAGCATTTGAAATACTTAAGAAAGCATTGATTTCTGCACCTATTATTCAGGCACCCGATTGGAATTTACCCTTTGAAATATGTGTGATGCTAGTGATTATGCTGCAGGCGCTGTTCTCGAACAAAGAGTTGATAAGAAATTAAATGATATTCAATATTCTAGTAAAACTCTAGACAGTGCCCAGAAAAATTATGCTACTACCGAAAAAGAATTTTTAGCGGTTGTATTTGCTTGTGATAAGTTCCGACCTTATATTGTTGATTCTAAAGTAACTGTTCACACTGATCATGCTGCTATTAAATATATTATGGAAAAGAAAGATGCTAAACCTAGACTCATTAGATGGGTTCTCTTGCTACAAGAATTTGATTTGCATATTATTGATAGAAAGGGAGCTGAGAACCTGCTTGCATAACTTGTCTAGGTTAGAGAATGTTCTTGATGACCGACTACCTATTGAGGATAGCTTTCCTGATGAACAATTAGCTGTCATAAATGCTTCTCATACTGCTCCATGGTATGATGATTATGCTAATTACATTGTTGCTAAATTTATACCACCTAATTTCACATACCAGCAAAAGAAAAAAGTTTTTCTATGATTTAAGACATTACTTCTGGGGTGACCCACACCTTTATAAAGAAGGAGTAGATGGTGTTATTAGACGTTGTGTACCTGAGCATGAATAGGAATAGATCCTACGCAAGTGTCACTCCGAAGCTTATGGAGGACACCACGTTGGAGATAGAACTGCACATAAGGTATTGCAATCCGGTTTGTATTGGCCTACTCTCTTCAAAGATGCTCGTAAGTTTGTCTTGTCTTGTGATGAATGTCAAAGAATTGGTAATATTAGTAGACGTCAAGAAATGCCTATGAACTATTCGCTTATTATTGAACCATTTGATGTTTGGGGCTTTGATTATATGGGATTGTTTCCTTCCTCTAATGGGTATACACATATTTTAGTTCTTTGTTGATTACGTTACTAAGTGGGTAGAAGCTATTCCAACTAGTAGTGCTGATCATAACACCTCTATTAAGATGCTTAAAGAAGTTATTTTTCCGAGGTTTGGAGTCCCTAGATATTTAATGACTGATGGTGGTTCACAGTTTATTCATTGTGCTTTTCGTAAAATGCTTGCTAAGTATGATGTTAATCATGGAATTGCATCTCCGTATCACCAGCAGTCTAGTGGCCAAGTAGAATTGAGTAATAGAGAGCTCAAATTAATTTTGCAAAAGATTGTTAATATATCTAGAAAGAATTGGTCCAATAACTTGATGATGCATTATGGGCCTATAGAACTGCATATGAAAATCCTATGGGTATGTCTCCGTATAAAATGGTTTATGGAAAAGCATGTCACTTACCTCTCGAACTAGAACATAAGGCATATTGGGCCATTAAAGAGCTCAACTATGATTTTAAACTTGCTGGTGAGAAGAGGCTATTTGACATTAGCTCACTTGATGAACGGAGAACCCAGGCCTATGAGAATGCCAAACTGTTTAAATAGACAGTTAAAAGGTGGCATGACAAAATGATACAAAAGTGTGAGTTTAATGTAGGTGATCATGTGTTGCTATTCAACTCTCGTTTAAGATTTTTTGCAGGAAAGCTTCTCTCTAAATGGGAAGGTCCTTACCTTATCGAGGAGGTATATCGTTCCGGTGCCATAAAAATCAACAACTTCGAAGGCACAAATCCGAAGGTGGTGAACGGTCAAAGAATCAAACATTATATCTCAGGTAATCCTATAAATGTTGAAATTAATGTTATTGAAACCGTAACCCCGGAGGATTACATAAGGGACACTTTCCGGAACGTTTCAGACTCCGAAAAGGAATAGGTGTGTGGTACTTTAAGTAAACCGACTCCAAAATAGTTCTAATAGCATTTTTTTTCTCCGTTTTGGAATATTTAAGAAAATAGGAAAATAAGAAGTCGGCTGAAAGGGACACGAGGCATCCACGAGGGTGGAGGGCCTGCCCTACCCCCTGCCTCGTGGGCACCTCGTGTGCCCCCGGGACTCTGTTTTCTTGCACGATACTTCTTTTGGTCGGTAAAAATTCATTATATAATCTCCCGAAGGTTTTGACCACCGTATCACGCAAATATCCTATGTCCTTGTTTCGAGCTGTTTTCTATCAGATTTGTCAAGGCCAGGCATCATGACGTCACCCTCCTCCAACAATGAAGACAAGGATGCTTAGCTATTGAAGATAGAGCTGAAGAGAGAAGAACCCGGGGAGATCAAAAAGTATGATAGGATCAAGGAAGCCATGGAGGAACAAGCTCCGGCGGGATAAGAAGAAGACATCCAATCTCTTCCCAACCTCTTTACCCCAACTGAGATTGAAGCTTTCAAGATGATTGAGTTAGCTCACATACAAAACAAGTATCTCACACATGAAAATATTTTGGTGAAGGATCATATCGTCGCACTCAAGGGCATTATTCGCAAATTGAAAGAGCTCCTACGCTTGATGTGCAACTATCCACCATCATCAGCACCACCTTCATCACCTCCGAGGACATAATCACATGGGTATGGGCACTCCCCTTGGCAACTGCCAAGCTTGGGGGAGGTTCCCCGGTATCGTATCACCATCACACTCCTATCTTTACCGTTTTTCTTAGTTCGATCCCTTTGGTAATATTTTGATCTAGTGGAATAAAGTTTTAGTATGATTTAGTTTTGATTTTTGCTTTATGATCCCTCTATGTAATCGAGTCTGTGAGCTATATATAATAAAGATTAGTGTTGAGTCAAGGGCTTTGCTATCTTGCTATGATCTTGAGGAAATGAAAATAAAATAAATAATAAAAAGAAACAAAGAGATCATATTGATCTTATGGAGAGTAATGACTTCACATATAAAGAGTATGATGAATAAAAGTTGTTGAGAGTTGACAAACATAGTTTTGGTCATCATTGCAATTAATAGGAAGTAATAAAGAAAGAGAGGTTTTCACATATAAATATACTATCTTGGACATCTTTTATGATTGTGAGCACTCATTAAAATATGACATGCTAAAGAGTTGACGTTGGACAAGGAAGACAACGTAATGGGTTATGTTTTCTTATATCCGAAATAAAGTAGTGGATCATCCAACATGTTGAGCTTGCCTTTCCCCCTCATGCTAGCCAATTCTTCGCACCAAGTAGAGATACTACTTGTGCTTCCGAATACCCTTAAACCCAATTTTGCCATGAGTGTCCACCATATCTACCTATGGATTGAGTAAGATCCTTCAAGTAAGTTGTCATGCTGCATGCAATAAAAATTGCTCTCTAAATATGTATGACTTATTAGTGTGGAGAAAATAAAATTTATACGATCTTGTGATACGGAAGCAATAAAAGCGACGGACTGCATAATAAAGGTCCATATCACAAGTGACAATATAAAGTGACGTTCTTTTGCATTAAGATTTCGTGCATCCAACCAAAAGCGCATGACAGCCTCTGCTTCCCTCTGCGAAGGGCCTATCTTTTACTTTTGTCTTATTCCTTATGCAAGAGTCATGGTGATCTTCACCTTTCCTTTTTACATTTTATCCTTTGGCAAGCACATTGTTTTGGAAAGATCCTGACATATATATATCCAATTGGATGTAAGTTAGCATGAATTATTATTGTTGACATTACCCTTGAGGTAAAAGGTTAGGAGGCGAAACTATAAGCCCCTATCTTTCTCTGTATCCGATTAAAACTCCATAACCATAAATATTGAATGAGTGTCAGTAATTATGAAAGACTAAATGATAGTTGAGTATGTGGACTTGCTGAAAAGCTCTTGTTGACTCTTTCCAGTGTTATGATAAATTGCGATTGCTTCAATGAACGAGATCATAGTTTGTTAGTTCTCAATGAAGTTTCTGATTCATACTTGACATTGTGAATAGATTATAACTTGAGCATAAGAAATCACATGACAATATCCATATATGTTGTTGTTATAAGAATGATAATGATGCCCTCATGTCCGTATTTTATTTTATCGACACCTCTATCTCTAAACATGTGGACATATTTGTCGTTATCGGCTTCTGCTTGAGGACAAGCGAGGTCTAAGCTTGGGAGAGTTGATACGTCCATTTTGCATCGTGCTTTTATATAGATATTTATTGCGTTATGGGTTGTCATTACACGTTATGTCACAATACTTATGCCTATTCTCTCTTATTTTACAAGGTTTACATGAAGAGAGAGAATGTCGGCAGTTGGAATTCTGGGCTGGAAAAGGAGCAAATATTAGAGACCTATTCTGCACAGCTCCAAAAGTCCTGAAACTTCACGGAAGTTATTTTTGGAATTAATGAAAAATACTGGCGAAAGAATCCACCAGAGGGGGCCCACACCCTGGCCACAAGGGTGGGGGCGTGCCCTACCCCCCTGGGCACGCCCCCTGCCTCGTGGGCCCCCTGGCAGCCCTCAGATGCCCATCTTCTGCTATATGAGGTCTTTTACCCTGGAAAAAATCATAAGCAAGATTTCGGGAAGAAACTCCGCCGCCACGAGGCGGAACCTTGGCGGAACCAATCTAGAGCTCCGACAGCAGTACATTCGCCGGGGAAACTTCCCTCTGGGAGGGGGAAATCATCGCCATCGTCATCACCAACGATCCTCTCATCGGGAGGGGGTCAATCTCCATCAACATCTTGACCAACACCATCTCCTCTAAAACCCTAGTTCATCTCTTGTATCCAATGTTTGTCCCAAAGCCTCAGATTGGTACCTGTGGGTTGCTAGTAGTGTTGATTACTCCTTTTAGTTCATGCTAGTTGGATTATTTGGTGGAAGATCGTACGTTCAGGTCCTTTATGCATACTAATATACCTCTGATTATGAACATGAATATGATTTGTGAGTAGTTACGTTTGTCCCGAGGACATGAGAGAAGTCTTGCTATAAGTAGTCATGTGAATTTGGTATTCGTTCGATATTTTGATGAGATGTATGTTGTCTTTCCTCTAGTGGTGTTATGTGAACGCCGACTACATGACACTTCATCATTGTTTGGGCCTAGAGGAAGGCATTGGGAAGTAATAAGTAGATTATGGGTTGCTAGAGTGACAGAAGCTTAAACACTAGTTTATGCGTTGCTTCTTAAGGGGCTGATTTGGATCATTATGTTTCATGCTATGGTTAGGTTTACCTTAATACTTCTTTTGTAGTTGCGGATGCTTGCAATAGGGGTTAATCATAAGTGGGATGCTTGTCCAAGAAAGGGCAGCACCCAAGCGCCGGTCCACCCACTTACCAAATTATCAAAGTAACGAACGCGAATCACATGAGCGTGATGAAAACTAGCTTGACGATAATTCCCATGTGTCCTCGGGAGCGTTTTCCTTCATATAAGAGTTTGTCCAGGCTTGTCCTTTGCTACAAAAAGGATTGGGCCATCTTGCTGCACCTTATTTACTTTCATTACTCGTTACTCATTACAAACTACCGTATCACAAAACTATCTGTTACCAATAATTTCAGTGCTTGCAGAGAATACCTTACTGAAAACCGCTTGTCATTTCCTTCTACTCCTCGTTGGGTTCGACACTCTTACTTATCGAAAGGACTATGATAGATCCCCTATACTTGTGGGTCATCAAACAGCTCGTACCATAAGTTTCTCGACACAGTTGGACTTGTTCAACGAGTGCAGCAGTGGCACACATATCCCACGTGGCCTTCCACCATTGAAACGCCCCACAAGGACCTCAAGACGATCAATAAACTGTAGGAACTTGTGGATGTCATCCCAGTCAATTTCAGTGCCATCAGTAACAGCCGAGTTGTTACAGAATAACAAATGAGCAGCCTGCTTAACTCTAAAAACACCTACATGTGCCACCAATTATAAGAAAATATTAGTTAGAAGTAGTATCTTCGTGAGAGATTCGTTGCTACTTCTAAAGTTAAATTGTGATTAGTTAGATAGAGTAGGTGGATTAAGAAGTAATCGAGGCAACAAGCAAGAACCAGATACAAAACTAACATGGATGAACAATTGTAACAATGTCGGGGTGGAAGATCGCAGTGAAGATGAGACTAGGTTCTGCTATTTCCATCAACATTCGTGCGCCAACTTTCAGTCCGTAACACTTGAGAAAGTTTATCCAAATTTGGCCATAAAAAAGCAGCGATCTTCTTGGTTCATGAACCCAACTCAGAACTTATATCCATGGCTTGTCTTCACTGTGACCATTAAACAGGTGTATTCAATTATGGCAAGGCCGAGCATCTTGAGTACATGTGTTCTGGCAGAGCAAATAATGCACTACGGGAAAAATAATATGAGGACACAATGTATTCCCTATCCAAATCTAGAAATAACTTCCTCCTTCACGTCAGTGTTGACCATCGTACAGGTAGTACCTTTTATCCAAATATAGAAATCCAAATTTTCAAATTCGTCGACAGCATGTTCAAAAAAAACCCACCCTCCCGGATAGAAAAGAGGATTCTAGGAGCATACTGTGTGTGTTTTAAAATCCTGTGTTAGGATGAGAAGGAAAAAGTGTGGCATCTTTCCGAGGGCGCAGAAACCTGTAGGGTCCTTGCACTTTGGGCACTGCAAATGAAACACACTAGATTCAGTAGGAAGAAAAATGCATCAACGGCGGCGGCTACCATCCTAGGATTACCCGCGACCAAGGGACTTGGATTTATCGGGGATGGATGAAGAATTCGTACCTGGTTCTCCATGAGAAAACCCTATGCAATCACCGAGAGGGGGTTTTCTCTGAACAAGCAGACAAGGAAGAAGGGATTCAGCCCAGTGAAATATTGTCGCCGTCCGTCCGACTTCGCTAAAGCTGGAAAGGGGGGGGTTGTGATTTGACGGCTCATTGGGAATTACTGTGGCGCTACGACCGGGGTGTGTCTACCGTGCAGTTGTGCACTCTAATTTGTGCATATGGCACGTGGCCCCCATTGTCGGATGCCCCACATATCAGCAAAAGGAAGTAGAAAGACAGGAGTAACTAGTTACACATAAATATATTTTTGACAGAGAGATACTCCCTCTGTAAAGAAATATACAAATCTTTTATATCACAACTTTATACATAAGAAAAATCAAGGGGAATATATATAACATATATAATTATAAAAAAAGAGTTGTTTTTAACACAGTATAGACGAGTTGGTGATGATGGTGTGCCTGCCATCCTGCAATATAGGTCGTCTGATTTATATCTGATGGATAGGAAGGAAACTATGGCAATTTTGCAAAAAAAAGGTACCCACACACCTATCCATATTTGCAAATAAGGCCTCCCCTCGTTCATCATTTTCTCTCGAAAGATAAAATACTCATACAAATGCATCTTGATGTTATGTGCAACGCACGGGCATTATGGGGGTTCAGCTGAGAATATAATACTCAGACAGGCTCACGGTTCTGGACTTTGGGCCGCAGGCCCACCCTGCATGTTTGGGGGCCCATGTGTTCTACCACAACGCTTTTCATATTGCAAGCAATCGGTACGGTGCTGGTTTTAGATGATGTCGCAAGGCAAATACACAAAATTGAATAAAGCATGGCAGCTGTTGGAATGAAATCAAATGACAGTTCCTAACCAGCAATGAAAGTTGCAATTCTATCAACGATATACCATGTGATAAATAATATTGTCGTATTACTTATACACACAGGACACTTGTTTCACCATGCCAGATTATTACATCAAAATCTCTCGAAGGATAGATTAGTTCGGCAGTTGCGTGCTGCTACTGAAGAATTTCAAAGTTGATTTGGACCAGCTCTCCTTGCCGAGACAGTTAGATTTTGAGATCATCCCCTACCGCAAGATATGATTTAGATTTGAATCTTGACAATCCTTTAGCATCAATCATCATGCGACCATCCTTTGTACTTACGGTATATTGAGCAGGTTCAGTCACACCAAGGCTGCACATGGTAAGAGAAACTTGGCCGCTGTCGCCCGGATTGTTGAACGACTCCCTAGTTGCTCTAGGAATTCTCTGTTTGCAAACAAGAAGACATACCCAAATAGTTAGATCAACACAGTGAATCATGCGAAACAACATGGAAAGAAAAAAGAACGAAGCACTTGGGCGGCCAAGGCTTACCAAGAAGGTGGACATGTCAGTTTTTCTAAGGACTTTGGTATATGAAGTGCGAACTGCAGCCCAGTATGTTGCCGGTGCAACTGCTCGTTCTTGCCGCTGCACGGGCCGGAGCAGATGCAAGTGCAAGTGTTGGTGCAGGTGCTGAAGCCGTTGCTGCTGCCGGAGATGGTGCTCCTTGTAGAGCTGGTGCCGGTGTCGGAGCAGGTGCCGGTGTCGATGCCCTATCCTCCGGTAGATTAGCCTGATCCGCTGACGCGATCGATGTCCAATCCTCAGCTGGATCACACTGAGCTGCTACCGTTGTCAGTGCTAGAGCAACTGTCGGTGCTTGATCTGTTGCTGAAGGTGGTACCGATGTGCGAGACAGCGGCGATCGTGTCTAGTCTGCTATGATCAGCTTTCTAACTTGATTAGGCTCCGTGACTGTGATCCAGTTTTTTCTTCATTTCTTTTAAACGTGAGAAGGAATAATTGTGGCGTTTTTGTTAAACCAAACTATAGTTCATCATAGGGATTCAGCTTGTACTCAGACAACAGACTGATCCAATTTTTTCCAGTAATATAAGTGATGGACAGTGCCTTCGTTACTAACACGACATAAGAAGTGAAACCTGCAAAAATAGCCATCGTTGAGCAAACCAAACGGTTTATTCTGTGATGAATGTCACATGGCAAAACCTGCATCGTAAAATTGCAGGAAAAGAAAGAAAACATGACATTAAATTAATAAGATTTAGACAGTAAATCAATAAGATTTACTTGATGTGACACGAGTGAATCCTTACCAGGAAATCACTATGTTGAAGTACTAAACAGAAGATTGATTGTCCAACTATGGGTGGCATGCAGGGGCCCCGCCTACTCCCACAAGGTGACAGTCCAAAGGTCGTCACAAATCGTATGGACCGAACATCCATGGGACTGGAAATCCTGGTGGGTGCGATAAACCCTGCAATGCATACAGATATTGGAGTGTAACCATAATTGATAAACCTTCCTCACAAAAAAGATGATCTGGATACTTTAAAATATACAAACTGAATTGAGTGGACAGACATCAACATAGACCGTTCTCAGGACTGGCCACACACCAAAAGCGGCAGTACTAATAAACAATATAGGGTTCACAAACACAAATCAAGTACTGAACAATAGTACTTACTATAGACAAGCAAAGTTGCACTAATTAAACTCTGTAGACTATTTCTTGCCACCGACCTACGGGATGAACCCCGCATAACTGACTAGTCCATGGACTTCGTGAGAGATGTCTACATGCACCATCACCATCTCGTCAACCTTGGAGAACCTAAAAGAGTGGTCTGTCCACTCATAAACATGATGATGAAGATAGGCCGCATCAGATTTGTTGGGAAGCTTTACAAGAACCACACCCTTCGTAATTAGGCACATCCAGGAAATTGTTGTGTTCAAGTACAGCCTCGAGAACACGCCTGACAACAATGCTACAGGAAAACACTAGTTCAGGACACGTGGCGACAAGGACACAGCAGCTGGATAGTATAGAAGTAGAACTCATCCTCAAGTCTTCCAGTTCACACGACATGACTTTGAGAACTTCATGTCCACCGCGGACCTGGTTCTAATTCAAACAGAAACCATATTTTATTACTACCTCCGTTCAGAAATATAAGATGATTTTCGATATTATACTCCATATATGACTACATATACGCACGGAAATGAGTGAACAAAGACACTAGAACATGTCTTCAAAGGCATGAGAGCAGAGGGATTACATGCAATATCCATAACACAAGTTCTTGAGGCAAATATACCCTCTTCAAAGGTAGCATTGCTGTTCATAGTACTCCCTCCGTCCCAAAATTCTTGTCTTAGATTTGTCTAGATACGGATGTATCAAGTCACATTTTAGTATTAGATACATCCGTATCTAGACAAATCTAAGACAAGAAATTTGGGACGGAGGGAGTAGTTGAAAGTAATCTATAAGAAATCAGTGTCAACCTCTCGCATGTTTTGGTCAAAAGAGGAATTTAGAACCGTCATTTGGCACACTAAAATCACATGCAAGATCACCCAGAAAGTTGTACTACTAGTACTAGTACTATGTGTTAGATGAAAAAACACAATCAAGATCGAGAAAAGATCTTCAAGAAGAGATATTACCTGGACTTGCTTAATGAGGGATACCGGAGAGGGGGGCTTGGACAAGGCGATGGCTTTGAGCTTGTCTGCGGTAGTCTCGGCGGGGTGCTTGCGCTTCTTCGTACCATGAGCCTCGACGGTTTTGGCCAGAGCCATAGACATCACTTCGGTCGATGCTCCAGTGTCCATCAAGAATCTGTCAAATAGAAATAAAAGAAAAGAAACCATAATCACAAACCCAAAAGAAGAACAGAGAGGGAGTTATAGGATCAATCTCGGGGTTGCAAGACCGGGCCTTAGCCAGAATCAACACCAGTGATGCGCTCACCTTTCCTTCTTTGGGAGAGAAGAACAATGGCAGAAGCAGGTCGGGGTTTTCTTGAAGAAATGAGGAACAAGATGAGGGAGAAGCGAGTTGGGTAGAGGGGAAGCTGAGAGAGAATAGTGAAATGATGGTTGCTTCATCCGTCCAACTTACTGCTGGAAAGGAGGGGGTTTTGTGATTTGATGGCTCATTGGGCATTACTGCGGCGCTTCAATCGGGGTAGTCTACCGTCACTCTACTATGGAGTAATTTAGTGCATGGCTGGTGGACCCCGATGCTGGCTGTCCCACACGTCGGCGAAAGTGAGTAATTTAGTGCATGGCCCGAGGAGGATCCGCATGGTAGAGCGTGCCATTGTTTTTCTGAAGAAAAAATGATTACAGCAAGTGTTTCTACTCTTACGACGGAGGAGTGCGAAACACGGCAGCCACTTGAACATACACAATGCTCCTACTACTAGGCATGTGCAATGGTTCATACGTCAGTACTACATAGTCTTGTTGCTAGTGTAGTAAGATATGACGACAACAAATGATATTGTGCGCATGTCAACTATATGAACAGTAATGTAGTAACATAGTACCGCTTTTTCGACTGTCCGGTCGAGAATGAATGGTGAGATCAATGTTATCAGAACTAGGTCTACAGCTCACGGAGAGTATGGTGCTACAGTATTCCATGAAACATGAACCATATGAAGCACGAATAGTGTTAGGCAGGGTGTATGAAGGGTGCATGGGATGGGAGCAAAAGTTCCCTTCTCGACCCACTTTTGGGTGTTTGGAGAGTGCATGAAGGGTGCATGAGTCCACACTAGTAGGTTAACACAAATACACGAAGAGGAAACAACTATATTGAGATGAGAATGCAACCAAACACACCCACATGCTTTGTGCTACAGTGACTGATCTGCACGGTCTGAGTTTGACCCAACGGTCATGTTGCGCCGAGACATGGACATGCCCATGCAGAGGGCACCTAAACACCACCGAAGTCCCTCTGCTTCTTGAGGCGCACGACGTTGGTGATGCTGTCGGATTTCGGGCTCCGGCAGACCCTCTAGGTTCGAACTCTAGGGTGCGCACGGAGATCACGCCTCCTACCTACCTATACCTCGTCGCCTCGCAAGGATCTAGAACTACACGAAGAGCAACACAAGGGACGCAAGGTTTATACTAGTTCGGGCCACCATTGTGGTGTAATACCCTACTCTAGTTTGTGGTGTGGTGGATTGCCTCTGGGGCTGATGATGAACAGTACAAGGAAGAACAGCCTCGCGAGGGTCTGTTCTTGGCTGGCGCGATGAACTGCTAGGGGGAGTTCATTCACTTTTCTCTCTCTCTCTCTCTCTCTCTCTCTCTCTCTCTCTCTGCGATTGATCTCTCGATGCCTCCATCCTATGGGTGGCTAGTCCTATTTATAGGCAGAGGCCCTGGGCCTCTTCCCAAATATTGAGCGGGAAGGGCGCCAACAATTGGCCATTTGAATGGGAACATCTGGTACACTTATCCTGACTAAAGTTGGTCCTCGCCTGCCAAAGGCTCTGGTGGTGACGCTGGCTTGGGCTCCACGATGACTTCCTTCCTGCCGTTGCGACAGTCTTGGTCTTGTTGCACCGAAACGGGTGCCTTTGCTTGATGCTCTCGCCTGCGCTTGCCCCCTTTGCACAAAAGAGGAAATGAGGACACTGCGCGGGCTGGCGCCCGCCTGGCGCCCTTGGCCGTCATGGCTTGCGTCATGGGCACCTCATGAGGTACCCTGCCTTGATCTTTCCGCCTCCTCGCGAGCCAGCCTGACGAGGCCGTGCCTGAGGAAGCATCCAGTCGTCCGCCCCGCGAGGCCTGGCCCCTCACGAGGGTCTTGAGCTTGTGCTGATGAAGATGGGTCGTACTGGGCCACCCCTTGAGCCACGCCGCAGGCCGCAGGCAGGCATGTCTGGGTACCCCCGTTCCCGAACGCCGACGGTAGCCCGGGCCCAAGGCGGCGCTGGACTTGGCTGAGCAGAGAAGCGAAGGGGCAAGTCTGGCCTTGTGAGCCCCTAACAGCCTGCGGCCTCGGGCGCCGCGTTGTGGTTGATTGGACATGGGCGTCTCCACTTCCCCACGACGCCTCGACAACTGCATGAATTGACAAGTCCCTGCATGCGAAGTGGGTCATGATTACCTGCGGTTGTGGAGGTCGACGGTTGGCCTTCCCCGGCTATAAGTATGGAACGGCGCGTGCCCTTCCAGCCCATCTCTTCTTGCTTCTCCTTCTTCTCCATGGCTCCGCTGAAGAGGTTCTCGGCCACGGAGAAAGGAAAGGCCCGCCAGGTAGAGCCTGACTCTCCCCCGGCCAAGCGCGGTCGAGGCCGTCCTCGCAAGCACCCTGTGGCTCCCGTAGCGGCTCCCCGCGGCCATGGAGGCGATCTCCTGCGCGGCGACGGGCGTCAGGCCGTTGATGCGGGGCGCGCTACGGCCGCGCGACCTCCTAGGACACGCTTCCGCTCGGCGGAGGTGCTGTCAGAGTTCGTCTTGTGGTCGGTGGAGCCGACCAGCACCCGGCTCCGGCTTCCCCGCTTCTTCTTAGGTGAACTTCCGGCCGGCGCCCCGGGCAGCCTCTGGCTCCAGGCGGATGGTTGCTGCAGCCGGGCCTCCTGGGCTTCGCTGGAGGTCTCCGCAGCCGGGAGCGTGGCCCTGACCCGCGGCTGGCAAACGTTTGCCCGCGCGCGTGGTCTGAGCCGGCGGTGCACCCTGCACTTCAAGTTCGACGGCGATGCCACCCTCTACGTGAGGGTGTTCGGGGAAGATGGTCGCCGCGCTGGGTGCTGCCCCGAGGACGACGACCGCGGCCGTGAGCCTAGCCCCGGCGATGATGAAGATGGCAGCGCGCGCGTGATCGGCGGCGCTCGGGGTTCGTCGAGCTTTGGCGTCTCTTCTTCGGACAGCGGCTCCTCCAGCGGTGGCCGCGACCAGGCCCCGCGCCGCCGCGCCCGCCTGGAGGGAGGTAGCGGGTCTGCCCGCCGTCGCGCCTCGGTGAAGCGCGAAAGGGAGACCTCCTGAGCTCCGGAGGCAGTCCGAGCTCTCGCCGCGAGTTGGTGTCGGGCGAGTCGCGCCTGTTTTGTTCTTTTCCTTTTCCTGCGCAAGGAGACAGTAGTGTAGGGCCCCGTAGGGGCGTGCTTGGACTATTGCTGTTAATTATCGTACTGTTTCCGTTATTTTGGTATTATGCTTTTGTGCCACACGCCTGCGCGTAGAAATTACTTAGCTCGGGGGGGGAGGGGGGGGGGCTATCGTGGCCTTTGCTTCTCGAGGCCGGGGCCTCGTTGAACGCTTCATGTCCTGCAAAGGTTAGTCTGGAAAGGTAGCTCCCGGCCTCAGCTGTGGAAGCGACCGACCCAGGTCCTGTGTTCGTGTCGCGGTGCCCATGGGGCACGGACTGGAGGGGTGCTCCTGTAGTGGACCCGAGTAGGGAAGCCTCAAACGATAAGGGTAGAAAACACTCGTGAGGGTGCCCGCGCTGCTCCCTTGCGAGACCTACGCGAGAGAAATCGAGGTAGGAGAGCGAAAAAGGCAGAGAGTCACAAGCCAAAGACGGCAACAACTTCAATAAAACTTCAAATGGGAATGAACAAGCCAACTGCAGAAAGCAAATGAGAAAGCCGCGTCCGGCACCTAATCTAGTCTTCGACGTCTTCTCACCAAATATGGAGCTAAGTGCTGCCATCGGGCGTGGAGGGAGCCCCAGGGACCCGAGGCCGGGCGCCTGAGACTCCGGGGCGTGTACAGCCCCAACTCATTATTACGTGGGAGTGTCACGGGCGGCGAGCTTCACAGGCACTGGCCTTCTTCACAGGCTCCGGGCCTTTCTCAGAAAAATAAACTTCACAGGCGTTTTCCTTCTTCACAGGCACCGGGCCTTTCGTAGATAGATAAGCTTCACAGGCATTGGCCCTCTTCACAGGCTCCGGGCCTTTTTCCAAAACGCAGCGCTTCACAGGCATTCGCCTTCTTCACTTCAGCCCACTTGGTGAACTTGTCCACGGCGACGTAGAGGTAGCGATAGCCCCCTGGCGCCCAAGGAAACGGGCCCAGGATATCCAGCCCCCAGACTACGAATGGCCACGAGAGGGGTATAGTTTGCAGACATCCCGCCGGCTGATGGATCTGCTTGGCATGGAATTGGCAGGCCTCGCAAGCCTTCACCAGTTCGACGACATCATTGAGCGCAGTGGGCTAATAGAACCCGCTGCGGAATGCCTTGCCAACAAGGGTCCGCGATGATGAATGATGCCCACAGTCTCCACCGTGTATATCTGCCAGCAGTTCCTTCCCTTGCTCCCTGGAGATGCAGCGTAGGGACACATCATTTGGTCACTTCCGATAGAGCTCTCCATCCCTAATGCAGTATGTTGTGGCTTGCCACGCCACACGCTCGGCTTCCTCCTCCTTCTCCGGCAAGGTCCCTTGCATCAGGTAGCTCCGGAGCTCCGTGATCCAGCAGCCCTCCCGAGGCTCCAAAGATCAAGAGCAAAGGCGCTCCTCGAGGCTGGGCCACGCATCGGGATCCCGAGGCTGGTGGTCGGGGAGCTCCTCCCGAGGCTGCACCATGCTTGACAGCGATGGCGTGGCCGAGGGCTTGAAGAGCCGCTCCTCGAAGACGCCAGGCTCCTGAGGTAGCCGCCTGGATGCCTGTTTGGCAATGTCGTCGGCCTCTTGATTGGTGCCATGGGGCACATGCTGCAACTCCAGCCCCGTAATCGCTTCTCCATCCTGCGGACCTCTGCGAGGTAGGCTTCCATGTGCTCATCCCTCGGCTTGTATACCTTGTTGGAGAAGTTGACGAGGAGTTGTCAATCACCCTTGATGGTAAGGCGCTTCACTCCTAGGGCAACTGCGGCCTTCGTGCCTGCTATCGTGCCTTTATGTTACGCTATGTTGTTGGAGACCTTTTCTCCGTCTTTGGAAACAGAGCTGCAGGCGTAGTAGAGCTTGTCTTGAGTAGGAGATATAAGCACTGCTCCAGCCCCCGCGCCGTGCCTGGAGAATGCCCCGTCGAAGTACATGACCCAACCGTCCGACGCCTCGCTTCCCGGGGAGAGGGATCGATCCTCATCAGCCTTGAGGCCCGACGCCTACGTCCATTCTGCCACGAAATCCGCCAATGTGGCCCCCTTGATGACTCTGGTTGTGCTGAATTCGAGCTGAAACGCTTGTAGTTCAATGTTCCACTCAGCGACTCTTCCGGCTGAGTTAGGGCTCCTGAGCACCCTTTCCAAGGGGTACGCTGAGACAACCTTGATGGGGTGGCCCTGAAAATAATGCCGCAGCTTGCGCGAGGCCACCAATAGCGCGAGGAGGAGTTTCTGAGGCATGGGGTACTGCCCTCGCGTCCCGCAACATCAGGTCGACAAAGTACACAGGGTGTTCAACGAGGTTGGGAGTGCTGGTGTCGATGGCGCCCTTCGGAGACAGTGGCGCCTCCTGAGACAGTGGAGCCTCCAGCGGCTGGTCGCCAGGGGGAGGGGTCTCTTCTGTCCCGAGTGTGTTTCCCTGCGGCAGCTGATCCTTCTCGGCTGTGGTAGTGGTCTCTGTGAGTCTTCCTTGATCCTGCTTCGCCTTGACCCGGGCAGCTGCCGCAGCTTTGGTCCGACGCTCCTCCCTAACCGCCACCAGGGCTGCGCTGGTGGAGTAGGGAGTGGTTGCAAGGTAGAGCACCAAGGGTTCCTGAGGGCGCGGGGCCACCATTACCGTAGGGCTGGTTAGGTACCTCTTGAGATCTTGGAACGCCTTGTCGGCCTCTTCAGTCCATTCAAAGGGCCCCTTTTTCTTCATCAGCTGGAAGAAAGGCAGCGGCGCTGCCCCAACTTGGAGATGAAGCGCCCTAGTGCTGTCACGCAGCCTGTGAGCTTACGCATTTCTCACGAGGGTCTTTGGCGGGCTCATGTCCTCGACCTCCTTGACCTTTTCCGTGTTAGCTTCGATGCCTCGGTGGGACACGAGGAAACCCAAGAGCTTGCCTGAGGGGACCCCAAACGCACACTTCTCTGGGTTGAGCCGCAGGCTCACTGCGTTGAGGCTCATGAAGGTTTCCTCCAGTCTTGTATCGTGGTTTTGGCCTCACGAGACTTCACCACAATGTCATCGACGTAAGCCTCAACATTCTTCCCGAGCTGCGGGCCCAAGGTGATGTGCATCGGCCGCTGAAAGGTCGCCCTGTGTTCCGCAGCCGAACGGCATGCATGTGTAATAAAGACACCCCACACGGGTCGAAAGCCGTTTTTCCACGTCTTCTACCGCCATCTTGATCTGGTGATACCCAGAGAAGGCGTCCAAGAAACACAACAGGTCGCACTCGGCGGTAGAATCGACGATCTGATCGATACGAGGGAGCGGGAATGGATCCTGCGGGCAGGCTTTGTTGAGGTTGGTGAAGTCGACACACATACGTTCCTTCCCACCTTTCTTTGGCACGACCACCGGGTTAGCCCAGCAATCCTGGTATCGGACCTCGCGAATGACCCCTGCAGCTTCTAGCTTGCGGGTCTCTTGGGCGATGAAAGCTTCCTTTTCAGTGGAATGCCGCCTTGCCTTACGCGGTGGGGCGACGTTGGGGCACACGTTGAGGTGGTGCTCGACACGCCTCTAGGGATCCCCGCCACCGATCAGGCTCCCATGTGAATACCTTCTTGTTTGCACGCAGGAACTTGACCAGGGCCTCCTCCGCCGGGCTCGAGGTTGGCGCCTATGGTGAAGGTGGCGTTAGTGGATTCGTCCTCGTCGACCAAGATGTCTGCTTGGTTTCTGCCTTGTCTTGGGTGAACAATCGCTTCTTCTTGGCGGCGCAGCCCCCTTGGGCTCGGGCTGCTCGAGTCGGCAGGCTGCACCGACGCCACCGTCTTGAAGGCGAAGCTTGAGCACTTGCAATGCATCCCGGTGTCTCCGGACACGGTGAGGACGCATTGCTCTGTGCATCTTCATGAGGTTGTACGCTGGGTGAGTCGCGGCCATGAATCGGGCTAGTGCTGGGTAGCCGAGGATGGCGTTGTATGGGAGGCCGATGGGAGCGATGTCGAAGTCGATCAGCTCCGTGCGGAAATTGTCGTAGGTGCCGAAGGTTACCGGGAGACGGATCTGCCCCAGGGAGCTAGATGAACCGCCCCCGACGCCCAAGAAGGGCCGGCTGGGCTGAAGCCGCTCCAGCGGTATGTGGAGGAAGCTGAAGGCTTCAACTGAGAGCACGCTGAAGCCCGCGCCGCCGTCGATGAGAGTCCTGGTGACGGCCACCTGGCAGATGATGGGGGTGCACAGCATTGGGAGCGCGCCCGAGCAGCCTGAGTTGGAGGGGTGATCCTCCGAGCTGAAGGCCAGATCGGCCCTGGGCGCCGACCGACCCGGAGGAGCCCCATGCTACGCAGGGTCAGCGCCGACCTGGCGAGCGAACAGCTTGATGTGGCGGTCTGAAGGTGGCGCGTGCGAGCCGCCCAGGAGAGCTGCGACGACCGGGGGCGCCGGTGCAGCATGCCTGGCGAGGAAAAGGCCGCGCAGCTCCTCCCAAGAGGCCACGGAAGCCGCTGGCAGGTGGAGCAGCCACACGCGCGGGGCGCCGGTGAGGGCCATGGGAAGCCAGTTAGCCATGGCCCTGTCGTCGCCCCCTGCTTTGAGGACGGCCTCCTCATACGCCAGCAGGAAGGCCAGCGGATCGGTCGTGCCGTTGTAGCACGGTGGCGTCTCCGGCTTGAACTTGTTCGGCCACCACACCTATCGCAAGGCTGGGGCCAAGGCTCGGAGCCCCCTGGCCCCCGCGCTAGTGCCGGCGGCCGAAGTGGGTGGCGCGCTGCTCATCGTAGGGCGAGTCACGATGTCGGCGGGGAGCGGGTCGGCGGGAGGGAAAGCTCCGGCGCACCCCTACCTGGCGCGCCAAATGTCGGATTTCGGGCTCCGGCAGACCCTCTAGGTTCGAAGTCTGGGGTGCGCGCGGAGATCACGCCTCCTACCTACCTACACCTCATCGCCTCGCAAGGATCTAGAACTACACGAAGAGCAACACAAGGGACGCAAGGTTTATACTAGTTCGGGCCACCATTGTGGTGTAATACCCTACTCTAGTTTGTTGTGTGGTGGATTGCCTCTGGGGCTGATGATGAACAGTACAAGGAAGAATAGCCTCGCGAGGGTCTGTTCTTGGCTGGTGCGATGAATTGCTAGGGGGAGTTCAGTCGCTTTTCTCTCTCTCTCTCTCTGCGATTGATCTCTTGATGCCTCTACCCTGTGGGTGGCTAGTCCTATTTATAGGCAGAGGCCCTGGGACTCTTCCCAAATATTGAGCGGGAAGGACGCCAACAATAGGCCATTTGAAGGGGAACATCTGGTACACTTATCCTGACTAAAGTTGGTCCTCGCCTGCCAAAGGCTCTGGTGGTGACGCCGGCTTGGGCTCCACGATGACTTCCTTCCTGCCGTTGCGACGGTCTTGGTCTTGTTGCAATCAAACGGGTGCCTTTGTTGATGATCTCGCTGCGCTTGGCCCCTTTGCACCAAAGAGGAAATGAGGACACTACGCTGGCCGGGCACCCGCTGGCGCCCTTTGGTCGTCATGGCTTGCGTCATGGGCACCTCATGAGGTACCCGCCTTGATCTCTCCGCCTCCTCGCGAGCCAGCTGACGAGGCCGTGCACGAGGAAGCTTCACGTAAATCCGCCTGCGAGGCTTGGCCCCTCGCGAGGGTCTTGAGCTTGTGCTGATGAAGATGGGCCATACTGGGCCACCCCTTGAGCCACGCCGCAGGCCGCAGGCAGGCAAGTCTGGGTACCCCCGTTCCCAGAATGCCGACAGATGCAGGGGGCGGAACGGCTGAAAGGCAATGCAATCTACGGGAAGGCGGAGGGAGCCAGCCGAGGAGCGGGGAATCTTTTGGTTTTCACCATGGTAAAACACCAGTCGACGACTTCTCACATCATGGAGCAATGGGTTTTACAGGCGGAGTCATCGTGACTAATTGCTATCGCGCCTGCTCCCGTCAATCAAAAAATTAAAAACCCTGCCACGCCTGCTCCCGTCAATCAAAAAATTAAAAATCTTGCCGCACCCAAACACCAGAGCGGCGCCGCGGTAGATGTTTAAATTTACCTGCCGACAAGTAGATAAAAAAAGGGGTGAAAAAACAAATGTGGCGGCAGCCTAGCTAATCGGTCGAACTAGCCCAACTAGCTAGCCACCGTGCTTCACTGATGTACCCGGCGGGAAAGGTGGTCTTTCATGATTTGACGACTCATTTACTTGCTTCGGCGAAAACGTGTGGTAGGGCATCCCACATCAGGAAGAATATATGCGTGCACCACCCAGGAGGACCCCGAAACCGCGCTGTAGGGTGTGCCATGTCTCGGCACGGAGGAAAAATGTGCGTGTAAAAATATACTGTATCATACGTAGTTCCTATGGTTCAACCTCGGGACCCAGCCAGTCGGTCGAAAACACCCCACTAGCCACACAGCTTCATGATGCTAACGTGGCACGGAGAATAGGTGTGGTTAGCTCCGTCCCGACCAGCCACAACGTCTCTTGTTCTAGGCGATTCTTCTATTTTCCAAGCTTTTTTTAGTTGTAATAACACCACGGCAAGCTACCACCGCTCTTCGTGTGTGCCCATGCAAAGGTTAGACGATGGAGAGAAGAGAGAGATCGCAGACGTGGGACCGACTAGTAAGTGAGTCAACGGTCATGCACGCGTTGACGAGGCACTCCCTCTACTCTACTCAACGTAATACTGTATAAAATCAAGTTATGGGACAAAGCCAACAACCGTTGTTGTCTTAGGCTATCGACTTACGCTTTGTAGTCCAGGTTGCCAGTTCGAATCTCGTCTTTCAGATTTGTTAGTTTTAGGTCCAAATTTGATTAATGACAAGTGGGACCCCCGTGTGTTGTTCTGATATTTCATTGTAGGATGGTTTTTTGAACAAACACTTTGCGCGATTAGACAATTAACAGCATGAGTTACACGTATTTTGCAAGTTTACGAACAAAAATGACAGCGGCATAGAATATCACATCCACCCCACAGCTTAGATGCTATGGTGATACGAGTTTTTACACCGTCGGAACTGAGATCCAATGGCTTGGGAGTAGTCTTTGTAATTATGTGCAATTTCCAAACTCTCCAAAGGTTTTTTTGCAAATAAAACATTCAGGCCTGGTGTGTGCCGCTGCATCTTGGATCCAATGGCTCCCTGTTGCTCATATTAGGTGCTCCGTGTAGCTTAATTACCCGCTACAGTGATATGAGCATCTAGGTCGTATGATCAGTGATCAGATGGCACATGCGTAGTACTTGTACTTTCTGTGCAATTCCCAAACTCTCTCAGCCGTATATTGCAAAAACATTCAAACCTCCTACTGTGGGCCGTTAGATCTCCGTGAACTCGTATCACCATAGAATCTACGGTGTGGGAGCACCTCATATTATCCCGTGTGAGAAAACGTAAGGTGCTCTCGCAGCTTGGATGCTACGGTGATACGAGCTTCGAGGTCGTTTGATCTGAGATCCAATGGCATCTGAGCAGTCTTTGTGCTTGTAAGCAGTGGCCGAACTCTTTGGGGGCTTTTCTGCAAAAAACCATTTGAACCACCGAGGAGGTGTTGGGTCACAAATCCAACGGCTCCGAAGAGCTTGTATCACCAAAGCATCTAAGGTGTGGTAGCACATGATATTCTTACATACAGGAGAATATGATGTCCTCCTTTGTCTTAGATGCTACGGTGATACGAGCTTCGATGTTGTTGGATATGGGATCCAAGGGCATCTGAGTAGTTTTTGTACAAATTATGTGCAATTCTCAAACTCATCAAGGTTTCCTGTAAAAATATTAAGACATCATGTGAGCTGCTATATCTCAGATCTACAAGCTCCAAGCAACTCGTATCGGCATATAGCATCTAAGCTATGGGGGCACATGATATTCTCCCGAGGAGGAGGGGTGGGGGTGCACAACCAATCGGTGGTTGGGAGTGTGGGGACAAATATAATCTAAACAACCCTAAATAGAGCTTCACAATTTTATCTAAGGTCGAGGGGTTGACCCCCGACAATCATAGCTCCGCCTAATTAAACACAACATTTGCATCTACTGTAGTACTAGACTTAATATTCATGTTTCAGCTTCATGTTCATTTTAAATATTGAATTGAGGACCATGCATGTCTTACATTTTACTCCCTTCCTTCCTAAATATTAGTCTTTTTAGAGATTTCAAATGGACTGGCACATACGAATGTATATAGACATATTTTAGAGTGTAGATTCACTCATTTTGCTCCGTATGTAGTCACTTGTTGAAATCTCTAAAAGACTAATATTTAGGAACAGAAGGAGTGTTTTTGAATTCGTGTCATGCATGCATGGTTTGGAAAAATAGGTGCACTATACTTATTGGATTGTTGTTGTGTTCGTGTGTGTGTGTGTCTCTGTGTGTGTGTGTGTGTGTGTGGTCATATGCTTGATACATACAAAGTTTTCTCACCTCCATATTGTTCATATTTTAAATTTGAATTTGCATTGAAAAACTTACTAGGGATACCATGAAATGTGAAATCCACGTTGAGATCACTATATCACAAACTCACTCTAATTCAACAACTCGTCATAAATCAATTACCACGTTGAGATTAGTATTTGCAAGGAAAATACGGGAATTGTAATACACATAGATTCTTTCAGCAATTTAAAAGCTTCCTTTCGTATTCTCGAATGATAGGACCCAACGGTGTACCAGCTAGACCTTGGCTCGTGTTGATCCTAAAAAAAGGGGCTCGTGACCTTCTGGTGGTGTGTGCGGTACGCACATTAGGCAACCCCAACCTGTCGAGCCTCCGCGTTTCGAGTTGAAATATCTGGCGGCCAGAATTCCAGCCCTAGGAAATTCCCCTCATGTCCCCGGTCCATAATGACTACCGATGAGCAAAGGAGGATGCTTTAGTAACTAGACAACGTTACCTACCATGTCGAGCACGGTTCAATTCCCTCGGTCCGAGCAAGCGTGTGAGTCGACGGGAGGAGTGCAAGCAGACCGCTGCGCCGGCTGACAGGGAGGCGTGCGAGCAGACCACTGTGCAGGCCCACCAGGAGGCGAGCCCTTTGACCAGGCTCTGCCGCCCACCTTCGTCCCAAGTGCTCCCACTTTTAATGTCGTCGGTGCCGCAGTTTAAAATCTTCTCTCTTCCTCTCCGATTCTCCTGTCATCTACCTCCAACCAGCCTGACCTAAACGTACGCCATGCCGCATCATGATGGTCTGCGCTTAGTCTTCCAGTTTCCTGAGGAAGACACCCAGCCGAAGTCTCAAGAACATAAGGCGCTTTGGGACGAGCTTGAACTGGCCTTGCGGGAAGATGTCGCGCCAGTCCCCGCTCCCGTTCCGGCTCCCGTCGCCCCGACTGCGCTAGCGCCCATCCCCGTGGCATTGATGGGCTGGGAGCCGCACATTGTCGCCGAGCTTGATGCCACAGGGTTCCACGAGGTCCCCGCCGAATTTCACGCGCCCGTGCACTTGTCAGCGCATGCGCTGCTGGCGATCGACAAGATACTGTGCCGGTGCCCGTGCACTGCGCCAGCGCTGCGCGATGCTGGCAGCGTCGCGATGCCCGTGCCGGTGCCCGTTCACATGAACGTCTCTGCCGCGTTGTTGACAGCGCATGTCCCCGCGCGAGTGCCAGTGCCCCCCTCAGCGGCATGGATGGCCGCCGTCGAGCGCTTCCATGAACCAACGCCAGTCGCCTCCTCCCTCCAGTTGACACGCTCTGAAGTCCAGAACATTTTGGCCTTCCTTGAAGCTAGGCCAACGTCTAGGAGTACGCCAACAACGGCGCAAGGCGCAACCATCGCAGTCGGTTAGTGGCCCGACGACACACAGAGCACGGCAGAGGAGCTGCTTCCCACCGCAAGACGCCCCCGCCGCCGCTGCGCAATCTAAATTTTCCATGGAAAACGTTCGGGTTGCCATGCTTAAAATCCGAACATTTATTATTTACGTTTATTTTAGATCGATCGTCGTATAATTTAAAGTCGGAGTCATACTGAACGGAATCTATGGTTTGATCGATTGAATGTTCTGCTAGAGCCGTATCAAGTTAAATATAAAACGTCATCAAGCCACATGTATTCCTTGTCATCCAACGACCTAGACTGCTTCAATGTCGAGCGCTCAACACGTTTAATGTGGAGTTAATTTCATGCCAAAAATAGTACTAATCACTTAATATCCGCATGCACTTAATATACTTCGAAATTAACGTGCATTGCACGTACACACGGACTAGTGCTGCTAGTACATGAAACTGGTGCCGTAACTTGTGAACGCGTCCAGATATGGTCAACGGCAACATCGCTCGCGCGTTCTTCGTGTTTGTTCGTGCATCTAACGTAGAAGGGGGGAGAGAGAGCACACATGGAACCCACCAGTAAGTGAAGGCGAATAGTACTAAAAATAATATTACATGTTATCCATTAAATAGGCTATGGTAATATAAAAACATTATGTGAACAAAGGGAGGTACAACAAACATTATTGTCCTACGTATGTTGCCTATTGACGTGCGGCTTGAAGGCCCTGGTCGCATGTTCCATCCTCGTCCTTTATTTTTTATTTGTATATGGGTCCAAATTTGTTTTATGACATGTGGGCTCCTCGGTGTGTAGTTTGTAGCACTTTAATTTGTGGGTCGAAATTTGTTCCATTCCAAGTGGACTATCGGTGTGTAGTTTTGTAGCTTATTTATAATAATTAAAGGGAACAACAGAGTTTTTTGCAATAATATCATGGTGCGACATTGAAGGCAAGAAAGGACGTGCGAGAGAGTGATGACCGAGCCAGAGGGAAATCAACTAGGGGTTGCAATGGTGTTTGGAGTAGTTGTGGGCCGAATGTTACGAAAATATAATCTAACCCGACCGGAATAAATGCCTACACAAATTAATCCAAAGTTGGAGTGCCCCTCGCAATGTAAATAGCTCCGGCTTACTGCGAGGATGGAGAGGTAGCTTCAATGTGTGGAAGATACGGTGTGAGAAAGCGAGGTCAATCGAGAGACATATAGATAGAGAGACAAAGTGAATGTGGTCCGACATTCATTGAATGTATATATATGCTCTGGAGAGATATTGTCTGATTGAGCTTTGGCAAGGGTGAGGGCTGTAAGATAGAGCTTGAGAGATGATCGATCCTGACGTGTAGATATATTTTGTGTGTGGGAGGAAGCAAGGTTAATCGATCACATAGGGTCGTCATGCGATCGAAAGAGTGAGACGGGTTGGAGAGAGTGACCTAGATAGACAATGTGCGTGAGAGAGTATACAATGTGAATAGGTTGAATTGGGCTCAAACATGGTGATATATCGTTTTTGTCCGAGAAATAGCGAGGTCAATCGAGACATACAGAGAGAGAGAGAGAGGGAGAGAGAGAGAGATTGAGCGAGCACGGCCCGCCATGAGGTCGAAAGAGTGGGGGCGGCTTGGATGGACTGACCTAGATAGACAATCTGCATGAGAGAGTATAGAGTGTGTCGATCGAGGCCCGAACAGGGAGATATATCATTTGTGTGTGAAAGAAAACGAGGTTAAACAAGACTCGGATAAAGAGAGCGAGATTGAGCGAGTGTGGCCCGCCGTGCAGAAGAAAGAGCGAGACAGTCTCGAGGGAGTGACCTAGATAGACAACGTGCGTGCATGCGCACGAGAGGTTGGGGGGCTAGATAGGCAATGCATGTATTTAGCGCGAGAGGGTGAGAGGGAGAGGGAGAGAGAGAGAGAGAGAGAGAGAGAGAGAGAGAGAGCTCGGCATGGGGTGCAATGGCGGGTGTGTGAGGTAAATACATTTGGTAACAGAGTGGAAAAAGGGGGTTGTGTAGTTGAGAGAGTTAGAGATTGAAACATGGAGAGAAAGAATGAATGTGTGTTGGAAACCGATAGCTTCCTTCTCCTTTAGGAGAGGAAGATTGACCGATACCGGAAATATGTAGCGTGTAAGGGGGGCTAAAAACAACATTTTAATGTAGATAGTACGAGACTTAATATTGATGTTTGAATTAGGTGTACATTGTAAGATTTGAACTGAGGACCATGCATATGGGTAATTATTTTGAATTCGTGTCATACTAGGTTTCGAAAAGTTGACATTGACTCGATTTGTTGTGCTATTTTGTAGGTCGTATGTCTGAATCCATCCAAAAGTTTGCTCACTACCATGGTGTTCATCATATACATATGAATTTGTATTAAAAAAGTAGCGTGGATACAGTGAAATGTGCAATCCACGTTAGAATTGGAGATTGCTATGTGACACACACTCTAATTCAAATAACTAATTATGTGACACACACTCTAATCCACATAAGCGTGGATACCGTGGATACCATTTCTTTTTTTTCAAATAACTTCTCAATAATTAATTTATAGTATCTCGTTTCGAATGACTAATTATTTGCAAGGAAAACACGGGCATGGTAATACATACAGATTCATTTGAAAATGAAAGAAGATTCGTTCGCATTCTCAAATCTCCTCTCAAATGTAGGCGCACCAGGTAGACCAGGGTCGTCTCGTGGTGGTCGCGTGTGTCGTACGGTGGCTCAGCACCCAGCCACCCACCCGGACGATGCTTCGGTGCCTTAAGGCACCTACCTTTGTGTCTATGACATGTGGGCCCAACAGGTGGCTGGCCCACATGTCAGTGACCCAAAGGCAGGTGCCTTTAAGGCACCGAAGCTGCGTCCCACCCAACCCCCTCCCTCCCTCCCCCTCCGCCCCCCAAAAAGGACGACGAAAAATAAGTTCGCGCTTCCACGTTTCGGATTGAAATATCTGGTGGCCCCAATTCCAGCCCTGCAAAATCTCCCTTCTCCACCGTCCCCTTCCGCACCCAGATTGCTCAAATCCCTAATTCGCTGCCAACCCAAGCAAAGTTTGAATCGCCCCTCGTCTCGTCTCTTTCCCCACCTCTGTGCCAGACGACGACAACGAAGACGATGGTCGCGCTTCACCACCGCACCGGAGCTACCTCATCTATGCCCTCGTTCACTGCACCGGGTGGTCCACTGACAACGTCGGCCGCCGCAACCGACGTGCCTCACAGACACCGACTTCCACCGCATCAGGTGCGCTTCACCAACGCCCTCTCCCAGCTCACCGGGGCTACTTCACCGAGCACATCGTCACACCTCTGCCCCCTGAGGCCGTTGGGGCTTCACCAACGGTCTCGTCCACCGCAACGTAGCGCTCCACTGCAACTCAAGATCTGCATCCGTGCGCGGCCAGCCAACACCAGCGCATCACCCTCAACGGCTCAAGTGACTCAGACTCTAGCTAGGCGAGCATGCCCAAATGCCGGCCCGAACTAGGTATCCACACATCACTCCCTTGTGCACTGTTCCGACGATGTTTGGATATCCTTTCACTGCTCTCTTAGCTTACACGCCTATGCAACTCTGACTTTAACTCTTATTTATTCTGGAGATATCATCTGAAACAAGCAAATCCATTTTTCTAGCGAAGCATGATGGCACTACGGGAACTGGTACACATCCTGCACACCTGTATAACCCTGTAAGTATCTGTCCTCCGATACAACAGCAAGGTCGATTCCTCTTATTTGATCAACCATTCGTCGTGTCAAAAATGCAGAGGGGGATGCAAGGAGCACAAGGCCTGCACATCCAAGCAAGTGGTAACATGGACTTGTACATTAAACATCCCAAGCGCAAGCAGAGCTGTAGTGAGCCTGTACAACGAGCTAGAATAAGTCCCTGCATTTCATTTAATTCGTACTGGCATTCGTGTATGATTTGTGTGCATTGGCGGATCCACGAATTCAAGTTACCAGGGGCGAACATTTAACTTAAAAAATACGAAGGCACTTGCACTCCGGAAATCAACATAACTTGAGAAATGTGAAGCTACATGCACTTTGAAAACCAACTAATGATCCAAAGTAGTTCAGATTATAAACACTAAATGATGCAAGCACCAAAAAACACAAAATGCAACATGGTGTACAAGGACTACAAACATGGTTTGTACCTGCTTGAATTATTCGTTCTCTGGCTGAAAATATCGAAGTGTAATTGCACCTATAACCAGTGCGCAAACTGCATATCAATATATCTATCCTGCACAAGTATGCCAATAGTTTCAAACAACATATTAGAAAAGTATTTATGCTACATTGTCATGATACGGGGACTTTCTGGTAGATGGCCTCGACGTTTCCTCAAGCCATGAAAATGCACTATAATTTGCTTGTCATCAATGCCTGCAAATCTCTATGTCTCTCTCAACATAGCAGATCATCATTAGACACTAAATCCTTTAATGGGATCTTGCAAAATGATTGCATTAGATCCCTCATTAGACACTATATGTTCATCACCAGGAGCATGTAAAATGTTTGCATCAAATCCTTCATTAGCAGTCTGTTCATTAGATACTTCAGGCTCAAGAACAACATGAGCTTGGATGTTTGCACCGGAAACTTGATTAGATACATTAGATTCATCGATTCGGTATTGATTGGGGAGTTATAAAATAAGTAAAATTGGTTTCATTTTCTCATAGATTCCCTACATACAAGCAGTTTTACAACACCGTCGGTTTAACTATTGGCCAGAAATTGAAGAGTTGAATTAGATATAATCAGGGATGTGATGTACCTGCTCGTTGCGCATGCTACTCTTGCAAGCTGCGACTGTCCATTAGCGCAAGCTCGATGCCATGCCCGTGCTGCCGCCGCTGCCTCCCATGCAGGCTACACCCAGGGTTGGATCTTCATCTTCTTGTCCTTCTGTTTGCTTGAAGCCCAGCGACTGCCCTCCAACGAGGGCGCGAGGAAGTGCTTTGTTGGTTTGTCCAGTGGCGGCTAGGTTAGGAGCGAACCAGACTGGAGACTGGAGCGAATGAATTGGGATTTTTCCTACTGTCGGTCGATATGGGAGGCGCTCGTTTGGGCCGCGAGCCTGCTATAGGGCCTGCCTTGCACTTATGTTATTGGCTCATACAAATTGAAACATTTTTCTTCATTTTTTACATTGCCTGCTCGTGCGTCGGGACGAACAAAACTAGCCTGGGCCAACCTGGACAACTCAAACTAGGTGCACACTTTCCAGCCACCCGAGGCGGCCGCCCATACCAGCCCCTATGGTGGCGTCGCCCCTTTTTGCGTGTATGATTAGGGTAGTGAAAAAATATTCCAGTGGCGCTTTTGATTTACCCACAGAATGGTTGAATTGCTTGTTTCTATGAACTGAGTTCGCCAATAATGTGAAGGATACTAGTCTTTTCATCCTATTGTAGATTGCTTAGATCTCGTTATGCCAAAAGTAATCGCATGAAATATACAGTAAAAGCTAGTGTGATGTGTGTGGCTACAACTAGTCTGACTACACGTCCTCATATAACATATCAAGGACGCACCATCTTACCAGATTAACCATTCGACTTACCAATGCAGTGTGGGAAGAAAGAAGTATTGGGACTGCGTATCCAAGCAATTGATGCCATGGACTCATTCGTACAACCTTGTAAGCGAAAAAGAAGTTGTAGTGTGCCTGTACAAAGAACTAGCATAAGTTCAGTTACCTGCTTCTCGGAATTTTAGTTAGCCACTTATTGCAAAATTGTTCAATTATGTTGCTTGGCTTAATTTAGTTTGCTACTGATTACCTAATGCCACAGCACATTAATCCTATTATAGATTGCGCCTATCTATGTGTTTGATACTTATTGTTAAGAATTACTGTTTGCACGAACTTAAATAGCTACTTGTTTGTTTAATCGCTTTGCTGCTGCACCAACGGGTTACAATCATGTTAATAACTACTTTTCAGCATCCAATTGAAACACTTTAATTCCTTGTTTGTTTAACTGGTTTCTTTGTTATAACTCCCAGTTGAGATGTTTTGCTAACTTCAAATTTTCTGAATCCAATCGGAACTTTAATGGCAAAACAGGTTAGCCCAAGATCAAAGAGCGAGGTCCCCATGGACGTTGTATCATCCCACAGCAGTGGCACCGGCCCAATCATGCCTTATGAATTGCCAACTGTTGATGCTCTAGAGGCTAAACTAGTGGTAGAAAGAGATTACATACGCACTTAGAGATGAAGTTGACAAGTTGAGGAAGCAAACAGCACAATCACAAGTAGTACTCAAGACAACCATTAAATATTTGGTGGATTTCAAAACGAAGCAAGCTGAGACTGACCACATTGTTAAGGTCCTGAAGGAAAAAAGGAAATTAAATTCCCACTTCCTAAATCATAGGTGAAATGTTCTTTCCATTGTTGAATAACCTTTGTGTTGTTTGTTCATGTAATCAATCAAACCATTTGTTTTAGAGATCATGTAATAATTGTTTTTTGTTTTTTGTTTTTTGATTTGTAATTTTATTTGAGCACAAGTCTGTATTAATTGATAAGACTCGGAGACATTTCATTTTGATTGCTATGCCAGACCTACAAATATGCCAATCGGGCTGAATGTGCATTCAGCAATAATAGTAGTATAGATTGATGAGGACATCAATACCATTGTTACACCCACAGCCCCTACTACTACATATACTGGACCAATTACTAGAGCTCGTGCACGCCAATTAAATTATCAGGTACTTCCGTTTCTTGGTAATGATTCTAATGTTCATGAGAATATGATGCTGCCTAAATTGGATACATTTGTTTTCCTTACAAATGAAGGGCTGGCATGGATAAGAGGGATGAACATTGGAGCAAGAACAAGCATGGAGTTGATGGCATGCAAGGGGAACAAGAACGGAGTTACAAGTGATGATTTCAGGACTTTGAAGCCACCATAATGAGTGCATGAAGCCTTGGACGAAATATACAAGATGCCACTTCATAAACTTCGTCCAAAGGCTATTCTAGGTGCTGCGTCACCTTATTATTGGGCCAGGCCCATGTAATTTCGAAATACATAAGTATAGGCTGTTTTAGAGTCCGTATGTGTCGGGAAACAAGAGATAGGGTTGGTTTCGGACCCCTTCCCCAAGGGCCACGAAATTCCCCCCTCTTCCTCCATATATACAACCCTTAGGGCACCGTTTAGACTTTGGGTTTTGTTTAGATTAAAAGTTCGCCATAGCTGCAACTTCGCGTACTTCGTTTGTGTTCAACGACCAGACCAAGGCGTCACAGAACCCCACCTTCATTAATAAAGATTACCTCTTGTATTCTCAATATCCGGATTGCAATCTTAGTTTCTTGCTTGTTCTTCATTTGCTCGCAGGAAACAGGCCCTTGTGGTCAGGTTGATCGTGCTCCGGCGTGGTCAATAACCCTCGGAAGTTGGTTTAGCGATTGCTAAGGCGCGACGTCCCGCACGTTCGTAGTCGGATCGTCAAGGTCGACTCCCACAGGAAACTATAGCCACCATCTCATCGAAACATCGGGACACCTTTGCCTCTATCAAGTGGTATCAGATTTCTAGGTTGCTCGGTGAGATTTTACAGTTTTTCATAGTTTAGATCGAGTCTGTTCTTCGTACCTATAGTCCACGAAAAAGCCACAAAAACAAATTAGGGTTAGTTCATCATATCCGAACCAGTCTGAGCCTTTGCATAGTCTTTTCAGTATTTTGCTTTGTTGAATTTGCGGTTGCATCGTCGTGTCAAGTTGCTGGTCCTAGCGTCTAGTACTTTAGAGTTTCGAGTTCTGTTCACAAGTTGTCACGCCGCCGCCGCACCATCGTCATCACCACTGCCATATACCACCATTGTCATCACTGCTGCCATATACCACCATCATCATCACCGCTGCCATATACCACCACTGTCATCACCGCTGCCATATACCACCATCATAATCACCGCTGCCATATACCACCATCGTCATCAGCGCTGCCATATACCACCATCGTCATCGCCTCTACCATATACCACATATCCACCGGCATCACGCTAATCCGAGTCCACCTCCATCACAGATTCGCCACCAATCTGTGTTCCACCGCCCTGCATATATCCGCCACCAGTCCGAGTTTCCACCAGATTCATCTCCGCCACCAGTCCGAGTCCAGTAATTGTTGCTTTGTTCTTGATTTCCAGATCACGCGATACTCTGAGTCATGACAGAGTAGGACTCCCCAACTTCCGAGCCATCCGCAGAAGAAAAATAGTTCCAGTTTCAAAAAAAACTAAGTCTGGAAAATTCTGGCTAGACAGTTTTTAGGACATTTGTAGACTTTTTCGGAAAAAATTTGTTGCGGAGCAAAAAAAGAGGAAAAAAGTGAAAAAAATTCAGAGTGTGCTCCTCCCTTGTTTATGTGCAGCGCCGTGATTTTGTTAGTGTTCTAGGCTCGCGTCTCTAGTATGGTCTAGCCTAGGACCAGCACAGTACCGTCGTTGAGCGTTTATTCAACTTTGCATATCTGAATTGATTATTGCCGACCCTTTTTGCTACCATATTATAAGCCTTCCCAGCTCCACATACATCTACGTCGTGCATTTGACTCTCCCTGGTAATCGCTCTATCCAAGCTTTGAGAGTTTTGACTACAACGGTTGCTGGTCACCACCTGCTGCTTGGTAAGAACTGGTAATAATTTGAGATTTGCTTGACGGATTTGTGACACCCACCACCACCACCACTTGTTAGTCGTCTGTAGGATCATATTCTTGTGTGTTTCTATGGCTGCTAACCATGCCAGGATCACAAGCCGACGAGATTGACTGGGAGAATTTAACGAACAAGGAGCTTCATGATAAGTTTCAGCAAATGATGGTGAACAGTGCAAGATGTGCTGAATAATTTTGAAGAGGCCATGGAGAAGATAAGCGGCCTTGAGAAGACGTTTGAAACAAAGCTCGATAACAGATTTAATGAAATGCTTCTTGGCGTCTTCCACCACCGGCTGCACTTTGCCGCACCTCAACAACAACAACAACAACAACAACAACAACAACAACAACAACAACAACAACAACAACAACAACAACAACAACAACAACAACAACAACAACAACAACAACAACAACAACAACAACAACAACAACAACAACAACAACAACAACAACAACAACAACAACAACAACAACAACAACAACAACAACAACAACAACAACAACAACAACAACAACAACAACAACAACAACAACAACAACAACAACAACAACAACAACAACAACAACAACAACAACAACAACAACAACAACAACAACAACAACAACAACAACAACAACAACGACAACGACAACAACAACAACGACAACAACAACGACAACAACAACAACGACAACAACAACGACAACAACAACTACAACAACAACTACAACAACAACGACAACAACAACGACAACAACAACGACAACAACAACGACAACAACAACGACAACAACAACGACAACAACAACGACAACAACAACGACAACAACAACGACAACAACAACGACAACAACAACGACAACAACAACGACAACAACAACGACAACAACAACGACAACAACAACGACAACAACAACGACAACAACAACGACAACAACAACACAACAACAACAACAACAACAACAACAACAACAACAACAACAACAACAACAACAACAACAACAACAACAACAACAACAACAACAACAACAACAACAACAACAACAACAACAACAACAACAACAACAACAACAACAACAACAACAACAACAACAACAACAACAACAACAACAACAACAACAACAACAACAACAACAACAACAACAACCAACAACAACAACACCAACAACAAAAACAACAACACAAACAACAACAACAACAACAACAACAACAACAACAACAACAACAACAACAACAACAACAACAACAACAACAACAACAACAACAACAACAACAACAACAACAACAACAACAACAACAACAACAACAACAACAACAACAACAACAACAACAACAACAACAACAACAACAACAACAACAACAACAACAACAACAACAACAACAACAACAACAACAACAACAACAACAACAACAACAACAACAACAACAACAACAACAACAACAACAACAACAACAACAACAACAACAACAACAACAACAACAACAACAACAACAACAACAACAACAAACAACGACGACGACGACTACCTCCATGTCGTGAAACAGCCCTCCACCGAGCGAGTTGTGTCCTTCTTCGGCCTGGCCAAACTGTTGGCGCTGCTGTTGATACTTATGTGGCTCCTGCAGCTGATGCGGAGGATGATTATGCGGGAGATTATGAGGATGAGCTTGATCAAAATCAGAACTACGTGCAACCACCAGCACCACAACCACCAGGTCGTCCACATGCAAATAATGGCAATGGTAGGGCTCTCCCTCAGGTACGAGATCATGACCATCTCCCTAAACTGAAATTGAATATTCCACCATTTGAGGGTAGATATGTTCCTAATATATATCTTACTTGGGAGTTAGAAACTGAACAACGATTTACATGTTTACAATATCCTGAGGAGAGACGTGTTCATGTTGTTGTTTGTGCTTTCACTAGCTTTGCATGTGTTTGGTGGTATGAACATTGTAGATTATATCCTATTCCAGCTACTTGGGCTGCTTTGAAAACTGCTATGCGTACTCGTTGGGTCCACCATATTATCAACGTGAATTAATTCAAAAATTGCAGCATTTAAGACAAGAAAAAAATTATGTAGAAGAATATTATCAGGAATTACAAACTGGCATGATTAGATGTGGTATTGTTGAGGAGAATGAAGCTATGCTTGCACGTTTTATGGGTGGATTAAATAGAGAGATTTAGACCATTCTAGAGTATAAGGAGTATAATAATATCACTCGTTTATTCCATCTTGCTTGTAAAATTGAACGTGAAGTGCAGGATCGATGTGCATTGGCGCGAACTAACTTTTCTGCAGGTCCACCTTCATCATGGACACCACGTGCATCATCTACTTCCACTGCACCATCACCTCCATCAGGTGCCACCTCCAGCCGTGATACAAGAAAGCAGGCACAACCACCACTCTCTGCCAAGAGCACACCTGCCGAGCCTGCGCAGAGCTCTTCTTCTTCCATGGCGTCAAGAAGGCACACAAGTGATATTATTTGTTGTCGTTGTAAGGGAAGAGGACATTTTGCGAGAGAATACAAATCTCAGCGTGTGATGATTGCTACTGAGGATGGTGGGTATGAGTCCGCTAGTGACTATGATGAGGAGACTTTGGCTCTTATTACACATGAAGAACACGGTGGAGATGATTCTGATCATGTGACGCAATACATGGCTGCTGAAGATGCTGACAGGTATGAATGTTTAGTTGCTCAACGTGTTTTGAGTGTGCAGGTTACACAAGCTGAGAAAAATCAGAGGCATAATTTGTTCCATACAAAGGGAGCTGTGAAGGAACGTTCTATTCGCATCATCATAGATGGAGGGATCTGCAACAACTTGGCTAGCATGGAGATGGTGGAGAAGCTATCTCTCACCACAAGACCACATCCACATCCTTACTACATCCAATGGTTCAACAACAGCGGCAAGGTTAAGGTAACACGTACTGTTCGTGTGCATTTTAGTATCTCTACATATGCTGATTATGTTGATTGTGATGTGGTACCTATGCAAGCATGTTTCTTATTACTTGGTAGACCATGGCAATTTGATAAAAATTCTGTACACCATGGTAGAAACAATCAGTATACTCTTGTTCATAAGGACAAACATATTACTTTGCTTCCTATGACTCCTGATTCCATTTTGAAAGATAATATTAATAGAGCTAATAAAGCAAAACAGGAGCAAAATAAGAGTGAAAATCAGATTGTGGCAAAAGAATTTGAGAAACAAATGAAGCCTAATAATAAACCATCTAGTGTTGCTTCTGAAATTAAATTGAAAGTGCATGTTTACTTGCCACCAAATCTGATATTGATGATCTAGATTTTAGCAAATATGTTTGCTATGCTTTCGTGTGCAAAGAGGCATTATTTTCATTCGAGGACGTGCCTTCCTCTTTGCCTCCTGCTGTCACTAACATTTTGCAGGAGTTCACGACGTCTTGCCACAAGACGTGCCACCGGGATTACCACCTATTCGAGGGATTGAGCATCAAATTGACTTAATTCCCGGTGCATCATTACCCAACCGTGCACCATACCATACCAATCCAGAGGAGACGAAGGAGATTATGCGTCTAGTACAAGAGCTGCTCGACAAAGGTTATATACGTCAATCCCTTAGTCCTTGTGTTGTTCCTATAATTTTAGTGCCGAAAAAGGATGGTATGTCGCGTATGTGTGTTGATTGTAGAGGCATTAATAATATTACTATTCGTTATCGTCATCCTATTCCTAGGCTAGATGATATGCTTGATGAATTGAGTGGCTCTACAATATTCTCCAAAGTTGATTTGCGTAGTGGATACCATCAAATTCATATGAAATTGGGAGATGAATGGAAAACAACATTTAAAACTAAGTTTGGATTATATGAGTGGTTAGTCATGCCTTTTGGGTTAACTAATGCACCTAGTACTTTCATGAGATTAATGAACGAAGTTTTACATGCTTTCATTGGACGATTTGTGGTAGTTTACTTTGATGACATATTGATTTATAGCAAATATTTGGAGGAACATTTGGAACATTTACGTGCTATTTTTATTGCTCTACGTGATGCACGTTTGTTTGGTAACCTTGGGAAGTGCACCTTTTGCACCGACCGAGTATCTTTTCTTGGCTATGTTGTTACTCCACAGGGGATTGAAGTTGATAAAGCCAAGATTGAAGCTATTGAGAGTTGGCCGCAGCCCAAAATGGTCACACAAGTGAGGAGTTTCCTTGGCCTCGCTAGTTTCTATAGGCGTTTTGTGAGACATTTTAGTACCATTGCTGCACCTCTCAATGAGCTTACAAAGAAGGATGTGTCTTTTGTTTGGGGGACCGCATACGAAGAAGCCTTCACGGTGTTGAAAGATAAGTTGACACATGCTCCTTTACTCCAACTTCCTGATTTTAGTAAGACTTTTGAGCTTGAATGTGATGCTAGTGGAATTGGATTAGGAGGTGTGTTATTACAAGATGGCAAACCTATTGCATACTTTTCTGAAAAATTGAGTGGGCCTAGTCTGAACTATTCTACTTATGATAAAGAATTATATGCTCTTGTTCGGACTTTAGAGACATGGCAACAGTATTTATGGCCCAAAGAATTTGTTATACATTCTGATCATGGATCTTTGAAACATATTAAAAGTCAAGCTAAACTGAATCGTAGACATGCTAAATGGGTTGAATTCATTGAGGCTTTCCCTTATGTCATTAAACACAAGAAGGGTAAAGAAAATGTTATTGCTGATGCTTTGTCTCGTCGCTATACTATGCTTTCACAACTTGACTTCAAAATATTTGGTTTGGAGACCATTAAAGATCAATATGTGCATGATGCTGATTTTAAAGATGTAATGCAGAATTGTAAAGAAGGAAGAACATCGAACAAGTTCGTTATTAATGATGGCTTTGTGTTCCGTGCTAACAAGCTATGCATTCATGCTAGCTCTGTTCGTCTTTTGTTGTTGCAGGAGGCGCATGGAGGAGGATTAATGAGACACTTTGGCGTGAAGAAAACGGAGGACGTACTTGCTACACATTTCTTTTGGACAAAGATGAGACGGGATGTTGCGCGTTTTGTTGCTCGCTTGTCAGGACCCCGATTCCAAATCACATCGACCTAGCCGGTAACACCTCATATCACTTTGCGGCCTCACGCACGGTATTCCCACGGGTGTCGCCTTACCATGGCCCGGGACCGTTTGCGTCTTTTGGCTCACGTATATGACAGTGTCGCTAGCATCCATATGATAAAGAACCCGGGCCGACATTGCTAGTCGTGAACCCAAAGCGGCACTAACCTATGGGGACAGGCATACATGAATCACATCGAGCATGTCGGTCATCAACGTATAGATTCAGGCTGTAGCACTGGGCTAACAGGACTCCGGTGAACCGGGCTGTAGCAGGCTAGGCAGGACTCCGAATAACACCGCGCGACATTTCCCCGAAGGGACAGACATAGGAACGACGTGAAACACATGCCGGCCAGTCAAGTGTCCAAGCAGTAGTGCTGGGCTAGCAGGACTCCGGTGACCCGGGCTGTAGCGGACTACTATCGCTCGGAAGCACGAGACTACATTTCCCCATATGAGATGCTGCCAAGGATAAACAACTAGTTTGTCGGATCCCACTCATACCAAGCATTTCAATCATACACGCAATATGCCCGATATGAGTAAATACATCAAGGCATCACAACAAAACTCTACAACTCAAAGTACCTTATTTAGAAGGCTCTGAGGAGCCATACATAACATATCCATACAGATAGGGGTCACATGACCCAACACTCAAGTCATACAACATACAAGCACATGCGGAAGCAAACTAGTCTGAGTACAGACTTTAGAAAGAAAGAAGGCTTGTTGAAGCCTTTCTATCTCTGATGGCCCTTCACAAGCCTTGGATCACCACCGGGTGGCTAGTTCACTTTCGTCGATGTCAAGGTCTACATAGAACCCATCGGAAGGGGCATTGTTGTCGTCGAAAAACATTAATTAATCAAACATGAGTACGGAGGTACTCATAAAGTATAACCACATAATCATATCATACAAGCACAATCACAAGAAGGAGGAGGAGTTATTTGCAACAAGCCAGCTTTGACTCTTGGCTAAGCTTATCCCACGTGACACCACTTGAAAAGCATTTTTGTCGCACTGCAGTCCACTAATCACCATCACGATACTCCACCGTGGATCCTCTCTCGTCATCCCACGAGAGGGCCATCCGCGATACTCACACTTATCTTGAGGCTTTTAGTAGTATCCATTTACTTGTCTATGAACCGATATAGGTAACCCGAAGTCCTTCTCCGTGGACACGGCTATTCGAATAGATCATATTAACCTGCAGGGGTGTACTTCTTCACACACGCTCACCACTTACCGCCGTTTACACGACATGTACTCGGCAACCTTCAAGTGGAAGCCCAACGTGGGTGTCGGCCACGACCTACCTAAACACACAAGTCCCAAGTCCGTGTTTATTTCCTATTCGAGTTCCATCCGCAGGAGTCCGCCGAGGTTTCCCATACGGCCCCGAACGTTGTGTACAGGGTTACCGAGACACCAAGCAGGCGAATCGGTACACGGGCCACGGTGCCTACCGCAACACAACCCACCCCTACGGTCAGCGTTATGCGGCTCCCCAAAGATGCTACAAACACCGAAACTACTTGCAACTCCTTGACCGAGGACAAGAGTGGTTAAGAAGCCGAGAGGGTCCATTGGTTTCGGGCGAATGCGTGGTAATCTGTTTCATGGATCACAAACACAGATCTCAGTTCTTAGGGACGGCTTCAATGAAACAACCCACCATGTACTCCTACATGGCCTCTCATCGATACCTTTACCAAAACGTGTTCAACACTTTCACTCGAACCCGACACAACCTTTCACTCCAGTTCATCATCCCGATGAGCGGACACGACACAACTCTAAGCATAGCAAGCATAGTATGGTAGGAAACACAAACATGGCTCAATCAACCCCTACACATACTAGTGGGTTTCATCTAGTTCTTGTGGCAATGACAGGTCATGCAAAGGAAGTGGGTTCAACTACCGCAAAGACACAACAGTTTGAATCGCGTTGTCTTAATGCAGTAAAAACAAGAGCGAAGCGAGAACATGGGTTTGTATCGGAATGATCAATGGGTTGCTTGCACGATGGAGTGGTGGTAGGATACTTCCCTTGAGACGGATAGTCGGGATTATCCTGAGGCGTAACCTATCACGAAAGACATACCGAAAATAAACACACATGGCAATATGCAACAATATGATGCATGCTATGACATGGCAATATGTATGTGTGTTGGCCTAATGCAAGCTGAAACAAAAAGGGATGAACTCATTTGAATCAAAGATTCAAATGCTAGCTCATTTAAAATAGTCCTAAAGGTGTAATATCTTATTCTGCTTAAACAGCAAGGTTAACTTGTTTTATCATGCATGAAACATGTACCATTGGATAGAATGGATTTTTCTGATTATTTTTCATATATAAATCTTTGCATTTGGAGTTATAGATTAGAAGTTATGAATATTTGAAGTTTGAATTATATTCTGGAATTTCCTATATTAGAATAAATCCAGTAATTGATTTATTGTGTCAGCCATGCGTCAGCATGACGTCAGGGTCAACGGCGACGTCCAGGTCAAACCTGACTATGGGTCCAGGTTGTCAGGGTAATTAGTTTAGTTAAAGTTTAATTAAAACTAAACCTAGTTAATTAGCGGTGGGCCCCACTCGTCATTGACTCATCGAGTCAACCAGGCCCACCGTGGTCAAAGTCCACGCCTGCACCGGCGTCTAGTCACGGCGAGCCGACGCGGGCGGAAGTGCGTTTGGCCATTCCGGCGACCAAACGAGCCGCGGAGGATGGCTATGGGTAGGCTGGGGTTGAGCCGCAGCCTCTTGGTGGAGTGGGTTGGGGTCGGGCGGCGGAATCGGCGCGGCGACGACCTAGGCGGCCGGGAGTTCGGCCAAGGCGAACTCGAGGCTAGAGGGGTCGGTGAGGTGCGGGAGTGCATAGCTAGACTCTAAGCGGCGTGGTGAGTGTGATGGACAGCAAGGGGTGGCGGAGGGTGACCGGAGCACGTCGGGCGACGAGCTCAAGCGGGCGCAAGTTGGTGATCTCCGTTCGGTTGCTACTGGTCTCGAGAGCGAGAGAGAGAGGGAGGGGAAGGTAGCTAGGCTCACGGGCGACTCGGAGGAGCGCTCGGTGCGGTCGGGGACGGACCGGAGCGGCGACGGCGTTGAAGGGGATCTCCAGCGACGGTGGCCTCGGGCGAGGTTGGTGCGGTCGACTCGGGCTACTCGAGCACGCGGGGCTCGGCTAGCTCGACGAAGATGAGGGCGGCGGAGCTCCTGGACACGGTGAGGAGGAGCACGGATGGCGGGGAGCACGTCTACGGCGATGGTGCGGCGGCGGTGGCGCCGGCCATGGCGGGGAGCGCGAGAGAGGAGCCGGGAGGAGAGGAGGTGTCGAGGGGTTCGGGGAGAGAGGGAGGACGGTCCACGCCGCTGCTGGGCGAGGGAGCGGCGAGGCGGCAACCAGTGCGTGGCACCCATGCGGTGCTCGCCGCCCGAGCACTGGCTGCTCGCTGGCGAGCCAAGCAGCTTCATTGGCCCATTTCTGGGCTGGCCGGCAGTGGGCAGTTGGTGGGCGCCAGTAAGTGTTTGCTTCCTATTTTTCTTTTTCTATTTTTCTGTAACTTTGTGGAGTTTTTAAAAATACTAAAGTTTCAAAAATCACCAAACTGCTCCTGGTCCATAGTTGGATTATTTCCAACATGAAACATTTTAGTTTGGCAATATTTGAGCATTTGAAATATTTTATATAATTTGAAATGCTCAAACTCAAATACTTATGATTTAATTCAAAGACCTTTGGATGACCTAGAAAATGGTGCACCACTTTTGGCAGAGGCTCTGAACCAAAGCAAAGATGATGAACATTTGAAGGGCATTTCAGGTTCATTGAAATAATTTTTAGTAAACCCTAGTTGAATTAAGAGGGGTTTTGGGGGTTTCCTGTCTTCCCCATTTCAAATTCAAATGAAAATTTAAACATGATGCACACACTAATGCATGGTCTAACTGGGATGTGACAACTCACCCCAACTCAAAAGAATCTCTTCACGAGATTTAGGATATGTTGTGAAAAAGGTGTGATACTCAAGTAGAATACGATCCTCACTTACACAAGATGATTATTGCTCGGAATAGATTGACCATTGAACCTTTAGAAACTTGATATTCTGACGTCGAGTGGTACGCTCGGCTTGATCAAGAATACGAACGTGATATTCTCGATAGGTGAGGTTATCTTGTAGATCAAGCGTTTCGTGGTCCACTCCACGGATAGGATCCGAGAAGCAACGCCTGAGTTGGGAAACGTGGAAGACATCATGGACTCTGGAAAGATGCGTAGGTAGTTCCAATTGGTAGGCAACTTCTCCTCGTTTGGCAAGAATGCGAAAGGGTCCAATGTAACGAGGAGCCAACTTGCCTTTGATACCGAATCGATGGGTTCCCTTCAAAGGAGTAACCCGAAGGTAAGCCTTCTCGCCAATTTCATAAGCCATGGGCTTATGCTTGCGGTCATATTGACTCTTTTGACGAGATTGGGCTATTTTCAATTTTTCACGAACAACGCGAACCTGCTCTTCTGCTTCCTGAATCATATCCGGGCCAAAGAGTTGTCTCTCCCGGTTTACGACCAGCTTAAGAGGCGTTCGACATTTCCGTCCCATAAAGAACTTCGTAAGGAGCTTTGCCTAAGCTGGCTTGATAGCTATTGTTATAAGCGAACTCGGCGAATTGAAGGCATTTCTCCCAATTCATGCCGAAAGAGATGATGAAGCTTCAAGCATATCCTCTAGGATTTGATTGACTCGTTCTACTTGACCACTTGATTGGGGACGGAATGCGGTCTTGAAAGAGAGACGAGTTCCCATAGCATTTTGGAAACTTTCCCAAAATCGAGAGGTGAAGAGACTTCCACGGTGCGAGTTAATCTCCAATGGAACACCATGAAGAGACACTATTCTAGAGATGTACAAATCAGCTAGCTGGCTAGCGGTTATACTCTCACGAACGGGTAGGAAGTGGGCTACTTTGGAAAGACGATCGACGACAACGAAGATAGCGTTATTCCCTCTCTTGGTCCTGGGAAACCCGGTAATGAAATCCATACCGATTTTATCCCATTTCCATTCAGGAATTTCCAAAGGTTGAAGGGTGCCAGCAGGCCGTTGATGCTCTGCTTTAACTCGACGACAGACGTTGCAATTAGCAATGTATTGAGCGATTTCTCTCTTCATCCTAGTCCACCAAAACCTCTGGCGTAGGTCTTGATACATTTTAGTATTACCGGGATGAATGGTGAGAGGGGAGTCATGAGCTTCCTTAAGGATCAATCGCCTCAGGTTACGCACCTTGGGAACCACTAGACGGTCTCCAAAGAACACGACACCTTGTTCATCAATGGAGAAACAATCCGTGACTCCTTTCTTGATGTTTCTCTTGATACGGGAAATTCCCGGATCTACCTCCTGTGCCTTGATGATCTGATCCGTAAGGGTAGGTTTCGCCACCAGAGTGGAAAGGAATCCTCGAGGAACAATGTGAAGATTAAGCTTACGAAATTCCTCGTGGAGAAATGGTTGACTTTGTTGTAACATCAGATTGTTACAATAAGACTTGCGACTTAGTGCGTCAGCCATGACATTGGCTTTGCCTGGGGTGTAAGATATTCCTAAGTCGTAATCTGTAATCAACTCGACCCAACGTCTTTGCACGAGATTCAAATCCGGTTGGGTGAAGATATATTTTAGACTTTGGTGATCGGTGTAAATTTACATAGCGATTACCAAGAAGGTAATGTCGCCAGGTTTTGAGTGCATGAACCATCGCTGCAAGCTCTAGATCGTGTGTGGGATAGTTATCCTCATGTGGACGCAATCGCCGGAAAGCGAGGGCAATCACATGACGATCTTGCATGAGTATGCAACCTAGTCCTTGTCGCGAGGCGTCGCGATGAGATAATAAAGTCCTTAGAAAAATCTGGTGGAACAAATGCACGGGAGCAGATGTCGAGCGTCTTTTCAGTTCTGAAAGCTGAACTCGCCTTTGTGGCGTCCATTCGAACTTCTTATCTTTCTTGAGGAGTTCGGTTAGAGGTTTAGCAACTTTAGAGAAATTCTCGACGAAGCGGCGGCAATAGCTCGCTAAACCGAGAAAACTCGAACTTGCTTGACCGATTCAGGTGGAGTCCGATCAAGGGCGGCTTGAACTCGCTTCGGGATTGACAGCAATGCCCTTGCCGAGATTACATGGCCTAGGTAGGTCACTTACGGTAACCAGAATTCACACTTAGAGAATTTGGCATAAAGGCGGTGCTCTCAAGTTTCATCAACACTAGCCTTAGATGTTCGGCATGTTCTTCCTCATTCTTGGAGTAGATGAGTATATCATCGAGGTATACCACGACGAATTTATCCAAATACTCCATGAAGATTGAGTTCATTAACCGAGAAAAGGTGGCTGGAGCATTGGTTAATCCGAAGGACATGACGGTGTACTCGTATTGGCCATAACGAGTAACAAAGGCCGTTTTAGGAATGTCCCGTTCTTGATTTTGATTTGATGGTAGCCCAACCTCAAATCCATCTTGAAAAGATCGAGGATCCAAATGAGCTGATCATATAGGTCGTTGATCCTGGGGAGCGGATACTTGTTCTTGATAGTGACCAAATTGACAGGTCGGTAATCCACAACCATCCGATCCGTACCATCCTTCTTCTTGACGAAGAGGATGGGGCAAGCCCATGGAGATGAACTAGGACGGATGAAACCCTTATGCAAGGACTCATCGAGTTATTTCTTAAGTTCGGCTAGTTCTAGGGGTGCCATCTTATAAGGTCTTCTAGAAATTGGGACGGTTCCGGGAACAAGATCTATCACGAACTCGACATCCCTGTCAGGTGGAACACTGGCAGTTCTTCTGAAAGACATCCGGAAAATCACGGACTACCGGAATATCTTCGAGGTCCGGAAGGGATTGGCATTTAAGGAGTAAAGGCTGGCGCTTGGACACTCGGGTTAAAACATTAACCGTCTTGCGAAGGATGAGTGAGTTGAACAGTTCTAATAGAGCAATCAATCTTAGCATAATGGGCTGACATCCGGTCCATACCCAAGATGATGTTTATGTCCGAGGACTTGAGAGCTATTAGGGAAGCAAGAAAGACTAATGGTCGACAAGAATTTCATTCCCATGACTTATTCTAGAGGTTTGCCATCTAGAACTGTGGGTCTGAATTTCCATGGAGGTGTGCATGTCACAGAATGTGGTGTTGTGCAATCGAGCATAGCTCTCGAAATAAATGAATGAGATGCTCCAAAGATCAAAAAGAACAGTTGCGGATGACAATTAACAAGGAGCGCATCGAGAACGACGTTGGGATCCTCATAGGTTTCCTCACTGAAACATAGTTGACGTGGCCACGAGAAGTGGCAAATGGTTTAGCATAGGGCACCTTTCCTGCCGGGCTTACCACGGCCAGCAGACTTTCCGATCTGTTGGGGTTGTTGCAGGGGACACTCGGGGATATAGTGGCCCGTCTCTCCACATTTGAAGCAAGTTATCATATTGGGGCGTGGGGCAGCATTAGCAGGGGCCTCCATAAGTCTTGGGCGAAGCATATTGTTGGTTGGGGCGAGGCGCCTCAAAGGATGGCCTCGGGTGAACCTGGGTGGCAGAAAGCAAGATTTGGAATCCAAACCCGGCGCTTCGAGATCCAGAGCGGATGAAGATCAGAGTCACGGACATGCTTGCGTGAAGCTTCAAAATCAGACCGCCAGCCGCAATCGATAGCCTTATTGACTAACTTTGGAAAGGAGGTGCACTCATGCAGACGGAGATCACGACGAAGCTCGGGGCTAAGTCCCTTCCGGAACCTTGCCTGCTTCTTGGCATCGGTAGAAACTTCTTCGGGAGCATAACGTGCTAATTTCCCAAACTCACGGTGTAAGTATCCACCGTCACCTACCTTGGGTGAAATTGCAGAATTCCTCCCTTTACGATCCATGAGACCTTCTCGGGATGTGATGCTCACGGAAAGCGGCACTAAATTCAGCCCAAGTAGTAATTTGTCCAACCGGACGACAGCCTCATAATTCTCCCACCAAAGGCTAGCAGGGGCCTTCGAGGTGATAGGCAGCAAAAGTAACCTTATCAGCTTCAGCCACGTTAGCGTAACGCAGCTTGTGGTTGATGCTTTGTGAAGCCAATCATCCGTCGAGAGGCTCAACGGAATATTTGAACTTCGGTGGATACAGCTTGACAGCGAAGTCATTGAGTGACACCGAATCATTTCTTGGCTGGCGTGCGGTGTTTTGCTCAATCCGCTCGATGGCGATTGGTCTCACGCTTATTATGCTACGCTTCCGGCATAACCTCGGCCAAAGATGGCGGTTGAGGCAGATTTCATTTCCAGCTGCGCTGCTACGCTGCCGGAGCGGCAGGATTGTTATGGTGTTGACCATCACAGGAACAAAACAATGGTTTAAACCAGGATGGCAGAATTTAGCAAGGAAGTGCGGAATGTAATGGATAACACGGAATGCGAGATGTTCATCAAGATGACATGGTAATATAAAACTGCCATATATATACCAACGGTCATACACACCATACATAGTTTAGTACAAGCCCGATGGAGTACAACTATCAGGAAAGGCGTTACATCTCATCGGAAGCATTCCAACTCCTATACATTATTTTTCTACACTTCCTAATGATACACACTAAGTCATATTCCACAAGTCACGCAGACGGCGGAAATACAACTATTACAATACTAGGGATACTACTACTACTCGAGACAGCTCCGTAGTAGTCCTCATAGAAGTCACCACCCAAGCTCGGAAGTGGAACATGATCATCCGGAAGCAGACGATCTGTGGGGCTTGTGGACCAAAGGGGCTCGGATGTGGACGTGGTCCAACAAACGGGCGCAGACGAGGCCCACGAGGAGGAGTGATGCCTCCTACCTCACGCCACTCCATAAAGTCTGGCAGACCAGCCCGCACTGGGTACAAGTCCCTCATGTCCATGTATCCGCTTGCACAAAAGGTGCAAACCGAAATCGAGTAGCCTGATGATCAGCCACGGGCATTAAAGAGCTCCATACGCAAGGCCCGGTTTTCACTTTCCTTGTCTTCCAGCATCTCCGTGGTGGTGCGAAGAAGTGAGTTCTCGTGGGATGCATCGCTGTACATACCCTGAAGGTAACGATTCGCCCCTGTGATGGATGCTGGCTTATAGCGGAAATCGGTGTTGCCTGACAAAGCGATTCAGCTCGAATAATAGTCATCATGGAATAGGCTGCATCTTGCACGGACATCCCAATAGTGATCCCAAATCCATAAGAACAGTGGAGCGGTTCAGTAGCTCCGGGATAAGATGGATAAATCCTGACCGTGCACAGATATTGGCTTTGATTAAAATCCCTAAACTGCTCCTCGACGGTATATTCAGGATACCATCGGTAACCGGTCTCGACCATCACCGAACCAACATTGCCGTGTGACCACACACATCAATGCAACGGGTTAGACGAACCACTTGGTTACGGGGACGGTGGCCATCTGAAAGCACAGCCACAATGCAAAGACATTAGAATTTCTAGGAAAAATCGGGCAGCATAACATACGTAAATGCTCAAAAACAGATTTGAGACATTCACAATCAGATTGCAAAGCCACACAACAACATCATATCAAGGTTACGGTTCAACCGGTAGCATACCAAAAATAATAGAAACTGAACCGAGGATGTAACCAACAATCCTATAAGTTACTACGGATTAGTAACACGTGAACACGATAGAGAGAAAAGAGCCTAGTCCTATACCCACGTAGAATGAGAAGAGGATGACTCAGATCAGAGGCATAAGGTAAAGGAGTAAAAAGAGCCTTACGTTCCGTCCCACAATCAATTCCCCTACATATAACTAAAGCATTTCTAGACTCAACATCGACCAGTTTGGCTTAGCGAACCTACAGGCAGCCCTGCTCTGATGCCAACGCTGTTAGGACCCCGATTCCAAATCACATTGACCTAGCCGGTAACACCTCATATCACTTTGCGGCCTCACGCACGGTATTCCCACGGGTGTCGCCTTACCTTGGCCCGGGACCATTTGCGTCTTTTGGCTCACGTATATGACTGTGTCGCTAGCATCCATATGATAAAGAACCCGGGCCGACATGGCTAGTCGTGAACCCAAAGCGGCACTAACCTATGGGGACAGGCATACATGAATCACATCGAGCATGTCGGTCATCAACGTATAGATTCGGGCTGTAGCACTGGGCTAACAGGACTCCAGTGAACCGGGCTGTAGCAGGCTAGGCAGGACTCCGAATAACACCGCGCGACATTTCCCCAAGAACGGACATAGGAACGATGTGAAACACATGCCGGCCAGTCAAGTGTCCAAGCGGTAGTGCTGGGCTAGCAGGACTCCGGTGACCCGGGCTGTAGCGGACTACTATCGCTCGGAAGCACGAGACTACATTTCCCCATATGAAAAGCTGCCAAGGATAAACAACTAGTTTTTCAGATCCCACTCATACCAAGCATTTCAACCATACACGCAATATGCCCGATATGAGTAAATACAACAAGGCATCACAACAAAACTCTACAACTCAAAGTACTTTATTTAGAAGGCTCCGAGGAGCCATACATAACATATCCATACAGATAGGGGTCACATGACCCAACACTCAAGTCATACAACATACAAGCACATGCGGAAGCAAACTAGTCCGAGTACAGACTTTAAAAAGAAAGAAGGCTTGTTGAAGCCTTTCTATCTACAAAGGGCCCTTCACAAGCCTTGGATCACCACACAGGTGGCTAGTTCACTCGTCGATGTCAAGGTCTACATAGAACCCATCGGAAGGGGCAGTGTTGTCGTCTGAAAAACATTAATTAAGCAAACATGAGTACGGAGGTACTCAGCAAGTCTTACCACAGAATCCTATCATACATGCACATTCTCAAGAAGGTGGTGGAGTTATTTGCAGCAAGCCAGCTTTGACTCTTGGCTAAGCTATCCTATGTGACACCACTTGAAAAGCATTTTTGTCGCACACGAGTCCACTAATCACCATCACGATACTCCATCGTGGATCCTCTCTCGTCATCCCACGAGAGGGCCATCCGCGATACTCACACTTATCTTGAGGCTTTTAGTAGTATCCATTTACTTGTCTATGAACTGATATAGGTAACCCGTAAGTCCTTCTCCATGGACACGGCTATTGAATAGATCATATTAACCTGCAGGGTGTACTTCTTCACACACGCTCTCACCACTTACCGCCGTTTACACGACATGTACTCGGCAACCTTCAAGCGGAAGCCCAACGTGGGTGTCGGCCACAGCCTACCTAAACACACAAGTCCCAAGTCCAGGTTTATCGCCTATTCGAGTTCCATCCGCAGGGAGTCCGGTCGAGGTTTCCCATACGGCCCCGAACGATGTGTACAGGGTTCCCGAGACACCAAACGGGCGAATCGGTACACCGGGCCACGGTGCCTACCGCAACACGACCCACCCCTACGGTCAGCGCTATGCGCGGCCCCCAAAGATGCTACAAACACCAGAAACTACTTGCAACTCCCGGACTGAGGACAAGAATGGTTAAGAAGCCGAGAGGGTCCATTGGTTTCAGGCCCAATGCGTGGTAGTAACTGTTTCATGGATCACAAACACAGATCTCAGTTCTTAGGGACGGCTTCAATGAAACAACCCACCATGTACTCCTACATGGCCTCTCATCGATACCTTTACCAAAACGTGTTCAACACTTTCACTCTCGAACCCGACACAACCTTTCACTCCAGGTTCATCATCCCGATGAGCGGACTGACACAACTCTAAGCATAGCAAGCATAGTATGGTAGGAAACACAAACATGGCTCAATCAACCCCTACACATACTAGTGGGTTTCATCTAGTTCTTGTGGCAATGACAGTCATGCAAAGGAAGTGGGTTCAACTACCGCAAAGACACAACAGTTTGAATCGCATTGTCTTAATGCAGTAAAACAAGAGCGAAGCGAGAACATGGGTTTGTATCGAAATGATCAATGGGTTGCTTGCACGATGGAGTGGTGGTAGGATACTGCCCTTCAGACGGATAGTCGGGATTATCCTCCGAGGCAGAACCTATCACGAAAGACATACCGAAAATAAACACACATGGCAATATGCAACAATATGATGCATGCTATGACATGGCAATATGGTTGTGTGTTGGCCTAATGCAAGCTGAAACAAAAGGATGAACTCATTTGAATCAAAGATTCAAATGCTAGCTCATTTAAAATAGTCCTAAAGGTGTAATATCTTATTCTGCTTAAACAGCAAGGTTAACTTGTTTTATCATGCATGAAACCTGTACCAATGGATAGAATGGATTTTTCTGATTATTTTTCATATATAAATCTTTGCATTTGGAGTTCTGATTAAAAGTTATGAATATTTGAAGTTTGAATTATATTCTGGAATTTCCTATATTAGAATAAATCCAAGTAATTGATTTATTGCGTCGACCATGCGCCAAAGATGACGCCGTGGTCAATGGCGACGTCCAGGTCAAACCCGACTGTGGGTCCAGGGTGTCGGGGTAATTAGTTTAGTTAAAGTTTAATTAAAACTAAACCTAGTTAATTAGCGGTGGCTGGGCCCCACTGTCATTGACTCATCGAGTCAACCAGGCCCACCGTGGTCAAAGTCCATGTCGGCTGCCGGCGTCTAGCGCCAGTCAGCGAGCCGGCGGCGGCGGAAGTGCGTTGGCCATTCCGACGACCAAACGAGCCATGGAGGATGGCTATGGGTAGGCTGAGGTTGAGCCGTAGCTCTTGGTGGAGTGGGTTGGGGTGGGCGGCGGAATCGGCGCGGCTGACGACCTAGGCGACAGCCGGAGTTCGGCCGAAGGCGAACTCGAGGCTAGAGGGGTCGGTGAGGTGCGGGAGTGCATAGCTAGACTCTAAGCGGCGTGGTGAGTGTGATGGACACCAAGGGTGGCGGAGGGTGACCGGGAGCACGTCGGGCGACGAGCTCCATGGCGGCGCAAAGGGTGATCTCCGTTCGGTTGCTACACGGCTCGAGAGCGAGTGAGAGAGGGAGGGGAAGGTAGCTAGGCTCACGGGCGACTCGGAGGAGCACTCGGTGCGGTCGGGGACGGACCGGAGCAGCGACGGCGTTGAAGGGGATCTCCGGCGACGGTGGACTCGGGCGAGGTCGGTGCGGTCGACTCGGGCTACTCAAGCACGCGGGGCTCGGCTAGCTCGACGAAGATGAGGGCGGCGGAGCTCCTGGACACGGTGAGGAGGAGCACGGATGGCGGGGAGCACGTCTACGGCGATGGTGCGGCGGCGGTGGCGTCGGCCATGGCGGGGGAGCGCGAGAGAGAGGAGCCGGGGAGGAGAGGAGGTGTCCAGGGGGTTCGGGGGAGAGAGGGAGGACGGTCCACGTCATGGTGGCGAGAGGAGCGGCGAGGCAGCGACCAGTGCGTGGCACCCATGCAGTGCTCGCCGCCGAGCACTGGCTGCTACTGTCTGGCCGAGCCAAGCAGCTGTTGGCGCTTGTTTGGCTGGGCAGCAGTGGGCGGTTGGTGGGCGCCAGGTAAGTGTTTCCTTCCTATTTTTCTTTTTCTATTTTTCTGTAACTTTGTGGAATTTTAAAAAATACTAAAACAGTTTCAAAAATCACCAAACTGCTCCTAGTCCATAGTTGGATTATTTCCAACATGAAACATTTTAGTTTGGCAATATTTGAGCATTTGAAATATTTTATATAATTTGAAATGCTCAAACTCAAATACTTATGATTTAATTCAAAGACCTTTGGATGACCTAGAAAATGGTGCACCACTTTTGGCGGAGGCTCGAACCAAAGCAAAGATGATGAACATTTGAAGGGCATTTCGGGTTCATTGAAATAATTTTTAGTAAACCCTAGTTGAATTAAGAGGGGTTCTGGGGGTTTCCTGTCTTCCCCATTTCAAATTCAAATGAAAATTTAAACATGATGCACACACTAATGCATGGTCTAACTGGGATGTGACATCGCTGCACTAAATGTCAAAAAGCTAAGTCACGACTCAATCCTCATGGTTTATATATGCCTTTGCCTGTACCTAGCGTTCCTTGGGAGGATATATCTATGGACTTTGTTTTAGGTTTACCTCGAACAAAGATGGGGAGGGATAGCATATTTGTTGTCGTGGATAGATTCTCGAAAATGGCACACTTTATACCATGTCATAAAAGCGATGATGCTGTTAATGTTGCTGATTTGTTCTTTCGTAAAATTATTCGCTTGCATGGTGTGCCAAATACTATTGTTTCAGATCGTGATACTAAATTTCTTAGCCACTTTTGGAGATGTTTATGGGCTAAGTTGGGGACTAAACTGCTTTTTAGTACTACTTGTCACCCCCAAACTAATGGTCAAACTGAAGTAGTCAATAGAACATTGTCTACTATGCTTAGGGCTGTTTTGAAGAATAATAAGAAAATGTGGGAAGAATGCTTGCCTCATATTGAATTTGCTTATAATCGTTCGTTGCATTCTACTACTAAGATGTGCCCTTTTGAAATTGTGTATGGTTTCCTACCTCGTGCACCCATTGATTTGTTGCCTCTTCCATCTTCGGAGAAGGTTAATTTTGATGCTAAACAACGTGCTGAATTGATCTTGAAAATGCATGAGTTAACTAAGGACAACATTGAGCGTATGAATGCTAAATATAAACTTGCTCGAGATAAGGGTAGAAAACATGTTGTCTTTACACCTGGAGATCTTGTTTGGTTACATTTGCGTAAGGATAGATTTCCTAATTTCTGCAAATCAAAGCTAATGCCATGTGTTGATGGTCCTTTTAAGGTGTTAGAGAAAATATATGATAATGCATATAAACTTGAGCTGCCTGCAGATTTTGGGGTTAGTCCCACTTTTAACATTGCAGATTTGAAGCCTTATTTGGGTGAGGAAGATGAGCTTCCGTCGAAGACGACTTCATTTCAAGAAGGGGAAGATGATGAGGACATCAATACCATTGTTACACCCACAGCCCCTACTACTACATATACTGGACCAATTACTAGAGCTCACGCACGCCAATTAAATTATCAGGTACTTTCGTTTCTTGGTAATGTTTCTAATGTTCATGAGAATATGACGCTGCCTAAATTGGATACATTTGTTTTGCTTACAAATGAAGCGCCTGTCATGGATAAGAGGGATGAAAATTGGAGTAAGAACAAGCATGGAGTTGATGGCATGCGCAAGGGGAACAAGAACAGAGTTACAAGTGATGATTTCAGGACTTTGAAGCCACCATAAAGAGTGCATGAAGCCTTGGACGAAATATACAAGATGCCACTTCATAAACTTCGTCCAGAGGCTATTCTAGGTGCTGCGTCACCTTATTATTGGGCCATGCCCATGTAATTTCGAAATACATAAGTATAGGCTGTTTTTAGAGTCTGTATGTGTGGGGAAACCAGAGATAGGGTTGGTTTCGGACCCCTTCCCCAAGGGCCACGAAATCCCCCCCCCCTCTTCCTCCATATATACAGCCCTTAGGGCACCGTTTAGACTTTGGGTTTTGTTCAGATTAAAAGTTCGCCATAGCTGCAACTTCGCGTACTTAGTTTGTGTTCAACGACCAGACCAAGGCGTCACAGAACCCCACCTTCATTAATAAAGCTTTCCTCTTATAATCGCAATATCCGGATTGCAATCTTAGTTTCTTGCTTGTTCTTCATTTGCTCGCAGGAAACAGGCCGTTGTGGTCAGGTTGATCGTGCTCCGGCGTGGTCAGTAACCCTCAGAAGTTGGTTTAGCGATTGCTAATGCGCGACGTCTCGCACGTTCGTAGTCGGATCGTCAAGGTCGACCCCCACAGGAAATGATAGCCACCATCTCATCGAAACATCCGGACACCTTTGCCTCTATCATAGATGGACCATAAGTGGCACGCATCAGAAAGGGCCAAGATGCTGTAGTAGCTTGGCTAAAAAAAGGATGTCGTTGTAGCAAAAAAAAAGTACAGCGGCCTGGCTTATGTATGTTAGGTGATATTATTGATCCATATACTCTATAATTGTTATATGTTTGTTAGTTCTGTACATTCTTGGTTGATTGACTTAGTATTTGAATCTTGATACATCGCTTGTGTACATATCTAAATGGGAGTACACACTATGCTGCGTGTGACATTTGAGTTGGACATGAAGTGTTCCAAATATTCGAATTCACCTTAAACTGGATTCTAGCTTCTGAATTTGAGTATCGGCATTTGTAAACCATATTCATATATGACAGTGGAATACATCTTTGTCGTCCTTTTGAATATATACAAAAACACATAGAACGATTTATAAAGATTCGTATAGGAATACAAAATGGATTCGAATTTAGTTGCCAGGGGAAACGTGGATGCTTATTGTCCCAAAATTCGAAAGAAGCGGCAAAATGTCCACTCCCACATCGGCTGCCCGAAGCCAAGTGTTTGGGAGATGGAAATTACTGTCTACCCATTACACGGACAATCCATCGGCCCGATTTTCACTCCTCTAAATAGGGGTAGGTTAGTAACTTCAATTAGACGTGACACGGCCGCCTCTGAGCCCATTCCGACACGGTGGGCGCCAAACATGGGCGGCAAAACACATTTGATTCAAGCTCATCCGAAAGACCTCTGTTTCTCCCTCCATTTCCCCATTCATACACGGTGGGTGGCAAAACAAACTTGACTCGGCCGAAATCGATGTAGGCAAATATTTTCAATAGGGGCAGGTTTGTAACTTCACTCAGACGTGACACAACCGCCCTACCTGTCAGCCCCGTTCATACACCGTGGGCGCCAACCATGGGCACCAACCACCCTCTCCTCGCCCGAAATCACTCTGGGCAAATATTGGCGAGATGCGAGATTACCGTCGTATCCCCAACCGACGAGACGTCCAAATTTTAAACGGGGGCTAAGTCCATAACTTTCCCATATTTCAGACAGGCGCATCCCAAAAGCATGGTTCCCCGTATCTCTCCCTCCATTTTCCCATTCATACACTGTCCGCGCTAGAACACCATCCCCACACCAGCCTACGTCCGCCACCCCATCCATCGCCGCCGTCCTCCACCCCATCCATCGCCGCCGTCCTCCACCACATCCATCCCCACCGTCCTCCACCATGCCGGAGCGCCTACCAAGATTGTGTCGTCCACTGCTAGAGATGGACGTTTCTCATCCAGGGCAACGGACCAAGAGCCTTGCCTCACGTCCTCTCGCTTCATCGGCGTTGTCGTCCTCTCTGTTGGGGCCGCTCACACGACCTTCTCTTCCACCACAACGGGACTTATCCCCCCATGCACCCGTCTACCATCGCTGATCTGCTTCAACGCCACCGACAGCCATCGCACCCCCGATGCCTACACGGCGCCGCAAGAGAGGTGGTACTTCATATCTCCTCAACTTTTTGATCTCAACCAGAAAATAGATCTTAACTTGGTTACTCTACTTTCTTTTCAGCTCTTAGAATTTAGTTCTTAGTTCGAAGCAAAAAATGGCTGCTAAATATCATTTCTCCGGTTTGCAGCTTCAAATCTGCCATGGCACAGTCATAATACGGTTTAATTGATCATGTTGGTTCTGTGGTGGTTTCTTTAAGTTTCCTCCTTTTATGATCACTATACGATCAGAATACGTGCTTCGTGTCATAATAGCACTGCTCCACCCATCAAGCTAAACAAGCTTAGTTCTTCAAATACAAATCTGATATTATTAAAATAGAGTTGTTTACTTGGTCAGCTAAGTGTTCCTAAATTATTTTCAAAAATGCATGTTCGCCGCTCGGGTGTGTATCTCTACAGGGTGCCCACGGTGGGCCGGCCCACCCTGGGATTTTGGGTCATCCCAGGCCCCGATTCCCCTCTGTCTGGTGCGCGCTTCCGATCTCTACTCTCCCCCAGCCGCCTGCCTCGCCGGTGACTTGCCGTCCCCGGACGGCATAAATCTAGGAGGAGACGCCGGGCTAACAGGAGGTCAGGAGCCGCTCGCCCAACAGCGTCACCGCTGCCCGGGCGCGTCGCCGTGCCTACCTTCCCAGTCCGTTCAGGGCTCAGGCGTGCAGCACCCACTAAGCCAACCCGATTTATCCTGAGATACGTCCTCAACACTCAGCAGCCACTCCTCATCACCCATTTTCTAATTGATTCATTACTCATTAGGCAGGACTATCATTAGGGTTTGTTGTGTGCTCAGTGCTACCTACACTTAATGGTTCAGATGTATTTCGGTAATCTTTAGTACCTGCAAAGTTCATAGGGTTTTCAAAATTCCAGCCCTAGGAACAGACACTAGTTATTTTGGATTGTTGGTCATAGTGACATTGACCCAGATTACTACTGCAAGCCAGGTTTGTTGACAATTTTACTTGTCTTTCTTACTCATTCGATATGATATCCAATTATTCACGTTGATTAGTTGCAAACAATAAGTGCTAGACAAACTTCTTGATTCAGGTTTTGGATGGTCTCTTACTGCAGTTACAATTCTGCATACTTGTCCTAGTAAGTTCACAGTAAATGATTGATTCACTACATCTATGCTTGCCTTGTCATATTTGTTGTCAATATTCATTTAGGGTTGACCACCCTGTTTCTAAATACTGGAACCGTAGACATGAGTGAACAGTATTTCTCTATGTGATCTCTTCCATCATGTGTGGGCAACAGACACTTCATATTATAGCAAGAAAGTGTCATTTCCAGCTTTTACATAGGCTTCGATCTTTTACATGGAATACAATCTGCCTACTTGCTTTGTGTCGCACTACCAACACTCCACCCTTGAAGCTAAACATTATGCCACTCATAATTCCTTAGTTTCTTTGTTCAAATATGAATTTCATATGATTCTAATGTTCCTACTTCAATTTTGAAATGTGTGTCTGCCTGTTATAGAGACATAAGGGGTTTGTATTTCTATGTGTGGTCTGGTTAGCATGGTTGGGGGTGTACTTTGCATATGCATGGGTTTATAGGGAGACACTCTTCGAGTTGAATCCGCAATGCATTCCATAGATAATCTGACTACTTTTTATGTTTTCATGAATCTCAGATTCTGAACAGCATCATAATGATTATGAGCTTGCGCGCATGAAAAGAATAAAGCAGAACAATGCCATGGCTGTCAAACTTGGCATTAAGGGACTGAAATCAAGTCTAGATGCAATGCAATGCAAACATCCACCTACAGATTCATGCTCATAATATGATCCTAACAGTGATTCTGAGCTAGAGGGAGACTTAAGTCAATGTAGCTCCCTAGTGGAGGAGTCAGAGGAAGATATCCTATCTTATTCACCCATCAAGGTGCTTGCTCTTACTTTCCCATGTTATATTGGTCACACATATCTTGCAACTGATGCTTTGCATTGCTTCTACTTTGTTGAACTGCCATTAGCTTAGTTTACACATTGTGTATGTGAATACGCCCTGCCTATCCATTTTCAGTACATATTCCATCTGTCATCATACCATATTTATCCATTCAAATGTTGTTCTTGTGTATCAGACGTTCAAAAGGAAGAGGGCGATTGCTGATCATGGAGGAGCACAAGCAAAGTATTTGGAAAAGGTAGTGGCACTGATAAATCAAATAGCCCATTAGGTGTAGTTGCAATACCACGACCCACAAAACACCCCAACTCTAGCAGACTCTAGCCCTACTACACTTTGGTCATTTCGATGCCCCAACTCAAGAGACCCCAACTGCAGCAAAGCAGTATGATTATGCGATTGACATAGCACCAGATCTACGATGCAAAACCCCATTCCAAAGAAAGAGTACACCAAATCCAGTTGCCAAATCCCTTTTTGAACCAGAGAGAGCCCCAATTGCAGCAAATCGGACCCCTGTTCCATTTCTTCCCAGTTTAGAAGACGAAGCTTATATTGTTGTCAGGAACTTTGTGCGCATCTTTCCTTCGTGGAAAGATTATACCGCAGAAATAGAACAATTTCCAGTCCTCCTCTGCAACTTACGCATAAGTAATGTACTAATGTTATTCATGGTCATTACTGCATATGTTTCTGCTGACAGAAGACATAAGATTTCATTTTTTAAAATAGGCGAGGACCAAACTGGATTGTGAAGACGAGCAAGGGTTGGTTGTGCTTTTCAAGCACTCATTAATGAAGTATCGTTCCTACCTGAGGCAAGCGCACTTTGATGGCAAGCCTCTAAACGGAATTACTGTAAAGTCTCCGGTGCTACATTTATCCGACGGTGACTGGAATAATATTGTTACACATTGGTCTCGGCTGCAGCGTAAGGTACTGTCTATGATATCACATCACAATTTGAACAACATTTCTGAATTTGCCTTAACGTCTCACTTGTACGAAAACTGTTAGCAGAAGAACATTCATTCTCAAGGGACCACATAATATCGCAACTATACTGCATACTGCATTGCTCTTGTGAGTACCTCTTGCCATGTATGACCATACTTACTTTCATAGTTGTTTGATTATGTAGCATCACTGCACATGTTAGCCTCGTTATCGTCCATTTGGTGGACATTATAAGATCCGTATGGACTCTTACATAAATTTAGAATCAACCCAATGCTTTTGAAGAGGTTTAGCTCTGCAGTCCTCTTGTAAGGACTGAACGTCGTCTATCACTGTACTTACATTAACAGCTACTCTCCTCCGTCCCATAATATAAGAACGTTTTGTACAAGACACGGTGTTCAAAACACTCTTGTATTATGGGAAGAGGGATTGGTTCATTGTGTAGCATTCGCATCTTATCTCCTCGCCCACCATTTACTAAAAAGATCAGATCTATATTTAATCTTACCAAAAGTAGAATACACAGACAATGCGGTGCGTAAGTGTAGCCCATTGCTCTTGTCAAGATTACATTTTGTCTGTAACACTTGTACTTCGAGGGATTGCTAGTTGATTATGTAGCATCAATCTGCATCTTATCTTCATTATCCTCTATCCCGGCCCAAAGACATTATCATATCTATAATTACTCCCTACAAAATGTAGAGTACAGTCAATGCTTATGAAGAAGATTATGTGCTGAAATTATTGAGTTATCCTTCCCTTGACATGGAGAAAGGCATTATAAAGCCGGTGTTAACTGTTAATGTAAGTCAGTCCTTCTAAAGCCTTTTATCTTCAACTATTGTTTAATTTGCTCATACTCCCTATTGTTTACTGCTGTTTAGTTTGCTGTTTCTACCAAAATGCATGTTCGCAAGAACCTTAAGTTCTAAGTTTTACTTGTAAAACCACATTCCTTATTCATACCATGCACATTACTCAATACTCCCTATATGTATGCTTGTCTTTGTGGATCTATAATCCAGTGTGTGGTGAAGCAGGCCACGTTTGCACCTTGTCATCTCCTGTTTTATCTTACTGATGTGGCTGATGATATGAACAACATGCCATGCACATTAACCAAAATAGATACAATGATTTTCTTTGCCCTTCATCTATGCTTGTTATGTTGACATGGTAATCCAAAGAGTGTGGTGAAGCTCCCGCATTATGAACAATGCCAAATTATGCTATTGATATTTTGAACTTACTCTTTATTTTCTAATTTGAAATTGGATGGAATTGACAAGACAGCTTATCATCTTTGTTTATACACGCAAAACATGTCATCTCTCTGCTTTGATTCAGGGTGATATGCCTGATGGCATGCACAAGTCTGCTAAAGGCTGTGAGACAAACCCAACATATATTGCAGCAAAGAAGGCAAAACATCTTGAAGACAGCGAGACAACCCCAAAGTCTTGTCTTGATGCAGTGATCAAGTTACTTGAGACTAGCGATCGAGACAAGCTCACGTAATTCGTTGTCTGAATCAGTTCGACTTCTTCAGTCCCAAGTTCTAGCAGAAAGGCATTCTGCACCTCAACTTCGACTTGAAGTCCTATCTCTAAGAAAGATTGCGGAGAACACCAATGAGAACATCATCGCTAAACAGCTACACCTGGAAACTATGACCGACATGCTAGGCCGGTCTCACAGCCTTGCTTAGCAGCTTGCGCCGCAATTCCCGCACAAGGCTAACCTTTCTTGAACTATCTTGGAAGTGGTCTCGGTTCAGTATTATTTTGTTACGCTACAATGGTGCCCAGTTTTTGTAATCTGCTTCTTCGTTGCGCTTTATGATCACTGGTGGTGAACTTCGATGCCCTGTGAATGTAATATACCATAAATCCTTTATTGTATAGTGTAGGTTCATTCTTAGTTACTATGTCCTAATTTCTTTGTTGTATAGAGTAGGTTTATTCTTAATTCCTACTAGTTACTGCCATCATTCGCTATCTGGAAAAAATCAGATGTAGTCGACCGGAACATCCGCCTCTAACGGGCCTGGTTTTTAGCGCCACAATTGGGCCGGCCTGCATCTTTCTTGGGCCCGAATGATTGGAGCCTTCACACTTTGCGCGAGGCCCACAACTTACACCGGTCTATATTTTAGTTGGCCTTTTTGTGGACCCGGATAACCCACAAGTATAGGGGATCACAACAGTTTTCGAGGGTAGAGTATTCAACCCAAATTTATTGATTCGACACAAGGGGAGCCAAAGAATATTCTCAAGTATTAGCAGTTGAGTTGTCAATTCAACCACACCTGGATAACTTAGTATCTGCAAAAAAGTATTTAGTAGCAAAGTAGTATGTTAGTAACGGGATATGGCAAAAGTAATATTTTTGGGTTTTGTAGTGATTGTAACAGTAGCAACGGAAAAGTAAATAAGCTAAGAACAATATGTGAAAAGCTCATAGGCATTGGATCGGTGATGGAGAATTATGCCGGATGCGGTGCATCATGTAACAGTAATAACATAGGGTGACACAGAACTAGCTCCAATTCATCAATGTAATGTAGGCATGTATTCCGAATATAGTCATACGTGCTTATGGAAAATAACTTGCAGACATCTTTTCTCCTACCCTCCCATGGCAGCAGGGTCCTAACAGAAACTAAGGGATATTAAGGCCTCCTTTCAATAGAGTACCGGACCAAAGCATTAACACATAGTGAATACATGAACTCCTCAAACTACGGTCATCACCGGAGTGGTCCCGATTATTGTCACTTGGGGTTGCGGATCATAACACATAGTAGGTGACTATAGACTTGCAAGATAGGATCAAGAACTCACATATATTCATGAAAACACAATAGGTTCAGATCTGAAATCATGGCACTCGGGCCCTAGTGACAAGCATTAAGCATAGCAAAGTCATAGCAACATCAATCTCAGAACATAGTGGATACTAGGGAACAAACCCTAACAAAACTAACTCGATTACACGATAGATCTCATTCAACCCATCACTGTCCAGCAAGCCCACGATGGAATTACTCACGCAAGGCGGTGAGCATCATGAAATTGGTGATGGAGGATGGTTGATGATGACGATGGCGACGGATTCCCCTCTTTGGAGCCCCGAACGGATTCCAGATCAGCCCTCCAGAGAGGTTTTAGGGCTTGGCAGCAGCTTCGTATCGTAAAACACGATGAATCCTTCTCTCTGTTTTTTTTCTCCCCGAAAGTGAATATATGGAGTTGGAGTTGAGGTCGGTGGAGCGTCAGGGGGCCCACGAGGCAGGGGCGCGCCCCCCACCCTCGTGGACAGGATGTGGCCCCCCTGACGTGGATTCTTCTTCCAGTATTTTCAATATTTTCCAAAAATACATTCCGTGGAGTTTCAGGACATTCCGAGAACTTTTGTTTCTGCACATAAATAACACCATGGAAAGTCTGCTGAAAACAGCGTCAGTCCGGGTTAGTTCCATTCAAATCATGCAAATTAGAGTCCAAAACAAAGGCAAAAGTGCTTGGAAAAGTAGATACGACGGAGACGTATCAACTCCCCCAAGCTTAAACATTTGCTTGTCCTCAAGCAATTCAGTTGATAAACTGAAAGTGATAAAGAAAAACTTTTACAAACTCTGTTTGCTCTTGTTGTTGTAAATATATAAAGCTGACATTCAAGTTTTCAGCAAAGATTATCACTAACCACATTCACAATAACTCTTAGGTCTCATGTTTACTCATATCAATGGCATAATCAACTAGCAAGCAATAATAATAAATCTCGGATGACAACACTTTCTCAAAACAATCATAAAATGATATAACAGGATGGTATCTCACTAGCCCTTTCTGAGACCGCAAAACATAAATGCAGAGCACATCAAGGACTGACTAGACATTGTAATTCATGGTAAAAGAGATCTAGTCATACCCAATATAAATTAATAGTAATGGATGCAAATGACAGCAACGCTCTCCAGCTAGTGCTTTTTAATAAGAGGGTGATGACTCAACATGAAAGTAAATAGATAGGCCCTTCGCAGAGGGAAGCATGGATTTGTAGAGGTGCCAGAGCTCGGTTTTGAAATAGAGATAAATAGTATTTTGAGCGGCATACTTTCATTGTCAACATAACAACCAAGAGATGGTGATATCTTCCATGTTACACACATTATAGGCGGTTCCCAAACAGAATGGTAAAGTTTATACTCCCCCTCCACCAACAAGCATCAATCCATGGCTTGCTCGAAACAACGAGTGCCTCCAACTAGCAACAGTCCCGGGGGAGTTTTGTTTGCAATTATTTTGATTTAGTTTGCATAAAGCATGGGACTGGGCATCCCAGTGACCAGCCATTTTCTCGTGAGTGAGGAGTGGAGTCCACTCCTCTTGAGAATAACCCGCCTAACATGGAAGATACGGACAGCCCTAGTTGATACATGAGCTATTCGAGCATACAAAACAGAAATTCATTTGAAGGTTTAGAATTTGGCACATACAAATTTACTTGGAACGTCAGGTAGATACCGCATATAGGAAGGTATGGTGGACTCATATGGAATAACTTTGGGGTTTAAGGGATTCGATGCACAAGCAGTATTCCTGCTTAGTACAAGTGAAGGCTAGCAAAAGGCGGGAAGCGACCAACTAGAGAGCGACAACAGTCATGAACATGCATTAAAATTAATAAACATTGAGTACAAGCATGAGTAGGATATAATCCACCATGAACATAAATATCGTGAAGGCTATGTTGATTTGTTTCAACTACATGTGTGAACATGTGCCAAGTCGAGTCACTTAAATCATTCAAAGGAGGATACCACCCCACTATACCACATCACAACCATTTTAATAGCATGTTGGCACGCAAGGTAAACCATTATAACTCATAGCTAATCAAGCATGGCACGAGCAACTATAATCTCTAATTGTCATTGCAAACATGTTTATTCATAACAGGCTGAATCGGGAACGATGAACTAATCATATCTACAAAAACAAGAGAGGTCGATTTCATACCAGCTTCTCTCATCTCAATCAGTCCATCATATATCATCATAATTGCCTTTCACTTGCACGGCCGAACGATGTGAATAATAAGAGTGCACGTGCATTAGACTAAGCTGGAATCCGCGAGCATTCAATAAACAGGAGAAGACAAGGCAATATGGTCTCTTGGTTAAATCAACAACAATGCATATAAGAGCCACTTCAACAATTTAATCATGGTCTTCTCCTATCGACCCCCAAAGAAATAAAACTATTTACACGGGAAAGCTCCCAACAAGCAAAAGAAGAACGGGAAATATTTTTGGGTTTTCTTTTTAATTATTACTACTACAGCAAGAAAAGTAAACTAACTAAAAGCTACACTAATTTTTTTCTTAAGGTTTATCAAACACACAAGAAGAAAGCAAGAAAAAGAAAATAAACTAGCATGGATATTACAGTGAAATAGTATGAGCACCGACATCTAGCAATGAGTGTGTGTGAACATGAATGTAATGTCGGTGAGAAATATGTACTCCCCAAGCTTAGGCTTTTGGTCTAAGTTGGTTTATTGCCACGGATGGCCTGGCGGATATCCATAGTTGTAGCCGGGGTCCTACTGCGATGTGGCAGTTATTGCCTCCTGAGCTACAGCGTGGCCGCGAGCTGCCTCCGCCCTCCTCTCGTAATCATCTGCCTCCTCTCTGGTAATAAAATGTCTTCCTTTTGCCTGATAATCAAAGAAGGCAGGAGCAGGGAGAGTAATACGGACAAAGACGACGTCTGCCAAAGATTAAGCGATCTTGGAGAGGTGATTCATTCCTCTCATTTAACTGGTGGTGAACCATAGCATTAAAGTCTAAATAAGTAGGAGGCAACTCAATATCATCCTCACGTATGTCCACACCAAGAAAATTAGCTAAGCGGGTTGCATAAATTCCACCAAAGAAATCTCCATTAAATCTATTATGATGCAACCTATGTGCAACAATGGCTCCCAAATTATAAGATTTGTCTCCTAACACAGCACTCCTAAGAATACTGAGGTCAGGGACACACATATGACATGCTTCATCTTTACCATTTATGCACCTACCTATGAAGAGAACAAAATAATGTATAGCAGGAAAATGAATGCTCCCTATGGTAGCTTGTGCTATATCTCTAGATTCCCCCACAGTTATACTAGCAAGAAAATTTCTAAATTCAGATTTGCGAGGTTCACTAGCACTACCCCATTGTGGAAGTTTGCAAGCAGTGGTAAAATCCTGTAAGTCCATCGTATAAGATTTTTCATAAAGATCAAACAGGACAGTTGGAGAATTATGTGAAGATGAAAATTCAAACCTCCTCACAAAGGAACTAGTGAGATAGTGGTACTGGCGGCACTTTTCTTCCTCGAAACTCACAAGATCAGCGTTACGCAAATATGCGTTAAATTCTTCCTTGATTCCCTTTCGATCCATAAAGTTTTCTCAAGGCCATTCACAAGGTCAAGACTGGAGGCGTCCTTGGTGGCTCATCGTCAAGATCACGCATTGCAAGCACAGGTCCTTGCTTCCTTGAAGAACCACCTTGGTACATTTTCCTAAGCATATTTCTTCCTCTGAAAAATTTCTGATATTTTAGTAACTTCAAATAAAAGTGAACCAAGCTCAACAAAATTGATAGCAACTACTCCTACAAGTGCCTAGAGCCTATATCATGCATTAGAACTACTTGGAACCATATAAATTTGACATGCAAGCTCAAGAACATGGTCATCTAGGAAACACAAATTTGCAATGAATAGAGCACTAGAACAAAAACTAATTGGACCAATGGAGCAGTCACATACCAAGGAACAATCCCCCCAAGCAGTTTTGTGAGAGGTGCTTTGAGCAAGGAGATCGAAAATCGCAGCAAAATGAGCTAGAACTCGTGCTTGAGCTGGATGGTGATTTTTTTGGGAGGAAGAAGAAGTGTGTGGGTGCAGGAATAAGTGGAGGGGGGCCATCATGGTCCCACGAGGCAGGGGGCACGCCCTGTAGGGGTGGGCGCGCCCTGGACCCTCGTGGCCAGGTGCTTGCTCCCCTTGTTGTGTTCTCAGTTCCAGATATTCTCAAATATTCCAGAAAAAATCATATTCCATTTTCAGGGCATTTGGAGAACTTTTCTTTTCGGGGTATTTTTATATTGCACGGATAAATCAGAAAACAGACAGGAAAATACTTTTTTTACTTTATTTCAACTAAATAACAGAAAATAAAGAGAGGGTACAGAAGGTTGTGCCTTCTAGTTTCATCCATCTCATGCTCATCAAAAGGAATCCACTAACAAGGTTGATCAAGTCTTGTTAACGAACTCATTCCGACTAACATGGAACCGGAGAAATTTCGAATAACACTATGTTACCTCAACGGGGATATGCACATCCCCAATAATAAGAATATCATATTTCTTCTTGACAGTAGGAAGAGGAAATTCAAAACCTCCAAAAATAATTGATGGAATTTTTTCAATAGAGTTGATACTATGAACTTGAGGTTGTTTCCTCGGAAAGTGTACCGTATGCTCATTACCATTAACATGAAAAGTGGCATTGCCCTTGTTGCAATCAATAATAGCTCCTGCAGTATTCAAAAAGGGTCTTCCAAGAATAATAGACATACTATCGTCCTCGGGAATATCAAGAATAACAAAGTCCGTTAAAATAGTAATGTTTGCAACCACAACAGGCACATCCTCACAAATGCCGACTGGTATAGCAGTTGATTTATCAGCCATTTGCAAAGATATTTCAGTAGGTGTCAACTTATTCAAATCAAGTCTACGATATAAAGAGAGAGGCATAACACTAACACCGGCTCCAAGATCACATAAAGCAGTTTTAACATAGTTTCTTTTAATGGAGCATGGTATATTGATTACTCCTGGATCTCCTAGTTTCTTAGCTATTCCACCCTTAGAACTATAATTAGCAAGCATGGTGAAAATTTGAGCTTCCAGTATGTTCCTTTTATTAGTAACAATTTCTTTAATATATTTAGCATAAGGATTCCTTTTGAGCATATCAGTTAATCACATACGCAAAAAGATAGGTCTAATCATTTCAGCAAAGCGCTCAAAATCCTCATCATCCTTTTTCTTGGATGGATTGGAGGAAAAGGCATGGGTTTCTGAACCCATGGTTCTCTTTCTTTGTCGTGCTTCCTAGCAACAAAGTCTCTCTTATCATAACGTTGATTCTTCGATTGTGGGTTATCAAGATCAACAGCACGTTCAATTTCTACGTCATTATCATTACTAGGTTGAGCATCATCATGAACATCATCATTAACATTTTCATTAGGTTCATGTTCATTACCAGATTGTGTTTCAGCATCAGAAATAGAAATATCATTTGGATTCTCAGATGGTTCGGTAATAGGTTCACTAGAAGCATGCAAAGTCCAATCATTTTTCTTTTTCTTCTTTTTAGAAGGACTAGGTGCATCTAAATTATTTCTTTGAGAATCCTGCTCAATTCTCTTAGGGTGGCCTTCAGGATACAAAGGTTCCTAAGTCATTTTACTAGTTCTAGTAGCCACTCTAACAACATAATCATTGTTCTTACTATTCAATTCATTGAGCAAATCATTTTGAGCTTTAAGTACTTGTTCTACTTGAGTGGTAACCATAGAAGCATGTTTACTAATGAGTTTAAGTTCACCTTTAACATTAGCCATGTAATTACTCAAATGTTCAATCATATAAGCATTTTGTTTTAATTGTATACCAAAATAAGCATTGAAGTCTTCCTGCTTAACCATAAAGTTATCAAACTCATCCAAACATTGGCTAGCAAACTTAATAGGAGGGATTTCAGCTTTATCATATCTATAGAGAGAATTTACCTTTACTACCTGTGTCGGGTTATCAAGACCATGAGTTTCCTCGATAGGTGGAGGATTAAGATCATATGTTTCTTCAACAGGCATTAAATTAAGACCATGTATTTCTTCAATAGGAGGTAAATTCTTAACATCTTCAGCTTTTATACCCTTTTCTTTCATAGATTTCTTTGCCTCTTGCATATCTTCAGGACTGGGGAAAAGAACACCTCTCTTCTTCGGAGTTGGTTTAGGAATAGGCTCAGGAGTTGACTCAGGAAGTGTCCAATTATTTTCATTTGTCAACATATTATTCAATAGAATTTCAGCTTCATCCGGTGTTCTTTTCCTGAAAACAGAACCAGCACAACTATCCATGTAATCTCTGGAAGCATCGGTTAGTCCATTATAAAAGATATCAAGTATTTCATTTTTCTTGAGAGGATGATCAGAAAAAGCATTAAGTAATTGGATAAGCCTCCCCCAAGCTTGTGAGAGACTCTCTTTTTCAATTTGCACAAAATTATATATATATATATATATATATATATATATATATCTCAAAGCAGCTTGTTTCTTATGAGCAGGGAAATATTTAGCAGAGAAATAATAAATCATATCCTGGGGACTACGCACACAACCAGGGTCAAGAGAATTAAACTATATCTTAGCATCACCCTTTAATGAGAATGGAAATATTTTAAGGATATAAAGGTAGCGGGTTCTCTCATCATTAGTGAATAGGGTGGCTATATCATTTAATTTAGTAAGATGTGCCACAACAGTTTCAGATTCATAGCCATAAAAAGGATCAGATTCAACCAAAGTAATTATATCAGGATCAACAGAGAATTCATAATCCTTATCAAGAATACGTATAGGTGAAGTAGCAAAAGGTGGTCAGGTTTCATTCTAGCATTAAGAGATCGCTGCTTCCATTTAGCTAATAATTTCTTAAGATCACTTCTATCATTGCAAGCAAGAATGGCTCTAGCAGATTCTTCATCCAAAACATAACCCTCAGGCACAACAGGCAATTCATATTTATTAGGGGGAGAGTCTTCATCATCACTATCTTCAATATTATCGGTTTCAATGATTTCATTCTCTCTAGCCCTAGCAAGTTGTTCATCAAGAAATTCACCAAGTGGCACAGTAGTATCAAGCATAGAAGTAGTTTCATCATGATTATCATGCATAGCAGAAGTGGCATCATCAATGACATGCGACATATCAGAATGAATAGCAGAAGCAGGTTTAGGTGTCGCAAGCTTACTCAAAACAGAAGGTGAATCAAGTGCAGAGCTAGATGGCAGTTCCTTACCTCCCCTCGTAGTTGAGGGATAAAATTTTGTTTTCTCGTACTTCAAGTTCCTCATAGTGACCAGCAGATATAAATCCCAAGTGACTCAAAGAATAGAGCTATGCTCCCCGGCAACGGCGCCAGAAAATAGTCTTGTTAACCCACAAGTATAGGGGATCCCATCAATTTTTGAGGGTAGAGTATTAAACCCAAATTTATTGATTCGATACAAGGGGAGCCAAAGAATATTCTCAAGTATTAGCAGTTGAGTTGTCAATTCAACCACACCTGGATAACTTAGTATCTGTAGCAAAGTAGTTAGTAGAAAGTAGTATGATAGTAACTAATAAAGAGCAAAAGTAATATTTTTGGGTTTTGTAGTGATTGTAACAGTAGCAACGGAAAAGTAAATAAGCTAAGAACAATATGTGAAAAGCTCATAGGCATTGGATCGGTGATGGAGAATTATGCCAGATGCGGTTCATCAATGTAGTGTAGGCATGTATTCCGAATATAGTCATACGTGCTTATGGGAAAGAACTTGCATGACATCTTTTGTCCTACCCTCCCGTGGCAGCGGGGTCCTAACGAAAACTAAGGGATATTAAGGCCTCCTTTTAATAGAGTACCGGACCAAAGCATTAACACATAGTGAATACATGAACTCCTCAAACTACGGTCATCACCGGGAGTGGTCCCGATTATTGTCACTTCGGGGTTGCCGGATTATAACACATAGTAGGTGACTATAGACTTGCAAGATAGGATCAAGAACTCACATATATTCATGAAAGCATAATAGGTTCAGATCTGAAAGCATGGCACTCGGGCCCTAGTGACAAGCATTAACCATAGCAAAGTCATA